>CM076993.1:96135972-97368821 GCA_039090855.1 Macrothele yani
AAAAATGCAAGGAGTAGTCTATGAAGTAAATTGTAGTTGTGGACTATCGTACATAGGTGAAACAGGTCGCAGACTAGAAACTCGTATAGCTGAGCATAAAGCAGCTATAAAAAATTGCTCCAACAAGACTGGATTAGATAGGCATGTTAGAGAAACTGGGCACAGCATGGATTGGAATTCCATTAAAGTCATTAGTTTCCAAAGCAATTTTCAAAAAAGAAAGCTGAAAGAAGGAATAGAGATTGAGAAAAATCAAAATTCCATCATCAATGACTGCAAAGGATTTTCCCTGCCTAACATCTGGCAGGATTTGTTGAAAAATAACCTAAACCGTCAAGGTTAACCGTAACCGTCAAAGTAAACCGTAACCGTGATAGTGACAGGAAAAAGTGACAACAACAAGACAGCCTGAAGAAGGAGAAGAGTTTTCTCCGAAAATTTGCTATTAATGAAAAAATTTCCTAGTAAAATTCCCATAATATTTGCTTTAGATTAGTAATTCAATGGATACTTTATTTTGCCAAAAAAAAAACTTATTTTTTCAAGATTTCAAACTTTTGCTTGCAATTACTGCCTGCCTAGAATTTGGTAGATCTTACTTTCAGTTATATTAAGTATTTCCATTATTCTCTAAAAAAAGATGCAAAATTGAATTTTTAAAATTTCCAGTTATTAAGCTTTTGTTCAATTTCTGCAGGCAGTTGTTATAACATGGACCAATTAGGCACAATGGCTCCCGCTTGAAGAAACACTTCACAAGAGAGCCAACCAAATGATGGAAGTCCTTTGTCTGTTGGTTCTCTTGAAACATATTTCTTTGAACAGAGCCATTCCATCATTAAGCTTAGCTGCATTTTGTTATAGAAAAACTGAAACTATTAAACTGACAAATTTCTTCTTACATATGACCTGTTTCAATGGGAATGTATTTACAAATTCTGTGTGGGTAGTATTCACAAAAGTTCACAGAACTTTGGTACAGAAAATAATGTGCACAATTATTAATGAAAAGCTGGTAAAAGACAAATTACTTAAAGAATTTACAAGTGTGTGCTTTGGTGATAAAAATGAATGGAATGGAATGAAATGTAACAATTCTTTGCAACATGCCACTCTGGAAAACTTCAAAAACCACCTGGAGAATCTGGAAAAGTCAGGGAATTTTTTTATTACTTTTGAGTGGGAACCCTGTATCAGTTTTACATATACTGTCTTTATCTGATTCAATCTTATGTAAAAAGCCAGCCCATTTCCACTTGAGGGTAATGTCAAATTAAAGCTGCAGGGTCAATCCATTCAAGTGGTCCAAAATAAAAAAACATTATTTGTTGCTTGACCATTTTTAAAAAAAATTATATTTTGCATGCTGTTGACCTTATAAGTTGACAGTTCAAAACCACTATTTTTTTATTTTTATTCACATTGCTTTCAACGTGGTGGCCATTTTTGTATCTTGGCGTATGGCATTTTTGGCATAGGTAAGGGTTAGCGGTAACTTCATTATCTCAGCTGTGGTAAGTCCTAGGACAAAATTTCAGATACTGTTATGTTAAGCACAATGTAAGGTACTATTTTGTCACATATTCTATGCTTCTAATAATATTCCTTCACCATAAATTTTTTATTCAAAGTTTTGTATCAAAATCGCTAAAAATGTCAATTTCGGGGTGGTTATTAAGGGGTGCTAAACAAGTTCAACACAGGTAGTGACCATAGATTGGTGAGATGTAAGATGCACCTCAACGCTAAACTTGAACGTGGCAAGCTCATAAGACAAACAAAGTCTATTGACATAACCAACCTCAAAAAACACCATAATACCTTCAAGTTAGAACTGAAGAACAGGTTCTCTGCTTTAGAAGGCCTAACATCGGAAGAAGTGGACATCTCTGAAGTTAACAGAAAAGTAACCAAAGCTCTTATGGAAACAGCAACAAAATTAGCTGGGTCTAAGAACAAGTTGCATGTGAACAAATTATCAGGAAAAACCAAAATGTTGATGCAAAAAAGAAGAGAGATGAGGACAACTAAAGAAGATGTGACTTCCAAAGTGGAATATATAGAGCTATGCAAGACAGTAAGAAAAAGTATCACTGAAGACGTAAGGAAAATTCAACTGTGAACTAGTGAGGAAAGCAATTGAAAACAACCAAAGCCTAAAGATAGCAAAGGGACATCTCAGTAAGGGAAGAAAACAGATTATGGCACTGAGAAAAGAAGATGGTTCTGTAACAAGAAATAGAGGCGAAATTTTGACAAGAGTGAAAGATTTCTACTCCAAATTATATGAAAGGGATGATATATGCACTCCAGACATCATGAAAGATACCAGTACCAGAGTTCCTCCAGTCCTTCCAGCAGAAGTTGCACATGCAATCAAGAACATGAAGCGAGGAAAAGCTCCAGGAGAAGATGGAATTACTGTAGACATCATACAAGAAGCAAGTGGAGAAATCGAAACAGTACTCGCCCAAATTTTCACTCGATGCCTTAATGAAGGAAAGATTCCTGAGGATTGGAACACCGCTACAATGATCCTGCTACATAAGAAAGGTGACATTGAGGATCTCGGAAACTACAGACCTATCAGCCTCCTATCAGTAGTTTATAAAATCTTCACTAAAGTTCTTTCACACCGCTTGAAGGTAACACTGGACACGGCTCAACCGAGAGAACAAGCTGGATTCAGGAGTGGCTACAGCACAATAGATCATATCCACATGCTGAGAGAACTAATTGAAAGAGCGAGGGAATATGAACTTCCATTGTGCATGGCTTTTATCGATTATGAAAAAGCCTTTGATTCGGTGAAACCATCAGCAGTTACAATGGCTCTGAAAACCTGCGGTATTGAAGATGCATACATTAATATTATTAATAACATCTATGAAAATGCAAGTGCAAAGATTAGGCTGTTTGAAAATACAACACACGTAAAAATTGGAAAGGGAGTGAGACAAGGTGACAACATATCTCCGAAGCTCTTTAATGCCACATTGGAGGGTGTTTTTCAGTCGCTGAGCTGGGAAAACAAGGGGATAAAGATTAATGGAGATTATCTAACCCACCTTCGTTTTGCTGATGACGTAGTCATTTTTGCAACTACCCCATCAGAGCTGCAGAGTATGATCCAGGAACTTGCTGACAAGAGTAAAGAAGTGGGATTAAAAATGAACTTTCAGAAGACAAAAGTGATGTTCAATGCTTTTACAAGAAATGAAGATTTATCGATTGATGGAGAAAAGCTGGAGATAACAGACACGTACGTTTATCTTGGACAGCAGATATCAAGTGAGGGTCACATTGATGAAGAAATTAATCGGCGTACAAAACTTGCCTGGAGAGCTTTTGGAAGAAACAGCATAATTTTCAAGAGCAATATGCCATTATGTCTTAAAAGAAAAGTGTTTGATCAATGCATCCTTCCAGTGCTTACGTATGGTGCAGAGACGTGGACCTTAACTAAAAGAGACATACAAAGGCTGCAGACAACTCAAAGAAGCATGGAGAGGTGCATGCTTGGTGTAACCAGGAGAGATAAGAAGAGGAACTCGTGGATCCGAAAAATGACTAGAGTGGAAGACATCATGATCAGAGTTAAATCCCTGAAATGGCAATGGGCTGGACATACTGCCAGAAGGACAGATCATCGATGGACAGCCGAAATTTTAGATTGGATTCCAAGGGACAGGAAAAGACCCAGAAGAAGACCACATGGGAGATGGGTGGATGAAATTCGAAAGTATGCAGGGGTGACATGGAGGAGACTGGCACAAGACAGACCGTTGTGGAGGAAACTTGGGGAGACCTTCGTCCAGCAGTGGATTGATAATGGTTGACAATGATGATGATGATGATTAAGGGGGGAAGGCAATTTATTTAAGATTTGAAATTTTTTTTTGGAAGTACATGTATACAAATAGTTTCAGTTAAAAATTATTTGAAACTTGAGAGTTGCACACTTTTTTTTCTACATGGCAGTCAAAATTTACTTTTTCAAAAAATTGCCAATTTTAAATTCTCTGGTGGGCAGTTATTTAAAAATCTGAAATTTACACACATTAAAGGTACTCTATTATAAGTAACATTAAGTAAAATTTTGAGTTTGAGATTCAAGTGGTTTAAGAGATACAGCTTTGCAAAAGTCATAAAATTTATTGAATAAATCATATTTATTACTGTGTGTTTATCTCTTGTCTTCATACATATTTGTTGGTATTTGTGGTGTAAATTAAGCTTTGGAATGTAAACAGGCATGATCACAATTGATAAATAATACAATGATGAATTTTAATTGTTTAATAGCCTTAATTAAAATAAAACAATGCGGGCATAGTTGTTAAATGCCCTTAACAAAGTTAGTTTTTCAAATAGTTGAGATGGAATCACAACATTTATATAGTTAGCAATTTAGAACAAGTAAAGCCATAAAATACTCATCTTATTTTATTTTGTATGCTTGTTTAACAACAATAAAATTTCTTCACAGAGCGATGCTGATATATGTATTATATGAACGTCCAGTTCCTGTGGATAAGTTCTAAGGGGCTGAGCTTCTTAGTACATTTGTCAGTGGTACCCATACTTTGTCCTCACGTGGCATTTTGAATGAAGTTCTAGGTCCAGCTGAGTGATAGAACTTCAAAAATATATCTTTGTTCTCTAAATTGATGTCCACAATTACTCCCAGCCACCTCTGTTCCTCGTACACACAGGTGATGTCATTGTTCCTAAGAGTTAGTGGGACAGCTTTTATTATAGGAAGATCCTCATATTCTTTTGAATTAGATGTTAAATAGCATCTCATACTACTTTCCAAATTTGGAACAAAGCGATGAAATGGCCGTGTCCCAGGAAATCACTGGCAGTTGTCAAATCTCTTCATCAAATTTTCAACTTGAGTAAGTATTTCCTCCTCTTTAACTTAAATGCATGTGATCCCTTTTATATTTTTCTTACAAATGTCATACACATATTCAAGGGTAATAAGGTAATTCTTCAGAGGCCTTTGTAGACTCGCCGTAGTCACCTCTCGCTTTGTTGTTACACCAACATGATCATATGCATTCTTTCCATGTGATGACGTAAAGAAATTCCATTCAGCATCAAGGCTAAAGTATTTCTTGTGGTGGCATAGGTTAATTAAATCCTTGTATTTATATTGGCCTGATGTTCCATCCAAAAAGTCAATTATTTTGTTAACACTGGGGACAATTTGCTTAATGTGTGTCAGCAAGTGTGTTTGGAACATGTGCACTGCAATCATGTTGTGATCCAAGTTATTACTAATCACACAAATGCATTGGCTGAGAAATTCGCCTTTTTGTTTGTAATACCACACAAATGGATGAACAGTTGCTTGTTGGTTTACCCAGTAGCTTTAGATCCCATCTTGAACTGCAAAAGTAACTAAGTTTTCTGCAATGTCTGCAAGAATAATACATTCAGTTTCATTGAGTTCTTTCAAGAACTGAGTTTGTGCTTTTGCTGTAAAATGGTGAGTCTTTTTGGCATGGTATCAGTATTTTCAAATTCTGCATCAAATCTTGGAGGGCTTCCCTTCCTAGACATTTAACACATTTACCCATCATACAGTTGTAACTATTCATGCCACAAACAAGCTTGTCAAGAAGGTCCTTGTAATTAATGCTAAGTTTTGCCCCATCAATCATGAGCTTAAGATTTTGATGGTACAAACAAACACAAACAGTATGAGTTCCTGAGGATCCAGCTATGGCACACCACTTAGGTCTGAGTTCTATGAATTTTGATCTTCCAATTTGGATTTTTCGCTTTGAACTCCACAAACAGTTCATCCAAATTGCAAAGAATAAGTCACTTCTGCTCCTTAACTTTAATATTATTTCCTTTTATGGAGAAAGTCTGTTTTTCCTGCGCAGAGTAGGCCATACTCATCACTTTCATAAAATTTATGGACAATAGCTAATGTCTCTGGTTGAATGCCAGAACCCAACTTCCTTCCTAGCTCTGGTAGAATACCTTGATCTTTAACTAGATCTCTTGTCAGTTTTACTAGACAATTGGATACGCTAAACTTAGTATTTATTCTTTTTTGAGTCGAAGAACTAGGTAGTAAGTTAATTATTTTTACCCTCTCTCCTTTGTCTGTTACAGCACACTTCTCCTTCAGTTTTGTTATTAATTCCTCAAACTCGTCTACTGCATCCACATTTTCTTCAGGCTCTTCTATTACCGTATCAAAGGAAATCTCAATTTTTTTCCAATGTATTTGAAATTTTCTCTGTCTTTGCTTTTAAGGCCTGCAATCTTCTTTCTGAGGTTAATTTTCTTATTTTAGATGGTGGTGAAAACCCTAATAGAGCACAAGCAGAGTCAACATTTGGTTAATGATCAGTAGAAGCAATAAACTCTTCATCCTCTTTTTTGACATTTTCTAATTGTAAAAATTATTTTTGTAACAGGTACGACACAATGATTTACCAGGGACAAGATCTAGGTTGCAGTTTATTTTGTTTGAAATATTCTTTTTGCATAATTTGCTTAAATTTTTGAGAAAATTTTAGAAAATTATGCAAATTTTTGTAAGACACAATGATTGGCTAAGAAAAATAGATTCCCCAAATCCACCAATATCTTTTAAAGTTACACCTAGTTTTATTTTATTAAGAAATATGTATCTTTCTACCTTAAGACAAAAATTCAGACTTAATTTTAAAAGTTTTCACATTTTAATTTTCAATAGAGGGGTCCACCACAAGCTTCTGAACCAGGAGTTAGCAATCACCCAGAATGCTCAAGCCCAAGGCGTCGGAATAAGGCAAAGAGTGGGTGGGAGTGGGATGCGGACATAGAGCCATGCACTAGTTGTAAATGTGTTTTCTTCTTTTAAACTGGAATACCTGCAATTTTGATGCATTAAAAAAAATATGAAGGAAAACTTTCACCCATGCAATAACTGTACAATCATACCACAGTACACTCAAAACTTCCTGGAAATAAAAATTTTCTTTTGTTTTTATGCTGCTGTCTCCCGTCAAGCCCTAGGAATCATTTTAAAATGAAAATCTATAATCATCATCATCATCATCACGGATGCTTTACGACTTTTGCAAGGCTGTATCTCTTAAACCACTTGAATCTCAAACTCAAAATTTTACTTAATGTTGCTTATAATAGAGTACCTTTAATGTGTGTAAATTTCAGATTTTTAAATAACTTCCCACCAGAGATATTAAACTCTAAAATTGGCAATTTTTTGAAAAAGTAAATTTTGACTGCCATATAGAAAAAAAGTATGCAACTCTCAAGTTTCAAATAATTTTTAACTGAGACTATTTGTATATATGTACTTCCAAAAAGAAATTCAAATCTTAAATAAATTGCATTCCCCCTTAATAACCACCCCGAGATTGACATTTTCAGCAATTTTGATACAAAACTTTGAATAAAAAATTTATGGTGAAGGAATATTTTTAGAAGCATAGTATATTTGACAAAATAGTACCTTACAATGTGCTTAACATAGCAATATCTGAAATTTTGTCCTAGGAATTACCACAGCTGAGATAATGAAGTTACCGCTAATCCTTACATATGCCAAGATACAAAAATGGCCACCATGTTGAAAGCAATGTGAATAAAAATAAAGCAATAGTGGTTTTGAACTGTCAACATATAAGGTCAACAGCATGCAAAATATATATTTTTTTAAATTGGTCAAGCAACAAGCATTGGACCACTTCATATGGACTGACCATGCAGTATCTTTTCTTTGTTTCTGTTTTTTTATAAAGTTTTTACTTTTTCAAGCAGATTTGGTTCTTGTTATGGAAGCTTTATTTTTATTTTTATTGTGTTTTAAAGTTTCATAAACACCATGTTTATCTTATAATGTTTTTTTTATTGTTTTTTACAAAGATATCTTTTTCTGTTTGAATAGTTCATCTTATATCTGTGTTAAAAGATTTTAGTGATAGTCTATGATTTCCGGAACATTTTGTATGTACAGGAAATTCGTGTAATATTTATTTGTTCCATTTGGTTTATTTCATATTCCTCTATTTCATGTTTCCTTGAATAGATTACTGAATTTTTATTGATTTTTATTTTTTTATGTCCTGAGGTTTTTGCAGTTCCTGTTCTCCAGTTTGTTTGTTTTACTTTATTTTTTCAGTTGGAAGAATGAGCAATTGCTGTCTTTAGTAATGCTTTCATAACATTGATTTTATGTATCAATGAGTGAAAAGAATCTGGGGATATACAATTTTCATTGCAAAATTGTATCGGAGATCTGAATCAAGGAGAAAAATTACAACTTTAGTAGAACATTGCAAAAAAAAAAAAAAAAAAAAAAATCTACTGTACCACATTTTAGAAGTTTTAAGTATATTTCATATAGTAAAAGAGAATAAGATATTCTTTTGGTTTCAGTGTTTTGTGCAGTTTTGCAACACGGCTTTCATATAACTATTATTTGTGAGTTTCTAAATTCTGGTAGTTATTTTGAAATTATTATTGACATATTTGAAGAACACATACCAAGTTGTATTCTCTCAAAAATCTGTTTTGCCTCCCCTAGGAAATTCTCTTATGTTTTGATTATACTGTGCTCTGAAATTGAAAATCAAAGCAGCTTTTAAAAATATGATATGTAAAAGAAAAATCCTCAATTGAAAAATTTTGATCTTCACCTTTGATGTTTTTAGAATAATCTCAGGTGAGCATTAGATCTTGATGAATTTTCTAAAAGTGATATCAGAAAGTAATTTTTCTTCCAAGCACTCACAAACACTTGATATTTTGTGAATGTTGTTGGTGCATTTTTAAATGGCGATTTTTTCCATATATCATAGTTTTAAGAAGCTGTTTTAATCTTCAGTATTAGAGCACAGCATAATCAAAACATCAGAGAATGTTCTACATGAGGCACTAACATATTTTCCGGAGAGTAAAACTGGTAAATGTTCTTTAAATTTGTTATACGAGTTTCAAAACAATCATCAAAATTTCAGATCTCACAAATAATAAAAATATTGTTTTATAGAAAGGTGTGGGGATCAAAGATGTCAAACACCATAACTAAGATGCAGATAAGACTTAATTTGCTAACTGCCTGGGAATTACTAATGTAAAAACAAAAAACAAAAATCATGAAAGGAATTAAAGTAAAAAACAGCACGTTTTCAGTCTATAATGCTACAGGGTTGTGATTTGTCAATATGTACACTACAGAAGAAATATGCAAAAAATAAAGTCTGAGAATCACTTATCTCAAATTTTAACCTGGTGCAAAAGATGGGGTGAAAGAGCACTGATAGTGGCATCTGTATGGAACATATACTATACCACTAAATGAATACAAGTGACATGCTCTTTTGATCATGGAACCAGTAGTAGTACAAATAACTCAAAGAAAAAGATTTTTTCATAAGAATATATGCTACAGACCTAATTCGGTGATTTTTTAGTTTGGAGAATATAATGTATGTAAAAATAAAAGAGAAGTTTTTTAAGTATCCAAGGAATGCTTGGGAAATATTGCTGAAGCAGCAGAACAAGAAGAAATTGTAATATTTTTGCCATTTCGTCTGCATTTTCAACATAAATGAAGAACCTGATAATTTTTCTAGCATATATATATATATATATATATATATATATATATATATATATATACACACACACATGTATACCATCACCATTATCAGCCATTATCAATCCATTGCTGGACGAAGGTCTCCCCAAGTTTCTTTCACAACTTTCTGTCTTGAGCTAGTCTCTTCCATGTCAGTCGGACATGCTTACTGATTTCATCTACCCATCCCCACAGGGTCTTCCAAGTTTTTTCCTGTCTCTTGGAAAACAGTAGTAAGTTTTTCTTGCAAATACATCCAACCCATTTCCATTTCAGTGATTTAACCTTGATTATGATGTCATCAACTCTTGTCATTTTCTTGATCCTTGTGGTCCTCTTCATATATTTTTTTGGTTACACCAACTGTGTTTCTCTACATGCTTCTTTAAGTTGTCTACTGCCTATGCATGTATTTCCTTTTTAGTTAAGATCAACATCTCTCATCCATAAGTAAAAATGGAAAAAAGTATGCATCGATTAAACATTTTTCTTTTAAGACATGTTGGTAAATTGCTCTTGAAAATGGTACTGTTTCTCCCAAATGCTCTTCAACCAAGTTTCATGCGCCTATTAATTTTTTCTTAAATGTGGCCCTTGCTGATACACACTATATTGACAAAAGTCACCAGACACCTAGAAGAGAAACACAACATAGCATTTATTGGCATACACTAGTATGGTGTCTGTCCACCTTTGGCCTTAATGCATGCACTGACCCTTCGAGATATGCTTTCGACAAGGTTTTAGAACACAGCGATAGGTATGCGCTTCCATTCAGTGCATAATGCTGCTGCTGACTGTTGCTTAGTAGTAGGCTTTGGTTCCAAACTTCTTATGCAGCACTCTAATTCATCACATAGGTGCTCTATGGGATTAAGATCAGGGCTCTGTGCTGGCCAGTCCACATATGATACAGAATTATCGTCAAATCAGGCCATAACAGTCCTTGCTTTATGGCTTGGTGCATTATCCTGCTGGTGCCAACAAGACTCAGTTCCATAGTATTGCCACAGAGTTGGTAGGGCATAATTTCGTAGAATATCAAGGTAGATGTGCTGGTTAACAGGCTTGTCCACGATAACTAATGGGCCAGGACCATACCACGAAAAACACCCCCACACGAGTGCACTGCCAGCTCCAAACTTGACTGTAGGAACAGTACACTGTGGTAAATAGTATTCCCCCGGCTGTCGCCATACTCACACACTGCCATCAGACTGATGTATCGTGTATTTGGATTCATCAGTCCATAGGACCCATTTCCATTTATCTATGGTCCACGATAATTGTTCTTTACACTATGCTAAATGATGAGTAACATTCAGAGTGGAGATGAAAGGCTTATGAGCAGCCGCACACCCATGGTAACCCATGGGATGAAGTTCTCTACGAATGGTATGTGTACATACCGAGGTTCCAGCATTTTTACTCACCTGTACACTGAGGTCTTGTGCAAGTATTCCGTTGATTAGCTGTAATGACTCTCCTGAGGCTTCGACGTCCTCTATCACTGATTTTCTTTGATCTGCTGGTATGTTTTGCTGCTTCAGGCATGCCATGTGTCTTCCATTTATTCAGTACATCCAAAACAGTTGACTTAGGTATGTTTAAACATTTTTCTGTTTCTCTTATGGACAACCCACTAATATAACACCCAACAATCTTTCCTTTCTCAAAGTCAGTTCTCTCGCACCACTACATTTTCACTCAGTCTCACATGTGATGTGATCGCGGTCAGCTGCAGGCTTGTTTTTATACCGTTTGCGGCTGTACCGCGCATCTTAACAATGCAGCAGGTCCGTTTATTTGCTTTTGAAGAGTTTTCTGTGACTTTTGTCAATATAGTGTATGTTTTCCAAAGTAAATATAATCAATTAATACAGACAATTAATGTGGACCAGGAACATCAAATAAAGATCTTCGCTCTTTCCACGTTTATAAATGAGTCACGGAAAAATCCTCATTGGCCGCCACCGGGAGTCGAGCCGTTGTGAGCGGAAGCATAGCTGCGCTGTTGTGAGCGGAAGCATATCCGGCGCGTAACTGGAAGACCCTGGGTTCGACTCCCGGTGGCGGCCAATGAGAATTTTTCCGTGACTCATTTATACGCTGTTGTGTAGCGGAAGCATATCCGGCGCGTAACTGGAAGACCCTGGGTTCGATTCCCGGTGGTGGCCAATGAGAATTTTTCTGTGACTCATTTATAAACATGGAAACAGCGATGATCTTTATTTCATGTAAATATAATCACCAGTTATTTCTAGATTTGCCCCATCAATCACTAAATCTTTAATCCTTGTTAAAGCACACACACACACACACACACACACACACACATATATCATCATCATCATCATTGTCAACCATTATCAATCCACTGCTGGACGAAGGTCTCCCCAAGTTTCCTCCACAACGGTCTGTCTTGTGCCAGTCTCCTCCATGTCACCCCTGCATACTTTCGAATTTCATCCACCCATCTCCCATGTGGTCTTCTTCTGGGTCTTTTCCTGTCCCTTGGAATCCAATCTAAAATTTCGGCTGTCCATCGATGATCTGTCCTTCTGGCAGTATGTCCAGCCCATTGCCATTTCAGGGATTTAACTCTGATCATGATGTCTTCCACTCTTGTCATTTTTCGGATCCACGAGTTCCTCTTCTTATCTCTCCTGGTTATACCAAGCATGCACCTCTCCATGCTTCTTTGAGTTGTCTGCAGCCTTTGTATGTCTCTTTTAGTTAAGGTCCACGTCTCTGCACCATATGTAAGCACTGGAAGGATGCATTGATCAAACACTTTTCTTTTAAGACATAATGGCATATTGCTCTTGAAAATTATGCTGTTTCTTCCAAAAGCTCTCCAGGCAAGTTTTGTACGCCGATTAATTTCTTCACCAATGTGACCCTCACTTGATATCTGCTGTCCAAGATAAACGTACGTGTCTGTTATCTCCAGCTTTTCTCCATCAATCGATAAATCTTCATTTCTTGTAAAAGCATTGAACATCACTTTTGTCTTCTGAAAGTTCATTTTTAATCCCACTTCTTTACTCTTGTCAGCAAGTTCCTGGATCATACTCTGCAGCTCTGATGGGGTAGTTGCGAAAATGACTACATCATCAGCAAAACGAAGGTGGGTTAGATAATCTCCATTAATCTTTATCCCCTTGTTTTCCCAGCTCAGCGACTGAAAAACACCCTCCAATGTGGCATTAAAGAGCTTCGGAGATATGGTGTCACCTTGTCTCACTCCCTTTCCAATTTTTACGTGTGTTGTATTTTCAAACAGCCTAATCTTTGCACTTGCATTTTCATAGATGTTATTAATAATATTAATGTATGCATTTTCAATACCGCAGGTTTTCAGAGCCATTGTAACTGCTGATGGTTTCACCGAATCAAAGGCTTTTTCATAATCAATAAAAGCCATGCACAATGGAAGTTCATATTCCCTCGCTCTTTCAATTAGTTCTCTCAGCACGTGGATATGATCTATTGTGCTGTAGCCACTCCTGAATCCAGCTTGTTCTCTCGGTTGAGCCATGTCTAGTGTTACCTTCAAGCGGTGTGAAAGAACTTTAGTGAAGATTTTATAAACTACTGATAGGAGGCTGATAGGTCTGTAGTTTCCGAGATCCTCAATGTCACTTTTCTTATGTAGCAGGATCATTGTAGCGGTGTTCCAATCCTCAGGAATCTTTCCTTCATTAAGGCATCGAGTGAAAATTTGGGCGAGTACTGTTTCGATTTCTCCACTTGCTTCTTGTATGATGTCTACAGTAATTCCATCTTCTCCTGGAGCTTTTCCCCGCTTCATGTTCTTGATTGCATGTGCAACTTCTGCTGGAAGGACTGGAGGAACTCTGGTACTGGTATCTTTCATGATGTCTGGAGTGCATGTATCATCCCTTTCATATAATTTGGAGTAGAAATCTTTCACTCTTGTCAAAATTTCGCCTCTATTTCTTGTTACAGAACCATCTTCTTTTCTCAGTGCCATAATCTGTTTTCTTCCCTTACTGAGATGTCCCTTTGCTATCTTTAGGTTTTAACAACACACATATATATATATATATATATATATATATATATTCTATTAAGAAGATACCTAAGCAAAAAAATACAAATATAATTTTGACTCACACCAAGTACAACATAGAAAAGGTTATGTATCTACCTGTGTGAGTAAAAGGAGAAAAGATAAAAAAATTAAAATAAAACAACTGAATGTAGAAGGTGTCGAGAATACTGAGCCTTGGCTTTATCAAGGACCAGCAAAAACTCTGCATTTTCTCACTTCCACAAAGACCTAGTTGGAAATGGGTTTCTGCAAGGCCATAGATGCAAGTAACATTCCCACCTAAAATTGTTTTAAAAAATATATATATGTCATGTCCTCCGCAGAGTTGTATGACCTAGCACTAGTTAACAATTTCGCTTGCATCCATGAACCTTCCTGGCCCGACCCATGCTCTTCATCTGTTACTATTAAACAGAGAGAAGAAGATTAAAGAGAACTCAAGCTGTGAGAGTGACATAATAATTAGAAATAATTTTCAGCTATAACGAAATGCCAAGTTCGTTTGAGAGAGAATTTAAACCTGAAAAACAATGCAACTTGGCATTTCGTTATTGCTGAAAATTATTTCTAATTATTATGTCACTCTCACAGCTTGAGTTCTCTTTAATCTTCTTCTCTCTGTTTAATAGTAACAGATGAAGAGCATGGGTCGGGCCAGGAAGGTTCATGGATGCAAGCGAAATTGTTAACTAGTGCTAGGTCATACAACTCTGCGGAGGACATGACATATATATATATTTTAAAACAATTTTAGGTGGGAATGTTACTTGCATCTATGGCCTTGCAGAAACCCATTTCCAACTAGGTCTTTGTGGAAGTGAGAAAATGCAGAGTTTTTGCTGGTCCTTGATAAAGCCAAGGCTCAGTATTCTCGACACCTTCTACATTCAGTTGTTTTATTTTATTTTTTTATCTTTTCTCCTTTTACTCACACAGGTAGATACATAACCTTTTCTATGTTGTACTTGGTGTGAGTCAAAATTATATTTGTATTTTTTTGCTTAGGTATCTTCTTAATAGAATGTGAATTCTGAATTTTCAAAACTGCTGCGTTGCGCGTTTTGATCTTCAGGTTTTTTTGCAACTTTCGTTTTAAATTCTAAAGTTTTTCCTTAGTCTTCAGTTTTGCTCTTCAGTATATATATATATATATATATATATATATATATGCTTTAAGAAGAACTAAAGATTTAGTATGTTACTGTCCAATTTTCAACCACTTTCCTTTTTTTTGCATTTAAGTAGAATCTTTTAGTTGGTACTGCTGTATAGCCTATTAATAATTTCTCACCAGCTTATTGAAATAACTATCCAAATGGCCACTCTTATTTGGCAGTATGTAGTTCAAATTGCATCTGCATTTATTCTGCATGTGTTTTTAAATTTTCACAGACAACAAAGTTAGTACCTAAATGAAATAATTTTGCTCAAGATTAGTAATATTATAAATAAATATTTTTTTTTTACTTGAAAGGAAGTTAGATTTCACGACAAAGAATGTGGATTTGTTTGATGTTGAACAAATGATCAAAAACATTGCATCATCATAGTTGCCTTCCAAAGTTTTCTCCATAGGCTCTCTATAGCTTTCTTTCTTAGTCTAATTTATTTTCTTATAAAATCATGATATTGATATTGTTTGTTTTTGTCAGTATAAAAGTATGTAAGGTGTTTATGGTTACAGATGCAAATAATTTTTTTTTAGTTATTTACATCTTTTAAAAATGTGAATATTGTATGTCACTCATTTTGTTTTTCTTTGTACTTTTCATGTACCTATTGTGATTACATTAGGTTGCTGTCGAAGAGAAATATCGTCTGTACAGAGACAATACTGCTAAGTTATTGTCATGGGCCCAAGAAACAGAGATGCAGCTTGCTGATTTGGGTTTGCTGAATGAGGAAGCTGATGAACTTTACCAGCAAATTGGCAGTGCCAAGGTAATTTTTATTACTCAGTTTACATTGTAAAGTTGTACTTCATCAAGCACTGTTCTGAATGTAGAAAATAACCCATTTGGCAGCATGTAGTAGCACTTATTTTGTGGTGAGGTATGTATGTCGTGCGTTCTTGAAATCCACTGCTCTTCTGTAAATGAATTTAATTGCTGTTTAGAAGTAAGAATGAAAGCCTGGGTTTTGATACTTTGAATATCAATTTCTTTGAATTTGTCTAAATAAGTAGACTGATGGAAGTAAAGTACTGTGATTCCTTGTAACAGGGCTTTTATGTTTAGATATTATATTTATATGTCTGACTCTTTGCAAAAATATGAGACGGTTACATATGTAAACTTAATATCTGACTGTTCATGAGTATTTGAAGTTATCGTCTTGGCCTGAATATAGTGCGATGTTTTTTTCCTAAAAATGTCTTGAAAGCTGTAGTTGTACATGCACAGCCTAACATTTTTGGCTGAAAAAAATGGCAAATTTCTGCAGAGGTCTATTGTGTGGTATGCCAGGACTGTACCAGCCGACACTGGCGAGAATTGCCGTGCATGTCTAATAATAAACTCGAGGTCAAAACAAAGAGAGTGTGTGGTGATTTGTGTGCTTCGGTGTCACTGAACCTGTAATTTTGTAGGTCAGCGTTAGTTGATAGCAGAATTTATGCTGTGTTAATGATATTAAAAGTTTACTCATGGCAGATCCACAAGTTATTGGTCGTGTTGAAAAGAATGCTTCCTCAGCATGTCATGTAAACAAGAGGATGAGAAGAAGCTCTGTGATTCCTTGTTGTAACAGGTCTTCGTTATGTTTAGATATTAGATTTTGTCTGACCCTTTGCAAAAAATGCGAAGGTTATATATGTAAACTTAATATCTGACTGTTCATGAGTATTTGGAGTTACCATATTGACCCGAATATAGTGCAATATTTTTTTCTTAAAAATGTCCTTCTGAAAGCAACAGTCATATTAAATGTGCAGCCTAATATTTTGGACTGGAAAAAAAAATGGCAAATTCCTACAGAGGTCTAATTTGTATCATACTGAGACTATATCAGCCAACGTAGGCGAGAATCGCCGTCCACGTCTGATAATAAACTGAGGTCAAAACGATGAGAGTGTGGCAGTTTGTGTGCTTCAGTGTCACTGAATTGGTAATTCTGTAGGCCAGTGATAGTGGGTAGCAGAGTCTGTGCTGTGTTACTGATATTAAAAATGGCAGATCCACAAGTGTTTGATTATGTTGAAAAGAAAGCTTCCTCAGTGTCTCAAGTAAACAAGGGAATGAGAAGAAACTCTTATATGAATTTTAAATTAGGAACCATATGCAAGGTGCAACAATTAAATAATATGCAGACTGCTAAAATGCTTTGTGTTTCCTAGGCTAACATTTGACTTTGGCAAAAAACGAAAAAAGTTTAGGAGTGCCAGCTCATCAAGGAAAGCATTCAGGGGCCTAAGACTAGGAAATTTGAAAACTTTGGTACACTTATTCGCAAATACATCAATGGCAAATAAACCAAGGATACCCAATAAGTCATGAATTTATTACAATGAAGGCATTGGAGGTGGCAAGAGAGAAAAATTCCATTTATTGAATTTTAGGTGAGCTTGGGGTGATGTAAATGCAAGATGCAACATCGAGTCTGCGCTTACCTGCAATGATGAAAAGTTTATGATTATGATGAAAAGTTAATTGCCTGTTAGCATTATATTATACATTGTAGAAAAACCCACAGTTATTGTCTTGGCCAGATGGCAAAAGCTGACTGAACACCAATGTTTTTTTATATTCCCTCAAATGTTACTGTGGACAAGAAGGGTGCAAAATCAGTTGTAGTTAGGACTGCAGGCAATGAAAAGTTTCTCATTACTGTCATGCTAAGAGTAACTGCCAATGGTAGGAAACTACCGCCATTCATTATTTTGAAGAGAAAAATGCTTTCAAAGGAACAATTGCCTCCTGGGATTATTTTTAGTGCACAAGAAAAGAGGTGGATGACTGAAGAATTGGTGGCAGATTGGCAGAAGGTTGTTTGGGGATGTTGACCAGGTGCTTTACTACAGCAAAGAGGAATGCTAATTCTGTATGCTTTTCGTGGCCACACAACCGAGAAAATAAAAAAGCAAGTTGCTGAAATGAAGGTCGATCTTGTGATAATTTTGAGGGGTGGAGGTTGATTTTCTCAATTGCAAGTTATAGATGCTGTTATTAATAACCCATTTAAAGATTACTTATGAAAAGAATATAGTGATTGGTTAATTAATGGGAACCATGCATTGACCCCAACATTCAAGCTAAAGAAACCTATACTTGGGGCAAAGCTAACCTGATTACACTGTTAAGGTTGTAAAACCGATTCACTGACATAAAATCTCTTGTTCATCAGTAGTTCTCCTCGTACTATGTGCCACGGACCCTTCCCTTTAAGGGTGACTGAAAGCAAGACAAAAGGAAACTTCCCGCGTTCCATCTAGATGTCCCCCCCCCCCACCTCTACACCTTCTCAACCTTGCCGACCACCAAACAAACGATTTCTGGTGAGTATTTTATAACAGCAACCATGAAGCAGGAGTAAGCTCATTACAATGACCGCCAAGCCATTATCTCCCCACCTCCAACTAATACTTCTCCGCTCCCAGTCTCAGTAAATATCCTCGTGTTAACTGTATAGCCTCTCTGAAGCAAAACAGGAGTGACAATGATGCTGCAAAAATGGGAATATTTGTATTTTTTAGAAACACGACCGAAACTGGGGTCTTCATTTTTTCAATGTGTGTACATACGACATTTACTAAATATCCATGTGCTTTCTTAGGTCTCGGTTCAACCTCAAACATGGCTTTTAAACTGGAACTACATTATGCAGTGGAAGTATACACTCCATAATTTAAACTCCATAGTCAGGGTAGCCTTGCCCCAAGTATAGCATATAGCTGTTGGCCCAGTGGATAACCACAACCCAGGGGGAAATTCTCAGTGACTCAGTTACAAGGTTTTTTTATTTTAAATGTTGTGTATCTAACAACATGGATAGAAGTGAGGATGGTATACTGTGGGAAGACTCCAACTGTGAATCTGATTCCAGTATCACTACTGAATAAGAGCTAGAAGAAGAACAAAATGGGAATGATGACTGAGAGTTGTAAATGATAGCTAGAGTAATGTATCACTGAACTTTTACATTAAAAAAAACTGTGTCAAATTTGTGAAGTTTTTACCTTGAAGCAAGGATGTAGAAGAGCCTTAGCGTGGCTTAAAGGCACTAGGGCACTATTTTTCTAGGCTTTAGCGGCGCTAAGGTACTTTTCGTAGTTAGGTGGTTGCAGAAGTAGGGAAAGAAATTTTTTTCGATGATCATATATTCGAAAATAGCGAATACTGTGTTTTATGTGCAATCACAACCAAAATATTCGTACTGCAAGGATGAACTTATACCATGGGATCACACAACAGGACATCTAATGGATCATAAGGATAAAGAGAATGCTGTTTGTGTCTGGGTATAACTTTCACCCTGAGATGCTATCAGGGCTATATGCCGTTGAAAGTCTCTGATTTGGGGTGAGGGAGGCCAAGCTTCATGTGGAGCCCAGACCATTAACCAGAATCCTATACCTCTCACTATTCGGCCACTGGGACGGCGTAAAGAGAATATAAAGTCTATTGTCTAGACGGCAATTCATAAAATTTGCTCAGAGAAAAAACTGTAGAGAGAATTTATAAAGTAGCCATTAAGGCTAAGTGATAAGAGTTTTATGTGTGCAAAAAATATTTTTACTAAGCTATCCTTTATCTGATTCCTTAAGGATAACATAACACATATCTCTTTCATTTTCATTAGAATCTTAGGAAAAGGCTTATTAGTCACACTGAATAGATGTGACAATATTAGTTACATTTATTCAGTGTGACTGTATTACATGGTTAAATCTATTCTACGTGACTCAAATAATCACATTTAAAATTTTGAATCGTGTGAAATCACAGGGCGATACTTTAAAAACACTCACTATCTTTAGGATGTGACTAACAAACAACGTTTCTTTCCTTCATTAAAAATTACTCAAATTAAGCGTTTTAAATAAAAGTAATTAATAATAACAGTTTTATAAAATGTACTGAACAATAGAAATAGCAAATCAGAATTCACAATGTTTTTAAAACTTTTGAGTCTTCTTTCCAAATCTTTTTTGCCTAATCAGGTTACCGCTGAGGCACTTTTTTAATTAGAACTGCATCACTGCCTTGAAGTATATTTGAGACCATTTATTTTTCATGCAGAACACCGTCAAAACTTTAGGGTGATATCATGTGCGAGGTCGTACTACAGAGTGATTCACTCGGGACTTTACCCCAAAAAAACGCCATAATTTTTAAAAGGGGAAACATTTCAAGCTGAAATTTAAAGACGAAGTGCCATACATTCTGACATTCACATCCATATCTGTGCTATTTGGCTTGTATGCCTAAATGGCACCACAATACATGAATTCTGGTGGGAACAGTTTTGTGCCATTCTCTTTGTCCATCGGCTAGCATCGAGTACAATGGTGTTTCCAATTGCTGAGCATGTGTTTATTGTTTGAAGTATTGGAATTCCAGCTCTTTCAAGGAGTGTCAGAAAGAGATTAAGAAGAAATTTCCCGGTCTGGAACCACCTACAAAGCCAGTGATTTCAAATCTTGCAAAGAAACTTGAGACAACAGGAAGCCTTGTTGATATGCATTCAGGAGAGCGACCCACAATGTCAGAAAACATTGTGCAGTGTGTGAAAAGGAGGTTGTTACAGTCTCCAAAGAAATCATTACGCAGGCTGTCACAAGAAACAGGACTGTCATATTCCACCTGCCAGAGGGATGCAAAATTGGATAAACTGAAGCCATATTGTGTTACAGTTGTTCATAAGCTGTTGCCAATTGACTTGCCGAAGCGAATGCATTACTGCCAGTGGTTTAAGGAATTTGTCAGTCAAAATTCGGGCATATTAAGACAATATGTGGTTCACGGACGAAGCCTGGTTCCACCTTTCAGGCTATGTGAACTCACAGAATACACGGGTATGAGTGAGTGAGAATCATCATGCTATTCACGAGGAAAGAATGCATCCCATAAAGATTGGCATATGGTTCACCATTTCACAGAGCCAGATAATCAGTCCCATTTTCTTTGAACAGACTGTCAGCACAGAAGTGTATCTCAATGTCTTCACACAGTTTGTGAACCAACTGGATAATATTGAATTGTAGAATGGCTTCTTCCAACAGGATAGTGCGACTTGTCACACTTCCAATGCCAGCATGGCTGAGATTCGAAGTTTCTTCGGCGATCGGGTAATCTCCAAAGGTTTGTGGCCAGCCAGATCTCCAGATTTAACTTCACCCGATTACTTTTTATGGGGTCATCTGAAAAGTACTGTATACAGCAATAAGCCTAAAACTATTCGGTAGCTGAAAATCAACATCACACAGGAAATTGAAGCAATAAATACCAACATGCATGAGGCGTACATTTGACAATATGCAGCGACAAGTTGATCTCTGTTTGAATGCAAATGGCAGCATAGGCGTAGCGTGACCAAAAATTTGGAGGCGGGCATGAGTAAGTGTAAACTGGTATTTTTCTTGGGGTGGGGCATCATTCTCGGCAATAGTTTATCCGAAAATGCTCCTGTTCAATTTCCATTACTTAAGTTTTTTTTTTACATGCCTTAATATGTCCAAAACTACGAGTTGTGTCAGGCTTGTTGATTTACCCTAATGATAATGAAAAAAACAACATGCTTTTCAATGCTCCTCATGCTGTGGTTTTCATCATCAGATGACTGCATGCTATTGCATATGGAATGACTGCTAAAAAGCAGCCATAGCAATTCTTGCTATTGTGTAGCATTTTTCCCTTGGCTGAATGGCACACTTTATGACATTTAAAAGGTGAACGACTAGTTATAATAATTTCCCATTTTTAATTTGAGGGGCATGTGTTCCCCCTTTCCCCTGATGCTATGCTTATGAATGGCAGATATTTTTAACATCATCTCTGATATTGATGTGATTGTGAAAAAGTAAGGCACTTCGTCTTCAAATTTCAGCTTGAAATGTTTTCCCTTTTCAAAATTATCACCAACTGACAAATTCCACCAACTGACTAATTTTTTTGTTGTTGTTGTACAGTTACATGATGTGACTTCAACTTTGTGTGATTTATCGACATTTACGTAGAAGATGGAAAAGCACTTCTAAAATGATATACACAGGAAGGTCATCAATGCAAATAAGATATTGGCTTACAAATAAGATATTACCATCCATTTTATGTAAAAGCAAATATAACTATTCAATTCGTGGATAAAATTAGAAAAATATGGCTCAACTGAAGAAATGAAGAAAGTTAGTTTTATCAATAACAAAAAAGGACTCAAGGGAATACCAGCAGAAACCAACAGTTCAGATAAGCAAGTCGAAAGTTTGGATGTAACAGAAGTGAATAAATCTTGAGTGTGTTGTACATCATGTTGTGATCCTCTGAAAAATTGTCAGAAGTTATTGTAGAGGTGATCAATATCTTATATCTTCTTAATGCTTGCTCAGCCTTTTTATCAAGTACATCAAAGCTTTGATTAACTACAAGGATTGTTCAAATGGAAAGGTACAAAACGACACTGTGGGTATAAATGAAGACTTTATTCAAAGTATACACCATAGGCCGTAGCACAACGATCCCATTGATTAACGAGCCGAAGGATTCCTTGTTCCCAGAATTCCTGTGGCCGTGACGAGACCCAGTCCTGCACAGCGTCCTTGAGTTCGTCATCCGAGTGGAAGCGCTTTTCTTTCAGATGTTTTTTCAGGGGACCAAACGCATGGAAATTGCAGGGCGACATGTCCGGGCTGTAGGGCGGATGGTCAAGCTGCTCCCACTGGAACTTGGCCAGTTCCGCGTGTGTGACCCTGGAGACGTGTGGATGCGCATTACCATGGAACAGAACCACACCCTCCGCTATGAATAGCGACCAGTTTAACACCTTCCGCTGTCAGAAATCGGATAACGCCTAGCTGCTCCTCAATCGTCGAACTTTGCAATGTGAACGCCATCCTGTCCTCACACGCACTGCCGCGTCAATTGGACGGCGCTCTTTATAAGAGCCTCTGCTCTCTCCTGCGCATGCGGGCGCCCGCGCATGCTCCGATCCACGCCGGCGACTCCAATCACATCCCTAGATGCGTCGCTACGTTCTCCCATAGCGGCATAGGCAAATACGTTAACGGTTACGTTCTTATGACGTTTCGTACCTTTTCATTTGAACACCCCTAGTAACTTCTGATGATCTGCCATGATGAATGCAAGAATCATTGTACTGAAAAAAGATTACCGGAAATTTGTGAAAGTCTTGTACCTTTATCAGTATTATACGTATAAAAAAAGGTGTGGAGTTTGACGAAGGACATTTGTGCACTGCAAGCTAAGTAAGTTGAAAAAATATAGTTTGGCTGTATGTTCTTGTTTTGTATTAGTATAAACTTTATCTATTAAGAATATTCCTGTTTTTATTCATTATCCAACCTATCCATTCTTTCTTCATTATAATAACCATTGTAATTTAACATAATTGTTTTTTCTTCTTTTTTTAGGCCATCAAACAAGATGTTGATGACCATCAGCGTCCTGTTATGTCATGTATTGATCAAGTGGATCAGCTCATTGAACAAGGACAAGATGTTCTCAGCAGAGATGAAATTCAACTCCTACAGAAAGATTCAGATGCTCTGAAGAAAAGATTCAGCAGAGTTAGTGAAGAGAGTGATAAACTGCTTCGACGTCTTACTACAGCTTTGGAAGAGTTGCGGAAGTTTTCGGTAAGTCTGCATATAATTCACATAAATTTTAGTGATTCATTTTGTTTTAGGTTTTCAAAGTTTTGTTACTCCAGTTTTATAGCATTTTGTTGAGAAAGGAAACTAGGGTAAGATTCCATGCATTTAGGTAGTTTTTCATTAGTATTCACAGTGTGGCAGTTAGGTAATGAGACTTGAGTTTTTTTGTTTTGTTTTTTAATGGAAAAACTGGAAAACTTTTCATTTGAAGTACATCTCTCCTTCGTAAGAATTGGCACAATCAGCCAACAGAAGGAAGGACTTGCAGAGGTCATCTTTTGTTGTGGAGTGAAGAGCTGTTTCACAGTTCTTTGTATGTCTTCAATGTCTTGAAAAACTTTTCCTTTTAAAGGCAGCTTTAATTTAGGAAATAGAAAGTAGTCACATGGTGACAAATCTGGGGAATAGGTGGGACGTTTGAGTACACACACTTGTTTTCATGCCAGAAATTGCTGTACACTGGGTGCTGTGTGTGCAGGTGCATTATCTTGTGGAAGGAACCATTGCCTGTTTTCATCCTTGGGTCTGACTTGAGCAATCCTCTTCCACAGTCGTTCCAAAATGGATGTGTAAGCATTGCCAGTGACAGTTTTGCCTTCAGGAATGAACTTGTGATGCAGAATTCCCTTACTGTTGTAAAAGCCTACAAGCTTTGTCTTGATTTTGGACTTCAGTAACCTGATCTTCTTTCCTTTGAGTGACTGTGGTGACTTCCTCTAAGCACTGTGACACTTGATTTCAGGATTATAATGAAAACACCACGTCTCTTCACCTGCCATGATGCTTTGGAGGAAATTTTGCATTGTTTCTGCAGTCTCCAGGATGGCTTTTGCATACTCCACTCATACATGTTTCTGGTCTTCTGACAAAGCATGTAGAACAAACCAAAGCGAACTCCCCTGCCCCGTCTCCCCACAGAAAAAGAAAAAAATATTGCACTAAAATTTGACAGATCGTCTCCTTATTAACCCTGAGCTCACTTTCCGGCATCCTCAAGGTCACGCAACAATGACTTTTTATCCTTTTGCAAAGGCGGGCGGTCGTAGTGAGCGATGGGTTTGCCTCCTCGGGGCGCACCATGGTAACAATGGCACACACAACAGCAACTAGGGCCTCTGTGAATCTTGGAGAGGTGCGAGCTAGTTCTGTGTAACATTGGCGAAAAGACCCCAACTCACTGGGTTTTGTTCCAGAATCCTTAAGTTGAATGACCAACTGGAACCCTCAGCTGTGGGTTAATCCCCCACACTGATGTACTTACCTGATTAAAAAGACAAAAAGAAATATTAAGAATGACTCAAGTGTGGGATATGGTGGACCTACCACACTTGAGAAGGACGGTCCACCACGGAATTGACCTGGAATTTCTAAACGGCGTATGAGAAAGCGATCTCGGCTGAGTGAATGTAAGATTGGTGTATGGAATACTAGAGGTATAAATGGCAAAATGAGTGAGGTGATTGAGGAGATGAATAAGTATAGACTGGATGTGCTGTGTGTAAGTGAAACCAAAAAGAAGGAAATTGGGGTAGAAGAAGTGAATGGCACGGTGAGTATGTGGTCTGGAGTATTGGATAATATGGGGGGACAGGCTGGTGTAGGTGCGATTTTAAGTGAAAAGATGAAGAACAACTTGATTCACTATAGTTGCATAAGTGAGAGAATTCTCTGGATTCGTTTGAAAGTGAAACTTCAGAGAATTGTAATTGTTGTAGTGTATGCTCCTTGTGACTCGGAACCTTCTGATAAGAAAGAAGATTTCTGGAATGAGCTAAAAGCTGTTTTGAGCCAGTTTGGTGCTAAAGAAAAAGTTATAATAGCAGGGGATTTCAATGCTAGAGTAGGTCCGCAGAATGCAATTTCTGACAATGTTCTGGGCAAGTTTAATGATCCTTGTGTGAATGAGAATGGTGAAAGATTAATTGAACTCTGCATTGAGAATGATTTGTGTGTATCTAATACATTTTTCAACCACAAGTATATCCACACATATACTTGGGAAAATCGTACTCTTGGTCAAAAGAGTGCGATAGATTTTGTTGTCTACGATCAGCGTTTGAAACACTTAGTTGTTGACACCCGTGTGATGAGAGGTGCGGATGTTGGTTTTGATCATTACTTGATAGTGTCACGAGTGAAACTTAATGTTGGTTGGAGGAAAAGGAATAGGAAGAGACCCAGGATAGAAAGAATAAAGGTTGATAGGCTCCTTGATGATCATCAGCGGTATTCTGACTTACTCAGAGAACGACTGAAGGATCTGAAATCTTGTGAAAGGGATGTAGAAAAGAAGTGGGAATGTTTTAAGAACTGTGTTGTTACTGCTGCCAAAGAGGTCTGTGGTACCATAATAGTGGGTAACAATAGAGGTGATGCTTGGTGGAATAGTGAGATTGATGAGGCAGTAAAGAAAAAGAAGGAAGCCTATTTGGGGATGTTGCAAGGTAGAGTCTCTGTGGACGAATATCGCTGTAAGAAGCGTGAAGCTGCTAAGCTGGTTCGCCACAGTAAGGCAAAAGATAGGAAAGAGAAAGTGGAAAGGCATGAACTGGCTTTTTGGAAAGATAGAAAGTCCTTCTGGAAGTACATGAGGCTCAGGAAAAATAGGTGTCACGTCAATTCGTCGCGCGTCAATTCGTCGCCTGCATCAGTTCGTCACGCGTCAATTCGTCGACCGTCAATTCGTTGCGCCAAATTCATCGACTACGTCAATTTGTCGTGTTTACAGATTTTGGTTATGTACAAAACGAATGCAGGAAAACGTACAATTTAAAATTTTTGTGAAATCTAGTTTTCATTTCAGAACCATCAAATTTGGTATCATGAAACTCTAACTTAGACGCTAGACGGTTTTGGAAGGGGTTGGAGCCCGGGGGTCAGAGCCCCCCCCCCTCATAAAAAATTTCGTAAATTCTACAGTTTTCATTTTAGAACCACAAAATTTGGTATACTATCTCATTGTATTCTAACTTAGACGGTACACCGTTTTTGGAACGGGTCAAGGCCCGGGGGTCATAGCCCCACCACATACAAAATTTTCTTAAAAACTACAGTTTTCAATTCAGAACCACCAAATCTGGTATACTATCTCATGATACTCTAACTTAGACGCTAGACAGTTTTTGGAAGGGGTTGGAGCCCGGGGGTAAAATCCCCACGTCATAAAAAATGCCGTAAAATCTACAGTATTCAATTTAGAACCACCAAATTTGGTATATTATCTCATGGTACTCTAACTTAGACGGTAGACCGTTTTCGGAACGGGTCAAGGCCCGGTGGTCAGAGCCCCCCCCCCCCCCCCATAATTTTTTTGTAAAATCTACAGTTTTCAATTCAGAACCATTAAGTATGGTATCATGAAACTCTAACTTAGACGCTAGGCGTTTTTGGAAGGGGTTAGAGCCCGAGGGGTGAAAGCCCCCCAATAAAAATTTCGTAAAATCTACAGTTTTCAATTTAGAACCACCAAATTTGGTATACTATCTCATGGTACTCTAACTTAGACGGTAGACCGTTTTTGGAAGGGGTTGCAGCCCGGGGGTAAGGGCCCCCTTCATAAAAAAAATTGCAAAATCTAGTTTTCAATTCAGAACCACCAAATCTGGTATACTATCTCGTGGTATTCTAACTTAGACTGTAGACGGTTTTTGGAAGCGGTTAGAGCCCGGGGGTTAGAGCCCCCCCTACAAAATTGCCGTAAAATCTAGTTTTTAATTTAGAACCACCAAATTTGGTGTCATGAAACTCTAACTTAGAGGAAGACCGTTTTGGAACGGATCGGGGGCCGGGAGATCCCCCCTTCCCCCCGTACAAAATTATCGTAAAATCTACAGTTTTCAATTTAGAACCACCTAATTTGGTATACTATCTCATGGTACTCTAACTTAGACGGTAGACGGTTTTTGGAATAGGTCAAGGCGTGGGGGTAAGAGCCCCCACATACAAAATTTTCGTAAAATCTATAGTTTTCAATTTAGAACCACCAAATTTGGTATCATGAAACTCTAACTTAGACGGGAGCCGTTTTTGGAATGGGTCGGGGTCCGGGGGCTCAGAGCCCTCCCCCCGTACAAAATTTTCTTAGAATATGCCGTTTTCAATTTAGAACCACCAAACTTAGTATACTATCTCATGGTATTTTAACTTCGACTGTAGATATTTTTTGGAAAGGGTTGGATTCCGGAGTTCAGAGCCCCCCTCCCCTCCCACAAAAATTTCGTGAAATCTACAGTTTTCAAATTAGAACCACCAAATTTGGTATACTACATCATGGTGCTCTAACTTAGATGGTAGACGGTTTTCAGAACGGGTCGGGCACGGGTGGTTAGAACCCTCGCCCCCACCCACAAATTTCGTAAAATCTATAGTTTTCAATTTAGAACCACCAAATTTGGTATACTATCTCATGGTGCTCTAACTTAAACGGTAGACGGTTTTTTGGAACGGGTCAAGGCCCAGGAGGTAAGTGCCTCCACATACAAAATTCTTCTTGACAAGTGGTCAGAAGCCAGCCCCTAGATCACTCCGCCGCCGTAGCGGCACACGTTGAAATGTATTTTTCATACAGCCCCAAACGCTCTTATGGTCATACTAGATTGAACCGGATGCAAATAAATCATTAATATAATTTGTACTAGCAGGGATACCAGTTATTTGCCAGGTACATATTACTATTTGTGGAATTGCCAAGTTCAGCGGGTGAAAGTTAATGAATGAAAAAGGTATTCCTGCAATTTTCCAATAAACTTATTTTAAATTTTTTGATTTAGTTAATTTAATTTTGCGAAACAAAACAGAAAGAAAAAGGAATGGGAATACTTACCTTCTAGGAAACATCTATAGAACTGCAGTACATCTGGCGTGTGCTTCTGTGAATCCCGCAACAAAGAAATGCAATGTACCTATGCGATGTCGATTGCGTTCGACTTTACATTGGCATTGATCATCTTTTTCTTACCATTTTGAATTTTGAATAACTAGAACTCTCTATTTGCATTACATTATATTTCTTCCTGATAAGCCGTTCGTTGGTATTGAAAGCTAAACTATATTGATTTGTGTTTTTAATACACCATTAAACGCATATTTTTGCACTTTATTGTTATCTACAGTCTCTAACTTAGACCGTAGGTTGGTTAGTTGGTAGGTTGATGGTTTATGGTGCAAGGCCCTCAAAGGGCTAAAGAGCGCCTTAGAATGTAGATAGGAATGTAGATAGGCTAAAAATGTTTGACAGAGAGAACAAGTTGGATGGTGAAATCAGTAGGCGAGTGAATTCTTCTTCGAAAGTCATAGCTGCTCTGGGAGGTTTTCACAGGAATAATGGGTTCTCTAGAGAGTCCTGCATGGCTGTGTATGAAACAGTAATTGTTCCTACTCTGATGTATGGCAGTGAAACCTGGGTACTGCAGAAGAAACATAGGAGTCGTTTGTGTGCTGGAGAAATGCGTTACTTACGTGGGGTTTGTGGCAAGACACGATCTGATTGTGTGAGGAATGAAGATTTATTGCAGTTGTGTGATGTAAAGCAAAATGTTGTTAGCAAGGTGGAGACCAATATGCTTTGGTGGTTTGGCCATGTTGAAAGAATGAGTGATGAAATGCTTACTAAGAAAATCTTTTCAGCCCAAGTGGCAGGAACGAAAGGCAGAGGAAGGCCAAGGAAGACATGGGTGGATCAGATTCAGGAGTGTCTGCATGAGAAAAAGATTATGAGTATGAAGTATAAAAGATCTTGTGTACGGCGTGTAATGGATATCAGTGAAGCACGAGTTGTATGTCAAGGTCGCTGTAAATGGCGAAGTTTGATACGACAACAATAAGTAAAAATATCTGGAAGTTTGTATTTCTTTTTGAAGCTAACCTCTGAATCTCAGAGAACAGCTTAGTGATATGTATGTATGTATGCAAACTTTCTCAGTAAGTTCAGAGGTTCATACTGAAATCAGGTGTCCAGCTGTGCCTTTCATCATTTTCTAAATCTTCCCTCCCATTCTTGAAATGTGTATACCATCGGAATATTTATGCATGTGATAGGAAATTAACTCCATACACATCACTCAACAATTCAGCTGCCTAAGATGCATTAATAGCAATTTTGAAGAATGTGTTTCATTCTTCTTAACTTTTCTGTTTCACACGTTAAAATTCTTCGTTTGTAAAATTTTGACTATGGAAGGCAGTATGCGCCATTATGTAAGGGAGTTTTTTTTTTTTTTAATTCCTTATTTCAATAATGCAAAAATGTTAACTCACCTTTATTCTTCATAGATTTATTTTGTGCTAGTTGTTGGGTGTTTCCGCAATATATATTGCCTATTCGATGATATTGGAATAAGCCAGATGAACCAATATCCCTTATTCAATGAATTAGTAAGAACAAGGATGAAGTAAAAACCCTTAAAATTCAAATAAAATTCGGACACAATCGATATTAAATCTGAATAACATTACGATAAAAAACGAATGAGGGATATTGGTTCATCTGGCTTATGCCAATATCATGGAATATGCAATATATATTGCAGGAACACCAAACAACTAGCACAAAGTCCACAAAGAGCAAAGGTGAGTTAACATTTTCGCATTATTGATATAAGGGATTTTATAAAAAAACTCCCTTACATAATTGTGCACACTGCCTTCCAAAGTCAGAAACAAAGAATTTTAACATGTGAAACAGAAAAGTTAAGAAGAATGAAATATATTCTTCAAAATTGCTATTAACAATTTTTGCCACGTAAGTCCAGCAGCAGGCTTATCCTAAGTTTGAGCTATATCGAAATACCTAAGATGCAGTTTTACTGGTTTTTAAACCAAATGGGATATTTTCTCTCTGCTCCAAGACAGAGCTATGATAATGATCTTCCACCAAATGGCATCAGGCACAGCGTAAATAATCATCTGCGTACTTCTCGTGCAAACACTTGCCACCGCATAGCTTATAAATGACTTATCAAAAAGCCATGCCTTCTGATACGTCGTGGTTTGGTGTTTAAAATAATATTATATTATGATGATGAACTTACTTCTGAAAAATGCCAATATTACACCAACTTTTGTTTTCAAAAAAAAAAAAAAGAAGAAAAAGGCCGGTGATCTTATCTAGGGACCCCAATTAAGAATTTTTTTCATTAATGACTAACACCCCAGGTACGATCCTTAAAAACTCCCAGTAAATGGAAGGTGATTCCACCACCACCGACAAGAGAAATTCACATACGACACAAAATAATTTGATTAAACATATGTTCCAGGTTAACTAAAAATTTATTTTGTGCTCCCAGGCACATGTTGGCAAACAACTCAATACAAGGAAATTTTAGGTGGCTAGGCCGAATAAAAAAAGAATTTAGCTATGAATTTTAGAGTCCAGAGTATGTTAACAGTCCTAAATAATCCTCTCAGAAACCCTGGTCTGCAAACCAAGTAGTTTTCACCTGTGTGGTTTAGAGGATGAGGGAGGTAAGTGGCACAATTTGGTTACCAGCCTGCCTTACAAAAATCATCAAAGGATGTGATCATTCACTCAAAGAGTGTTAAGAGCTTAATGCTCGATGTGCATATCTGATACCTGTTGAACCTTGAGCTAAATGCTCTTTACAATTTAGATTTAGATGTTTAAGAGTGACATTTTAAATTTTTCTTTTTTTTTTTTTTCACAACACACTGATTTTGGTCAGTTACCTGGAAAAATCTCTTCTTAATTTACAGTAACAGGAAAAACCAAACAAACAAAAATGTCAAGTCACTGGCATTAACTAGACATTTTTACAAAAAAAAAAATACACAATGACATTATATTACATTTGTTGGTTCTGGCCAGACCATTAATTCCAAACATACATTTGCATTTCCCTATTTTCCTCCCATTTTTTTTCTCACCCCTGAATTTTAACCTTTTACATCATTCCATTTCTGATCAAGACACATTTTTTTTCTTATTTTTCAATTTTAGATGGTCCTCATTTTTTTTCTTTTTTTCTCTTCATTTCTCCTCCTCCTTAAATTTTCCTTTTGATGCCGAATTGGAATTGGTGTTTGTGCTGTTGCTACGAGAGCCGGCACACCGTGGAAACGGGGCCTGATGCGCTTATGATGACATGGTAGGATTTTCTCTCTTCTCCTTCCTTTCTTTTATTCTTTTTTTCTTACTTACTCCCGATGCCGGCCTTTGAGGAGACTTTCTCTCACACGGCGACAGGCGGCAGCGATGTTACTGAGCGGGTTACGAGGCGTAATGCCCACTATTGCCTCGGGACGATGTCAAGCACTTTTTCGCGCCATCTCGGCAGCAGAGTAAATTTTGAGCCATGAAAAAAATTTGAAAAGAAAAGGATCGTTCCTACAGTTCTTGGGCCACCGCGGCCGCACGTTCCCGGTGCTGGAAGGTTACGGCAGGTTCGGCATCCGGACGTCCGTCGTGCGGATTCCTTGTGGGACTCTCCCTTACGAAGTCTGGTATCGAAGTCTCGAGCAGCACGCAAAAATTCTCCGCTCCTCGCCAAATCCCTTGCGCACGCGCCCGAAATGCGGAAGGCAATTGACCCGAAGTTAAGTCAGAAGGCGGAGAGAAAGACGCAATTCCCAGAAATCGCTCGCTCGCATCTTCTCGGAGTCAGGCTTGAACTTTGACCCACGAAAACGGGCGCTGCAGTGAACCTCGCAGAATTCCACCCAAATCCTGACGTGTTCCTGTGCCAAGCGAAAAATGCCTTTTTGAAGTAAACAAGAGCATAAATAAATCGGACTTTCTGCACTGGTAAAGCTGGGAAAACATCCTCACAGATGCCATTCTACGAATTTATCGCTTTTAGAAAAGCGACACTAGAAACTGTAGCCATTTTCGTTCTTTCTTTCTGAACAAAGACTTTTAGAGATCACCTTTACAAAAATTCATTAAACAAATTAACTAACATTAACGAACAGTGTTACAATTAACTTCGTAATGCATAAAAATCGAATTCTCTCTAGCTACAGGTACGACGATTGGAATTACGAAAAAATAGCGTAACGCAACGATGTGTTATTTTGCCCTGATGCAGTAAGCCCCAATTTTATTCTTTTACTAAATGACTATTAAATATCCTTGACGATAGCGCACGCGCAATTAATTTACAAAAGTCACTTCATTACCGAAGCGATCGCCGACCCGCTGTTTCTAACAGTCGCTGAATTATACCATCACTAGTTAATACTAAGTGAGATTCCCACTAAAACCAACTAAATATTAATACTAGGCAAGATTTAATTACAAAAAGTTACTAAATTACGATTTTAATACACGCTACTGACATCTGGCATAAACACGCGTTTTTTCTCATTAGATACTACTACAATAAGATAAAATACTTCAAACACTACATGTTTACAAATTACTTTTCCATTATTAAAGCTTACACGATAATATAATAAAATAAACGGCGATAACGACGGTAAATACGGAACTACAACCTTACGATTTTTTTTTCTACGTTATCCCGACGATCAATAACGCCAAATGCCGCCGATAATTTTGAACTGATACATCTAACACTATACATATATAAACTGCACTATACACATAAGAAACTAAGGAAAGTTAATTCATATACACTACATTATATACTGCACTAAAATGAACTTCAACTAATATCTCTTCCCTGAAAGTAAACAGTGAACAAAAAAATGCAATGGAAGGAAGAAAAAAAAACATTGCATGAAAGAAGAACAATAAAAACAACAACAATATAGCATGATGTCAAACTTCCTTAAATCTACTTCCCAGCTAGTTACACCTCCCTTAACTAGAAACAGACATCAGAAGGCTAACTTACCTAGACCTATTCACATAAATTTAACTAAATACACACAGATCAACACTTCACAGAAAAATTAGAAAGGACAGAAAAGAATTTACTTGATTTTTTTCTTGACTCTTAAATTTATTTATTTTTTTCTAACTCCTCCTTGCCAAAGGGATTTGAGATCATCTTATGACAAAAAATCTCACTCTCATTGAGAGTGCGTGGATCTGGTGATGGGTTTTCCGATCCAAAAATATTGGCCCATTAATTTAGAGATCGGAAAAACGTCAACAGATATCTTCTGGACCCATGTGTTTACCAGGGTTTTAAAATAAAATCAGTCTCGTTACTTAATTGCCCCACTGTGTATATTTGCTGTTACATGTTTATGCATTGTACAGTTCATTATGGATGGCTGTTAAATTATTGCTTTTTGTTTGCAACATGTGTCTCTTTTGATATGCTGTACTTATTGTATTGATTTTATATTATTTCAGAGTGAATTTGTAAGCTTCATGGAATGGTTAAAAGATGCTCACCAGAAACAAAGTGAGAAGGAAAGAAGCTTGGTAAATTTAGATCGTTTGAAGGAGAATGCTGATGCATATAAGGTATCAAAGAGTCTCTTTGTCAAATTCTGAATTTGTTCCCTTATTCTTTTCAGTCTTTTAATATGTTAAAAGACTGAAATATGTTAAAAAATTTGCTTTCTTTTGTGTTTATGAAATGAAGTAACATTCATTTTGACTTATCATTACATACTGAGTTGTGTAATATGTTTGATCACATTTGTGACTTTTTTTCAGTGAATATGATTTCTCAGTAAAATTTTAAGTAACCAGCTATTAGTAATTCATAATTGTTTAAAGTTTTATCTTTGTTTCATAAATAATGCCAACATTTAATTCCTAACTGAAAACACATTTCCGTCAAATCAAGCTTTAATCAAATACACATCTATTGATTCTGTATAATCCTTCCCTGCCTTTTCATGAGGCTCTTACTGCTATTATCTTAATTTGGTTTTCCTTCAAATTAGGTTTTTTTTTTTTTTTTCGAGAGCTTCAAGTGTGCAATGTCCCCCTCCCCACACACACGCATACACACTCACACACACTCTTTGTAAACTTCAGAGTAAATGGTAATAAGAGTAGTATACATAAAGAAACAAGGAGTAGTGACTACAACAGTGTGGCATTTTATGCAGGTGAGTTCTATGAGCATCACAGCTGAAATCTAAACATAAGACGTGTTGTTCAGATGAAGCAAAACATGCTTTGAGTTGGCTGAAGCAAAATCTAAACATGAAGACATGTTACAAATTTTGAAATGGCAATCTGTTTTTTGGTGTAAATATAATTCAACTAGCGAATCCTGTGATGGTTATATTCAAATTAATCGGAAACTTGAGACTTGGTCGTTCTGGGTGGTGTAGTGGTTAGCATACCCGACCGCTATCTGGGAGACGTGGGTTCGATTCCCGCTCCAGGATGACAAAATTTTCAAGTTTTCGAATTTTATGACGTACCATCCTTGTCATATTTGCACCAAAAAACAGATTGTCATCTTTAAAATTTCTATTGTATGGTCTAATCCCATATTCCATTCATGATGAAGACATGTTGTTATGATGAAGTAAAACGTTTTTTGAGTTGGTTGAAGCAAAATCTAAACATGAAAAAGATGTGTTGTTCTGATGAAGCAAAACATGCTTTGAATTGGCTAAAGCAAAATGTCTTTGTCACTGTGTAGTACTGAAATATTGGAGTTCCTTGTAATAAACATTAGCTATTAGCATGTCATTCAGGTTTCTTACTTCAAAGGCGACTTCATCCTGGATATCTCTCCAGATGTAAACCAAATACGTCATGGGATGTCATGCTCCTCTAGTAGTTGATTCCATAGGACTAAACCACTGTAATTGATATTTAATGTTATCATGAAGGGATAATTTCTTGCCCCTAGTAACTATTTAGTCTGAAAATTGGATATGTTAGCTGGATACAGCATTTATCCTATAAGATGTCAGGTTGGAGAAGCATGGCCAGAGGGTCCCTGAAATAAGAAATAGTGAGAAACTCAAGAATAATTTTTACAAAAACTTTTTGTGAAGAGATCTTTGTTGGGTTTAACAAACAACTCTACAAAATAAGGAATGGCCTGTGCCTAAACATGCAAATGTGAAAATATGTAGCAATTAGATGGCTTACTGAGGCACATTAAACATTAAGTTTACATTAAGTCACATTAACACATTAAGTCGCATGTGTACATTTAAGATGTTAGAGTATCCGAGCTCAGTATATGGTGTGTAATTTATAGTTTTTTACAGTGAATTTTATTTAGAAATTCAATGTGTTTATTGTACTTAATATTTACAAATGTATTTTATAATTAATAGAACAATTCCTTTCAAAGCCTTTCAAATCGTATCTGAGCTCGCAATCTCTTTGTTTCAGCCGTGCGAGTCCAGATACGATCAAAACGATCATGGATTGATAAAATCAGTATTGATACATATCATGAGTATAACAATATTATTAACCTCGAAAATGACTACGATATAGAAGATGAAATTATCAAAATTTATGCTATTATAGATAGAGAGCAAATTAAATATCAACGAAGACATTGGATAAAAATCGATAATTTAATTGACAGAAAACTAAGGTCTGAAGAAACTAAAAGCAATATTAAAATTAAAAAATATTGCAGCTATATTAATCAATATGATATTGAATTGAATTGTCTTCAAAGAATTGCATTGGAAAGAGATTTGAAATATGCATATGAATATAAAATTCCAGCTACTGAAGTTATAATACCACAACTGGAAAATATAATACAACAACCACCAAATGAAAGACAAGAACCTACAAGGATAAAAATGGCAAATGCTATTAATAATATCAAGAAGATAGAGAAAGAATTAACCCAAAAAGGATTAAATATGAACGACAAGCATTACTTGACTTACGTAATAACCCTAAGATAGCAAGTTATAATGGCTGATAAATCAAAACAAGTTATTTTGATTAATCAAGATAGTTTACGAGAAAAAATGACAACAGCAATTGAAACACTTGATACAATTATCATTCAACAAGATCCCACTGAAAATATTATTAGAAAAATTACTAAATTAAAGAACCACAGCAATTTACCTGATGAAATTAAAAGTAAAGCATACCCACCTGTAGGTGCCACTATTCCAGGTATTTTTGGAAAACTAAAAGTACACAAAGACGGACATCCAATGCGACCTATTGTTTCAAAGAAAATTGCTCCAACCATTAATTTAGAAAGAGCATTATTTCATTTTATTAGAAGATATTATGAAGATCACGCATACACAATTAAAAATTCAAATGATGTCGTTAGAGCTATTGAGGCCTATCGGGGACCTAAAGAAATAATGATGGTGAGCCTTGACATTGTCTCACTTTACCCAAATACCCCTACCGTTCAAGCTATTAAGTTAATAGAAGAAAAGTTGATAGCAAATAATATACCAACTACCCAAATAGCTAGCATTGTATCTGCATTAAACTAATTAATGACAACAACTTTTTTACATACAACAATACAATTTATAAACAGATCTCAGGAGCACCTATGGGATCACCTTTGTCAGGACTTTTTGCTGAAGTTATACTCCAGGACATTGAGAAAAAGATACTTATTGACAACAAATTTACTAATAAAAATCCAGATCTATTCGTCCGATATGTTGATATCTTAATATTTTGGAAGCATACTGGAGAGGATCTGGAAGAATTTGTTAATATATACAGCAACATATATACAACTATCAATCTTACCACTGAAAAAGAAAAAATAAGCAAATACCTTTTTTAGACATTAATATCATCAATAATTATTCAAGAATTGACTACGAGGTATATAGAAAAACAACTTTTGTACCAAATATTATACCTTACAACTCAAATCATCCATGGAAATTTAAAGCTGCAGCATTCCGACATTACTTAAAAAAAGCAATTATACTTTCATCTAATAATACTGCAAGACAAAAAGAATTGAAATGGATAAAAACTCTGGCTAGTGACTTCGGCTATAAGGAGAGATTGATCAACGATCTTTACAAACAAATTCAAAATAACCAAAATAAACCGGGGCTGAATACGACTGATGCATGCAGATTTTGTGGAAAGCTACCATATTGTCCACCTATATCCGCTCCTATAAAAAAGGAATGTCATAAAGCAGGGTTACTTATTGCTGATACTGTACTTGACAATAGCAGATTATTACAAGCAAATAACGAAAAATATTCTATTTTACGTAAAGCTGGTGTATACAGCATACCAATTATTAATATAAATAGGAACCTAGAAAACAAAACAGTTTACATTGGTAGCACAAAACGAAATATCGATATCAGGTTACGTGAACATTTGAATAACTGGAATAAAGGTGAAATTCAAACTTCACTTATACAATATTGTTATAATAATGAAGCCATACCCGACTGGGAGAATATAAATCTAGTTACTTCTCACAACACACATAAAAAGATTCTGACAGCAGAAGCCATCATAATTGAGAAAACCAAGGCATTTAATTGCAATTTAAATATCCCGATCAAATTATCGCCAACATGGTTGAATATGATAAAACAGGAAAAACAACGAATAACCCAAATAAGAAGATCTAGTCGACAAAGGAAACTAAATTTAAAAAATAGATTGACACTAGATGGTGCCAGCGATGTTTTACGTGATGAGCATGACGATGACGCAGATGATGGAGATGGCAGCACCGTCAACTTGGGTTATAGTTAACACGCAAGGAACAGTACTACACATGACCTCCTTGAAAATGGCCACGAAGGAGTGTGCCGAAACGCACGTCGGAGATTTCGGGATCAGGATTCCTTCGGTGATGACTGTTTTACATATCATTATCAGTCGAATTTGAGGTTTGAATTAAGGTTTTTTACTTGGATTTTATTTATTCTTTGGATTATTTTCTTTCATGTTCTATTAAGAACAGGGTCTTTGTGTTGGTTAGAGGTTTTTTTAGAGGTTTTAGCTATCATAAATACTTCATTAAATATTTCATTGTTTGCCTACGGAGGGCGTGCATTTTATGGAACCTCGACTGCGTGGTTTGTTGTTGCTTGAATGTATGCTGGAATGCAACTGGTCAAAGGGAGACTACACACCAATAAGGTAACAATGATATTATTTTAACCCTATCATTTGTCTTCTATCAAGAAATAAGTTATATGTTGTTTTATTTCGTATTTTAAATAAATGAGCCATTCACCCTCAGTACGATACCACCTGAACGTTTTAAGAGATTAAGGAATCCGGATACCGTGGTTTTCAACGAACTTGAAAAAACGTGAAGAACAGAAGAAAATTACTGGACTTCTGCGAATTTCTGCTAATGAATCTAATCAATCGTTTCATCTTTGTATCTGTTGTTATGTGTCCAGTAAATCTGGCTTTTCTATCTCGTGTCCTTCTTGGTGTTGCATTTTGGGTGGCCAGCAGTGTATATATATATACAGTATATATCTTATTGTTTTCTTTATTCCTACTTTAAAATGTCACATGATGATTTTTGTAGAAAAATCTTTTTTTGATCTGACATGAAATCTGCAATGCAAAAAAATATTGTTACCATGCAAGTAAAATGGCACTGGAAAAGCTTGTTTTAGGACCCACACTAATTGATTTCATCCATGTTTGGGCTCTTTATGGTAACTGTCAGTGGGATGGAACTTGATTATATGGGAGAGCAGATCACACACTGAGTGTAGCTTAAATATCAAAGCATTGCCACTGTACTAGCATTTAACATGTTACATACAATGTGTAACATCTTAAATGCTAGTACTGCACTTTGGTGAGCACCTGCACGAAAGTTTTGATATATTTTTTCACAACAAAGGCTTTCCTACGTGTAACTTTTACTTTTTCTTCCCCATCAAAGCATCGCAGAGTCCCTAAATATTAATTTTCATCTTGATAACTATATTAGAGGGAGTTTATAGCAGCAGCAAAATGTGCGCACTATGTATTTTTTTTATTTATTTATTTTTTTTTTTTGAAAGGGGGGTGTCACTTTCAACTTTCTACGTTCACATTTTACTTTCATGTTTTACTTCATATTTACTTTCTTATACCTTAATAGGAAATAGTTAAAAAGAGAGAGGGGGGGGGGCTGATTATGCAGCAAAAAGGAACGTTGTTATTTTTCAAAGATGACAGAGAAACTGAGGGGGATCCCAAAAGTGATGCTGTGTCCCAGTGGCGTAGCCAGAAATTACTTAAGGGGGGTGTCCATCGGTTTAGTTCATTGGTGATGGCCTCGTATACATGTATATATCGCTTTAAATTCGTGCCCCCTATGCCATTGCTGTGCATAGAGTACCAAGCGATCACTAAATCTGCCACTGATCATAGTCAGTAAAGAAAGGAGACTTTTTACGCCTTGATTTTCGTTCATTCATATTTTAATTATTTTATACCAGTAAATTCTGGTTATGGTGATCACATTAAGAAGTGATTTTTCGATTGTGTAGCATTCCAGTAAGTGATAATTTTACAAATAGCACCTAGAAGGTCAAAAAATTCAGATGTGTTATTCAGTACAACTTTTACCAAAGAAATTTTACAAGAATGTTGTTGACTGTGCATTCTTGTAAAATTTCAGAATGCTGTTGACAATATTTATCTGTATTTTATAATAATAAGTGTACATTAACTTTATGATTATAAAATAGGATCTTTGATGTTGGTAAAACTAAAGGTGTTTATATTACACCATTTTAAGCAATTGCCATTTAAAATAGTTAGAGATATTGTTTGCTGCAAACTAAAGTTTGTTAAAAACTTTCAATGCAGTGTAACAGTTTAAATCATAATCCATTTATAGTCTTCTTGCAGTGCTTTCTTCAGAATGGCAATAATTTGTGGAGTTTATTAACTTAATTTCATTTAGCTTCATTACCATGTTTTTCTCATTCTGCTGTATGTGGAGTAATTACGAGTCAAAGGTTTGGTCTTTCTCTGCATTTTTTTTTAACTTTATTACACATTATGTGCATTATGTTGAAATTTTTCAGAGCCTAAAAAATTGTTTTTATCTGAAAGTTATTAACATTTTGAACTATACAATGAATTAAGATACAGTATCTGTTCATAAGTTTGTAAAAACAGTGGGCCACAAAAGTTGCATTAAAATTGAATTCTATTTTGATGACTTCAAAACATGATTCTAGGCAAAATTCTGTTTCACATTCTCCCCATAAAACTTTTTGATTCTTTTTGTTTTCCACCCTTTTCTTTCTTAGCTGATTTTGTTGATCTCTGCATAACAAACAGCATTCACTGGTAAGGGTCCTTCTTTGTCGGATTAGTTGGCATATGGCTGGCAAACAAGCAGTTATAAAGAGAGAAAAAAAAAAGTAATGTTCTTCTTAAGCAAGCTCTCATAAAACACCTACAAAAAGCAGTAGAACTTGAAGAATGCTTCTAAGGCTATTTCTATGCATCAAAAAAAAAAAAAAAAAAAAAGGAAATGTGGAATATATATAGACTGATAAAGCTGGGGAAATGCTGCCTGCAGAAATAGCAAAATACACAATGTCATTTACTCTTACATTTGCTTTGCATGCATAAATCATGGAATAGCAATTAAATGAGTAACATTCTTTTTAAGTGTCCATTTAGTTATACTATTTTTTGAAGTAGTTGTGAACCTCAAAACAATATTCAGTAACTGGCCAGAACTTTTAAGTTTAGGACATACACATTGTAAGTAATGTACTGTGATACTCTCATTAGCATATCTTACCATAATGAAGAGATGAAACCTCAGATTTTTCCACCTGATGGCATTAGTAGAGAGCAGAAGAAAACAATTTTGTTGTTGTGTATATGCATCATAATTTTGTTTTGTTCTGATTGTTCAGCTTTGAAATCCGTTTATGTTGGTTTAAAATTACAATATCAAAAAAAGCTTCAAAATTGTGCTTTTACATTTTCAAGTGAATCATGTTTGATTCCTTTTTCTCTTTTCAGGCTTTTTCAAGTGATGTCATTGCTCATCAAGCCGACTTAAGATTTATAACAATGGCTGCTCAAAAATTTGTAGATGAATCGAGGGTAAATGTTACATTTTTCAGCTCACATTTGTATGGTCTCTTCATATATATATACATTTATATATATTAAACGAATATTCTAAGATTTCCTATTTTCATTATTTTATTTTAAACCTGTACACAATTATTAGAAGAATGGGTATGTATTTCATCTTATATTTATCTGTATTTTTTCCCCTTTTAGTGTCATATATCCCTAATGGAGTTACTGTAATTGTGATGATTAAAAAGGAACACCATGATATCAAATGTATTGCTATAGCCATCATGCTTGGCCTTTTCTTCAGTTTACTATGATTTTGCATTTGAATAAAAACTTGTTAAAATTATCTTCATCATTTAACCGTTATAATCCAATTCTAGTCATATAAACTAAAAAGGGCTGCCCTGGTGGTTCAGTGGTCTAAGTGCTAGCTTCTGACCATCTGTCCAAGATGGGTCAGGGTTTGAATCCCGGTGAGGCATGGATGTTGTGTTTGTACTACAGCTCTGGCTCTCTCCCTTCCCTGGAACCAGTGAGCCTAAATTAGGAATAAGCGACTGCTTATATGGCTCACCGAGTTGCTCATGATTGTCGTTAAACCCCCAAACAGGCAAACAAACTTAAGAGGAAAAGAAATGGCCTTACTCAATTGGCTTTGAGATTATTCAGTCTTGGATTCACATTCGGGCCTTCGAGTGGTACTGAAGGCCTTGTTTCCATTGCTTGCACTCCTTCTGACACAATTTGTTGATTTAAATTGTAATGATGCCATAAGAAATTCTTTATCAACAGTTGACAGACATTGTATATTGAACATGCTGATGTATGTAGGATCTTCATGATTCAGACTAGGTGAAGTATTAGTTATCTAGAATAATATAGTTTGCCTGATTCCACTACTTCAGTCAAAATATTTAATAAATCTAAACTGCTGGACCACATAACTCAGCAAATCGTCTTATCCGTGGTCAAAGAATTTAATAGATCTCAACATGCTGGACCACATAACTCAGTAGATCTTCACATTTTGAGTAATAAAATTTGGTGTCTACATTCATTGGTAAAGTTACATGAGAGCAGTATTCAGAGTGAACTTTCACTTTAATTAAAGAACATTTTCACATGAAAATTATTGTTCTATATTTTTAGCAGCAGTGTAATATTCTTAGAAAAGTGAAATGCGAATTGATTTTTATTAGCAACACATTTAGTAATTTTTTTAATCTCGTTGAGAAATAAAGAATCAGAAAATTGATGAAAATTTACTAGTGCTGTTTAGATTTTCTGTAATAAAAGTAACAGCTGGAAACAGTTAAGTAACAATATTTGGGTAAAATTTAGTTTTGATAGTAAAATATGGATTATAAGAAATAAGTAATTGTTTTTAGAAAATTTGATTCAGTATATTAAAAAGAGGGTATATTACTGTAAACAATTCCTATGAGTTGAAATTACTGTACATTAAAAGTTATATTTTTTATGCACTACAATTAAAATTTATTGAGTTACAGACCCCAATGTTAAGAACAAAATATGTATTCAGGATGAGTTAGATAGATAGCAAGAGGACATTTGACATCATTTCAGCCAAATGCACGCCAGTCAGCACTTGTATTAAAGCATGTAGAAATCATACCTTTGAATATTAATTTTCAAAAATGTAAATGTTTTTTGTAGATACCTGAAATGGGAGTATCTATTAAAATTTTTATTATTTATTCTTATAATCCTGCTTTGCATTATTACTGAATTTTGACAAAATCCAATCATTTTTTGTGGTGTTTTGATTCATTTTCTTTTAATATACATCTTGAATTTTGCAGTAAGTTTTATATTATTATGTATGTCTTAATAAAATTGAATTTATTGACTTTAAGGTGGACATCAAGTAATTTTGCTTCCTATACTTCCAATGGAAAAACTTCTGTACACATTTTCTTCACAATTAATGTGTTCCCAAGGATGAAAATTTGAACATTGATTAAAATAACTTCATATTATAACTTAGAATACTTAATATTTTCTAAAACATAACCATAATTATATTAAAAATCAATAACTTTTTCTTTGGTGGTGTTGAAACCAGAAAAAAGATGGCACGACCTACAGGTTGATGACGTTAGTAGACAAACAAATGTTGGATTGCATAATTATGGTTATGTTTTAGAAAATATTAAGTATTAAAAGTTATAAAATGAAGCTATTTTAATTGATGTTCAAATTTTCATCCTTGGGAATGCATTAATTGTGAAGAAAATGTGTACAGAAGTTTTCCCATTGGAAGTATAGGAAGCAAAATTATTGCCGCCCCGGTGGCGCAGTGGTCTAAGCGATGGCTTCTGATCATTCGTTCGAAAGGGGTCCGGGTTTGAATCCCGGTGAGGCATGGATGTTGTGTTTGTCTTACAGCACTGGCTCTCTCCCTTCCCTGGAACCAGTGACCTTAAATTAGGGATGGGCGACTGCTTACAGCCCATTGAGTTGCTCACGGTGGTCGTTAAACCTTCAATCAAAAAAAAAGAAGCAAAATTATTTGAGGTCTGCCTTAATATCAGCATCTGTGGCATGCATTTGAAAAAACTTAGTTAAGCATGTATATTCTTTTACTGAGTTTCTTTTTTAAATAACACTCTGATTTCTCTTTTCTTCCACAGGACTATTTGAAAGTTCTCAACAATTTTCGAACTGCACTTCCGGTAAGACTTGCTCATTTGGAGCCAATTGAAAGTGAAGTTAAGATAAAAGTTCAAGAGGTATCAGCAGCTTTCCAAAATATACTGGGTCGTGTTGATCGTCTGAGTGACCAGTTTTCATCTCTCTATGGAAAACAGCGACACTTTGCTGACTGTGTAGAAAAGGCAGCCAGTTGGCTAAGCGATGTGCAAAAGGGTGCCAAGAGACTTATAGAAGAGCCTGTTGCTGCTGATCCACGTGCAGTGCAAGATCAGCTGGATAGGATAAAGTCTGTCAGCATGGAAATAGTGCAGCAGGGTCGATTAATTGACAGTGCACGTTACGCTGCCCACTCACTTCTGGATGCACTTGCCGATTCTGATGTCAGTCCTTCAGAAAAGAAAGCTATTGAGGACAAAGTAAAACGACTAGATGAAGAATATAGTCGGCTGGCAGATGCAGTAAATGCTAAGAATAATGAACTTCAGATGGCTCTTATACATTCTCAGGATATTCAGGATGGGTTAGATAGAGTTTTGAAGTGGCTTGATGATGCTGAAAATAATCTACGAAACCAAAGCAGACCAGTTAGCCTTATTAAGGAGAAACTTGATGAACAGGTGAATTATTTTTCTTGTCTATGTATACTGTTTCTACAAGCAGGCAAATGTAATTTGTAACTGAGATATTTAATTTTCTGTGGGTTTGAATAAACTGTGTTGGCTAACTTTTGTTCTTTTTAGTTTAATTTCTGTATGCATGGATCTACTCTTTTCATCTCGCTCCATTATCTATCATTTGACCAGATTTATAAGAAGTGTATTTGCTGCTTAAGCTTTGGTATTCATAATTAGTTTCATTGCTTATGTTTTTCAAATCAGCAGTGAATAGCACATGATATAAAACTTCACAAGACACCCAATTTTTTTGTATGCTGTGTCTAAGGTCTAACTCTGTTTACCAAGCTTTCTCTAAACAGTTTATCAATGAATTCTAAGAGTTTTTGCACTACTTTTCTTATTACTTTTTTTACAATATTAGTATTTGTTATAAAATGTACTAAATGTGTTTAAAGTTTAAGAATACTATTCCATCCTACCTTATAAATTTTGTTAATTATAGATCATCTTTTGCTTCACTGAAGAACATTTCTGTGTTTCATATTAATTGAGTAATTCACATTACCTGTGTTAAATCTGAGTGCTGAGAATAACTTTATACAGGGTGACTCAAAAATCCCCGAACTCTATATTTTAAAATGTATTTGCTGTAAAACCATAAAAGATATCTGAGTATTGCTGCTTGTGGCTGTTGTGTGTGACCTTCGGGAATGAGCTGTGCAACGTGATAGCACCACGTGACACTATGCTTACGTGGCAAGCAGCAACGTTCAGTCAGCCATGAGTCTCATGCAAGAACAGAGAGTCGCTTTGTTAGAAGTTTATTTTGCCGTAAAATCTTGCCAACATTGCATCCAGCTCTTTCAAAGGAAGTTTCCTTATGCTCCTATAACAGGGAAAACACTCCAAATACGTGACGACAAGTAAATAATTAAATACATTGCTCTTAACCATGTTCTAGAAACACACAGCAACCAAAAAATTGTTAACACTTTTTGTATTGTTAACACTATATGTAACGCACTCGGCTAGATATCGAGAGTTCTGTTGGTTCAATTCCACAGCGGCGGCTGAATAACAATTTTTCGTTGCTGTGTGTTTCTAGAACGTGGTTAAGAGCGATGTATTTATTTATTTACCAGGGAAAACAACTGTGTATGAACCGGTTTCGTGAGACACGCAGTGTTCAGGATAAGCCTAAAAGCGCCGGCTGTCCGTCCATGGTGACGACCGCGTTTCTGGAGAAAACTCCCGTTTCCCTGCAGCGCTTTCCCTGGAAGTCACTTTGGTGGCTGTCTCAAGAGTTAGAAACATTGTATTCAGCCTGCCAGAGGGCTACTAAACGTCTAAAGCTACGGCTGTACAGAATTTGCGTAGTGCAAGAGCTACGTCCTTTGGACTTGGAAAAGCGCATTGTCTACTGCCAATGGTTTTAGAAGTTTCACGTGCAACAATATGACTGACCAACTTAACAACACCTTCTTCCATGACAAGGCATGGTTTCATTTGAATGGATATGTCAATAGCCAAAACACTCACATATGGGCTGCAGAGAATCTCCACGCATTGCATGAGGTTGGACTTGACTGTCAGAAAGTTGGAGTGTGGTGCGCCATGTCTCGGCGGCGAATTGTAGGGCCATTTTTTTTTTACACAAGTGTAAATTGTGCTGTGTGTGCAGACATCATCCATCAATTTGTAGCGATGCTGGGAAAACATGAACATTACTTTTGGTTTCAACAAGATGGAGCAACATGCCACACATCAAGCCACACAATGGAGATGCTCTGTGAGTTCTTCCACGATCGATTAATCTCGAAAAAACTTTGGCCACCTCGCTCACCAGACTTTTATTTGTGGGGCTATCTGAAAGACAGTTTACCACAACAACCCTAAAATGTTACAGGACCTGCAGAACAACATCATTACAGCCGTGAGGGTGGCCGCCCCGGTGGCGCAGTGGTCTAAGGCGTTGGCCTCTGATCATTCGTCCGTAAGGGGTCCGGGTTCGAATCCCGGTCAGGCATGGATGTTGTGTTTGTCTTACGCCACTGGCTCTCTCCCTTCCCTGGAACCAGTGACCCTAAATTAGGGACGGGCGACTGCTTATAGCCCATTGAGTTGCTCACGACGGTCGTTAAACCTCCAATAAAAAAAAAAAAAAAAAAAAAAAACCAGCCGTGAGGGACATACCAGCCAACACGCTGAAAAGAGTGTCCACCAACATGTGTCGTCAGATAAATTTGTGTCTTCAACAGAATGGGGGACAATTCCAGCATTTATTGTAAAGTGGTTTTCATTACCTGTAAGTATGAGTGTCAATATAGCAGTATGTAAAAATAGTTATACCTCACTATATTTGTGGTAGAAATATTTAAATTCAGAGTTCAGGGACTTCTGAATCATCCTGTATTATGATACAGTGAAAATTCATCATTTGGTGAAGGTAAAAATCACATTAGTACAGTTTAATGAACCAGGATAGCAAGTTGTGTTGTTTTTAAATACTCCTCCACCCCCTTTGCATCCCCCATTTTTGCTTTCCTTTCTCACCTAATGCACTTCCTATTGCCTTTTGTGTGAGAACTCCTTTTAGAAAATATTTTAAACCAAGCAAACATCAGAAAGCAAAAACACGATTGCTTACAAGCAGGTTTTTAAAACAGGTCGTAAAATGAAGTTTGGAAGTCTTGTCTTTATCAGCTCCTTCCCCTGTAAAGTTGTGGGATTTGGAAGATGAAATTTACTTTGCAGATTTCTGTAAAAATTGAAGTAAAAATAAATGGTGGATAGTAAATTTTCATCTGAGTAATAAATAATAAGGAAAACAATTACTTAGTCATTTTTACTTTTAAAAGAACAAGGAGTAAGTCCTATCATCCCCCCTTCCCCCATGTATATAATGTTTGAATTGTCATATAAAATTTCAACTGAGACTGTTTTGTAAATGTGAAGTTTTGAAATATCCGCATTTATTTAGAAAATGTACTCTCTGCATTGCTTCAGCTATAAAAATCTTTGTCTGTACTATTGTTGCTAATAGCTTACACCTTCTGTTCTTGTTTAAATTACACAATTCTTTACACTGAGCTAGCTTTGCATTAGAAACACCCCCTGTTTTATATATTCAGAATGATAACAAAGTACCACATGTGGTATCAACATCATATGTGGCTATTATATATTGAATACACCTATCCTCTGTATGTAATCAGTAAATTAGTTTATAACAATTATTTTTGACTCATTGAAATAAAAGTCAAAAACACTTAAAATTAATTTTTAGGTAACTCTGACATGCAAAAAGATTGAAATAATACTTTTGTAAGCATAACATTATAAAATAAACATACACTTACCCTACTTTCGTTGTAGAAAGACCACTATATGATTAGCAGGTTGTTGTTAATTCATGATAGGAACATCGTATCATGAATTGACAACAATGTGCTACATATAGTGGTCTTCCTACAAAAAAAGTAGGGTAAGTGTATGTTTTTCATATACAAAAAGTGTTAGTAATCAGTAAATGTTTTCCCGTAATGGGGAAATGTGGTGACTTAAGCCAATTTGACTGTAGCTAGATAGTTGGAGAATGGAGGGAAGGTGCCAGTACTTTGGAAACAGCTGCACTTTCTAGCTGCTGCCATACTACTGTACCAAGTGTGTACCAGGACTAGATTGACACTTTCACTGCCGCGTGATGCTGAACGGCGTCATACAATACTTAGCCCAGGTAACGACGCCACCGAACGGCGTCGTAATTGTGACTACATATTTCCATTCCTAAAACCTTCGGCACTTGAAGAGAGGCATCTGTTTTGTTACTGGTACTGAGAATGAGTATCCAACTGTTTAAAAATCACTGCGGTTTTGGGATAGCGAATTTTTTTCCACATGGGTTAGGGAAAAGAAAGTAAGTTGATTTCCCATAGACTTACACAGCATGCACTTTTCACTGAAGTGTTTATTTTCCTTTGAACGTCACTGGTTTTACGGTGAAGGGAGCTATCAATAAATAAATGCTTGAGTGGAAATAAGAATCATTTGCTACTTAAGAGTTCATACGTAAAGTGGCGGTTAATTGATGGTGCTAAAGGGATTTCATGGAAACCCATATTGACTTCAATGCATAGTTTTAAGAAAACAACAGATATATTCGGACAGGTTATCTCCAGTCCCTCTCAACCTAAAGTTCATCGGCTGGCACATCCTGCCGTGGAAATAGGTGATCCCGATAATTTGTCACCATATGCAAAAACATATTCTTTTAGCAGCAGTGAAAGTGAAATTGAAGAATGCAATGTTCTCTCTCATACTCCACGTCAACAGATTTTAGCTACATAGCGGTTTGATCTTCCCGACGTCACGAGAATAATTATGTTCACTATTGTACTAGGACTGAAAATTAACATGATGGGTATTGAACCAATCAAATTTTTCAATCTTTTTGCAGCTGAAGAATTTTACAATTTATTAGTTACCATCTACAGGATATGCATGTCTATAGCATATACATTGCAAAGCAATGCATATGCTGTGCGTGTTATTTATATCCCTGCAGTTACTGAAGGTTATAATTACAAATGTCAGTTATGGATAAATTTTCTTGTATTTTAGAATAGCGGAGTCATGCAAAGCTATGAGATCCATACATGGCTAGGTTGATCCAAATGCGCGGAAGGTCACCTGTGGTGCCGCGTCTTGCGGCATCTCGGGAGATTTGCTCGGGTTTCTTACCAGCACTGTGTGCTTGCCGTTGAAATAGCACAGCGGCAGCAAACATGTTAAGTATGCACAGACATCCAGCAAAAGGGCTCACATTGGTCGCCCACTGGTGGTTAATCCTAGAAGTGAGTGCCAGTTGTCACAACTAGTATCTCAGCAACGATGCACAACAGTCACCCAGCTCACCCACCAGTACACACATCAGAGTTCAGTCTGACCTCTTTCCACACACACCATACTTTGCTTTGCCTGGGGTTCCACTGCCAAGGACCAATGAGGGTACCCATGATGGCGACCAATCATTGTGAACAATGCCTTGTTAGACCAAGGCAATGGATCCTTGACAGATGGAAATAGTCATCTGACGTGTTGAGCCCCGTTTCCTGCTGCATCATGCTGATCGCGAGCTTCACATATGGCATAAACAGCGTGAAGCTCTATGCCCTAGTTCTAGTTGCACAGTTGGAATTCAACAAGCTGGTGGAGATTGTGTTAAGTTTTGGAGAGCTTTTTCCTGGCAAGCCCTAGGTCCATTGGTTTTCATCCCACAAACACTGAGTGGTGGATGCTAAAGGGACCAGTTAGCTGACCATCTCCATCCATATCTGCAGGAGGTTTACCTAGACCATAGTGCCATCTTTCAGTAGGACAACACACCATTTCATCAGACTCATATAACTACTGACTGATTGGAGGAACACAACAATGAATTTGCCACATTGCCTTAGCCTTCAAACTCCTCTGATGGTAACCCAATTAGACATTGAGATATGCTAGAACAGGGTGTAAGAACTTCTGATCCTCCTCCATGGAATGAGTGTGAACTAATCTAGCTGCTGCCGCAGACATGGGTCAGGTTATGTGTGGAGGATGTTTGACACCTCGTAGAATCTGTTCCTAGGCATCTACGAGCCGTAATTACACAGAAAGGTGGACTAACGCGTTATTAGGTAGTTTTTCTTAATGCAAAACTAACACAGTGTATGATTTCTCAATTTATTGGTGTTTTTCTTATTTTTTAACTGATTTATTGATGCTTTCTGTTTCTCACTAAGGGTAAGATTTTCCCAGTAAATGCCACCTATGTTCCACATTTTGAAGTGGAGAACAGGTGTGAGCAAAAGTTAAGTGTGTTGACATTATGAAGATAACACCTCTATAATGTATGTTAAAGTGCAAAAAAAAGAAAAAAAAAATTTACATGATGGCAAGTTTGTCCACTTGCATTACTGGGAAACCACATGTGTAATGCAGCTCAAAGTGCTGAATGTCACTTACTGTAATATTTCCCCATGTCCTGTAATAGGTTGCCATAACTCATGAAGCAATCTAGAAGCTAAGTGCAAGTGCAGAATATTGTGACACTGCATGTGTTTGTTAATTGAGTAATGGTAGTGACAACTCCATGAATGCAAAAAGACAGTCAATTTTTTCATTAGAACAATAATAGGTTATTGTCATATAAATTACTGTTTCACATGTTGTATGTGATAATATCATTTGGTGCTGGATGCCTTGCTATAAATGTCGAATATAATACTTTAATCTATTACAGTATCCAAATAATCATCATCATCATTGTCAACCATTATCAATCCACTGCTGGACGAAGGTCTCCCCAAGTTTCCTCCACAACGGTCTGTCTTGTGCCAGTCTCCTCCATATCACTCCCGCATACTTTCGAATTTCATCCACCCATCTCCCATGAGGTCTTCCTCTGGGTCTTTTCCTGTCCCTTGGAATCCAATCTAAAATTTCGGCTGTCCATCGATGATCTGTCCTTCTGGCAGTATGTCCAGCCCATTGCCATTTCAGGGATTTAACTCTGATCATGATGTCTTCCACTCTTGTCATTTTTCGGATCCACGAGTTCCTCTTCTTATCTCTCCTGGTTACACCAAGCATGCACCTCTCCATGCTGCTTTGAGTTGTCTGCAGCCTTTGAATGTCTCTTTTAGTTAAGGTCCACGTCTCTGCACCATACGTAAGCACAGGAAGGATGCATTGATCAAACACTTTTCTTTTAAGACATAATGGCATATTGCTCTTGAAAATTATGCTGTTTCTTCCAAAAGCTCTCCAGGCAAGTTTTGTACGCCAATTAATTTCTTCATCAATGTGACCCTCACTTGATATCTGCTGTCCAAGATAAACGTGCATGTCAGTTTTCTCCAGCTTTTCTCCATCAATCGATAAATCTTCATTTCTTGTAAAAGCATTGAACATCACTTTTGTCTTCTGAAAGTTCATTTTTAACCCCACTTCTTTACTCTTGTCAGCAAGTTCCTGGATCATACTCTGCAGCTCTGATGGGGTAGTTGCAAAAATGACTATGTCATCAGCAAAACGAAGGTGGGTTAGATAATCTCCATTAATCTTTATCCCTTTGTTTTCCCAGTTCAGTGATTGAAAGACATTTTCCAATGCGGCATTAAAGAGCTTCGGAGATATGGTGTCACCTTGTCTCACTCCCTTTCCAATTTTTATATGTGTTGTATTTTCAAACAGCCGAATCTTTGCACTTGCACTTTCATAGATGTTATTAATAATATTAATGTATGCATCTTCAATACCGCAGGATTTCGGAGCCATTGTAACTGCTGATGGTTTCACCGAATCAAAGGCTTTTTCATAATCGATAAAAGCCATGCACAATGGAAGTTCATATTCCCTCGCTCTTTCAATTAGTTCTCTCAGTACGTGGATATGATCTATTGTGCTGTAGCCACTCCTGAATCCAGCTTGTTCTCTCGGTTGAGCCATGTCCAATGTTACTTTCAAGCGATGTGAAAGAACTTTAGTGAAGATTTTATAAACCACTGATAGGAGGCTGATAGGTCTGTAGTTCCTGAGATCCTCAATGTCACCTTTCTTATGTAGCAGGATCATTGTAGCATTGTTCCAATCCTCAGGAATCTTCCCTTCATTAAGGCACCGAGTGAAAATTTGGGCGAGTACTGTTTCGATTTCTCCACTTGCTTCTTGTATGATGTCTACAGTATTTCCATCTTCTCATGGAGCTTTTTCCCACTTCATGTTCTTGATTGCATGTGCAACTTCTGCTGGGAGGACTGGAAGAACTCTGGTACCTTTCATGATGTCTTCAGTACATGTATCATCCCTTTCATGTAATTTGGAGTAGAAATCTTTCACTGTTGTCAAATTTTCGCCTCTATTTCTTGTTACAGAACCATCTTCTTTTCTCAGTGCCATACTATGTTTTCTTCCCTTACTGAGATGTCCCTTTGCTATCTTTAGGCTTTGGTTGTTTTCAATTGCTTACCTCACTAGTTCACAGTTGAATTTCCTTACGTCTTCAGTGATACTTTTTCGTACTGTCTTGCATAACTCTATATATACCCTTTGGAAGTCACAGCTTCTTTAGTTGTCCTCATCTCTCTTCTTTTTTGCATCAACATTTTGGTTTTTCCTGATAATTTGTTCACATGAAACTTGTTCTTAGATCCAGCTAATTTTGTTGTTGTTTCCATAAGAGCTTTGGTTACTTTTCTGTTAACTTCAGAAATATCCACTTCTTCCGATGTTAGGCCTTCTAAAGCAGAGAATCTGTTCTTCAGTTCCAACTTGAATGTATTATGGTGTTTTTTAAGGTCGGTTATGTCAATACATTTTGTTTGTCTTATGAGCTTGCCATGTTCGAGTTTAGAGTTGAGGTGCATCTTACATCTCACCAATCTATGGTCACTACCTGTGTTGAACTTGTTTAGCATACTGCAGTCTTCTATGACGAATTTTTTGTTACACATAATAAAATCAATTTTACTTGTCGTCCCATTTGGATGTCTCCATGTCCATTTCCTTTGTGACTTTTTCTTGAAAAAGGAGTTCAAGATGAAAAACCCTTTCTGTCTCTGCAAACTCAACGAGAGTATTTCCACGCTGGTTTCTGTTGCTGTGACCGAATTTACCTACTGAAGTTTCATTCTGTTGCCGTTGCCCTATTTTTGCATTGAAATCTCCCATAACTATCTTCAAGTGCTGCTTACCTTTATTATTTAGATGACGAATTTCCTCATAAATTCTTCAATTTCTTCTTCAGGATGACTTATGGTTGGTGCATAAGTTTGAATAATCTGAGCCTTGTATCTTCTCGAGAGTTGGATAACGAGTCGTTCAGCTCTGTCAGAGGAACTTTCAACTTCTACAACTTTATCCTTCAGTTTCTTGTTTATTATAAATCCAACACCACTAGTTTTGCCAGTATCTGTCCCACGATAGTAGAAGAGATGTCCACTTTTCAGTTCAATGAGATCTTCTCCTTTTCTCCTTACCTCACTTAGCCCGAAGATGTCCCACTTGATCCTTTGTAGTTCCTCTTCCAATTCAAGAAGTCTTGAATCAGAAGATAGGGAGCGTCCATTATATGTAGCCAAGGTCAGCATCAGATGACAGCTTAGTCCGGTCCTCCGGGGATTCTTAGCACCCTCTGCCTTCATGTCGCACTGGCCGCTCGTTGCCTTGGCCAGGTACATTCCAGCTGCTGGAGACTGAGGGCCAAGATTTAAGTTGTGGAGTCATTTCAGAGGGGTTTGGCCATAACTCACCACGCTGGCCAAGCGGGTTGGTGAGTGTGGGATAGCATTTCCTCAAATCCCGATGGTATAGTTATACCGCTATTGGCGGTTGTCAGAGCCTCTTTAGTGGGAACAGGATGCACCACGAGAAGGCGGGGTTCACATTTGTCAAGGAGAGGCTGTGATGTTACGCATCACCTGACCTTACATCACAGTATCCAAATATAAAGCATTAAAAATTGAGTAAACTCACTACTATGTTGTCTTAGGTTGCTATTTTTTATTCGCTGAACTATGCTGTCTTAGGTTGCTATGTTTTATTCGCGCCTTTGGTTCATTTATTTGGAATTCATTCTCGTCGTTTTCCCAAAATGGCTGATTGTTGGTACCATTCAGTATGGTGTGTATATACGGTATCCTTTGATGATCTTGACAAGCTATTTTTTAAACTTGTTGAATTTAATTTCAATTCTTCACAACCAAAGGCTCAAACGATTTGTTATTAGTTCAAAGCGAAAATTAGACAATTTACTAAAATCAATTATTTGAATTTACAAAATGAAGTCAACCTCGTAAAATTCATGGAACAGAAACATAAAGCAAAAGAACTTTTAAAAGCCAATAAAATCTTAAAAACTTCTAAAAAAGTTGTAACAAGCAAGCATCGCTTCCAGCCCTCAAACATTACCAGACTAGTTTCAACATCATATCCTCCGCTGTCATCTTCGGTGGTCACATATGCCGATGTTGCGGCCTGCTGCATTATATACCATGTCGGTCTTCTCCACGAATCTCCCATGTTATCGCATACAACGTGTGAAACAGTAATTTATATGCCAATAACCTATTATTGTTCTAATGAAAGTATTATAACCACATAATTTTTATGGTTGTTGTCTAGCAATCCCTGCAATGAGATTATTTTAAGACAGTCAGTTTTTAATATGTGGTGTATTTTTGACCAGTCTACCTATGAGCTCTGACAAATTTTCCAATACTATGGTTATTTTATTGTTATCAAATGCAATCCTGCCATCATGAAACTCATCCTCCTGGACAGAGATAAAGTCAAATACCTCAATGCTCCTGATTTGTCAAAATTTGTATTTCCACATCAGCTGGCACCATGGTTTACATCAGCAACACATTTCGCAGCATTACTAAGCATTTGGCTGAACACAAAAAGTATGTTACCCAAGGTAGACCTAATTCTTCCTTGGCATTACTGGCTCTCACTAGCACTTCAGCTGTGCCTCTCTGGAAGAATACTGAGAAAATTGCACCTTTTGGAAGAACATTGGAATTACCACCTCTTCAAAATGTAATACTGATAGTCCTTATTTTGTCTCCATCATTTGGAAATCCATCCTATCATTTGGCAACAACCATAATCAAGTACTTGTAAACTAAATCTTGCAACCAGGCTAACTCCACTGTTTTTACATGATCAAGGCCAAAGCTGGGTTGAAAGCTTCTGTATATGTAATGTAACATGTATGTTCCATCACAGCCTATATTTATCTGTTACATCAGTATTGTATCATAACTGTTTGTTTAAGAGCACTATGTCTCCTTCAAAATAACTGACTTTCCTCTAACATGCTTACTAGCCTTTATTTATAGACTAGAAATGCTCTGTTAGTGTTCGTCCTGAATGGATTTCAATCTTTCAGCTTTCAGTAATGAATTTAAATCATGTACCTTCAGTGTACTTTCCAAAGAAATAAAAATTTCTTATGCAGGAGAACAGAGACAAATGGGTAAGAAAAGATAAAAATACCAGGGTGATTCAAAGGTCATTGCCGTTTTCTGACAGTTGATGAAAACATGCATGAATGAATAAAAGTGGAAGTTTAATCTTTGAAATAGAGTCCATTATGCTCAATGGTCCTATACCATCATGATGCCATGTCTTGACTCCCTCTGGGGAAAAATTCCTGTGTTTTTGAGGCAACAAAGTCTTGTACCTGAAGTTCAACATTGTGTATGTTTTGGAAGTGTTTTGCACAAAGAAAATACGCCATGGGCCAGAATAAAAGGTAGTCCAAAGGCGCAAGATCTGGACTATAAACATGGTGAGGCATTAGCTCAACATCCTCAGTTCATGTTATTTTTCCTTAGTTGACCAAGTACGATGAGAAGAGCATTATCATGCTGGAGGATAACTAATTTATGGTTAACCAGTGCAAGGTACTTTCAGCTTACAGTGACATACATCCACTCCAACCAGCCACAGTACAGTTGCGCATTTGATGCCTCAGCCATCTGGAACCAATTCTTAATTATGGTGCCGTCTTAGTTCCTCCATATTCTTAACATAACTTTTTTCTCAAATCGTCCACTTTTGGGGACAAGTTCTGGTGGCTTTTGGGGATCTAACACTGTTTTTTCATGTCATGATTCCAGAAAAATATCCACTTTTCATCACGTCACAATTCGCCTAAAGAAACAGTTGTTCTATGGATTTCCCAGCAATTGGTGACACACATGCACCCGTCACTGAGTTAATAGGGTACTTGTCGACAGCTTCTGTGTGTCTTTCCGAACTTGTGCAGTTCTGAACAATTGTGAGCTGAGGTATTCCCAGCTCATTTGACAGTTATGTAGTGCCTTTGCATGGATTTGACTCTCCGGCTGGCTTACAGCTTCAGAATTCACCGTCGAAGGTTTTCCAGCACATGCTTTGTCTTCAAGGCTGCAGTCCCCATTTTTAAATTGCTGAAGCCAAAATTTTGCTGTTCTTTCAGACAGCACAAATTTCCTCGCTACAGCGAACAGCTTTTTGTTAAAGCGAACAGCTTTTTGTTAAAGGAAAACCATAACTGCACTTGGATTGTGTATTTCTTGTCCATAGCTTTTTACAGCAGAAAATGCTCCTATTTATACCAACTAGACGATACCAGTTTTCCTGTCATGTGTTGTTCTAATGTGGGTAACGCATTCACACTGAGTAATTGCGTGACACAGGATGACTCTTCAAAATGGTAGTGACTTTTGAATCACCCAAATGTAACAGCAGCTGCAATATAGTGTACTAAACTTTGGATTTTCATGTGAATAGCGTTTTGTTTTGGTCTGGGCACCACTGTGGTTAACCTACTATTCTGCCTGTTCTTTGTTTCTTGTGTTATCCTGGCCATGATTTATTGATCACACAGGACTTAAGTGTGAAACTAATCTTAATGGTTTCCTTTTTTTATCTCTCTCTTTTTGACAGTATGTAACTTTTTCGTAAATGTAAATTAGCACTGTGTTGTTCAACTGTGAAAGTCTGATCTTGATCATATCTTATATTGATGTGATGTAAAATTGCAGTATCATCTATTTTTTATGAGAAAAAAGTTTTTCTTTGTTCAAGAGTAATTCCTTAAATGTTTTTTGTGACAAGAAAATACCACGTTAATTAAACTATCCTTGTTTTAAAAAATATCTTAGTTTTTATCAAACAAATAACAGTACAGTGGACAAAAATCCTTGTGGAATCGTAGTTTGATAGAAGTAGAGAGATTGGGGTTCAAGCCAATCTTAGAAGTTCTGAAATTTTTAAATTGGAGGAATTGTACCATAAATAACACATGTACGATGTAGGATCAAAAAGTTAGGGACTTGTCATATAGTTCCTTACCTTGAATACTTTAAAACACTAATGCACAACCACCTTCAAAATAATCCCTTTGGCTGATGATGCACTTTTGTTGGCACTCGTCAAGCTTGTGAAAGCATTGCTGAAAGCCACGTTTTGCAACCCCTCGTAATGCCTCCTGTGTTGCTGTTTTTACCTCATTTGTTGACACAAAACAACGTCCCTGCAAATTTTGTTTCATCAGTGGAAAGAGGTAAAAATCGCAGGGGACTAAGTTGGGTGAATAGGTGGGATGTAGAAGTACATTAGTACGATTTCTGGTGAAACTCAGTGACCAGTAGGGGCCGATGTGCAGGCACGTTTTCATGGGGAAGGTAACATTGTCCACTTCGCCACATCTCTGGTCGTTTACGACGACTTGTCTCCTGCAAGTGAAGTAAAATGTCCAAATAATGTACCTTGTTAACTGTTGTGCCCTCAGGAATAAATTCAGAATTAACAATGCCATGAAAATCAAAAAACACCTGCAGCATGACTTTTCCTTTGCTGCAATCCTGCCTGAATTTCTTTGATCACGGTGAAGACGGTGATTTCCATGTTGAAGAAGCACACTTTGGCTTAATATCAAACAAGTAGCGCCACGTTTCATCACCTGTGATGATGTTATCCAAAAACGTAGGATGGCTATCGACTTTGTCAATTAATTTGCCCGATATCCGCATCCATTCATCCTTTTGTTCGGAGGTCAAAAGGCAAGGGACAATGTGCTGACACACGCGACGCATGCTAAGATCCTCCGTCAAAATGCGCTGGCATGTAGTCTCCAATAAGTTAGTTGCGTTAGCAATTTCTTCAATGGTTTGGCGGCGATCCTGACAAACACACTGCACCACGATCGTAATGTTTTCCTCACTCCGTGCAGACACAGGTTGACCATAGTGCTCATTATCTGCGATGGATTCTCGGCCCTCTTTGAAACGCCAATACCACTCGTACACCTTCGATCTTGCCATCAAAGAGTGACCGTACACCTTTGAAAGCATTTCTAAGGTCTCTGCAGCTGTTTTACCCAAATGCTTACAAAATTTAATGTCACAACGTTGCTCTTCAAAAGCCATTTTTCTCACATTGCAGAAGGCAGATGACTAACCACAGCAGCAAACATCTGAACGTGCATTCCAATCACTTTCCATGGGCCAAACCATTCTGACAATGGAGGGAAGGGATGGCAGAATGTATTTCAGACGCCTTAACTTTAACTACAGACTTGCTTTGTCATGGGTAAGCGCTGTCCCCGAACTTTTGGATCCTACTTCTTATATTTATTCTTCATTTCTGTGCTTTGTTTGGTAATTGTGTCCTTGTAAGTACATTTCATTTGTTTAAATGCAGTGTGTGTGTGTGTGTGTGTGTGTGTGTGTGTGTGTGTGTGTGTGTGTGTGTGTGTGTGTGTGTGTGCAGTGGTGTAGCCAGAAATTTCTTAAGGGGGGTTAATGGGTTTGGTTCATTGGTAAAAGCCCCATATATACATATATATCGCTTTAAATTCATACTAAATCTTTCCTCAAGGGGGGGATCCGGACCCCAGGACCACCCCTTGCCTCTGTGTGTGTGTGTGTGTGTGTAAATGCATTGTATTTTTTGGCTTTTTTTTTTCTTTGACCTTATTATAAAGTCTGAAAAAAAAAGAATCTGTATATTCCTTAAATTTTACAAAAGCAATGGATTACTTTTTGAATAACACTTCATATTTATTTATTTTCCTCTCTATATATTTTATTCTCTTATTTGTAGATCCAGGAACATAAACTTCTTTTGTCTGATATTGATGGCCAGAAGCCCACCATTGAAGCAGTGAATGAATCAGCTCGTGGTCTTCTCAACAGTTCAAATCCAAGGCTGGCAAAAAAAGTAGAGAATAAAGTTAAAGAAGTGAACATGAGATTTGAGAAATTAAATGAAAAAGCACAGAAGCGATCAGACTTATTGGAAGAAGTATGTTTAACATGTCTTAGATGTTGTATTTTTAAAAAATGTTGCATAATGATCTGGAAATTTTGGCATAGGTTTCAGAATCTTAATGTGAATATTTCCCTTTCTTAAATAGTGATTTCTGTTAACAGATTTTCTGTCTGTGGAGAAGTTTGTATCAAAGCAATGTCATGAATTTTCTTTGAAACCTGTGATGTGATCTGTACTTAGTTACCCAGCACCTTTTTATTTGTGCTGTTGTATCAATTTGCACAAGAATGTTAAAATAATTTTATGAAGCTCAGCATTTTATCTTTGGTTATTTTTGCACTCAGTATATTCAAAGAGAGAGTGAGTAATCTCCAAAAAATTAAATGCCAAGAGCAATTGAAGGGAAAATTACACAAAGATAGATTTATGAAATTTGAAGCATTAGTGATTTATGACTTATATTCACATTCTTGGATGAAAATGTTTTATCGACGCTACAAAGAAGCACAGGATTGCTTTGACTGGCTCATATCTGAAAAAATTTCTTTCAGATTCCTAAGTTACATTTTCTTAGTTTTAGTTGCTTGGGAGTTTATTATGGGTCATATATTAAATGCATGCCCCATGATAAACTCCCAAGCAACAGGGTAAAAATGAAAGTTTTTGAAATCCATCAGAACAAAAGAAAATCAATGGAAAAATAGAAGACAAAATTTAATCATTTTTATTAAATTAATTAAGGTTGTAAATGCATTTATGGCACCTCTATTCATAGTGATTGTGGAATAACTTTTTACGGGTCTTATAGAGGTTATTTTTCATCAAAGTTGGTTGTCAAATTTTTGAACTAAAGCCTAGTTCGATAATTGCGGATGGACTCTTCCAATTGAGTGGCAGCAACTACTCCAGTGACATAGTCCTGATGACGAACTAGGCTTTAGTTCGAAAATTTGACAACCAACTTTGATGAAAAATAACCTCTATAAGACCCGTAAAAAAGTTATTCCACAATTAATTAAGGTGTTTTTTTTTTTAATGTAAGTCGGTTGCATTTTAATCAAAAACATAAAAAAGGAACACTTTCAGGGAGAGCAAGGCCCTTGGCCTCTCCCTCTAAATATGCCTCTGGGTAGTGTGTATTTGCAGCATACATGAATATAAATTAGGAGATGCAGGTTCAGTTCCAGCTCTAGAGTTAGCCGATTTTCAAGTTTTCTGAAAAGATGTCTTCATGGAAAACAGTGAAAATGTGGCATTTATGTACTATGTCCTTTTCAGCACAGAAATGGATGTTTTATCATATAAAAACATCCATTTCATTTGAAATGGATGTTTTATATATATACATTTTTATAAATGTATATACGGTATGTACATTTTTATGGATGTTTTATCATAAAACATACATTTTTATGGATGTTTTATCATGTTCTTCATCATCATCACCTTAATGGACCACTTTAAATGCATTCCTGACACTACCAAGCCTCTTCATCACTCTTGATCACATGCCTCCTCGAGTATTGTGTTCATTCTTTTCAGTTCCCCAAGCACCATATCTATCCACCTTCACTTGGGTCTCCTCCTGAGTCTTGTTTTATATACCATATTTTCTGGCACATAATTCGCAGATTATCTGTTCTTAAAAATTTAAATTCTAGCCACTGTAGATTATACGATGGTGCGGATAATACTGAACAACCTCACTTGTTTATTTTGCTCTACTTTAAAGAGAATGTCCCTGGCACTACAGCTCAAAAACTGAAGGGGAGAACTTTGACACCACAAATTATTTACGATCTGAAATCCAGTGTTTCAGTTGTTGATGTAATTTAAGCATTACACAGAGTTCCAGCACAACTGTTTCATAAATTAAAAATATATATCGCAACCGTTCAAAAGTTGAGGGGTATTGTAACAGTAACTTTTTTAAATTTTCAAAAAATTTCAGCAATTTTAAATTTTTTTAAACTCATTAAAAGGAAAGAAAGTATATACGTATAGTAAAACCTCAAAAATCGTGCCTTGAGGGGACCAGGCGAGTGCCGGATTTCTGAAGTTATCCAAAAATTGCATAATGGGCGTTATGTAAAGCACATACTTACATGTAGCAGGTCACTTTAACAAAAATTTGTGTGTTTACACCTTATAAATATGCAGGGTTACGCTGCCGATCGCATTCTTCACAATTTGTGAAAAAAAAAAAAAAATTGGTGATGGAAAAAAGTTTTGGCGAAAACATTGGCAATTACCTTTTTGTATTATTTATTTTAGGACTGTTGTGGATTATGCATCTGTTTTTTAACTTTTACTATGAATTTTGTCTGCGGATTACACGCTGACCTTTTATTCTCTCGTGCTGAATTTTACCATCTGCGAATTATATGCCGCCATCGATTCTATGCCAAAAAATACAGTGTTTTGTTTAACAATACATCCTTTTCACAATTTGTCCTTCCACTCTCCATGCATATCCAAACAATTCTACTCTCTTTGGACAAATAAGAGAATGTCTGGCCATTTTTAGTGCTGTTAAAAGTTCCTCATTATGTCTCCTCATATGACTCAAACTGCAGTAAAAAGTAAAAAAAACTGCAAGTTCATTTCTGTTCATGTATAAAATATCCATTTTTTGTAAAAAAATCTTTTTATTTCTCTTCTAATATTGTGTTGAATGATATGAAATGGCTGCAGTGTGTCAGTAGCATAAATTACTCCATATATGTTTTTATAAAATGTGTTAGTTACTTCTTATAAAAGTGCAAAATGGAAAAAGGCTGTATTGTGTTTCCTTCGAGCACTACATAAACCTAATACCCACAGGCATATCATTAGTGTTGCTTCTAAGTATAGCAAAATGCATTTTAATACTTCCAATCTTTCAGCATGTGAGATTATTTCTCTTCTAGTTTTATCTGAAAAGTTTTCATTCAAGCCATCATGTCAATTTTACTTCAACAACTAAGAAACACAATGTCATTATTTGTGTGCACTTGATGCCTACTGGCATCATCTAATGCCCACTGCTAAATATTTGATGAAGTAATTAAATACTGATAGTGGGGAGAAAAAGTTATCAGTTTCAGTGTAGGTCTTTTTATTTTCACTTAATGGCTGATTTTCTGATTCCAAATCCAAGCTAGTTCAGTCATACTTTAATCTTTATTGTCGAGTTTGAACAATTCCAATTTATCTTTTAAAAACAAATGAAAACACTGTGTACACTTATTCAATATTTTGCAGGATGATTAAAAGGGCAACATTAATTTAAAACACTGGAGACAAACCCAACACTGAGCATCAAAAGAGCAAAATAAATGGTCTCAGAAATTCACATAAAATGCCGATTAAAATTTAAACAGTGGGTACACTAAATTTTCATAGAGTTGCTTTTTGCACAACTGGTGAAAAAATGCACAATAATGGTTTTCATGAGGACAAGATTCCCATTATGTGGGGTGATATATATATATATTTTCAGGTGTTTAACTAATCTCTAGAGATGCTTTTCTTGAAGACATGTGGTCTTGTCAAGATTTTAATAGATTCTTGCATAGCTCTTCCAATTTTAGTATTGTATAACTTTGTTGAGGCTACTTCTTTTAAAGTAGTTTTAATAAAGATGTGCTAAAGCTTCTATCACTTGCAATCTTTTTACACACCAATAAATGGAATCATAGAATGTTAGAAACACTTTATTTTCTGCTTGTACTTTTCATGTACTCTTATATTTAATGCTAATCAGTACAGTGTTTTTTTTTCTTATTTTCACTTGAGCACGTGAGAACCTTGAACCCCTTCCTTAGCCATGTGTTTTTGTAAAACTTACTTGATCTGAAACCTTAAGACCAAGGTCAGCCACTAAAGTTCATCAAGTTTGCTGCTGCTGTTTGGAATTCTGTACTGAACATTTTTTTTTTTTTTTTATGCTAAGAATTTTGAAGTATTCTATATGGAAAAAAGAAAATGCATATTATGTGCATATATACTACCACCTTGCTTGCTAAATGATCATAGTGCAAACTTAGTTCGAATTAAGACAAAATTTGTTTGCAGTTTACAGTGAATTTGCTGGAACTTATTGACTGTAAACTAACAAACCCCAGCCTCAATCTGGTCCCCACTTCCATGGAAAAATTTCAGATTTAAAGCTGTAGAAAAGATCCTTAGAAAATTTAAGGTTTCAGTATGTTTTATACAAAGAAATCAGAAGCTAGTTGGTATGTGAGAAAATTTAAGAAATTAGGTAAATCAGTCATTTCATGTTCATTCTGTGAAGCAGTAATAGCCTGTTTACATTTATTTGATTACAGTGCCCAAGTATGGTGGTGAAACAAATTTATGGACAAAGCTTCATTTCACTGCATATAAATGTACCAGATTTATTTATGGTTTTATGTACACAGTCATGTCAACAGCAACAACATTAATTTTTGTTTGTAATAGGTTCTTCATTAACTGAAGGTTTTAAGTTTTGAGGTGCAAAGATGAAATATAGGATTTTTTTTGAAGTTTTTCATGCATTTCTAATTTTAATGCTATTGTAAATCCATCCTTATTTCTTTAGATTTTTAAATTTTCTCTGACTGAAATAATTCTAATCTTAATACAAATTGCACATGTTGACTTGTTTTTGGAGCTTTAGACATCCATGTTCTGTGCATTTCCAACTACCTGTTGCCAGTAAATTTCATCTTTTATGAGTGATTCATTATTAAACTGCGTCCTATTGTGCATTTAATACAGGCTAGTGGTTCTTAAATAATTTATCATCGCAACAATTAATATTTTCTATTTACTTTGGGTTTTAGGTGTCATCATCATTGAGAGTATTCCAGTCAACTGTAGTGAGATTTGAGGAATGGGTTGTTACCATGTTTGAAGTTGCACACAGCATGGACACCTCAAGAACAGAATTGTCAGTTGTAGAAGATGTAATCAATCAGCGTGATTCCAAGAAAGAGGAGTTTGAAGAAATAATGAGACTAGGTAAAACCCTTATAAATAAAAGAGATGTAACAGATACAGTTTCGGTGAAGGAAAAGCTGAAATCTTTGGAACAGCAATGGAAGGATCTGGGAGAACTTGTTGCTGAAAAGCAGAGAAAGAATAGGGAAAGAACAGAAAGGTTGTCAGCATATGAAACTCTAAGGAACAAAGTTTTAGAATGGCTGACTTCCATGGAGCTCAGAGTTGAAAATCTAGAACCTGTAGCACTGGAGAAAGAAGCTCTCAGGCGACAGGCCTTAGAAATTAAGGTAATTATGGTTGTTTTTTTAATGCAAATACAAAACTTCCTGATATATTTTGGTGTGGATGCTTTTCCAGTCACATTTTAGTAATATAATACAACCATTAAGCTTCAAAAGGTAATAGATTTTTAAAGTCTGTTATAAGCATTGAGGTTCTTTAGAAATGTAAATTATTTTACTAATTCATTGTGTATTAAAGTATGTTCTGATGTAATTTCTAAAAACCAGGGAGTAAAAATAACTACCATTAGATGTATTTCATTATGGAAGCAATTATGTGATAAAAACAATGCCTTTTGTTCAAAACTGACAATGCTGTTTTGTTTTAAACACATATATTCATACGAACTTCTCTGATCATTTCACAAGTATCATTAAATTATTGAAGAGCTGCATCATTAACGAAACTGTTGGAATGCGACTTGTGGTAAGGAGCAGCAAAGCTTGTGTATGAGTGAATGGTGTTTTATCAAAATCGTTTTCTATTGGTGCAGGAGTTAGACAAGGTTGTTTAATGTTACCATTGGCTGTTTAACATATTTATGGGCGCGTGCATGCGTGATGCCAAAATAGATAATAGTGGTTTATGTCTTGGTGATATCCGTGTGTGCAGATTGCTGTATGCTGATGACGCTTTTCTGTTGGCAGAGAGCAAAAGTGATTTGCAGAGTTTGTTTTCTTGGATGTACGAAGTTTGCATGAAATTCAAACTGAGTATAAATAAGGGGAAAACCAAAGTTATGGTGTTTGATAGAGGAATGGGTAGCACTGAATGTAATGTAAGTATAAACGGCACTGTGATTGACCAGGTGAGTGAGTTTGTGTATTTAGGAAGCATGTTTGACAGAGAGAACAAATTGGATGGGGAAATTAGTAGGCAAGTGAATTCTTCATTGAAAGTCATAGCTGCTCTGGGAGGTTTTCACAGGAATGATGGGTTCTCTAGAGAGTTCCGCATGGCTGTGTATAAAAGTGTAATTGTTCCTACTCTGATGTATGGCAGTGAAACCTGGGTAATGCAGAAGAAACGTAGGAGTCGTTGGTGTGCTGGAAAAATGTGTTGCTTACGAGGTGTTTGTGGCAAGAGACGGTCTGATTGTGTGAGGAAGGAAGATGTGTTGCAGTTGTGTGATGTGAAGCAAAATGTTGTTAGCAAGGTGGAGACCAATATGCTTCGGTGGTTTGGCCATGTTGAAAGAATGAGTGATAAGATGCTTACTAAGAAAATCTTTTAGCCCAAGTGGCAGGAAGGAAAGGCAGAGGAAGGCCAAGGAAGACATGAGTATGAAGTAAAAAATATCTTGTGTACGGCGTGTAATGGATATCAGTGAAGCCTGAGTTGTATGTCAAGATCGCTGTAAATGGAGAAGTTTGATACGACAACATTAAGTAAAAATATCTGGTAGTTTGTATTTCTTTTTGGAGCTAACCTCTGAATCTCAGAGAACAGCTTAGTGATATGTATGTATGTATGTATGTATGGTAAGGAGTACAGAATCAAGATAAATGAGGTTTACAGAACAGAGATTTTGTATCATAGATTTTGCATCATTCTTCAAGGGACATTAGTTATGTGATTCAGAAAAATGCTGTGGGACAGTTGCTGCATTTGGACTTTCTTAAACATTGTTAATATAGTAGGAAAATCCAATTAGGAAAAAGACCATTGTTTTAACTAAAAAGGCAAACTGCTTCTCAGGCGTGTAAACAATCTTTTGTACTGTGGAATTAACTTTTTTATGGGTCTTATAGAGGTTATTATTCAAAACAGTTGGTGGTCAAATTTTGTAGTTATGAAAATGAGTTATAGGGATAAAAGTTTCTTAAAGTGTAGAGTGTTATATGTAGAAGTGTGTGTAAAACATAGATTTGTACATAGTTTCACTTTTGGGCTTTTAGTTTTGTTGCTTCCCTGAAACTAGGAGCAAGCAGGGGATTTCTACATTTCAAAATTGCCTTTATTCTTCAGTAAAATAACATTTCTATGTACATGACAATGGAATTCTGCCAATAAATACAGCGGTATATACATCAGCTGGAAAGTTCCAGTGAAACGTAAAACAAAATATTGTTAAAATCATAAAAAAAAAAATTATTTCGCCACGTAGGGCGAAGAAGAGGCAGACAATAAAGCACGAGCGATACAAACGAAAATGTTTACCTACAGTATTGTAGACAGGGCAAGACATGATTCTATACTATGCACAAATTCCAATTAAGCATTACTACCATACTAAAGATTAAACATTAGGTACTAATTCACAGAAATGCAACAGTGATGCTACATTCAAAATTTACAACATATGTACAGAAGTATTCAGTGACAAGGGGAAATAACGCTAAATGTACTCAGAAGGGCATCTTGTTACATTATATTATACACACAGTGACTAATATTTTAAAAAAATATTCAACATAATGAAGGGGACATTGCGTGGGCAGTAAACTGTGCAGAAGGAAGAATTATATACAACAACATAAAACCCAACATCATCGAAGAGAACATGGGAAACATGGTGAGCTATCTTCAATGGCACATTAAAACAGAAAAATCACAAATAGCGAAGCACCAAAATTAATACGTAAAAACATGATTTGTTACAGTGAACGTGGGCGACAACAAAAATCCCACTTATAGGTTGAGATGTAACTGCAAATTGTGGATATGGAACCACCCAGCCGATTGGGCCCAAGTGGATTGAAAAACGCTATCGGTGTTTGTTGAGGCAGCACGAGTGCTCCATTTGGAGGCGAGTGGTTAACCGTGCTAGGAAGCGTCTCCGAATGATAGCACTTGCCTCCTGAGGAGGTGGAATAAGAGCGGGAAGCGTTGTTGAAGATGGAAAGCATAGACAGTGAACTTCACAAGAAGAAAAATGTAACGGCACACAGGAGGCAAGTGAGTAGGTGGATGCTTAGTTTGGAGTAGCCAAGCATATGCAAGAAACGGTAACGATCGTGCACAAATTCGATCAGCAAGACGAAAGGCTGTGTTTAGGACTGGCAGGAGAACGGGGCAGAATAGGTATTGATGTTGGACGTCGCTGACTTCAGGGCAAAAGGAGCACTGCGGAGAGGTGAGAAGGGTCATGCGAAACAGTACTGATGGGGCGGGGAGACGAAGGTGAAGAAATTGCCAATGGACATTGAGTTCAAGAGGGGAGGAAAGGGCAGAGGTAGATGCTGTCCAGATGGCTGGGAGAAGAGAAGGAGGAGCAGAATGAACAGAAAGTGGAAGTGCGGGAGGGGAAAGAAGAAGCCAATAAAGAGAAGAGGAGGAGAGAGAAGTAACTAGAACCGGGGAGCTACGAATGAGGAGAAAGAACGGTAGGGAAAGAGGAGCAGAGGGGACCGAGAAGAGACCATCAGGTGAAGCGATTAGTGGAAAGAGGCTCCAAAGCGCTGTGCAAAGAAGAAGATATTCGTTAGCAAGAGTAATGGTTGGAGATAGAAACAATGAAGAAAGAGGTCTCCAGGTTAGATCAGAAGTTACGAGAGAACGGACAGTTATCACACCAGAGCGGATCCAATGAGGAAAGTAAAAGTAAGGGAGGTTAGGAGGGTGAATAAGAGAAGAGAAGAAGAGAGGTTCATCTAGGAGATCAAGAGTTGAAGAAGGAAATGAACGGAGAAGAGGAAGCGAACGAAAGAGAGAAAGAGCCCTCTCGCAGGACAGGAGGGAGGTGGGACGGGAGAGAGAGAGAGTATGCATCCATCTTCAGAAACAGTAGGAAGGTGAAGGATGGGTCACGGAAAGAAGCTAGAACATTCAAGGTAGTGGTAAGGGACGGAACAGTTGAAGTGGCAAGGCGAATGAAATGAATAATACGATGTGTTTTATAAAGGAAAGCTGGATCAGGAAGCTGGATGCCACCCAAAGAGGCTGGCAGATGAAGCGTGGCAGGTTTAACCCAGTGATGTGAAGACCAGATGACGGAAGTTGAGAGGCGAGTGATGGTCATCATTTGTGACACGGGCACAACCGTCGACATCCAAGAGTATTCGCATAGAGAGATAAGTTGTCGACGAACAACGGCTGCTCGTTGACGGAACGATGTGAAAGGGCGGGCCTTACTCCAGTAGGCAGCAGTCCGTTGTATCCGGGGAAGAAGAGCAGTCCAGGTGGCAGATGCAGAAGCCAAGGGCAATCCGACATACGCACCGAGGATCTTCTGTGTAGTGGCTGTCCACTGCGCACCCCAAGGAGCATCGGTGCGGGCAGCCCATGCCCCGCACCATAAGCCAGTACTTTTAGTGGCATTCAGCGCTGCTCCAGATAATGCAACATACTGTTGATATACAGAATACAGGCGATCAAATTGAGATTCATCCCGGACGCAAGGTCACATCATCAGCATAGGCGGTGAAAATTATTCGATGATGACGAGTACTAGCCACTGTCGGCGGTAGGACATCCAGGAGTGATCTTCGGGCTGCTAACAGGAAAGGCTCAAAGCGAGAGCGAATAGCTGGCCGGAGAGCGGACATCCTTGCCGGATGCCTCGCTTAAACGGAATTGGAGCGGTTAGAAATGTGGCCGCTCGAACATGGAAACTGGCGCCCTGATAAAGGGCCAAGAGTGCGGAAGAAAAGGTAGGAGGAAAGCCAAATTGTGAAAGGACAGCAGAGAGATAAAAATGAGAAACGTTATCAAAAGCGGACTTTTGATCCAGATTGAGAAAGGCAAGAGGTTCAGAAAAAGAGCGAGCGAGGAAGTGAAGATGAAGGAGAAGAGAAATGTTAGTGGAAATAGTCCGACCAGGCACAGTGTATGTCTGGTCAGGAGAAATAACGAAAGAGAGAACAGAATTAAGGCGACGGGATAAGAGTTTTGTATAGAACTTATAGTCAGTGTTTAGGATGGAGATAGGGCGCCAGTTTCCAAGATCCAAGAGGTCACCCTTCTTAGGAAGGAGGATGGTGTGTGCCAAAGTAAAGTCGGGCGGTAACGCAGGAGAGGAAAAAGCAGACGAGAAACACGCAGACAGAAAAGGCAGAAGGCACGGTAGAAAAGCACGATAAAAGGACAGAGGAAGGCCGTCAGGTCCAGGAGCGGCATGAGGATTGAGAGTAGCGAACGCCTCGCGGAGTTCGCGAAGAGAGAAAGGAGAGAGTAAAGAAGTAGATAAAGTAGAGGGGACCTGAGGAAGAGAGGAGAGAAGAGGAGAAGCTAATGAGGATGAAGACTGCGTTACCGCACTGTACTGGCGATGAAATACTGTCTGGTGAAAGTGCATAGCTTCGATGGGTTCGAAGTGATGGAACCATCCTGGAGGCGAAGATGACGCAAAGATGTAGCAGAACGATGTTGAGATTCCAAGGCGGTTAAGTAATCGTGAGAATCAGCAGTAGGGGAGAGATGCAAGAAATGCATCCTGCAGGCTGCATCGGATGCGCGAGGAAGAAGCAAAGCGTGGAGATCTGCCAGATAGCCGGGGTATTGCGGATCATCAAGAGAGAGCATCGACAATAGAGCACGTAGATTCGCAATTTTCATATCGCTCTCATTCTGAGAGGCATGGGAGTAGCGCCGTACAAAAAGGACCAAGTCATGTTTGACACTGAGCCACAGTTGCATCGCGTCGGACGTAGTATCAAGAAGGGGCTGACGTCTTCGGAGGAACTCACGCACAGCAACACAAAATTGTTGATCATCCAGGAGCGAGTCCGGAAAAGTCCATACTCGTTGAGTCCTTGAAGGTGAAGGCGAAACACACACCGACAGACTGACAATACTGTGGTCTGAAGCGGCGGAAGGATGATGGGCAGCAGCTGCGATCGACGGGAGAAGAGCAGTCGAAACATAAAATTTATCCAACCGTGCTGCCGTAGTGCTGCCATGGATGGAAGAGCGCCAGGTAAAAGAGATTTCCGACGGGTGTAGATGCCGGAACGCATCAACCAATTGAAAATCATCAACTAGCTGGGAAATCTGTAATACACGTTGTCTGCGGTATTCTCCAACGGTTGAATTGCGGTCAAGGGCCGGCAACAACGTACAATTGAAATCTCCGCCGATGAGAATATATTCAGACGGTGGGATGCATGACAGCTCTGTACGGAGTGTGGAGAGAAGATCAGGTAACAGACGTTCATCACAGGGGACATATATGTTAAAAACATGATAGGTCACGTTTTCAATGCAAAAGACAGCGACTTGGAGCAGATTTTAGTTGTGACTGAGTAGATACATAATATGTATTTGTGTAGTTATCATTGGGATGATAGATAGGTTCAATTTACTGATGATATTTTGCTTTTTATTTTCAATTTTATTTTACATTTTTTCCATATTCAAATGAAGAATGAGAAAACCTTACAGATTTATAGAAAAATTATAGTTAAAATGGTTATTGTTTCAGTGGTCAGCTGTTACTACTGCTGCTGCATTGTTCTGCTAATATTGAATACAACACCTGCCTAATGTTGGACAACAGATGCAAACAATGTGTGTGAGTGAATGAGTTGAGGGAGGTGGTGATGTGAGTGAGTGAAAGAGAGATAAATAGATAGAAGGAAAGGTATGCAATATTTAGTCTGATAATAGATAACTAGTTCCACCACCAGTAAAAAACTTCCTGCTCGCACTGGTGTGCTGCTGTCTGATTGTGGTTAGACTACAGCAGTACCTTTGCATGTGTGTGTGTGTGTGTGTGTGTGTGTGTGTGTGTGTGTGTTTTGTCTGTCTAAAACCCTTGAAAACAACAATGTACTAGTGTTGCTGATGAGAACTGCTTGTAAATAAAATTTCCTCAATGCTGTAAAATAAAAATTATTTCAAACTTTTGTTCCTCACATAATACTCATATTTTACTGAATTTAACTGGGAAAAGTTATGGAAACTTATCTGTGTAAAAAATATTTTTTATCAAATTCAAAAATGGGCGCATTTCATGCCATGAAGTGCTTGTGTTTGTTCTTTATAGTTTAAAATGTTATACAGTAGTGGCCAAAATTGTGGAAACCTTTTGGAAAAGTTATTTTTGAGGTTTGATGGCTCATAGCACCATTTTTTTTTAGTAATACCATAAAATTATATATCTATGGAAAGATAATTTCATCAAGAATGTAATGCAACAAAGTTTGTTCAATTATCTGCATTTTATGAAAAGTTATAGCCAAATAACCAGAAAATGGAAGCACAACTTGCTTAGGTTTATATGAAGTAGCTTTCCTTCAAACGAAATGAAAACCTCACCGTCTATGTATGATATTTAATAAAATATGAAAGATATTTACAGTTAAAATACCCCACTAGCACTTTTGGGGTAGCATTTACCCCACCATCAGGTGGAACAGAGGCAATGCAGTACTCCTTTATATAGTAGTGCAACGATGCATTATAGGTATAAGTCATAAAACATCACATGGTAGTGACCGTTGCCATTACAACAGTGTAACGGGTACAATTTCACAAATTATTAGTTTAACATATCAATACAAGAATTTTTTACAAATACAAAGTTATAATCAATTTTATGTATTGTTGGAATTTTTAATATATATTAATATAATTTAAAGTTCAGGTTGGTAAATACGCTCTTTCCAGAATTTTGATATGTCCACAGGCAAGTAGTCATTACAGCATTTGTCCCCTAAAGCTTCGATGTACACACTTTCGACAAAATGCAGTGAATGTATATATGCTAGAGTGTCCAGTAGTTTAATGTTTTCCCAGTCTGGTTTTAGCATTCCGTTTACCACATTCCTTGATAATGCTGTATTATTGCTGTTGCTTCGGATATTGTATTTGTGTTCCTGGACACGGATACTTTCCTTCATTTGAATGTAGCCAATGAGCATGAGTGTTTAGAGAGCCAATCAGGTGTCATCTTGTTTTGGCAATGAGCCAATCAGGTCACAGTAGGATTCAGCTATTGATGTCATGTATTGGAGCTGAGAGGAGGACATTTGTCAGTGTGTTACGTGATTGCTATCAAGTTGGTTGGGCCTTTTTTGTGTTCTTTCATTTAGTGAGCTTGTAAAACATAATTAAATTAAAGAAATGGCGCAAAGAGTTGACTGGTCATCAAGAAAGCGATGTAAAATAGTACTATTAAGTGAACAAGGCTTCAGTTATGAAGAAATTAGAAGAAAAATTGGTGGAAACATAATGAAAGTAAAGAAATGGCGCAAAGAGTTGACTGGTCATCAAGAAAGCGATGTAAAATAGTACTATTAAGTGAACAAGGCTTCAGTTATGAAGAAATTAGAAGAAAAATTGGTGGAAACTTAACCAAAGATGGCATTTCTAAATTTTTGAAGAGGTATAAGGAGACTCAGTCACTACAAAACCAGACTGGTAAAGGCAGGAAAAAGTGCACAACAGCAAGTGATGATAGAAGATTTAAGAGACTGTGCCTAGGTGACAGAAGAAAATCATCTGGATGTATACAAGATGAAATGGCGCAGTGCAATGCAAAGTTGAGTGCAAGGACTGTTCAGCGCAGACTACAGGAATTCGGTCTAAAAGCTAGAATTCCATGAAAAAGCCATTTTTATCTCTCAAACAAAGGTTGAAAAGATTAAACTGCATGGGCTAAAACCCATGTTAACTGGACAGCAGAACAATGGGACAGTGTTATTTGGAGTGATGGGACCAAAATCTCCCTGCTTGGTATTGATGGCATAAAATACGTAAGGAGAAGTATCTGAGAAGATTTGCATCCTGATTGCATTACATGTACCGTGAAAAATCCCAGTTAGTGTTATGATCTGGGGTTGTATGACATCAAAAGGTGTGGGCAGACTTTGCATGATTAATGGGAATATAAATGGCCAAAAATACATTAATGAAATACTTGAGCCCAAACTGAAGCCTTCCGCATGAGATCTTTTCCATGATAATGAAGGGAAGATTCCTGAGGATTGAAACAATGCTACAATGATCCTGCTACATAAAAAAGATTACATTGAGGATCTCAGGAACTACAGACCTATCAGCCTCCTATCAGTGATTTATAAAATCTTCACTAAAGTTCTTTCACACTGCTTAAAGGTGACACTGGACATGGCTCAACCGAGAGAACAAGCTGCATTCAGGAGTGGCTACAGCACAATAGATCACATCCACGTACTGTGAGAACTAATTGAAAGAGCAAGGGAACATGAACTTCCATTATGCATAGCTTTTATTGATTATGAAAAGGCCTTTGATTCAGTGAAACCATCAGCAGTTATAATGGCTTTGAAATCCTGCAGTGTTGAAGATGCATACATTAATATTATTAATAACATCTATGAAAATGCAAGTGCAAAGATTTGGCTATTTTGGAATACAGCACCCATAAAAATTGGAAAGCGAGTGAGACAAGGTGACACCATATCTCCAAAGCTCTTTAATGCCTCATTGGAAAATGTTTTTCAATCACTGAACTGGGAAAACAAAGGGATAAAGATTAATGGAGATTATCTAACCCACCTTCGTTTTGCTGATGACATAGTCATTTTTGCAACTACCCCATCAGAGCTACAGAGTATGATCCAGGAACTTGCTGACAAGAGTAAAGAAGTGGGGTTAAAAATGAACTTTCAGAAAACAAAAGTGATGTACAATGCTTTTACAAGAAATGAAGATTTATCGATTGATGGGGAAAAGCTGGAGATAACCAATAGCTACATTTATCTTGGACAGCAGATATCAAGTGAAGGTTACATTGATGAAGAAATGAATCGGCATATGAAACTTGAATGGAGAGCTTTGGAAGAAACAGCATAATTTTCAAGAGCAATATGCCATTATGTCTTAAAAGAAAAGTGTTTGATCAATGCATCCTTCCAGTGCTTACGTATGGTGCTTAACTAAAAGAGACATACAAAGACTGCAGACTACTCTAAGAAGCATGAAGAGGTGCATGGTTGGTGTAACCAGGAGAGATAAGAAGAGGAACTTGTGGATCAGAAAAATGACAAGAGTGATAGGTGGGGAAATTGGGGTTAATAAAATTACAATTATGATGATGATGATGAACTGGAACTTACTTCTTCTTAAAATGCAAACATTGCAACACCTTTATTTTTAAAAAAAGGAAAAAGGCTGGTGATCTATCTAAAACCCCCAAAAAAGAAATTTTAATCAACAGAAAAACACCCAAGGTTCGATCCTAAAAACTCCCAGTAAATGGAAGGTGATTCCACCACCACTGACAAGAGAAATTCACATGAGACACGAAATGACTTGCTCAAACATATATTCCAGGTTAACTAGAGGTTTATTGTGTGCTCCCAGGCACATTTTGGTAAACAACTCAATATACAATCGAGTTTTTTAGTGGCTGAACTTTCTTTAGATGGCTAGGCCGAATAAAAAAAAAAATAAAAACTATGATGTTTAGAGTCCAGAGTATGTTTCAACAGTCCTAAATAATGCCTCTCAGAAATCTTGGTCTGCAAACGAAGTAGTTTTCACCCGTGTGGTTTAGAGGATGAGGGAGGTAAGTGACACAATTTAGTTACTGGCCTGCTTTACAAAATCATCAAAGGATGTGACAATTCACTCAAGGAGCGCTAAGAGCTTAACGCTCGATGTGCATATTTGTTACATGTTTAACCTTGAGCTAGATGCTCTTTACAATTTAATTTAGATGGTTAAGAGTGACATTAAAAAAAAAAAATTTCCCGCAATACACTGATTTTGGTTAGTTACTCGGAAAAATCTTTGTCTTTTTTTCTCATATTACAGCAACAGAAAACAAAACAAAAATAACAAGTTACTGCCAGGACTCTCACATTAGTTATGACAAAATCTATGCACGAGCTAAGTTGCTACTCCTACTAGTGAAAAAAAAAATAAATAAAGAAATAGGCTATTGGAAGAAGTATGTTTACCTGAGCCAAAATCCAATTCCCCACATTTTTTTCCTAAGTATTAGGAAAACATTACAATACCCTACTCTGATGTCATATTACTCTCAAATAAGCTAATGAAAACCCTGTTCTAACAGAAACCAAAATTAAGACACTTCAGTCCATTTCTTTTTCTTAAGGCTATCACTGGCAGCAACTCAGTACTGCTCTTGGGGTCTGGCCAGCCCTCACACACACTCAATTTTTTTTTTTTTTACATTTTCTTTACCCCCCCCCCCCCCCCCCCCCCAATTAAAAAAATTACTTATTTATCTCATAAAAAGAAACTTTTTTTTTTTAATGCCAAATCACCATTTTCTAAAAACACAATTTTGGAATAAATCTTCTGATTAGGTAGATCTCCGAATTAATTGCTATGATGGTGTTGGGATTTCTTTCCTCAGGAGGAGTCTGGTGGCTGGAGCCTAGAAGGTTATGGTGCAGGTGTTACATAGGAGAGCCATCCTGTGGCCTCTTTCTTTTTGTTGCAGAGCCCTGCTCAGGGGACAGAAGAGGGACCTCAGTCCCTTGCCCGAATTTTAGAAAGCAAACAGAGGCAGGGAAGGATTTTTCTGTGACCTTTCCATGGCAGAGCTGGTTAGGTTGGAATATCACAAAAATTCCTGCAGGACCAAGTTGGCAGGCCCCTCACATCTTTTGGTCATTTAGTACTGCTGAGTTTGTTTCCTCAGCACTGTTCAGACAGCAAACATGGAAAAAATATTTTTTTTGGAAAGATCCTACCTCATTTCCTTTGCCGCTCTCCCTGTCAGTCTTACTTTTTTTTTTTTTCTGTTGACGATCTAGGTAGCGATCTTGGTAGCGGGCATGATTGCCTGCAACAAAATCGCCTCCAGTACTCTTACAAGTTTTGCTTCAGACTGCTCTGAAGAGCGCCAAAAAAACAATGCTCCTCGCCTTAAGCATCGCACATGTGCAGCGAAACGCCGACTTCCGATTGGCTGACGTGAATGTGGAGGAGGCAGAAACTTCATGGATGTTCGCAGATCTTCGCATTCTGGGCTACTCCCGGCCTTTGACCCAGGGGGGAAAAATGGCTGCTGCGGTTTCCATGGAATCCCGAAGAGTTCGTCGCTGTAAAGTTGCGTCTTCCGATAAACAAAGACGTAAATAACTCAGACTTTCTGCACCAGAAAAGCTTGAGAAAATGTCCTCACAGACACCATTCTAAGAATTTATTGCTTTTAGAAAACGGACACCAGAACTGTGGCCATTTCTGTTCTTTCTTTCAGAACAAAGACTTCTGGAGACCACCTTTACAAAAATTCATTAAACAAATTAACATTAACGAACATCGTTACAATTTACTTCGTAACACGGAAAAATCGAATTCTCTCTAGCTACAGGTACGCCGATTTAAATTACGAAAAAATAGCGTAAAGCAACGATTTGTTATTTTGCCCTGATGCATTAAGCCACAATTTTATTATTTACTAAATGATTATTAAGCATCCTTGACGATAGCGTACATGCACCTAATTTACGAAAGTCACTTCGTTACTGGACGATCGCCAACCCGCTTTTTCTAACAGTGGCTGAATTATACTATCACTAGTAATACTAAGTAAGATTCACACTAAAACTAACTAAATATTAATACTAAGCAAGATTTTAATCACGAAAGGTTACTAAATTACGATCAATACACAACTACGATTTTAATACAAGCTACTGACATATAAGGCATAAACACGCGTTTTTTCTCATTAGGTACAACTACAATACGATAAAATACTCCAAACACTACATGTTTATAAATTACTTTTCCATTATTAGCTTACACAATAATATAATAAAATACACAGCAATAACGATGGCAAATACGGAACTATGACCTTACGATTTTTTTTTCATCGCTACATTATCGCAACGATCAAGAACAGCGCGGCTTTACCGATAATTTTGAACTAATACATCTAATACTATACATATATAAACTGCAAAATACATTTAAGAAACTAAGGCAACAAATTAATTACATATATGAAATGCAAGATACACTAAGGAACTAAGGTAAATTAATTCATATACACAACTAAGTAACGGTTAGTTATAGGCTACGGAAATAAGACACGAACCACGTGTTCGTTTTTCGTCCCGAACCAGTTACAATATGATTAAATGATTAATTTACTACATATTTATGAATGCCTTAACATAATTATAGCTTACAGGTTAATATAAACAAAGAAATAGCAATTACACGACAGTAATTACAAAATTAATTATGCTTACTACTTACGATTTTTATTTATTTTCCCGTCAACCTGACGTTTCGATCGTAGGAATTGGCGACAAAATTACATATGCTCTATGACTACATATGTTATGCAAAATTACTGCTTAGGCATTAACTAAATTCATTTATGCTACACTAAATGCTAGATTTAAAGACACTTTACTAAATTTCTGCACACTTTCCAACACTACACAATACAATGAAAATCAGCACTCAAATTTAAATGCAAAGAAAACTGCAACATGATACCAAGGCAATATTCATCAGATACTTGAACACCAGCTTAACTAAACTAACCAGTAATTTTGCCTTTACATAGCCATCAAAACCTGAGGGCTAGCTTACCTTGACAAATCACAAATGCAAAAATATCACCACACACATGCAATAGAAATAAACAAATTTACAGAAAGAAAATAAAGTTGAGAGAGAGAGAAAAAAAAATATGAAAGAATTTGCCTGATTTTTTCTTGACTTCTATATTTTCTAGCCTCCTCTTTGCCAAAAGGGACTTTTTATTTTTTTAAGTAACAACACAAAAAAAAAAAAAAAAATCACTCTCATTGAGAGTTCATGGATCTGGTATTAGGTTTTTTGATCAAAAAATATTTTTGGGCCCATTAATTTAGAGTTCGGAAAACAGCACCAGATCAAGAGTGGAAGACATCGTGATCAGAGTAAAATCCCTGAAATGGCAATGGGCTGGACATATTTCCAGAAGGACAGACCATCGATGGACAACCAATATTTTAGACTGGATTCCAAGGGACAGGAAAAGACCCAGAAGAAGACCACGTGGGAGATGGGTGGATGAAATTCAAAAGCATGTGGGAGTAACATGGAGGAGACTGGCACAAGACAGACCATTGTGGAAGAAACTTGAGCAGACCTTTGTCCAGCAGTGAATTGATAATGGTTGGCAATGATGATGATGAATGAAGCATTTATATTTCAACAGGATTCAGCTCCATGTCATGTTGCTGCAGTGTGCAAAAAGTGGTTTCATATTCCACTGCTGTATTACCGCTCCCTGTCGGGTATCAGCAAACCACTACTATGTCTTATTCGCCGTAGTGGGTAAAAGTTAAAAAGGTCAAAATTCAATACTAATCAATTCACCACCAAAATTTCGCATAGTGGTGTCAACAATGAATTTGGATTCCCTAACTAAGGGTCTCCAAGCTCAGGGTCGACGAATGCATCGCGTTGTGTTTCATATGAATCAGCATGGGGTTTCCATGCTCATTCATATGCCGCAAAGAAGTTAAAATAAAAAGTTGCATGGATAACAATAATAAAATCACAAATTGAACTCTAATGAGATTTGGAGAAATGATCTGAGTGACGCGTGAATTACAATTTAACTGTTCATTTCTTTTTAGAATATGGTCTTAAAGCTAGGTACAATGTACCGGTGAGGTTGCTTGCTTTAGCTAAACAATTTAGTTTTAATTTCAAACGGGTATAATGCACTTAATATTATATAACTGACTTTAAACTTTAGTTACTGGTTTAAACTCGGTGCGGTGCGCTAGAGAAAAAAATTGTTAATGCACTATGTGAGAGACTTTCGGGTAACTAGTCCTGCACAGCACATGCAAAGCTATGAGGCACGAATCAGAAATGTGTAAGACAAATGTCATCATACCCTCTTTTCCTTGAGAAGCCCCGATCGCGAAACTGGGTTGCCGGCTGGTTGTAGAGTCAGCTCTCCATCTTAATTGGTGGTATATATGGACTATACTCTAAAATATTTACTACCTCATTTCTCTATCTTGGAAACATCTCTCCTCCGAAACCGCTGAGACCTCTCTTCTGCTCAGACTGCAATTCTCCAGTGTTCCCTCTGTCGTTATCTTAGAGTCTGCATGTAGTCGTCTCTCCTCTAGTCTTCATTCAGTCAATAATTCTGTTTTTCCCGTGTCCGGTGTCCATCTTGGGGCGTGACGGCCCGGCCGTCCGAATCGCGTCGGATTATGTCATTGGCCCTCACAGATAGCCCTGCTATGCGATTCGCTGGCCATCCGTTCAGTTCAGGTCACTTTCCCAAAAATTATGTCTTCTTTCAGCTGTCAACTTGTCCTCGCACCTTTTTGGTTAATTGACCTCGCCTAGCTACTTAGAAGCGAAGATTGTCACATAGGTATTTCCGGCGACGTGACTTATCTCAAATTTGGTTGCTACCCTGGACAATGCAGAGATGCTCGCAAGCGTTGCTTGAGAAAAGGGGTGACGACCCCAACAGGATTTATTGCGCTCCTGCTATTCTCTTCAGTTTCTTTGAGTTTCGTGAGAAAAAAAACTGTGAATGTCTTCCTTTCTCTTCCTTCCCATCTGGGATTTTCATCAAGTTTCCGTGAGAAAAAAAATATAATTTTCCCCTTTTCATTTGGCTTGAGTGCAATTAGGACTGATCTAATTATCAACCGAAACTTTCGGGTAGCCTGGCTCAGCTTCACCGGAAAGTAATTTTTAATCATTGATATTCTATTTTGGCGATTTAAATATTTATTTCCTACCACCTTAGAGTAAAAATAAAAAAATATATTATATGATCAAAATTATACGGATGAAATTTAAATGTTACGGGGATATAGAAAATTCCGCGGTAACAGCTGGAATGGCCTGGGAATAGCCCAGACCTTAACCCCATCGAAAATCTATGGAGCTGACTAAAGAAACTTGTTAATCAGAAGCAACCCAGCAATAAAACCCAATTAATAGAAGCAATAATTCAATCTTGGTTTCACATTATAACAGCTGCAGAACTAAAAAACTTGTTTCACTCCATAGGAAGGCGTTGTAAGGCCGTAATTAATGCTAAAGGTTATCCAGCTAAGTATTAACTGACATGGTGAGAATTTTTGTATAACTCATTTTTTCTATGTGTTTCATTTTTCTTTTTTATAACTGCTGTTCTAATACAAAATCCTTCATGAAAGTTATTGCATTACATTCTTGATGAAATTATCTTTACATTGATATATAATTTTATGGTATTACTCCAAAAAAAGTAGTGTTATGAGTCATCAAACCTCAAAAATATACTATTTCCTAAAGGTATATAACACACATGTCAACCCAACCAAAAGTGTAGAAGTTTAATTTAATGTTTTTACTGTCAGCTGTTGTCAAACTACTTGAAATTTATGTATGGGAAACTGTAATACATTAGACAAATATAAGATGATACTTATACATATAATGTGTACACAAATGACACATATGCACATAACTTCTAAATTTTGAAGTCTACTCTGGCATCTTGTCTGTTCTACAACCTTCAGTGTTTCTTTTTTGTTATTCATGTTTGCAATTTTTGTCTCATAGACTTTGTGCACCAAAAGCTAGTCCTACAATTTAGCTTTGCATCAATATTTCAGATTCTTAATAAAATGCATGCCCTCTCATTGTGGTGATATCATTTTATTCTACCATTTGTGATGAAAAACAATATTCTGAAGGTTTAAAGCCACGCATAGTAAAATGCGATTTGTCCCTGTGCTATTATTATTGCAGTATATTTTTACAGCTCTCTCTCTCTCTCTCACTCTCACTCACACACAAACACACACAAACAAACAAACACACACACACACACACACACACACACACACACACACACACACACACACACACACACACACACACACACACACACACACACACACACACACACACACACACACAGTAATTTTGCATAATTGTTGCTGAATGAACCTGGGACATATATGATGGTATTCATTTACGTGACACACAGTTGTAACATGTATGATAATTTAGAACTTTAGTATTTCAATTAAGAATAAACATTATAAAAATCCTTTGACACACACAGCTATATCATGAGGAATGCTAATGCTTTCACAAGACAACACACTTTCTACTTGATGTGTGGTGTAAACACAACAGAAAAGGCAGGTGGTGTTTAGGGATTCTTAACCTAGATTTCCATACACCCAGGAGGCACAGGAGACATAATTTTAAGTCATATTCATAATAATGTTCAATACATTTATTTCAGTGATGGTGTGGAGTAACCATTGTTCTTTGAGTGGTACAGGGTATGTAAAACATTAAGAATCTCTGAGCTAGTGAGTACTGGTTATTTATACATTTCACAAGAACAGTAATTGAAGTCTCATGATTTATGTCAGTGGGTGCACTTGTAGACCAGTATAACCAAAGTGAGGCTGAAACACTGTTGCTACACAGTGTATCATTTGCAGGTTCAATTGTTAAATATTTTTGTATTCTGTGTCTTTTAAAATGTGGAATTAAGTTTGAAGTGCCAAGCTCATGTGCATTTTGGGGAAACAGTTTTTTTTTATCAAACAGAAGTCATCACTCTTTCCACGTTTATCCACAGTCCACGTCAGTTGTCAATGTTCCTAGTCCACGTCAATTGTGTGTATTGATTATTCAGTTTTTTTTTATTTATTTGTTTCACTTAGTATCAAGCCTACAATGTTGTGTTTCTTCCAAATACAAATAATTGTGGTGTGTCTGTATAATAGGCAATAGTTAAAAATGAAAAAAAAAATATTGTTATCCCTTTAAAGGTAACTTGAAAAGTAAGAAAATAGGTAAATAGAAAAAGTGCATATTATTTTACCTTTAAAAAACTTTCTTTTGATGTATGCTGTAAGCCCTAAATTTGCCTACTTTACTTTGTTACAGCCCTTGGTTAAAGAGCATGCTGATTATGCACCTACGATTGATAGAGTAAATGATCTGGGGAACAGCTATGAAGCCAGCCTGAGAGGTGAAAGTCCTGCAAGACGTTTTATTTCACCTTTGAAAAAGGGCACTCCATCCAGCCCAACTAGGACATCTCCTCCAAGTAAGTCTCTGAAATCTCAGATATTTTGCACTTCAGTATTTTTCTTTAATACAGACAACAGCCTTGTTATTGCTGTGTCATGATTTTTGGTCATTATTTTTTTATTTTTTTTTATTTTTGCTTTACTTGAAAGGAAATTAAATTGTGTGTATAATTATGACCACTAGCGGTTTGTTTTTTTCTGTCCCAAATATCAGTGTTGCATTTACAAATTACTTTGGCCTTCCTCACAGACAGATATTAGTAAGTTTTGTTGCAAAATTAAAACTGAATTGTTTTGTGAAGCGCTTAACGTTGGCCTTGATAAATATCAAGAGGACTAAAGCAACTGTTTTAACAAATGAACTCACTAAAATATGAGAAGCTGCATATTATCTATTGGGTTCTCGATTCTATTTTTTAAACAAAAATATTGCATTTAAGGTTGTATAAATGCTACTGTGCACCTAAAATATTTAAAATGTAGTAGTTGTTTGTATATAAGCTTTCATGACATAACTTCTTACTCTGAATGTAATCTAAACATAGTAGTTTATTTTTAGATTAGTGTTTCTGCAAAATACTGCACTTGTTGTAGATGCAACATTTTTTATTATTGCACTGTTTTAAAGAAAATTTGACCACAATTTGCTGGAAGTTCCAATGAAGTGGGGTTGATTAGTGGTAACAAAGAGTGAATGTTAACTAAACACACTAATCTAAATTGTGAGGTTACTCACCTTTATTCTCTAAATCATTTAGGAGGTTTTCGCCTCTACACATTTCCAACACATATTTTTCTTATTTACATCGTGGTTCGAGGCCGCAACAAAAAAAAAAAAAATCATTTTCAACTCACGCAAACATCACTCCCCTTCCTTCTTTTCCCTATGACCAAATTCAGATTCAAAATAATCCACCACAAATATACACAATTGAACTCCCTAAAACACTTTAATCTAATTAAAACATTAATCAATAAAAACCTATTTACACATTTCCTAAAACGTCAAAGTTAAAAGCTGTAGCCCAAAATTATTTACAATTGCACATCAGTGCCAATTAAAATTAAGAAGGAAGGGAAGAGTTGAAAATGATTTTTTTTTTTTTTTTGTTGCGGCCTCGAACCACGATGTAAATAAGAAAAATATGTGTTGGAAATGTATAAAGGCGAAAACCTCCTAAATGATTTAGGGAATAAAGGTGAGTAACCTCAAAATTTAGATTGTCTAAATAGCACGTGAATAATTAAGCAGCTAGATGACATTTGTAAAGCTGTATGAATATATGCTAAACACACTAATGTATTAAAATTACATTTGGAGCTTTTTAATGTGCTAATGTTTAGTTAACATTGCTTCATTTCACTGTATCATTTTGAAACATTAAATTGAAAACTTTCAATTAATTTTGAGGCTTTTTTTTTTTTTTATACTGTAACTTGCTTCTCTCTGTTGGTATGAATTTCCAAGAAAGACAAAAGTACAGTTAAGCAAGTTAATTTGGCATGAAATGTGTTTGAAAAATTAACCCATGATAGACTTTTTATTCTGTTACTACAAGATTTCCACTAATGATAGGAGAACTTGGGAATGTAATGTCTTCAGAGTTCATGTGATGGTGTTTTGTTTTTTTTTGTTTTTTTTTTATAGCTAGCAGATTTGCAAAGATGCATTTGTATTGCAGCAATATGTTTAGCATGGTTCCAGTCTAGCAAAGCTGACATCTTTCAGAGTGTAGTAATGAGGGTGATATAGAATAAATGCTGACATTATGTCATGCGCAATGATTCTGCTGTTGCGATAGATAGGAACAGCAAACCCCATGACATTTTGGAGTGTTAAGAATATTTGCATTATGATCACGGCTGGAGCAAGCCCTTTCATATTTGGGAGGGCAAGGCTTGAAATTGTGCCCTTTCAAGTTCAAAAGTTCCCCACTTCCATTCAATGAGTAAGCAGTTTTTACTTTTTCATACCTCTGTTATAGGAAAATATTATGCTCGCACAAAATTCGCACTTCCAGTTTTTGGCAGTTTTACTAAAAATGTGAAAATAAGTAAATAGTGATAACTATTGTAAATATCAAGTAAACCATAAAAATTATGTGAATGGGGATAGTCCAACACTCCACAGAACTGTAGAATGGAAAATGAACCATCACAGAAGGAATGAGTATCAGATAGTGAATGCAACAAAATGAAGATGCTTTTGGAGTAGGGTTCAAAAAGTTCCACTCAAGGTTTAATGCCCAGAGAGACTTTTTGCAACAGAATGCAGAAACTGATTAGCTCTTCATTACTGCTGCATATTAGGAAAGGTTATGGAGGTTAGGCATATCCACGTATTGTTTTATATGATTCTTCACAGTTTTGGGCAATTCCTCTTGTGCATATGCAAAATGACGTTTACTGTGGATTCTCCGTAGTTTCTGTAGTTAACATCTGCATATTACGGACTACGCATTTAATTAAGTGTTCTACGGAGAATTTAGTATGATACGATTTCTTTTCATTGCCGATTACTACAAACGGCTGCAATAAAAGCTTTGAGGCTGGGTTCAGAGCAGACGCTTCATCAAGGCTTAGTGCGAGCGTTGCGGAACCCTGCTTACCTGTTCAGATAACTGAGCCACCATCCGTGTTCTCTGAAAGCACCCTGACCCACGCAATGGCATTTCTGGCCCCTAGCCAATGAGAAAGAGCAGGCCTGGTTGCCATCTCCATGGAAATGCGCCTCACAGAGCTCTTCACTTACTGCGTCTGTGTGTGAGAATACGAAAGCTTTCAACTCAGGGAACTAGGAAAACCAAAACGCATTAGTGGTTAACTTCACGTTCGGTGAATAGTCACATCTAGGCTCAACTGAAATTTTGTTGCATGGACGTGAACAAATATATTTACTAAATATGGCTAACTGTAATTTAGAGCCACCAGCTAAAAAGATGAATTGCCAAAGATTCAAAGATTCTTATTCAAAGGAATTTCCATGCCTGAAGCAGTTGAACTATCTCTTAATATGGCTTTCTGTGGCACATGCTCGAAAGATTTCAATATTGCTCACGGAGGTCGCAATGACCGCCGACGTCATGTTTTGTCTAAAAAGCATGTGGAATATGCTGAAGCCGTTGAACAGACTGATAAATTATCTGGTTTCTTCGAAATGAAGATTCTTTCAGCAGTGTAAAAGCTGAATCTTTGTTCATAAGATTTCTGATAGAGCACGATTTCCCGATCTCGACTGCAGATCACGCTAAATCGCTCTTCTCTGTGATATTTCCGGACTCGAAAATTGCCAAGAATTTCGGAAGTAGCCATACAAAAACTACTGAAATAGTGAAATCAATGGCTCAACAAAATACGGAAGGCGTAGTTTCTTCACTGACATCTTCATTTTCCATTAGCATAGATGGAAGCAATGACTGTTATGAATCTAAATTGTATCCCATCCTAACAACATTTTTTGAGATATAGAAGGGGAAAATTGTTACCATTTTAATGTCATTACTCACTTGCACTGACAATACAGGTAATGGCATTTTCAATGGCATAAGTAATAAATTTGAAGAAAAGTGTGTGCTTTGGAAAAATTGCTTTGCCTTTAGTTCGGATAATGCAAGCACAATGGTGGGCAAAGTAAAAGGTGTTTCAGCATTTATACAGAAAAAAAAAATCCGTCAACAGTCATGAGAGACTGCCCCTGTCATTTAATACACATTGCTACCAAAAGAGCTGCATCTGAATTTAGCAATGTGATAAACATAGAGATGCAGTTGGTAGACATTTATTTCTTCTTTGATAAAAGTTCCCAAAGAAACTTAGCTTCAAATTACGTCAGCAACTTTGTGGTCAAGAAGGGAAACCACATACAATTTTAAAATACACCAGTACAAGATGGTTATCTTTAGTTGTCTGTCTAGAGTGTATTTTGAACAATGGGACCCTCTGAAAGCTTTTTTTTTTTTTTTTTTTTTGGTGGAACAAGAAATATGGATGACATCCAAAGTAAGAGATTTAAAAATGTTGATGCTTGTTCAAGCAATGACAAAACAAAACTTTACATTCTGTTTTTAAGCAGTACTTTACCTATCTTTAATAAGGTAAATGTCACCTTGCAACATGATGCGCCATTTTTCCATAAGTTGCGTCCTTTGCTTAAGCAGCTTTTTATGGATCTCATAGTGAGGTTCATTTTACCTACTGCCGTTGACAATGTAGGTGAATTAAATTTGTCACATGTAGCTTATAAGGTGAGAAGTAAGCAAAAGGACAATGAAAATTTGGTTATAGGTGTTAAAACAAGAATGCGCCTCAATTCTTCCAAAATGAAAATGACACAGCAGGATATTGATGAGTTTTATAAGTGTGTCAGAATTTTTTTGTTGAAGCCTGCAATTACATTCTTCAGAAGCTGCCACTGGAGGATGAATTTCTAAAACATGCCCAGGTTGCTGATATTGAAAAAAGGGCCGAAGCCTCTTTTAACTCTCTGCTCTATATTGTTCAGCGTTTTCCATCACTAATTTGTGAAAATGATTTGGAAAAACTTGAGATTCAATTTGCAAAATATCAAAGTGACAGTCAAAAAGAAATTTCTGAGATTTCTTGTGCTGATGAAGCTTGGTTTCAATTATCCAATTTGAAAGACCATAATGGAGAATATAAGTACAAAATACTCTCCCAGGTTATGCTGGGTATTCTTGTTATACCACACTCAAATGCAGTTAGCGAAAGAATATTCAACATTGTGAGAAAAAATCGCACTAATTTTAGACCAAATCTAGGGACTCAAACATTAGAAGCTCTTTTGATAGAAAAAATCAAAATGTCTGTGTATGGTAAAGTATGCTTTGATCAAAAGAATTTCAAATGAAGTGTCATTGCACATAAAATTCCTGATTTTTTTTTCTTTTGCTCTACATTCAATAATTATTGTGCACATTTCAAGAAATTCTGCGTTATTTTATTTACGTTTTTATGAAAATTATGTATTTTGTTAAATATCAACAAATAAATAGGTAAGTTAGTTTTGTATTATTTAGTTTTATAGATATTACACAAAACACGTCTTTTAAATACGTAAAAAATCCAAATATTTTTTTATTTGACTACTGAAAAATTGTCAAAACTACTGATTTTCTCTTTGTACACTACTGATAACTTCAGTTGTTAGGTGGCATCTCTCTGCATATGAGGGGTCCATGCCTCACACAGTACAGTAATCTGTATTGTGGTTAGGCTGTATGGAATACCATGTGCTGCTAACTAAAGTTTTTTAAAAAATAGTGAAATGCATAAGTTTCTTTTTGAGTTACAACTTTCAGTAATTTTTTTCAAATGTTGTGCATTCTATTTTTTTCCCCACCTCTCAGAGCATGAATTTACTGCCCTGGTATGACTGCTTTGAGAGGGCAACCACCCTCCCTACCCCTCTGATAGGTTACGGCCCTGGTTATAATGATAATGTGTAGAATATTAGGATGAAGAGAACATTTGGTGGCTAATCTGTGATTATGCAAAACTTATCTTATCAGCAATGGCAGTGAAGAAAGCAGAAGACGGATGCTATATAAGAAGGGGAAATAGGTGTGAAAATGAGGATAAACTAGCTATTTTTGGCTTAACTAGCCCTGATTTATATAAATTAGGAATATGTAACTACTTGTAGCACTAAATGATCACCAGAGTCATTAAGCTAGGAAGAAAAAAGATTGTTGTTCTATGTAATGATATAATTGCATGGGATATTCTGTCTCTTTGGAAAACCTAAAAACTTACAGAATTATATTGTGAAACTTATTGATGAAGCCCTGTGGGTATCAAAAATTCAAAATACTAGGATGAAAGGCATTTCTGGTTAGTAAAGAAATTCCAAGGCATGAAACTTGCATCAAGATCTCTTTTCTTATACTAAAGAAGTATTTGATGCAATTCTATTTTTTTCATTTTGCTTCATGGGCATATATTTTCCAAAGTTTAATGTGAAGGGAACTTCTGGAAAAGCATGAAATTTACAGCTAGGTTATGCATGTTCTTATCACATTCAAAGCTTTTTCTTCCAGGGCTTTATTTATATCCCACAAAATCCAAAATTTGAGGAAGAGCAGCCACATAACTATAAGTTCCATTCTCTTTGCACAACCTTTATAACTCTTGGCATCCTTTCATTAAAAGTAATATGGTATCTCCAAGTCATGATTTCATTCAATAATGTACTCACTACCTTCTCAAAAATTTTTGCATGTGTATGCATGCAATTTTCTTCCCATTCAGTCACACACACACACACACACACACACACACACACACACACACACACACACACACACTTTATAATCAGTTTAAAATATTTAATATTCATTTTTCAGCTCACTAAATTAATAATTGTTGGTGTGTAGAGTGTAAATATCGTATCTGCTGTTTGTGAACAGTTGCACCCATCAGAAAGAAGAGGCAATGTAATATACTAGTTAAATGATAAATGCATTGCATATTATTTCTGATCTATCTCAATTGCATTAAATACCGTGGCATATCACTGTGTGATGGAATTTATAATGTGTCCTCATTCTCATTAAAATTTCTTCAGGTATGTAGGCTTAATGAAAACTTATAACGTTTACTGAGTGAATGTCAAGTAGACTAGTATGCAAAATGTTGGGATTTTCCCTTTGTAGGAAAACTTTTATGCAATGCCTTCTATTACTGACTGTAAAAATAAATCACTTTATCACCAGGGCTTTACTTTTCTGTTTTCTTTCTGTGTTCTTTCTGAAGCATTTTGATTGGTTACAGTTTGCTTTTATTCTGTATTACATGAGAGATAAAAAAAAAATAAGAGGTAAAAAAAATACATTACTTTTTTTTTTTTTACGATGATTTATAGCTTCAGTTTTTGCTCTTTTTTCTAGAACTGAGGCGTTCACCAGATTTTTCGCCATCTGGTAAAAGTCCACTATCAAGTGCATCAAGTGGATTTGGAAGTTCCAGAAATTCTGCTGACAACTTGGGTGGTATTGAAGGTTTGTATTTGAGCTTGCTTTGGCTTTATATATATCCCTTAAAAAAAAAGGTACTTTTATATTACATCAAGTTAACACTTCATCATAACAACATTCCATATATTCTGCCATCTTTTGCTTAAAATATTAAGTGTTACTTCTTTTGTTAGATTTTATTTTTCTATTTTTTAAGGTGGATAGGGACTAAGTGGGAAAGCATATGTATGCTAAAACTAAGTGGGGGAAATATGTCAGCAATTGTGACCAAGGGTCTGTATGCATGTCTAATGTAGATTGTTAGAAACCCTTTTCCATGCCTTTTTTTTTTCATTCTGCACACCAAAAATTTCTAAAATTTTTCCAAAGCTTTTTTTATCATTGAACTGTTGTGTTCTGATTTGTTTTGTGAAAATCAAAATTAAATGGGCATTAGAATAGTTAAAATTCATACAAGATTGAAATTTTTATAACAACAAAAATTGAGATGCCATAAGGTTTCTTTCATTGGCATGAAAAGCTGACATCACTGACTTTTTTCACTATCCGAAAAAGTATCATATGTATTGTGGAGAATGCATAATCTAAGATGACCAGTAAACATAAATAAGATCTGGCCTTTGTTTCCTTAAGTGTGTGTGGACACATTATGGAAGCAATAAAAGAATTGCTTTGGGATAAAATAATTGAAAATATGAGTTTGGTATGTGCCTTAATAGTGTTATCATTAAGAGGATTTGTTATTGTAATGTATATTTTGATACAAAAAAAAATCCTTCTTGGCAATTTCTGAGGCATACTGAATAAAAGAGACAATAACATAGGTGATTTGCAATAACAGGAAGGTAAATGACTCTACTCTTTTGTGTGTGTGAAATCAGGAAGCATTCCTCCTTGTGGTTTTGGAGAAAAATTTACAGCAATTCTGATGTGAGAAAAAATACCAATAGCTATCTCAGTTGGTTCACATTAAATCTATTCCTGTCAGAGATTAACATCACTCAGTAGAAGTTATCATATCTACTGAGTGTTTAACTTCTAATTTTTTTTCTGATAGATATTTTCAATAAACTGAGCAGGGTCTTATAGCGTAGGTTTTGGTATTTCATACTGTTGAGCCTTAATACAAATCCCATAGATGGTGTATTCAAGCTTTTTACACAGTTTCTTTTCTTCAAGACCAGTGATTCTAAATCTGGAATGAACTACTACTCCTACCTTTGAATGTTAATAGGAGATGTTACACTCTGAAGTAATTGTCATAATAAAGTGAGACTTTTGATCCCTTTGTGATTTTTGCATCGTGTTGGCCAACATACATTATATGTATGTAGTAACTCAACATGTACTACATGTGCTATGTAGTAACACAATATGTACTACATGTACTATGTAGTAACACAACATGTACTACTTATATGTATGTAGTAACATAACATTAACTGCTGTCTCAGAATGCAGGCCTCTTGATGTCAAAAGAAACCATGATAACAAGAATGAGGCATATTCACAAAGTACCATTTGCAAATATTTTTGTGGCATCACTGTGGTCATGATATTACACATGCTTGCTGGCTTCCCTCATTTGTGGGCCAGCCACAGATGCCATTACGAGACCACATTGTGTTTGCATGCTGTTCTGTACATTTAATGTGTTTAAGAAGATCGAGCGGCCCGCTGACTGTAAGGTAAGGTCTGTAACTTGAGTTTTGAATGCAAGAAATGTGAAAACAAAACATCGCTGACATTCATGAACAGATTTGTGAGGTCTACGGTCAGACTGCCATGAGTGATGGAATGGTAAGGAAATGTGTCAGACAGCTCAACTATGATTGTGTTCATGCCAACAAAGTATTCATCATGTTATTTGGCTGGAAGCAAATAGCCCCCTACAGCACAGAGCTAGTGCCAAAGAACTATCACCTTGTTCTTGCATCTCAAGAAGTTCCTTGCTTGTCGGCGTTTCTTTGACAATGATGAAGTCAAAGAAGCAATACGGAAGCGGCTGTCTTCACAGGTTCTACGAGGGGATACAAAAGCTGGTGCCCCATTATGATTAATGCCTCAATAATGGCAGAAACTATGTAGAAAAATAGTTTAAGGTATGGCAAATCTGATAAAAATAACATTTTTTATAAATGCATTCTGATTTAATTTTAATAGCCGAATGGTACTTACTTTCCAAATATGCTTTAATCAACCTACCAAAGTCCTAGATATCAGCCCAAGTAAAAAATTGTATTGGAACCATGGAGTAAACATAACCATCTTGACTAAACATTCATGCATTCTACTCTGTGACAGACAGCAGAAGAATACAGTTATGAAAACACTACTGGATCATAATGTTCAGATGATTTCTGCAACAAAAACCAGCAAACATATGGAATTAGTTTCAGGAATTAAGCAGATGTAAAAAATGCTGGCAGTTTACTTGTATCCATGAATAATTTCCACAATGGGTATGATCCTTCAGATTCTTTTAACTCAACATGATGCTTTGCACTTACATCATCCAAAACCCGTTTTCCAGTTATTCTTGACACCTGCTGCATTGTGAAACTTTAACCATGAAGGATGATGGTGCAACTTTGTTTATTATGTATAGATAGGAGGATGATGTATACTACAGATAATAAAAATGGAAACTGTAGTAATGTTAACAAATTAGAAAAAGAAATGGGTATCATTGCCTTTGAAATGACTTATTGCCAATTTATAACTGCTTTAGATGTTGAGCTTTCTAAATTATTGCCTTGTATGACTAATAATATTATGTTTCAACTACTTAATTAGCAGAAGTATATATATCCATGTAATTATTTTTTTCTAGACCTGAGCCATATTCAACAACAGTTGTCAGAAATAAACCACCGGTACAGCCTCATTGGTGCAAAGTTGTCAGATCGAAATCAAGAGATAAATAACTTTGGTGATGAAGTCAAAGTTTATATGGATACCCTGAAAAATCTAGCTTTGTTCATCCAAGCCAAAGAGCGTCAGCTTCCTAGAGATCCTTTGCCTGTTTCTAAAGATCAAGCTGCTAAGCAACTAAGTGCATTGAAGGTGTGTGTGTGTGTTTTCAATTATTTCATGAGGTGCTATGTTTGTTCATCCCTTTTTAATTGTATGTCTTCTGAAAACAGTTATATTTCCATGTTTAACCTAAATAGTTATGACAAAAGAACAAACTCTGGATATATACACTGCTGGCCACCCAAAATGCAACACCAAGAAGGAGACAAGATAGCAAAGCCAGATTTACTGGACACATAACAACATATACAAAGATGAAACGATTGAGCTTACAAGCCTGTGCTACTTGCGGAACATGCAGACATCAATAGTTCGTGTGGCCCCCATGGCTGCAATAACGGCCGCTACACGCCGCAGCATCAAACGAAAGAGGCTTTGGATGTGGGCTTAGGGTATGTCGGTCCAGGCTTCTTTCACAAGTTGCCACAGTTCATCAGGCGTAGCCGCGGGTGGTGCTTGCCGGGGCACTCGGTTGCCGATCGGCGACCAGACGTGTTTGATGGCGGACATATCGGGAGAACAGGCGAGCCACGGCAGCAGTGACACCTGGTGGGCCGTGAAGAATTGTTGCACGATGCGTGCCACGTGCGGGCGCGCATTGTCCTGTTGAAATGTGGCTGCTGGCAGGTCCTGCAGGTAAGGGAGAACTACCGGCTCCAAAACGTTGGAGATGTAGCAGTGGCTGTTGAGTGTATTGGCGATGTGTACCAGAGGGGTGTGGGTGTCATATCCAATTGCGCCCTAAACCATAACGCCAGGCGACGGACCGGTATGGCGATGCATAATGCAGGCATCATACAGTCTCTCGCCACGGTGCCACCACACACGGATCCGACCATCGTGGTTTTGCAGGAAGAAGCAGGATTCGTGGGAGAAGACAATGTTGTGCCATTCCAAAGTCCATAGTCCAGATGTGGCATTCAACGGCCCACTGCCGCCGCACTTGCCGGTGGTGTAACGTGAATGGTAATCGGAGCAATGGGCACGTGAAACAAGTCCCCGCTCCTGCAGACGATGTCGAATGGCATGTGCTGACACAGGTTGTTGCGCAACACACCGTAATTCCTGCGCTAATGTTCGTGATGTGGCGATGCGAGCCATCAATGCCTGCCGCACAACATGCCAGTCCTGTCGTTCGGTGGTGTGCCGCGGCTGCGACAACCACTCACGTCGGCCCGTCCATCCCTCCTGCACCCACCGAATCCATACTCGCCTCACTGTAGCTGGATGTCGTCCCACACGGGCACCGATGTCTATGTACGATAAACCACTGTCGCGATAAGCTACTATTCGTCCTGTGTCGAACTCCAAAACGTGCTGGAATGACTGCCGTATTCTGCAATGAGGCATCAGGACGCTTCCCACGCACAGGTCCGGCAGCACAACACACTTCCACTACTTACACTACGCATTCTGTGCACCCTTCTTATTGTGCTTCTCGGTGACATGCCGGGCGCACGTGATTTGTATATGCCCTGCAATGCTAATCGTTTGCATGTCCTCTTACGGGCGACGCATGCTGTGAATTTCAGCCCAATCGGATGCTTCCTTCTTGATGTTGCATTTTGGGTGGCCAGCAGTGTATAATAATTTTCTCTGTAAGATTTTAAGATAAAGCAAATGTAGTATCTGGGTAAAATTGCACAGGTTCTCCTACAGTGCTTGATTTAGTTTTTCTTATTTTTACAGTCTTCAACTTTACTTAGGCAAAACATGGCTGAAAATGTTACACTGTATAAGCTTCACATAATTAATGTCTCTTATCTTTCTGACATTTTTTGTTTTTATGGGTCTTCAGTGTATCTATATTTTTTCCTTCAAAAAATTGAAAACTTCTACTGAGCATAATAACCATTTTTTTTAATATGAAGCTGTTCAAAATTGTTTATTTGTTTTTGCCTAAATAAAGTTGAAGATCGTAATGTTCAGAAAATTCTGTATTGGTGGCTATTTCTAAAGTTTTGATGTATTATGAGCAAAGAAGTTGGTAAAGCAAGGACTTTGGCCAGTGTTTTCCAACCATTTTTACTTCACGGAACCCTTGAATTAAGCCTTCAGACATTGCAGAAGTCCAGCTTGCATAATTACATCAGGCCTACATGATAAGTTATTTGCCTTAGATTTAGTTTATTTTATCAGATTATCTAAAAAGAATGAATAAAATGCCATAAGTAATATTGAATTGGGATGAAAAAAGACAACATATGATTCTAACACAAGTTATGTTAAGTAAGAATGCTTAATAATGCACTATTAGTTAGTTTTTTGCCACAAATAATATGCAATGGAATGAGGCAATGTTCATCACCAGCCCAAGTGAAACCCATTGCTAAATGTCTTTCACAATAAAGGTGATTCGTCCTGGTGTCTGTTACCTCCAGGCTTTCATGATTTGTACTTGGTTTGGACATTCAATAGCTATCACTTGTCTTACTTTGGTCACTGGTAGGGTTATTGTTCTCTGCACTGTCTTCTTGATCCTGTGATGTACGAATACATTTTACGGAGTTCCACATTTTCAAAACACATGTCTTAATTGTTTGCACCACATTCACCAAAGTATTCACACGAGCAACATACTTTAAGTATAATATCACTGATTAAATTGCTATGGGTCGATAGAGGAAGCTTGAAATGTTTGAGGAACTTAAGGAATGTGAGCCTGGATATTTCTAGAGTTGGGATTTCTAAAAAGGATGGGCACCTTATCGCTGGCGGCTTACTGATTCTCGGAACTACCGGTGCTATGCTAGAGGTAGTGAGGCGTATCACCACAAGTGCTGTGCGAGAGGAAGTGAGGCATATCACCACAAGTGTGTTCTTGCTCTTGACACAGTAGTAAGTTGGCTAGCGAAATTTCTCTCAAGGCAAAAATTACTCCATCATGACAGCACTCTCTCCACAGACAAAAAAAAAAAGCATATTTACATTTGTCTACCATTATTCTTACATCTTATGAGCAACATATACCTTTCAGATAAGATCAGAAGTAGTGGATTTTAGGAAGGGAGTGTCTGACCCCAGGTCTTAAACAACCCTTAGAAATAGGAAGCTAGGAGATTTTAGCTAGAATGCCCGATAGGAATGTGACACGGAAGCGGGGTAGAAAGGGGGAGGAAAATGTCTTTATTTATTACTGGGGGGGCCAGTACCCGGGGTCTGGCGGCTTAACGTGCCCACCCAACGCACAGCAAATATTTAGGGATTCGAGCATTTGTACCTGCCTGGGATCGAACCTAAGCTTTCTGTGTTGCAGGCACGAACGTTGACCACTAGGCTATCCGCAGCCAACATATACATTTACTCCATATTTGGTCTTTTAAAATTTCGCAGAACCCCTAGTGGGGGCTCGCAAAACCTCAGTTGGGAAACATTGACTAATAGGCACTAGCTTCTAAAATATGGATAGTAAGTGAACGTCTGTGATGCAGGATAAAAAACATTGTGGACAGTAGATTGGGATCAGCTATCCATGCTAAGAAGCCACCTGAAATGTCAAAATGATACAAAAGGACAGACATGATATTGAACTAGTCGGAATCAGTTCAACAGAAAATTTATCATGATGCTCCACTACCTTTTTGACCAGAGTTCTCTGTGACAGTTTGTAGGAAGACCTGAAACTGACTCCCATACCCGAGTTAACTGACATCTAGTTGTTTCATAATGTTTTGAAAACACAGGCTTTTGAATATAAATTTTTTTTCTGGATGTTTTACTTTGAAAGCTGTGTAAATATGCAGTAAAAATATTGCCACAGAAAAGAAAATATTAAATTGACAGTTTTCACAAGAGGAGAAAAATTTGCGGAAGGGGGGGGGGGCTTTAAGGTAGCCAGTACTATGTGCCATGTTAACTTCCTTCAAGAGAACTGATTTGAATTTCAACAACTTGTAAATAAAGTCAAAATGCAGTGGGGAAATACCTTTTGCTGCTGGTTCCTCAAAAGTCCGGATTTATTTTAAACACAGATTCTTGAAGGCCATTTGTGTGTTTAGCATGCTGAGGAGAAATGTCATCCCATTAATGTAAGACAACAACTTGTGGGATGTCATTTAAAAATCTGTGCAAGTGTCAGACAAAGCAGGTACAACAGTATTGTTGGGATATAGCACTTTGCAGTTTACTGCTGCTAATTAATCTGTTATTACTCTGCTTGCGCTTCTAAAACGAAAGAATATTTCATTTATCTGTTATCAGTAATGGCATAATATTTATGTGTTCATGTTTAATGTGCATAAATACTCAGTTGTAAGATATACTCTTAGTTTTGTTTTGTGGTAATTGTGTTTTCTATATCACAAGTACATTTTTGTAGCAATTTTTAGTTGTAAATTTTTTTTTTTTTTTGCTTTCTAGTGAATTTATTTTGTTTATTTCATTCCTTTGTTAATTTCCATGGCATAGAGTATTCAAGATGAAATGCAAGAAAAGCAGGTAGAAATGGATCGTTTGAAGATGCAGATGGCAGATTTAGTGAAGCGTAGACCTACAGCACCAGGTGTGGATAACTTACAGCAACAGGCATCTGAGTTAGGTAAAGCTCACTTTTTTTTTTTTCAGTAACAGTGTTTCTGCTGTATTTAGCTTCTCTTTCATACTTATTTAACCATGTGATGAATGTTGCATTAATGTTACTTAGCCTAGCATAATCCACATAACTGTTTTGATTGAATAAGATGTTAGAGGTTAATAAGAGTGTTTTTGAGTGAGTGAGTGCATATATTATAAATTGAGTTCAGAGAATCTACACCTAAAAATTATGGGGTTTAAAGTGTATTATACACACCCCTATTGCATTGAAGCCATACTGACATAATCTCTACTAAAGTCATCATCATCATTGTCAACCATTATCAATCCACTGCTGGACGAAGGTCTCCCCAAGTTTCCTCCACAACGGTCTGTCTTGTGCCAGTCTCCTCCATGTCACTCCCGCATACTTTCTAATTTCATCCACCCATCTTCCATGTGGTCTTCTTCTGGGTCTTTTCCTGTCCCTTGGAATCCAATCTAAAATTTCGGCTGTCCATCGATGGTCTGTCCTTCTGGCAGTATGTCCAGCCCATTGCCATTTCAGGGATTTAACTCTGATCATGATGTCTTCCACTCTTGTCATTTTTCGGATCCACGAGTTCCTCTTCTTATCTCTCCTGGTTACACCAAGCATGCACCTCTCCATGCTTTTTTGAGTTGTCTGCAGCCTTTGTATGTCTCTTTTAGTTAAGGTCCACGTCTCTGCACCATACGTAAGCACTGGAAGGATGCATTGATCAAACACTTTTCTTTTAAGACATAATGGCATATTGCTCTTGAAAATTATGCTGTTTCTTCCAAAAGCTCTCCAGGCAAGTTTTGTACGCCGATTTATTTCTTCACCAATGTGACCCTCACTTGATATCTGCTGTCCAAGATAAACGTACGTGTCTGTTATCTCCAGCTTTTCTCCATCAATCGATAAATCTTCATTTCTTGTAAAAGCATTGTACATCACTTTTGTCTTCTGAAAGTTCATTTTTAATCCCACTTCTTTATTCTTGTCAGCAAGTTCCTGGATCATACTCTGTAGCTCTGATGGGGTAGTTGCAAAAATGACTATGTCATCAGCAAAACGAAGGTGGGTTAGATAATCTCCATTAATCTTTATCCCTTTGTTTTCCCAGTTCAGTGATTGAAAGACATTTTCCAATGTGGCATTAAAGAGCTTCGGAGATATGGTGTCACCTTGTCTCACTCCTTTTCCAATTTTTATGTGTGTTGTATTTTCAAACAGCCGAATCTTTGCACTTGCATTTTCATAGATGTTATTAATAATATTAATGTATGCATCTTCAATACCGCAGGATTTCAGAGCCATTGCAACTGCTGATGGTTTCACCGAATCAAAGGCTTTTTCATAATCGATAAAAGCCATGCACAATGGAAGCTCATATTCCCTCGCTCTTTCAATTAGTTCTCTCAGTACGTGGATATGATCTATTGTGCTGTAGCCACTCCTGAATCCAGCTTGTTCTCTCGGTTGAGCCATGTCCAGTGTCACCTTCAAGCGGTGTGAAAGAACTTTAGTGAAGATTTTATAAACCACTGATAGGAGGCTGATATGTCTGTAGTTCCTGAGATCCTCAATGTCACCTTTTTTATGTAGCAAGATCATTGTAGCGTTGTTCCAATCCTCAGGAATTTTCCCTTCATTAAGGCATCGAGTGAATAGCTCTATATATTCCACTTTGGAAGTCACATCTTCTTTAGTTGTCCTCATCACTCTTCTTTTTTGCATCAACATTTTGGTTTTTCCTGATAATTTGTTCACATGCAATTTGTTCTTAGACCCAGCTAATTTTGTTGCTGTCTCCATAAGAGCTTTGGTTACTTTTCTGTTAACTTCTGAAATATCCACTTCTTCCGATGTTAGGCCTTCTAAAGCAGAGAATTTGTTCTTCAGTTCCAATTTGAAGGTATTATGGTGTTTTTTAAGGTTGGTTATGTCAATACATTTTGTTTGTCTTATGAGCTTGCTACGTTCGAGTTTAGTGTTGAGGTGCATCTTACATCTCACCAATCTATGGTCACTGCCTGTGTTGAACTTGTTTAGCACACTGCAGTCTTCTATGATGAATTTTTTGTTACACATAATAAAATCAATTTCACTTGTCGTCCCATTTGGATGTCTCCATGTCCATTTCCTGTGTGGCTTTTTCTTGAAAAAGGAGTTCAAGATGAAAAACCCTTCTGCCTCTGCAAACTCTACGAGAGTATTTCCACGCTGGTTTCTGTTGCCGTGACCGAATTTACCTACTGAAGTTTCATTCTGTTGCCGTTGCCCTATTTTTGCATTGAAATCTCCCATAATTATCTTCAAGTGCTGCTTACCTTTATTATTTAGATGACGAATTTCCTCATAAAATTCTTCAATTTCTTCTTCAGCATGACTTGTGGTGGGTGCATAAGTTTGAATAATCTGAGCCTGGTATCTTCTCGAGAGTTGGATAACGAGTCGTGCAGCTCTGTCAGAGGAACTTTCAACTTCTACAACTTTATCCTTCAGTTTCTTGTTTATTATAAATCCAACACCACTAGTTCTGCCAGTATCTGTCCCATGATAGTAGAAGAGATGTCCACTTTTCAGTTCAATGAGATCTTCTCCTTTTCTCCTTACCTCACTTAGCCCGACGATGTCCCACTTGATCCTTTGTAGTTCCTCTTCCAATTCAAGAAGCCTTGAATCAGAAGATAGGGAGCGTCCGTTGTACGTAGCCAAGGTCAGCATCAGATGGCAGCCTAGTCCGGTCCTCCGGGGATTCTTAGCACCCTCTGCCTTCATGTCGCACTGGCCGCTGCCTTGGCCAGGTACATTCCAGCTGCCGGAGACTGAGGGCCAAGATTTAAGTTGTGGAGTCATTTTGGAGGGGTTTGGCCATAACTCACCACGCTGGCCAAGCGGGTTGGTGAGTGTGGGATAGCATTTCCTCTAATCCCGATGGTATAGTTATACCGCTATTGGCGGTCGTCAGAGCCCCTTTAGTGGGAACAGGATGTACCACGAGAAGGCGGGGCTGACATTTATCAAGGAGAAGCTGTGATGTTACGCATCACCTGACCCTACATCCCTCTACTAAAGTACCTTCCCATAAGTATAATATGTAACAATGATTGATTGAATAAGATGTTAGAGGTTAATAAGAGTGTTTTTGAGTGAGTGAGTGCATATATTATAAATTGAGTTCAGAGAATCTACACCTAAAAATTATGGGGTTTAAAGTGTATTATCCACACCCCTATTGCATTGAAGCCATACTGACATAATCTCTACTAAAGTACCTTCCCATAAGTATAATATGTAACAATTAACGTTTTGAATCCTCTGAGATTCAGCAATTTTAACATAACAGAGAAAATAAGTTCTGCATATGTAAGCAAGAGTATGTGGCCTGTCTTTTGGAAAATAAAATAAAATCAGTCTCAAAATATAGTAATATAATTATAGAATTAAATATTGTTGCAGTGTTCTTCCATCCATACTACCAGTGTGGGATAGATGTTTTTAAATCGAGTGTGCATTCAGTTTGTCTGAAATTTGTGCATTTCATAAAATCAAACAAGGGCATTAGAATCTTACACGATTACATGTTTAGTTTGGAGTCTGGAGTACATTTACAACAGTGGTACATGCTGGAAATCGAGGGCGCATGTAAAGTGATTTCACTGAAATTTAACATCAGACTTTGTGCATGCTGCGCTGAATCCATGTTAAGGATCACATAAAGGCTCAATAAAGTTATATTGTGGATTTTAAAATTATGGCTCATTGTGGATCACCAGACTGTCAATCAAATACACCAATCAAGTCCACTGCCCTGTTGTAAAATTCGTTGAATTTTGTCATAAAAATTACAAAGCATTCTTTGAGACTATGTACATGTAGTTTAGCTTTTGGCTTGAAAAGCAGTTTGTGCATGTAATGGGTGACCATCTTAAATAGGAAAGAATTGCCATTTTTTAACATTCATTTCAATTAATAATCTAAAGCAACTTTTATGGGAATTTTACTAGGAAATTTTTTTCATTAATAGCAAATTTTCGGAGAAAACTCTTCTCCTTCTTCAGGCTGTCTTGTTGTTGTCACTTTTTACTTGTCACTATCACGGTTGCGGTTAACCTTGACGGTTACGGTTAACCTTGACAGTTACGGTTAACCTTGACGGTTTAGGTTATTTTTCAACAAATCCTGCCAGATGTTAGGCAGGGAAAATCCTTTGCAGTCATTGATGATAGAATTTTGATTTTTCTCAATCTCTATTCCTTCTTTCAGTTTTCTTTTTTGGAAATTGCTTTGGAAACTGATTACTTTAAGGGAATTCCAATCCATGCTGTGCCCAGTTTCTCTAACATGCCTATCTAATCCAGTCTTGTTGGAGCAATTTTTTATAGCTGCTTTATGCTCAGCTATACGAGTTTCTAGTCTGCGACCTGTTATGCTCAGCTATACGAGTTTCTAGTCTGCGACCTGTTATGCTCAGCTATACGAGTTTCTAGTCTGCGACCTGTAACATGTTAGAGAAACTGGGCACAGCATGGATTACAGTTACCTCATTTATTCCATATATTTGAGGTAATCTGAACTGTAATCAAAATTACAGTTCAGATTACCTCAAATATATGGAATAGTCAAACTGCATAAAGAACACCAACCAATTAGACCGATAATAGACTCAAAAAACTATATTCTTTCAAATCTAAACTATTTTTTAAAGTCACACCTTCAGAATCTTTTAAAAGAGCCACCTAACTTGATTAAAAACTCAATGCAGCTAAAAGAAAAACTAGAACTTCTTCCTAAATTAGATTCTCCTATTATGGGTAGTTTAGATATAGTGTCTATGTATACTCACATTAATATAGATCAACTTATAGACTTTATAGCGGAAGACTTGGCAGACCTAATAGTTTTTCACAACCAGGAAAAAAACATATTAGTAGGAATTTTTGAAATGCTTACTTTCTCTTTGCAGAACAACTACTTTCAATTTGGGAAAACTTTTTTCATTCAAAAATCAGGGCTAGCTATGGGCTCCCCACTCTTAGCTAACTATTATGTGGGAAAACTAGAAGAAAAGATACTAGTACAACCCACATACTTCTGCTTATATAGCAGATACATGGATGACATCTTATTTATAATAGATAGCTCAGAAATTGTTCCAGAAAGAATTCTAGACTCATTCAATGAATTAGATGATTCCCTTAAGTTCACTATTGAACTTCAAAAAGAAAGAAGAATAAACTTCTTAGATATTACTATCTATTATGAAGATGAAAAATTCCTCACTAGTTGGTATAAAAAACCAATGAATACTAAAAGACTACTGGATTTCAATTCGTATCATCCAGTTTCTATTAAGAAAAATGTAGCAAGTCAGTTTTTAGAAAAAATTAATAAAATAGTTTCTACTGCAGATAAAAAAGAAGCCCATAAAGAAGAGCTTAAAGTCATACTTGCAGAAAATAACTATCCTAAAGAAGAAATTGAGAAGCTTCTGAATTTTAATGGTACGAAGAACCCACAAAAGCAACAAGTAAAATTCACTAGAAAAATTTCTTATCACAAAGGTTTATTTGAGTCTTTAAAGAGAATTAGTAAGAAATACAATATTAGGCTAGCTCCAAGTTTAGAGTACAAAGTTAAAAAATTTTTCCCTAAAATTGTTCAAAGAGAAGAAGATATTTTAAAAATGCAAGGAGTAGTTTATGAAGTAAATTGTAGTTGTGGACTATCTTACATAGGTGAAACAGGTCGCAGACTTGAAACTTGTATAGCTGAGCATAAAGCAGCTATAAAAAATTGTTCCAACAAGACTGGATTAGACAGGCATGCTAGAAAAATTGGGCACAGCATGGATTGGAATTCCCTTAAAGTAATCAGTTTCCAAAGCAATTTCCAAAAAAGAAAACTGAAAGAAGGAATAGAGATTGAGAAAAATCAAAATTCCATCATCAATGACTGCAAAGGATTTTCCCTGCCTAACATCTGGCAGGATTTGTTGAAAAATAACCTAAACCGTCAAGGTTAACCATAACCGTCAAGGTAAACCGTAACCGTGATAGTGACAAGTAAAAAGTGACAACAACAAGACAGCCTGAAGAATGAGAAGAGTTTTCTCCGAAAATTTGCTATTAATGAAAAAATTTCCTAGTAAAATTCCCATAAAAGTTGCTTTAGATTATTAATTCAATTAAACTAGGAAGCCATTTCTCAACATGAGCTTTATTCATTTCAATGTTAGACAATTCTTATAACAGTGTTGGTCCCAGTCTCCATAATAAAATTTTCATTTAAATACTTTGGCTCATAAAAGCCAAAAAATATCTTACATTGGCATGCTACCAATATGAACAATAGTCACAGAGCTGATTTAAAAGAATCTTACCTTAACACAATGACTGTTCCAATTTGGGGTTTAAATTGGAACAGTAATTGTGTTGAGGTAAGATTCTTTTAAATCAGCTCTGCGACTGTCATTAATCCTACAAAATGCACTATGTAAAATCACACAAGAAATGCCTTGAGTATGAGCTTTGTTGTTTTTCAGGTCATCCAGTTTCTTCGTGTATCTCCTTTAGATGTCTCCATAAAAAAATGTCATGCGGTTGGCAAGTCTAGATAACATGGCAACCGAAGTCTGCAGAAAATGACAGTACCAAGTAAAGGATGTCCATTATGCTCTTCACTGTGTGTGTTGTAGCATTATCTTGCTACATTATCTGTTCTAGCATTGTCTTCTACAGCCACAAGAAAAATATTCACCTCTGGTAATACATTGAACTTCTTAATACCAGTATCTTGATAACCTATGTGCTAAAATGGTCTTCAAAACGTTTTGGACTGATGAAGCACTTCTTCAACATTGTACACCAAACACTCAGTTTGGTGGAATGAAGCAGTTTCTGGAAAATTTCATACAAGGTGTGATAAAAAATTATCCAGACTAAGTTTATTGGAAAAAAAAAAGTACAAGATTTACAGATTTGAAACTCAATAACCTTCAAAGTAGGCCCCTTCAAAAGCCACCCATTTAGCCCAGCACTGTTTCCACTGCTTGCAGAATTTTTTGAAGTAATCTTCTGAAATAGCAAACCGCTGCTGCGTCACATTATGGTGTATCTCGTCAGTATCATCATACATGAGATTTTGCTCACGGCGGTCGTTAAACCTCCAATAAAAAAAAAAAAAAAAAAAAAAAAAAAAAAAAAAAAAAAATACATGAGATTCTTCCTCAGGTTCGCGGAATTCTGCTTTTTATTTTCTTCCATCATTTGGGTTATACTCGAGATCAATGCAAAACTGAGAAATTTGGGAAATATTGAGGAGGAGGGGGTCATTTTTTCGTCTTGAATGGCATTTTGTCTTTTAAAATTTTTTTAAACGTAGTGAAGCTTTTTCCGGTAATCATAATTTTGTTTTATCATGATGTTCCTTCTGCCCAGTTGTTAAATATAACTTTATTCCATAAATATTAGTATTTCACCTTGAAAGTGGTGGAACAATTTTCGAAAACAGAAATTAGACGGCGCAAAAATTTTCCTTTAATCTTGAGGCACAAGATCCTTCCGCAGATTCCAGGAATTTCGCTTTTTCTATCGTCATTAGGGTGGTTCTTGAGATAGATGCATAACTGAACAGAAATTGGAGGGTTGGTTAGTTGTGGCAGTGGGGGAGGGGTTGTTTTCCGTCTGAAGGCAGAATTTCGACTTTTGAAAATGGAAATTAGACTGAGCGAGGATTCCCCCCGTAATAGTAATTTTCCCCCACAATGTTTCTCCTGCTCAGTATGTTGTTAAATATAATTTTATTCCATACATACAGTGTAACATGGATAATTCGAAGCTGAAGTGACCATAAAAATAATTTGAGTTATCGATAAATTCGAATTAGGCAAATTTGAATATAGGCACATTCAAGTACTGTAAAAAACAACATATTTATTCATAACATACAAAAAAAAGTACAGTACTGTAAATTTAAAAAATTTTGTAAAACAAAACGGGAAATTTTGGCCTGCTTCTTAGAATTTATGTTATGGGTAAGTGTAAATTCCTCAAGTTTATTGAGTGAATGAAATAGAGAGTCACTTACATTCTGCTGTCCCTCAACAAACTTCCTTAACTGTTGGAGGTGAACCAAGGCCTCTACTGAATTTGGAAGGCACTCTTCAGGAAATTCTGGCTGTTCCAGTTCTTTATCTGAAGATACACAGCAGATCTTCTTATTCACAACATCAGCCAAGATCTCATCATCTGTGAGCTCACCACAAACAACTAAATTGTCATCAACTCTCACAAAAGCTTCATATGGTACATCACGGCATACATCTCCCCAGTACTCCACAGTGGGTATGATCTCCTCGCCACCATTACCTTGATGTTGTTGAGACTCATCATCGGGGTGCTTGGAAGCCTGCTTTTCCGAAGCAGTTGGCTATAGTTTCAGGTTTAACTTGTTGCTTCATCCAAAACTCGGAACTTCATCCAGAACAGTACGTACCCTCTTTAAAAGATAATTGTTGAAAATACGAGAATACAAAAATGGGGTTTTCTTCGAATTAAAAAAAAAAAAAAAAAAAAAAAAAAAAATTCAAGGGACCAAATGAAAAATTCGAATTAACCAAGAATTCGAATTAAAAACGTTCGAATTAGACAAGTTACACTGTAGTTGTGTTTCAGCTTGAAAATTGAGGGAAAATTTCCGAAAACGAAAGTCGGACAGAGCAAAGATGTTCCATGCATTCATAATTTATTTTTCCCTGCAATGTCTCCTCTGTCCTGTGTTGTTGTTAAATGTCAGTAATTTTATATTTGGAATACAGTGATGTTCTCCAGTTTAATATTTACAGTAATAAATTTCAGTGAACAATTCTATCTTGCTCATGATGTATTATATTCACAGTGTTTTGCAGTTTGTTCTGATTTTTCACCCAGTTAACAAGTTCAGCTTTTTTCTCTTTTTTCTTCCTCAGTCTCATGTGTGTAACTTGAAATCTTTTTCCTTTCAAGTGGTATTTGATTTTTGGGAAGAGAAAAACGATGCAGGAAGGGATATCTGGTGAATAGGGCGGCTATATAATTTATGACTACAGAACTGGTGTTGAGATAGAATAAAAATATATAATTTATGACTACAGAACTGGTGTTGAGATAGAATAAAAATACCAACGTTTACCACAATCAAAGGTTTATTATACATCGATTATAGTTTCCCAGAGTGTCTGGCTCAGCTTCGTCCTGAGGAAGCTGAGCCAAACGCTCTGCAAAACTATAGTCAATGTATAATAAACCTTTTGATTGTGGAATAGGGTGGCTGTCAGACCTGTGTAACATAGTGCTTAGGAAGAAACTGCTACACAAGTTGCGATGCCTGGGCAGGCATGTTGTCATTGTGGAGTTGCCAGTCACTACTCTCATGCAATACCAGCCTTTTGTGGCACACTGCATCCTTCAAATGCCACAAAAATTGACAGTAGTGATTGTCCATCTATGTTAATTGTCTGGCCTGATGGAGTGTATTCATAATGAACAATTTCCTCATGATTGGAAAAAAAAAAAAAAAAAAAAGCAGCTTCGTCTTTATATTGCTGCAACTGTGTCATGCTTTTGGGGTCTGAGAGGGTTTAGAGTCTTCCACTGTGAAGACTGGGTCTTTGGGGTCATACCCATAAACCCAGGATTCATCACTAGTTATGATAGTTATGTAAAATGTTTTCGTCATTTTTGACGCACTCAAGCAGGTCACTAGCAGTTGAAACACAATCCTGTTTTTGCTCAGATTTGGGGTCTGAGACACATCTTATACCCAAATTGTCCATAAGAATCAACTGAACTAAATGGAAACTAGTGTGTAAGTTTAATAACTCACGAATAGTGATTCAACGATTTTCCCAGCACAGCTGTGCACACAAGTTCGGCATTGTTTTCACTTTTGCTGGTCGCGGGCCTCCCAGCCAGACTATTTATCACTCTCAACACTTTCGTGGCCATCGTTGAAAGTGTTATGCCACTCATTAACTTGTGCATGACTCTTACAGTCCTCCCCATAGACTTTCTATAACTTTATGTGTCTTTGCAAGTTTCTCCAAGTTTTAGACAAAATCTGGTGCAAATTCATTGATCAATTTTTTCAACATGACAAATGCAAAGGACAGCTTTACACATGTAAGAACAAAGCACTACTGTAAAAAAAAAAAAATGACTAGTTGGGGAGACAGGATGCATGGCACATGTGTTGTAGGTTCTAAGGTCAACCTGTCCCAAACTGCTTTTTGCTGTGTTGTGCGATTCCGAACTTATGCAGTCAATCTGGATACTTTTTATCACACCTCATACATGTGGTTCCAGATTCCTGGATCACATTTGGGTTTCCAAAATTCCTCAACCACCAGACTTGTGCACTCATTGTTTTGTATCTCACTTGCAAAACTCTTGAAATACACTAATTTGATCGACATGGAATCCCAAAAGTTCAACTGCTTTGTGCACATTTCTATACGACAGGTTAAACATTTTCCGTAAAGATTTTCTCGGTGTCATAAGAAATCCAACTGAACTTAGGGGGATTCAAAATGTATGGCCACCTCACATGTTTCCAATCTAATTAACATTCAATTACCACCAAAACTGTTGCTTTTGTATGCATTAGAGTATCAGGGAATTGTGCATCAGTTATTTTTCTGGAAATTAATAAGAACTTTGGCACCACTTACTCATTGCCCCGGATCACAGACTTTTCACTGGAGAGATGATTTTGTTCCAACTAAGGAATCAAGTCATACGAGATGTAACACTGATGATACACTGGAATGAATTAATGTATTTCCAGATCTGAGAAACAGGCTTCATCCACAATTTGGTTGCTCTTCGAAAATCATTATGAGTGCCTAGAAAAATTTCAAGGTTCATGTTTAAAGTGATTTCCCTGTATGAATGTTGAAGAAACTTTCAGCTTACCATCTTGTTTAAATGAGAAAAGATGCTCACAATGTAATTTAGTCTACATATTCAGATGTTATTATATCCAAAATGTAAATTTAGGTATTTTTCTTCTTTAAAAATATTCATGACCTTAGTTAATTCAAATGACAGTGAAATAATTTTGGGGTTTTACAAATATGACTTTTTTTTTTTTTTTTTTGTTCCTCAAAAAAAAAAAAAAAAGAAAGAAAATTATCACAAGATTAAATGTATGTTACTTACCTTTCTATGCAAAAGTTGATACTGACTCACTAAAGTAAATGTCAATATATCAATAGGTATATTGATTATGACACTGAGAAAAGAAGATGGTTCTGTAACAAGAAATAGAAGTGAAATTATGACAAGAGTGAAAGATTTCTACTCCAAATTACATGAAAGGGATGATACATGTACTCCAGACATCATAAAAGGTACAAATACCAGAGTTCTTCCAGTCCTCCCAGCAGAAGTTGCACATGCAATCAAGAACATGAAGCGGGGAAAAGCTCTAGGAGAAGATAAAATTACTGTAGACATCATACAAGAAGCAAGTGGAGAAATCGAAACAGTACTCTCCCAAATTTTCACTCGATGTCTTAATGAAGGGAAGATTCCTGAGGATTGGAACAACGCTACAATGATCATGCTACATAAAAAAGGTGACATTGAGGATCTCAGGAACTACAGACCTATCAGCCTCCTATCAGTGGTTTATAAAATCTTCACTAAAGTTCTTTCACACCGCTTGAAGGTGACACTGGACATGGCTCAACCGAAAGAACAAGCTGGATTCAGGAGTGGCTACAGCACAATAGATCATATCCACGTACTGAGAGAACTAATTGAAAGGAGAGCGAATATGAACTTCCATTGTGCATGGCTTTTATCGATTATGAAAAAGCCTTTGATTCGGTGAAACCATCAGCAGTTACAATGGCTCTGAAATCCTGCGGTATTGAAGATTCGTACATTAATATTATTAATAACCTCTATGAAAATGCAAGTGCAAAGATTCGGCTGTTTGAAAATACAACACACATAAAAATTGGAAAAGGAGTGAGACAAGGTGACACCATATCTCCGAAGCTCTTTAATGCCACATTGGAAAATGTCTTTCAATCACTGAACTGGGAAAACAAAGGGATAAAGATTAATGGAGATTATCTAACCCACCTTCGTTTTGCTGATGATGTAGTCATTTTTGCAACTATCCCATCAGAGCTGCAGAGTATGATCCAAGAACTTACTGACAAGAGTAAAGAAGTGGGATTAAAAATGAACTTTCAGAAGACAAAAGTGATGTTCAATGCTTTTACAAGGAATGAAGATTATCGATTGATGGAGAAAAGCTGGAGATAACAGACACGTATGTTTATCTTGGACAGCAGATATCAAGTGAGGGTCACATTGATGAAGAAATTAATCGGCGTACAAAACTTGCCTGGAGAGCTTTTGGAAGAAACAGCATAATTTTCAAGAGCAATATGTCATTATGTCATAAAAGAAAAGTGTTTGATCAATGCATCCTTCCAGTGCTTACGTATGTATGGTGCAGAGACGTGGACCTAAACTAAAAGAGACATACAAAAGCTGCAGACAACTCAAAGTAGCATGGAGAGGTGCATGCTTGGTGTAACCAGGAGAGATAAGAAGAGAAACTTGTGGATACGAAAAATGACAAGAGTGGAAGACATGATCAGAGTTAAATCCCTGAAATGGCAATGGGCTGGACATACTGCCAGAAGGACAGACCATCGATGGACAGCCGAAATTTTAGATTGGATTCCAAGGGACAGGAAAAGACCCAGAAGAAGACCCCATGGAAGATGGGTGGATGAAATTCGAAAGTATGCGGGAGTGACATGGAGGAGACTGGCACAAGACAGACCGCTGTGGAGGAAACTTGGGGAGACCTTCGTCCAGCAGTGGATTGATAATGGTTGACAATGATGATGATGATGATGATATATTGCTCTACATACACTGAGTGCCCAGTTTATTGGTTAGAGTAATAGGCAGAAATAGGCGGGGTAGCTCAACCACCCTGCAAGGCAAACAAGCTCCTCAACCCTCCCTGGAAAATGGACATAAATTTTCTGAACTTCTATTTTCAGTGGATTATAAAAATGACTTTTGTATTTCATTATAATGATAAATACTTTACCTTATTTATTTGTGTGTGCATTTAAAAAAAAAATGCAAAATTGAAATGATACAGCACAAACAATGGATAACTCAAAAGAAATTGCTTCTCAAGATAAATCAGTAGGAACAGCTTTGCTAGTGAATCTCTGCCATATGGGCACAAGTCATGTTGGTTTTAAGGGTTATTAATGGGAGAACTTTTTTTTTTTTTTTGAGGAGCAAAAAAAAAAGAGGAAGGGGGGAGAGAAGTCAAGGTGTTGTTGTGAAGGAGTTTAAAATACTGTTTTGTGCTTAGTAATTGCTTACAAAGAAGTGTATTGGTGAGATTTTAGCTAAATGTATTGCCCTGGAATTTGAAAAATAGTGCTAAATGGAAATCCTTGTGTGAGAGAGGAAGAACTTATATTTATAGCTTCTTCCTGTTCAGTGTTTTGCAGTCAGTACAGTGGTTTTATGATGTTTTGTGTGCAAGGAAAGGAGTTTATTGGCAGTAATATGAAGGCTTTTAAGTGGGGAAGAGAGGAGGTTTGGCTGTTGACCATGGTAAGATACTGCTACCTCCAAGCACCGGCTAAGGGGAATGCTCTATTAAAGTTGTAGAAGAAAGTCAAACTGAAGAAGAGTAGAGAATGTTTAAATATGACAATAACTCCTAAATGCCATTGTTTGGATCCACATAATGTTGTGACCAGTATAGTAAACTAAGAAAATAATAGGGTTTTTTTTTTGTTTTTTTTATGATAATTTGGAGTTATTTTGCTACCAGTGATAAGGAACCTGTAACTGAACCACCATCAAGCAAATTTAGAGAATGTGATTCAATTTTAGAGAATGTGGTTTAATTTTTATATTTCAAGTCAAATTTTCTTTCCCCCTTTTTTCAGTATTTTATATTTTATTTTATTGTTCTTACCAATAGCTTATGTTAATTGATAATAATAGTAATTTATTTTGGCATTTGTATGTAATAGTTGACATTAATTACTATATATACATTTCCCGGTGATTCTGTTGTTTGCATTATTAGGTCTGAGGTGGTCTGAGTTGCAAGGAACTATCAGGGAACGTCTTCAGTTTATTCAAGATTTGAAAGATTATCAAGATTCCCAGGAATTGATGAGTAACTGGCTTGGACAGAAAGAGAAAATGTTCCAGGTTTTGGGTCCCATTGCATCTGACCCTCGTATTGTGACGTCACAAATGCAGCAAGTTCAGGTAAATGCCTTTTTATTTTTTTAATGTTTTTATTCTGAAATAGTTAGACTACTGTGGAGCACTTTCCTTGTGTTATTACATAATTCATTTACAAAGATCATTGTCAAAATGTGCTGTGCTTCCCATATTAATTTTCAGTACTAACAAGGAACACCCCCAGGGTCAAACAAACAAAACCGCAGCAGACTTCTGTTATAAGTCATTTACGTACCTCTGAATTCAATGGTGATATTCGTTTTTCTGTAAAACTCTGCAGTTGACCAGTAGAGGTATCTTAAGACAGGTGCCACGTCGAAGCATAAAGAGCGGATCTGCACGAAAATAATTATCATGTACATAGGACTGTTGATGTGTGTAACTACATAACGAAAGGCCAGGGTGTGCAAGTGTCAAAAGGTTAATGCATGTGAGGGTTGTCTATAAAATGGTCAAAGCAATAACCATTGCTACAAGATGCACAATTAATAAATGCAACATCGGAACACCTATAGAATGCACATGCACGAAGAATGTTAGTGTTGAAAGCCACATTGATGACACTTATGAAATTCTGCACAGGTTCACCACAATGGTTGCCAGCTTTCTGCCATGTGTAACGAAACATTGGTCTATAGATCTCCGCAGACAGTTGATTGTAGATCACAGAATGCATCTTCAGAAGGAAAATTCTGTCGTGCAATTTTGGCTGCGTCATGTTGAATCATAGTTTTATGTAGTCTGTAATGCTCTTTGTGTAAAGTTTATATTGTCTGAAAAAATGAGCATCGAGGGGTTGAACATATTTCGCAGTTTTTGGTGGAATGATTTTTAAATGAACTTGTTTTCCCCTGGAGGTCTCCTGAAGTATTCGTTCATCCTTGTGTCCAAACCAGGAATCGCCAAGTACAAGTGACTTGTCAGACAGATGTATATTCAAAACTGACGCAAAAAAACGTCTGCAGATGTCCTTTCGTTATCTTTCCGCTCACACTGGCTTCCACGAAAACGTTTGGACACTTCTGTTCGATTTCTCTTGCCACACGAGGTCCAAATGTTTGATTTCGTTCTTGGAAATATATGTAAAGTTTGTTTGCTAACGGCCATCCATGGACATTGTAACATCTATTGTGTAGCTGTCTGTGTGTTGCGCTATGAAGTGATTGCATCGTCGCTTTGGTATCTTTCTCTCCTTTTTTGGACAATGTTCTTTCTCACGAAATCTCGTAGTTAAACTGGCTCTGATCACAGTTCTAGATACACCCCATTTGAATATTTTCCTTTTCAATATGTTCATTAACTTCCGTAACGAATGCGTGTGCTCGTTTGGTTATTTCTTTGTCATCCTGGGTATCGTTCTTTTCTTGGAGCATAGTTATGAGGTGAGGCGTTATTCCAAAGTCTCTTTTCAAATTATCAGTGAAGTGTACGGAAGTCCTGAAGTTCACAAGCCCAATATTTCTGGCTGCTTCAATTGCCCAATGTTGTGATGCCAGTAGTGAATGCTATATCCCAGTTCTCTTGCCTCATCAAACTTGGGTATTGTATGCTGTTTAACGACATTTACTTGTAGTGTGCGATTTCCTTTAAAAATGGTTACATTTTCCCTTTTCTTCGCTACATGGTCCAACACAACTTTAATATTACTTTTTGTCTTTAGTTTGAGGTATCTCTTCATTAGCTTCTCATATGTGTTATACCCTTGGACATAATATTGTTTAATGTTTTGTCATCGAACATTGTGACTACACTTGACACTGACCTTTTTTACAGATGAAAGTTCATAATCACTGTCGCTGCTTCCATCTTCTCTCTTAGGACTTGAAGTGCAATCACTGCTTTCAATGCATAGCTCATCATTACCTTCATTACCATTAACGTAACCATGATCTAATGTTACAACACTATCACTGTCTAACAGGTTTTCATATTTATTCATAATCACAGACGCAAGAAAACATGCAAACAACTCATCTTCCAGACCACTACTATTTTCATGGCACACCTTACGTCGTACTTTCAGCTCAACCAACCTCAATATTTTAAGTGGATTAATTATTACTAATCATCGAACCATTTTGTCATCTCACTACGTACACAGACAAACAAGGCATGTGATACAAGCACCTGCACATTCTCGACTGGTGTAGCAGCCGGCGAGTGATGGGTTACTCAGTGGAGCCCTCTAGTGAGCAACTGCAGAGTTTTACAGAAAAACGAATATCACCATTGAATTCAGAGGTACGAAAATGACTTAAAACGTACGTTTGGTGTGGTTTTGTTTGTTCAAACCTGGGAGTGTTCCTTGTAAGATTTTAAAAAAATCCAAAGTACGCAATGTAACTGAAAAATTCAACCAATTCTGTAAAACAAGTGAAAATGTTAACAGGCTATCATGGCTTTTCCCTTTCAGAGTTCTTGAGCTTCAATACCATGATTCTAGCACATTTGTTATTTGCAGAAACATTCCTGAAATTCTTTTTTTCATTCTTTCTTTTAAAGCTGTTACATTGAATGTCCTATCTAGGATATTTTCAGTAGGAAGAAGACACTGTATTGAAGTATGTACGGATCTGTTAGTCATCACTTGAAGACTGGTTATTATGATTCAGGCTTTGCACTGAGTTGAGTTCTGCTATCATGCAGATTGGGCCATTGCTTTAGGTCATATCAGTAGACCTGTTTCTCATTTCCTTAGTGATTGAATTAATGAAATTAGCATAACATGCACAGCACTGCAGATGTTCCTGATATACTGCAATGCATATTGTTTCTTCTTCTCATTGATTAGAATTTGTAGATGAATGTATTCAGATATTAAGTTTGTCTTTTTGTTCTGTCTTCTGTATAATGGTAAGGAAATTTCTCCTATTTCTCAAGAAACGGAGCCAAGTGCTCCTCACCCTTTTTAGATGACACTTATACTTGAATTTCTCGCCTCACTGCTGTAATGTCAGAATAAAACCCTTATTCCCAGACAACTTGCTGTCTGACGGAAAACAGTCATCCACAGCTAACAGAGGAATTTCTTATTTGTCTTAAAAATTATCTTTTTAATTTTCTTGTCCATTGTATTCACTGATTGCTCACTGAATTATGACTACCTGCCTAATACATCACATTCCCTCCTTTTGACCAATAAGTGTCCTCCACCTACAGTGGCATCAGCTCCACAAGATGTCTGCACAACTGTGTGGGAACTGCAACTAAGCTGTTTTTATTGGAGTCAATAGCTCCAGTCTTTCTTGAGTGGAGTGGTGTGTGCAGCTATCGCACCTGGTATTCTACAATAGCATACAGATGTTCAATTAAGTCGAGATCAGTCAAGTTTGGGGACCATTTTAGATGCCTGATGTTAGCACTGTTTTCACCAAACCATTCCTGCACAAGGAAGGCCTGATAACATGGAACATTATTGTCCTGGAAGAACTCATACCCTTCTGGGAAGAAGTAAATGGTCTGCAAGCAGATCAGGGTGTAGCTGGTATCCATCCACAGGAGCCTGGAGTCACAGTTCATGCTAGCTAAACATGCCTTATATCATACAAGTGCCCCCACTGGCCTGGATAATTGATGCCATGCATGAGAGGTCTATATCCCTGATGCAATATACAGATTCACCCCTCAGAACAATAGAGTACAGAGTAAGTCAAAAGGATGTTCCTGATTTAAATGGTTTGGTACTCATGTTTAATGTAAAGCAGATACACACAACTAATACTGTTTAAAAGCACATTTTATAAAAAAAATTTCAACTTACTTATAAATGTTCAATGTGCGCTCCACACGTAACACCGAACACATCAAGTTCCTGCTAAACTGTTTGTAGCATGTTGGTGTCAATTTCTGTGATGGCTGCTGTGATGCGAGCTTTCAAATCAACCAGCATTGTTGCAAGTGGTGGTACATGGACATAATCCTTCATGAAACCCCACAAGAAAAATCACACGGAGTGAGATTTGGGGTTCGTGGTGGCCAACGCAACAGTTCTTCATCCCTCTCAGCTAAATGGCCAATTCATCATTTTGGCAGCCTGCCACTGAGGTGGCCCCCAAACGTCGTTATGAAAATGTGGTGGAGCACCATCGAGTTGAAAAATGAAGACATCAATGTCTTCTTCCAGCTGTGGGAGAAGCCATTGTTTGAGCATGTTGAGATAGTTAATTCCTGTCACAGTGGCCTCAGCAAAGAAGAAGGGCCCATACACCTTTTGATGAGTAATTGCCCAGATGACATTGACTTTTCGGGAAGCACATCCGTGCTGCAAGATTGCATGGGGATTTTCAATGCCCCAAATTCTCATGTTATGCCTGTTCACTTTTCCTGAAATGTGGAATATTGCTTCATCACTAAAAACTAACATTTCAGAGAAACCGTCATCCTCCATCAGAGTGAGAAATCTTTCACAGGAAAACGCTCGCAGGTGGCAGTCGTGCCTCGTCAGCTTTTGAATCAACTGCAGACGATACGGTTGCATGCGCAAACATTTCCTCAAAACTCGCCATACAGTTTTCTGCTGGACACCAAGTTCTCGATTAGTGGATTTCTGAGGGCTCTTTACATAATTTGCTGAACATGCTCCACTACAACATTTCCTATTGATGGACTTCCAGTTAATTTTCCCTTGCAAATGCAGCCCGTGTCTTGAAATTGTAAATATCAATTAGGAATTGACTTACCACTGGGTGTCTCTATCCCAAGTTTTGTCTGAAAATACCGTTGAACAGTTACAACTGACTTATTCATATGAAAATCGAGAACACAAAATGCCTTTTGTTGTCCGCTTGCCATCATTGTATGAATTGTTCCTTCTGCTGGACTTTTCACGCCATCTACCAATCACCCGCGGAATCAGTAGCAGGGCATTGAAACTTGGAAAGACTAAATACACATCTTGCAACTAAAAATGCTCATTACATGTCGTGTGGTAAAGCGTTGAAATCGGGAACATAATTTTGACTTACCCTGTACATGTCATGATTCATCAAACCAGCACACCTGATACCAATCTTCTTTCATTCAGTTTTCATGCTGTTAGCACACGGAGAGTGGTTTTCACTAATGGACCATTGTTAGGAGAGGGTGGCATACAAGGCATCTGCTGTTGTACACCATACATGTCAGCATGTGGCATTAGTCGTGTGGATTATTGTTTCTGGTTGATCATATTGTATTGGGTTATCAACTGCAAAATTTCCCTGCACGAATTGCCCGGTACAAGGTGGCATGTTCATCGTTCACCTCTGAAATCCACCACCCGCTACATTTGTATTGCCAGTTGGTTGCTTTACCATTTGTCACCACTCCTGGTACACTTTAACCATGGAGACCCTCGAACAACTCATGGGTGTTGCTATTTTCAAAATCGATGCACCAACCCGGTGGTGCACCTACAATTTGGCTTTTCATAAACTCCAATAAATCTTTGGCTTTACTTATCATAACCATAACTTTGCTCTCAACTCAACCACCAACCTCTTATGTACAACCCTTTGGCTTGCAGGCCACATCCTCCTTCTCATTGCTATAGTATTGGGTGTAGTTCACTTTGCATAGGGGTATTTGTAATTCACTCAGTATGTTACGAAAAATGCAATTCATGAGACTACCTTATAGGTTGTCTTATGTTATAAACGTGATTTTAATTAAACTATACATAATATCTAAGGTATTTTACCTGATATTGTCAAAGTATTTCTACGTTGTTTGCTCTGTGAGGCACGTGCTCCCGGCTCTGAGAGGTCTCTTACGTTACGGACTTTTGGTTAGTTATAAAATAAATTGCAGAAATAAAACAGTTAGGTTATATATTTTCAGTTCCACATTCATTCACTTGCACAGTCAAACGTTTAAAATTTACTATTAATTAAAAGATTTTAGTAAAAAGAGTTATACTCATCGGGTCAGGAGACGTCTCACACGTGGTTCGTTGTTGTGGCGAGCGCTTTCTGCGGTACATTTACCGCCATCTTCTGGCCATTATTCAGTATGTATTGTAATAGCCATTTTTCACCATTCTCTTAAAATTTTATGTATAACCCAGAAAAGCATATAACTTTTGTATGTTATTTAGAAATGCATATTACACTCTTGATAACACAAACCTTATCACAAAAATGATGCACAAACTACTTACTCCTGTTAAAAAAATATAGAAAACTACAAAAAGAAATAGGAACTATTCTAGTATGCCCTTTTTGACATTTCAGTTAAGATTCCCTTGGTTCACAGGTTGTTGTTGATGTCATTTGAGCAACAGTTCTATAAATAAAAAGTTGGTTATTCACAAACAAAAAAGAAATTCTCTCATTCTCTAACTTTGCTGTGTATCTGGATCATATCATGCAGTGTTGTTCATGAAACATTCAGCAGTGCATATCCTGTCAAGAGGGTAATTTATATTGCAATAACACACAAGTAAGCCAAAGAAAAAATTAGGGTAAAGAAATGTTTGTGACAGTAAAAATATCTGGTGTCAGATGGCTTTGGTTGTTATGTAGTCTAATTTTTAAGGAATATCACTGTGCTGATCAGAGTATATTGATGAAGATTACGTACAGCAAACTGTATTAACCTTAAGCAAACGCTAACCAAAATTCAGGGATTGTTGCTGTAATTATATGAAACTACTCACCATCAGCAGCAATTAGGCAAAACTTCAAGAATTCAATGTCTCCATTGGCTTTTCCATATTTTATGTGTAAAGATGTTCATTGAAGTTGTAACATTTTTAATGCACAAATCATCATTCTGCTGAAGTCACTGCATGAACAGACTGTACAGCAAAGTGTGAAAAGTTGGGGGAGAGAGGGAGGGGGTGTTAAACAGCAAGTAGTTTATATGAAACTACTCACCATCAGCAGCAATTAGGCAAAACTTCAAGAATTCAATGTCTCCATTGGCTTTTCCATATTTTATGTGTAAAGATGTTCATTGAAGTTGTAACATTTTTAATGCACAAATCATCATTCTGCTGAAGTCACTGCATGAACAGACTGTACAGCAAAGTGTGAAAAGTTGGGGGAGAGAGGGAGGGGGTATTAAACAGCAAATAAGAAAGCCTTAACTTTGGGTTTACCTGAAGAAATTTTGTTCCAATAGTTATGTAAAAGTGTTATTACTTGTTATTCTTTATGTTCTGAGTTGGTTTCACTTTCTCGCCTGAATTTCATATTTAATGTCTCAACGTAAAAACAACTCTTCAGGGACCATGGTGTTTTGTAGAGGATGTTAACCTTGTACATTTTTAGGATTTTTTGGCTCAGTTCATTTCTCATTAGGAAGAAAATGAAAGCTTCCATGCATTTTACAAGTTTAGTGAGAAGTGATGACATCCCTCTAAGGGAAGGATTCATCTCTAAATATTTTCTAAAGCTGTAATCTTTATCAGATTTGGGTAGGTAGTTAGATTTTTTAACACAAGGCTTGATATGACTGAAGAGTACTATGAACAGAACAAGTTATAGTATAATAAAGCATGTGCAGTTAATCATTCTGTTCACTGTAGTTGTTCGAATGTCACATTCTACTAACCACAATTTTTTTTTCTCTTTTTTCTGGAAGGGGAAATGAGATAGTTAATAAGAAAAATTGAAGTCATGGGATGATGTTGCTACAAATGCAAAGATGTTTGATATATATCATCATCATCATTGTCAACCATTATCAGTCCACTGCTGGATGAAGGTCTCCCCAAGTTTCTTCCACAACGGTCTATTTTGCACCAGTCTTCTCCATTACATATATATACACTATATTGACAAAAGTCACTGAACACCTGAAAGAAAAACACAACCTAGCATTTATTGACATACATTAGTACGGTGTCGGTCCACTTTTGGCTTTAACGCATGCACTGACTCTTTGAGACATGCTTTCGACTAGGTTTTGGAACACAGCGATAGGTATGCGCTTCCATTCAGTACATAATGCTGCCGCTAACTGTTGCTTAGTAGTAGGACTTGGCTCCAAACTTCGTATACGGCGGTCTAATTCATCCCATAGATGCTCTATGGGATTAAGATCGGGGCTCTGTGCTGGCCAATCCACACACAATACGGAATTATCTTCAATCCACGCCGTAACAGTCCTTGCTTTATGGCTCAGGGCATTATCCTGCTGGTACCAACAAGACTCGGTTCCATAGTGTTGCCACAGAGTTGGTAGAGCATAATTGTTCAAAATATCGAGGTAGACGTGCTGGGTAACAGGTTTGTCCACGATAACCAATGGGTTGGGACCATACCACGAAAAACACCCCCATATGAGTACACTTTCAGCTCCAAACTTGACTGTAGGAACAATAAACTGTGATAAATAGTGTTCCCCGGCTGCTGCCATACCCACACATGGCCATTAGACTGATGGATCGTGTATCTGGATTCATCAGTCCATAGGACCCATTTCCATTGATCTATGGTCCACGATAAATGTTCTTTACACCATGTAAACGACGAGTAGCATTCCGAGTGGAGATGAAAGGCTTATGAGCAGCCATACGATGTTGGTAACCCATTTAATGAAATTCTCTGCGAATGGTACGTGTACATACCGAGGTTCCAGCATTTTTACTCACCTTTACACTGAAGTCTTGTGCAGTACAACGTCGATTAGCTGTAGCGACTCTCCTGAGGCTTCGACGTCCTCTATCACTGATTTTCTTTGATCTGCCGGTATGTTTTGCAGCTTCAGGCACGCCATGTGTCTTCCACTTATTCAGTACATCCAAAACAGTTGACTTGGGTATGTTTAAAGACCTCTCAGTTTCTCTTATGGACAACTCACTAATATAACTTCCAACAATCTTTCCTTTCTCAAAGTCAGTTCTCTCCTGCCGCGACATTTTCACCCAACCTTACAGTGCGATATGATCGTGGCCAGCTGCAGGCTTGTTTTTATACCGTTTGTAACTGTACCACACATTTTAACAACACAGCAGATCCGTTCAGTTGCTTTTGAAGGAATGTCCAGTGACTTTTGTCAGTATAGTGTATATCATTGTTGACCGTTATCAATTCACTGCTGGATGAAGATCTCCCCAAGTTTCCTCCACAAGTGTCTGTCTTGAGCCACTCTCTTCCATTTTACTCCGGCATGTTTTCCAATTTCATCCATCCATCTCCTATGTGGTCTTCTTCTAGGTTTTTTTCTGTCTCTTGGTATCCAGTCTAAACTTTCAGTTTTCCATCAGTGGTTTGTTCTTCTAGCAATGTGTCCAGCCCATTGCAATTTTGGAGATTTTACTCTGATCATGTCTTCCACTCTTGTCATTTTCCTTATCCATGAGTTCCTCATCTTATTTTTCCTGGTTTTATATATATATATATATATGTCCAGCTAAAAACTGCCTCAATCATATGAATTTGAAATGGAAAAGTTTTCAGAATTCCATTAGATGAATTATGAAGAAAAGACATACAAATTGTGAAGGTGGTGGATGCTATTTGTAAATTATACATATTAATGTTTAGAACATTTTAAGGCTTCCATAAATGCATCTGCTATATTTTTCATAGGAGCAGTCGTATCATTCTAATCTGTGTTGATGTAATAATGTTTAGAACATTTTAAGGCTTCCATAAATGCATCTGCTATATTTTTCATAGGAGCAGTCGTATCATTCTAATCTGTGTTGATGTAAAAATATTTTTAAGTCTGGTAATCATGAGCAAAGTTGGAAACTTTTTATTTCTTATTTATTTATGATGTATAACTGTTCTGAAATTAATAGAAGCAATGTTACTGCAAATAATACCCACAAATATCTGCTATTGCAGATATAAGTATAAGGTGTAATTGTGATCCAGACTGAAGGATTGATAGAATCTATCACTTTTTAAGATAAATGGAAGAGGTTTGATGGCTATTGGCTGTACAGAATTATTGAATCCTTTCTATCTTATGAAAGGATATGATGTCATTATAGAAACTGATGGCAGAATGCATCCCTTTTTCAGAAACTTATTGATAAATTTTAATTAAAAAATAGTTTTGATTGTTCCCTTAACTCAGAGTTAAATTTGCCAGATCCTTCTGTTAGTACTTTCTAATTTAGGTCTTCTGTAATTTGATTTGATTTCAACTTATTTATATTTTTATTAGAACAGGGTGGCACACATAAAACTAGTCCTAAATGCGATTTGGGTTACACTTGTAAAGTTATATTTCGTAGTTCACCGCTGGAAACTACTTGATGCTGATGTGCATGCGTGTATATAAGTTCATTGATCATCCACACTCCAGGAGATAGTCTGCAGCTGTCTGTGTGTGAGTCATGTTGTGTTTTTATCATGGAGGCATATGTTTGCACATTTTCTTTCATTTGGTTTGTGAACGATTTAAAGCAAAAATACCCTGGGGCCAATGTTCCTGTTAAATCAATGATCCAGGACTTAGTGAAAAAATTATGTACAACTCATTCTGTTATCGGTGTGCAGAGAGTGAAACTCGCACACCAGAAGCTGTCACCAACTTAGTAAATTGTATTGAAAGACGCCCCAACAAGTCAGCACAATGTTTATTTCAGTAGAAAGGCATTACTTGAAAGTCAATTCAATGCACATATTTTATGATTTAAGAATTAAACCATATGAGTGTTGTGCAGGAATTATGACCATTTGATAAAGAAAAAACGTGTCCATTACTGTCTGTGGCTCTTAGAGATGGTTTATGAAGGACTGCCTGACCCATTTCTGTTCATTTCAATTGACAAGGCTTGGTTCCACCTTTTGGGCTATGTCAGTTCACACAACACACGAACGACACTGGGCTGCTGAAAACCCACACATGTTCCAACAAAAATCACTCTATAATTTAAAAGTCTGTGTATGGTGTTACATCAGCACATCACCAGACCCATTTTTTTCAAGGAGAATGTGAATAGCAACTTTTCTCTATGGATCTAGGAAGAGTTTGTAAGCCAATTGAGATTCCAGATGAACTCAATTATGCCTTCTTTCAACAACATGGAGCAATTTGCTGTGCCTCTGATCACTCACTCAGTCAAATCCGCAGTGATTTTTTCATTAACGGACAATCTGTAAAGATCTACGGCCACCCCGCTCTCCCGACTTATAACCGTGCGAGCTCACTAAATGGAAAGGTCTGCCACAACAACCCTTAAACTTTGGAAGAGTTAAAAACCAACATACAGCAAGAGATTGCCTGCATTTCAGTTGCCGAATTGCAGGGCGTTTTCCTGAACATTTTTCAGCGAATGTAAAGATGCATTGAGGTAAGTAGCGACTATTTCCAACACAAATGGTTGTAAAAATGCTGGTAAACATGTCAGTTGTTAACATTATAGCATTTTTTTTAAGTTAAAAATACCATTTATTTATCATACCAAATATAACTGAAATGTATGGTGCATTATGACCAAGTGAAACTGTTCGACTGTATTTTGCATTTGGGGCCAGTTTTATGTGTGCCATCCTATAGTGTAATTTTAAAGGAAGTAAATCACTTTTTGGATTGCATTCATATGTACTTTTTTCTTATCACGCCATTCATGAAATTTTCTGATTTTAGGTTTTGAGGGATGAATTTACCTCTCAGCAGCCAGTCCTAAATCGCTTCCGGGATACCGGTCATTCTGTTCTGGATCAGATGGATGTTAGCAGCCCTGGAGCTAAGAAGATCAGGGATCAAATGCAAAGCATTAATAGTAGCTGGGATGATCTAATGGGCAAGCTTGCTGATAGAGAAAGAAGTTTAGATGCAGCCAGTGGAGCTGCCAAAGATTTCCAGGAGAGCCTCAACAGACTTCAAGACAGACTTCAACACATCGGTGATGAATTCGATCATTTATCAGAAGCTGGTTCAGATGCAGAAGATCAGCTGAGGAAATTAAATGTAAGTGTTCTATTAAGTTATATTTAGAAACATTTTCAGTCTATCTTGAATACATTCAAGGAAAAAAATTATTTTAGACTTTTAACTATGATTTATTTGAATTCACATTTTTATGATAATTAAAATGTTTTGAAACATTTTCTGGCCTTGATATATTTTTCATCTCTGTTGCATGTTACCACTGGCATGGCGCAGTTGTTTAATGTGCTGTATTGCAGTGTGAAAGGCAGACGTTTCTGTCAGGTGTTCAAATCCTGGTCCAGCCATCTAGTCAGCGGTTTTTCAGCGGTTTTCCGCTGACTCCACTGACTTGGGGTCGCAAATGCATGGATGATTCGCTGTGAAGTCGGCCTGGACGAACTTTACCCCCTTACCTACATGCAGCAGAGAAATGGCAAGCTGGCTGCATTAATTTGCCAATAACCCTCAAATGTGCCTAATCATCTTTGCAGGACTCCCTCAAAGGTGCCTAATCATCTTTGCAGGCAGGGAGATAAAGAGAGAGGTGAATGTTAATTTACCTGATCAGCTGCAATGTTGGCATAGTGGATTTTAACCCATTAACTAATCTAGAAAATTTTACAACTGATAGCAGTGATAAGAATTTAAAAACTGATTAGAAATGGCTCCACTTTGTTGATATTATTCAGCTCATTTTGGGTTTTAATTAACAATAATATGCACCTTAGGTGCCAAATATGATGAAATAAAAAGACAGTATTTATAAGACAGCAAACAATATAGCTATTGCCATGCTTTACTGTTCAGCATGTAACTTTAATATCAGAAAATTTGAGAATGACATTGCCCTGGAGCCGAAATTGAATCTGCATCTCCCGATTTTCGTCCAAGCAGGCAATCCATTACACTTTAAAAATCCTGTAGTTGCTCCATGTATTCTTCCACGATCTCCATGTAACTGAACATCAGAAAACTTTAAAATTACATCACTCTGGAGTGGGAATCAAACCATCATCTCCCTATTTCCATTCGAGCATGTTATCCATTACACCACACTGAAGTGGGAATCAAACCCTCATATCCCTATTTTCATTTGAGCATGTTATCCATTACACCACCCAGGATATTAAAATTTCAAGTATCTGATGGTTAAGAATCTAAACAACTTGAGAATTTTCAAGTTTTCTGATGCAAAGTTACATGTCGAACAGTAAGCAAGGGCAATAGCTTATTCTGTTTGCTGTCTTAAAAATACCGTTGTTGTTCCATGAATTTGCAAGAAATATTTCTTCCACAATCTCCAAAATAAAAAGATATATTAGAAATATCCTGATACAGGTATACCTTAGTAAGCTTTGTTGTGTAGTACAGCTTTTATTTTCTGTAGTTTTTCACATGCTGGATGAATATTTTGTTTGATAAAGATAGTTACCATTGTTTTCGTAGGTAGTAGTCTCTTAGTGATTGTATTCGATTGTGGAATATTCTTAATTGAGTAATTAAACCTGAGATAGTGGTGATATCCCCTAAATTCTATGTTTTGTCAAGTTCAACATATTAATTTTTTAATGAGTCTGCTGTGCCATATTTCATAACAGCTGTATTATAACAGATATAATGCGATATTTTTTATGGTTTTTCTCTTCATTTTGATTTTTTTATTCAATAAAAGATAAATCAAAGTAATAATAGTAATATGCTGTATCTTTTTTGTATACCTATGATGTGAACTTTAAAAGGACAGCACGTTGAAGCAAGTGCATTTGTTGCTGGGTAAATTGGATCTCCACTGTGTATTTGAATAGGATACTTTCAGTGTATAGGTAGAAACAGCTTTTTTTTTTTTGTCAGATATTTTCTTCTAACTTCCTATCTTAATAATTTGCCAATGAATGGGCATTTGAACAACCAAATAATTTTTATTTCATTATACCAGACTCTTATCTTTGTGAAATCTCTGTGAATTCATGTTTATAATACTCAAGATGTTTAGGGAAAAGGGCACGAGGTTTATTTATCATGCCTGATATTGTAGCTCTTAAATTGTCTCTGTTATTACTTTCATTGGAAGTTTGTTCTACTTTAACTGTATTTGTACTTGTGTACATTGGAGATGTTTACTTTTTCATGAACAGTTTTTGCCAATGAAGTGAAATTTTTTGTGGTCTGTGTGTGTGTGTGTGCGCGCACGCTTGATATGATTTAGTTTGTTTTTCTCCTGTGAGCAATTATTGTCATGGAATATTTTCTTTTGTAATATTTTGTAAAAATTATTGTTGTTTTCAATTCTTAGGATTTGGAGGATCAATTAGATGCCCAGCGACCACTTTTAGCAGATGCAGAAACAGTTTGTGAGCAACTGTGTGATATCCTAAGTGATTCTGCTTCAAAGATTGAGATAAAAAATAAGCTTAATTCAGTGGAAAAGCAATATAACAACTTAAACAGGAAAATAAGTAAGTTTTATATTTTTTTTTGTATGTGTTTAATTATTAAGCTATAGAAAATTGCATTGTTTTCTTATGCATAATTCACAATCTGTGTGCTTTCCAGTTTCAGTTTGTTGTTCCAGAAATTGGTCTAGTAGCATAAGTTTTTTTAATTAAAAATATCCTCAAACAAAAAAAGAGAAACTTTATTTCCATGTTTCTTTTCATGTCTAACATAACAACCTGCTATGATAAAAGAACAATTTTGTAAATTTATGAGTGCAGTTTAAAATTTAATTCTTCAAATATTCAGAATAAATTATATACATTTTTAGCACATGTTGCAGTTTTGCCCAAAAAAATTGTAACTGGTTCTTGAAACTTTACTTACTGCATTCTGTTCTTTTTGCAAAAAGTTTGTTTGCATATTTGAAAAAAGGAAGCAAGTACTGTTTTACTAGAAATGGATATTTATAATAAATTATATTCAAAAGTTCTTAAACTTATGTCACATGATTGCTTTTTTAAATATTCATTATCATTTGTTCTTAATGGATATGTTATAAGATGATGGCTAAGTTTTACTTTGTAACTTTGTATACATTTTATCTAAGTTATGGTTTGATGCTAATTCAGAACAGAATATCATAATAGTACAATTCAAAATTAATGTAATTTTGTAATAATTTTCATCCTAGATAACCGAAAAGCAGAGCTGGAATCATCTCTGAAAGAGGATAAGGACTTCTACTTGTCATTTGATCGAATACAGCAGTGGTTAAATAATATGGAACATACTTTAGCTCATGAATTTCCTGTGTCTGCTGATCAGGGTGTTCTCAAAAGACAAGTGCAGGAGTTTGAGGTATGTATAACAAAAGGTATTTTTACATAAATGGAGTAACGCAGAGAATTTCAGTAGTATGCTTTTGTAAAGTGATTTACAGTATTGAGAGTATGTTAATTAGATTAAGAGAAATAGATTTCTGTGTGAGAGTGAAATTAAATTAGAATTCATTTAGATGATAAAAATGTTAGGAGGAAGTGAAAAGATATGAATGCTAAAATAATGAAGAGACCAACAGCGAAATTTACAAAATGCATATTGTGTATGATCATTGGAACATTAAATATATAAACAGCTGAACTGTAAAATGTACACTCTTCTTTTAAATGTCCATTCACAGCTAAAACTAATGTTGACCTTTAATCAAATAGGTTATTGCTGTGTTGGGCTACTGTAGTTTGACAGCTCCTGCAGCATGTCTTGTGAAACACTTTCAATTTCAATTTATTTCTAGTAGAAAGATGCTGATTTTACTCTATTCCTACTATGAAACTGCTTAGATATTAACCATAAAAAATAAGTTCTGCTTTGCTGTGATCCTTGGTCTAAGTTCACCCCAAAGGCATTCTGTGCAGTGGTTAATTTCAGATTTCTGTGCTGACAGTTGCAAAATTCCATGTTATTCTCTTCAAAAACTGTGTAGTCACACACAATCTGTGCTGTGCAGTATGATGTATTGTTACATTGTGAGCTTCAAGGCCAGGTTTTTTAGAATTAGCACATTGTAAGATGTACAAAATTATCCAGAACATTGATGTACAGTAGTTGTATTTCAGCATTGTCCCACACATTGCTACCTGCAGTTCTGTCTGACTCATGCCACACTAAACACAACCATACCAGGGTGTTTCCTAATGGAATTGCCCCAATCCTTTAGAATAGTTGCATAGTGAAAGCTGCATTTAAAGCCAGTTAGCATTGTGAACAATGCAGAAGAAGCCATTCAAACACTTTGACATATGCATATAAGAGACTAATAGTTGTTTTAAAATGATTATTATGTTAGTGGGTAAATGTAAGTCAATTTTAAAATCATAATTTAATTTTTAATGCAGGTTTCTTACAAAGAAGTTTTGGACAAAGAACATGAGGTGCACTTGCTGATGGGCAAAGGTTTTGAGATGCTGCCAAAAATTACAAGGAAGTCTGAAGCTGTACAGCTGCAAAATAAAATGGACAGCACCAAGAGACAGTGGGAGAAAGTTCGCAAAGCTGCCCTTGACAGGTATCATCATCTCAGTTACTACTAAACTGGCTGAATTAAAATAATACATCTGTTGTATTTTTCCTTCTAAATATATTTAAATATTATCAACCAGTAATATTTGAAAAATTCACATGTACTTTGTATACAGTCCATGACACTGATATGCCAACATCCAGATGATAAATGGTTGTGACTCAGCTCATATGCATGTTGTGAAGTGTGGAGCATCGTGTCAAGATATGCAAATATTTCCAATGCCAAACCAATCCTGAAGTGGCAGTAATGTAAATGTGGAAGTGTCAGCCTTTCAGTTAAGTATACCCTAAGTTTGTGGCCAGTCTGGTGACAGATTCCCAGTTGTAAACCAGTTTGTCTAGAATGCTGAGATGACATATTTGTCAGTTAGTTGTTTGCACAACTCAGTGACTTTGAGAGGGAATGTACTGTGAGAAGGCAGATGGCCAACTCTGTGTGTTGTGGAATATGTGGTCCATAACAATTGAACAGTCCACTGATGCTGACACCTAATCAGTCGCAAGAAGACATGCATACAGGCCAGGTTAGGACTGGCACACATTGGATGGCTGTACCGCAAGTGGACATTCCAATATGGCAATAGGTCCCACACTGCACCTTCATCCACACTAGCTTCAATCAGCATGATGGTAATACTGGTTAGTAGTCACTCTACAATGAACCATTTCCTGCCAGCTGGTAAAACCAGGATTGCACGTGTGGCATCCATTACATTGCCTGCTGTTGGCCTGTGCCCACTGTCACTACCATCTTAAATGTTGCTGCAAATGAGTCAGCTGAGGTACAAAATGAGTATCTTGTGGTCTATAGCTGTGCATCTCACTTCTGCGTAGGACCTTATGATTAGTAGATACATGTGTGGAAATTACACAGTCAGTGCATCAATTCTGTGGCCATTGTTGAAAAACAAACAAGAGGCAGGCAGCAGTATCTGAACATATTTGTTGTGTCCCACAGGTAGTTTTGATGGTTTGGCTCTTTGTTGCAGATATCCCAGAACACATAATATCTCCTTTGTAGAAGGGATGCCTGGCATGGTGTTTAGCTAACATATTGTGAGTATCTCCTTAGTCTATATGATGTCACCCCATGATCATGGCCAGCCAGGTCTCCAGAATCACCAATAGGGCCTGTGGGATGTGGTCATACTCTTGCTCCTTGCTCACCTGTCACTGGCTCTGAAAGTAGTCATCTTGCAAAAACAGGTGCAAAAATATTAATGTAGAGTGCTGCATGTGGCTGTACACAAAGGCTGTGTATCCCGTGTAACTACCAATTTGTCACACAAAAGTTGTTTGTTTGCTCTGAAAATGGTATCTCTTGTTTTCACCACCTAAAGATGCATCTGCCCATGAGTCACCTTTAAATTTCACTACCACTTCTGATTCTCCTGATCTTCATCAAGTCTAATCAAACCTCTTTAAACCACCACCCTTGCTTTTTTCCAACTGTCACTTACCATGGAACAGACTTTTCTACACTCCTGCACACTGAAAATTCCCTCTATGAGCTGCTACCTTGCCGGCCACCTTGCTGGCCACCAACTGCCCATACACTAAGAGCATCAAATGTTTTCAGAGCATGTTAAACATTCTTTTTAAACCATCTGCACAGAAAAGAATTAAAGAAACTTATTTCAAGTATCTTTTGTTTGCTGTTCAAAGAATCAAATTCTCATTCTTACTGTTTATAATTTACACTGAATTTTTATATGAAACTCTGCCACAGGTGTTTTGTCCTCCCACCCCCTTACATGCTTCTATTGGTTAATTAGTAACTTTACTTGCGGGAATGGATTGTTGCATTTAAAGCACAGTGCTTATTTGAAGCTGCATGGCTATCAACATGTGCATGTGTTTAAGGGTTCATCCGTACCCTTTAGTGCCTAGAAAGTGATGGAATATGGGAGTGCTGTCCTATGAATTCACCTTTTTTGTAAAGGGAACAAAGCTGTGTAAAAGATACAAAGCCTCTCCCACTCTGGCATTTTTGAAGTGAACAACAGCTTTTAATTATTCAGTGCATTTATTGCTTTTTGATGCAGTTTATCACATGGTTAGGAAATTGTTACAAGTGTGACTCCCACTTTTCTCAGTCTTCTTTTTGACCAAATTCTGCATCAATGGGGAAAGCTGCCTTTATTGTCCATGAAACAAATTTTAATTTGTGAGTAAATGGGGAGGGGGGATGATTGTCTTTCAAGGCAGCAATTCGGTATGAATCATTTTTCCATTTCATTTGAGAAAAGTATTAGCTAACAGGCTGACAGACAGAGGAAGATATCCTAAATGAGAAACACAAGTGAATGAGCTTGGAAAAATCATTACACTCAGTAAAAAAAATGGAAAACAAAACAAAAAGCAGACATGATAAGTGGAACAATCCCTAGTATTATGGGTAAAACAAATAAACACCAAACATAGTGTCATTACATATAAAATTGTTTGGGAAAAGGCTCAGCTATTTGGAATGCAGCTGGACATTGTCACTAATAATGAATTTTTAAATTATTGTTATTGCTCACCATTGGTGGTGATACTACCAATTGGGACCAGATTACTTGTCCCCACTGAGTCAAAACATAGTTCAGAAAATTCATGCTTTCCTTATTTCTCCAAATCTTCATTGAAAGTGGGAAACAATTTAAAAGCTACTGTCTAAAAGGACTTTTACACACAGGAAAAACAAACATTTCTTTTATCCATTCAGTATGGATATGTTAGTTTAAAAACATAGGTCTTCATTCCAGTACTTTTTAAGAATTTCCACCATTGTCATTAACCTTCTTTATGCCACCATCCTTGCTTATTGCCAGAAAAACAGCTAAAACAAATGTTGGCAGTTTAAAGGGGTATGACCATATGCTGCAGCCATTTCACCTTCAGTAACAATACATTTTAAAGGGACCAAAGTTTTTCAGCTAGTTGCCTAGAAATGTATGTAGCATTAACTTCTTATATTTAGATCTTGCATTTCTGATCATATACAGAAATTCTGTGTGTTCTTCTATTATATCCCTCAGACTAGTAACACCAAATTAGAATGGGTATCTAATCTCCTTCTGATCCTCTGTAGTTATGTGGTCAAGAAACTACTTGAAAAGAGAGAACATGCTAAAGCTAGTGTGCTGCAATAGAAATTAGGAGATTTAGGTTGAAGCATCTTAATCGGATGGAATAAATTTTCCAATATTTTGAATTGTGTTTACTGTGATTCCCTTTACAGAATAATTGAAGTTCCAGATATAGTGTTTTAAGTCATGGGGGAAATTCTCATCGAAAGCTTTAACTGTTTCATTTTTGTTCATATTTTGCTGTTTACATTAACGTAATGATACCAGCATATTTCAGAAAATTAATTCTGTGTGTCATGTGATTCCCTAGTATTTTTAAAATATGATGTCAAAACTATTTCTAGGCATACACATCTACAACGATGTTCAGAAAACTGCAAGAAGTATCATGCTGCTGTTGATGTATTTGCCCCTTGGCTCAACAAAAGTGAAGATCGGCTTAATTCTTTGCTGCCAATAAGTTTCCATCGTTCTCAGCTTGATAAGCAAGTGAAAGAGATCCAGGTACTTTTACTTTTGAATTAATTTTGGTTTCAATTTTTGTGGTGGGTGGATGTATGCTTCTGTGCATTTGTTTATGTGATTGTTAAATTTATTGTCATGAATTCTAATCATAGTGTCACATGGGTTGTGCCATGAAGAGCTGACAGTTAACAGAGAGGCAAAAAACGTTTTCCAAAAAAATATGGGCTGTAAACTCAGTATTGACATTCAGAATCATTTCAGATATCCTCGGTGCAGCTGTAAATTGAATTTGCAATGCCAGCTATGGCTTGCTTCTTTTTTCCAAGAGTTTGAGGAACATCCTTTTTTAATATTTTAGGTACTGAAAAGAATCAGCAATTTTAGGTTGTCATCATTTTGGTTTCATATCTATCTATTAAACTAGAGCTTTGATTGGATGACATATAGCACACATATATGAGACTAATTACATGTATACACCAACAGCACTAAACAGAAGATAATAGATAACATGAGATTAATTAGTAAAACAGAGGATGTCTTTTATCAGCTGTGATATCTTTTACAGGATGCAAGGCTGTTATGTGTGCCAAAGGCCCACCTTTGATTTTTTTTCACAGCTTTTAGCTTAGTAAATTTTCCATAACTTCTGACAAGTTTGTTGGGAAATTATCCTCCATTCTTAATGCAGAACTATCTTGAATTATGCTAGTGATTAGCATATCTCACCTTAAAGTAAGTGGTATCAGTCAAACTTTGAAGCATCTATTTTATGCTAATATAAAAAAAAAAAAAAAACTGTTGGGAAACTTTAGTCCAAGACATAGCTTTTTACTATGTGAAGTGTCCTGTTCAGTACTTAATATAATAAATTTCTTTGTGTGATTTACTACAAAGTTGATAATTGCAAAACAATCCCTCGATGCTCTGCACTTCAGCTGACTGTTTATTAACATTGTATTGGGGAGGGGGGACTTAACCATTTGTATGAGTTGCTAAGTTCCAATTTAATGGCACATTTCAGTAGAGGTTCAGAACTTTTACAGCTGAGGTGTACATTCTAGGACTTCTGCTGAAAATAATGGCCAGCTGAAAAAAAAAAAAAAGTAGTGCTGCTGATGTCAGCTGAAGTGCACGGCATCAAGAGAATGTATTGCGGCTAATACAGCTATGTAATGATACTAAGTAGTGAAACAGGATGTTGCATATGATGGAAAGGTATGTCTTTGACCAAGATTTTTTTTTTGTCTTGTTTGTAGTCATGTTGACCTGCAAAGATGGCTCCATACACATCATTTATCCCACAAATATTCAGTAAGAGTAAATCCATGAGCTAGCCAGTATACAAGAGGAATGCTGTTATTCTCAAGTGCCTTTGCAACTGTCACTGAGCCATGAAACCCTTGTTGTCAGAGGTTTGTGGGTGGTAGCTGACCCATGAAAATGCTGTACATGCTGACATACATTTCTGCACACTGTGAGACTTCTTGGGAGATTGCTGTTCAGTCATTCATCACTACATGTTCTACAGCTCTCAGACCCCTGTGCAAAATACATGATCACCTGGGCTGTGGTTCATAACTAACATTACGATGCCATTACTTAAAATGTTCCACACTATTGTGCTAAAGATTTTTACACTTGGCGATACATCTTATGTTCAGCCCCGTTAGGTGAAATAAGACATCTTGTTCATGCTCGAAGCCATTTTTGTCTGCATGTCATTTTAAAGCTTGCGACTGAAGGTGATGTTCGCATGTGCTTCCTTATACACTGAGCTTTCAAGAGCATCATTCACAACATAGCCTCTTTTTGCATCGGGTTCTCCACTGCTGTAGTGTCTCACAACTTTTAGCAAGATAGTTTATCTTTGCTATCTCTGCTTGCTGTGTCTTATCTAACATGTTTTCTAGGGTGTGGTTTTGTTAAGTATGATTTTCTTCTGTTCTCACAGTTATGAAATAATGCTTGACAAAAAACTGCTTTGTCTATTATTCATGCCTCGAAAACTGTTCTTAATTAAAATTTGAACAATGGATTTCATTGCAACTCGGATCAGTATGCTGAATTTAAAGAAATGGCTTATGAAAAAATTGCCATAATAGTCACCTTGAAAGCACTTGAAGTTTCTTAATGATTTGTGAAATATTCAAGAAAATTCTATATTCATATTGCTACTTCTCATTTTAAAATGTACATGTGCTTAAAGTTGGTGTTTCATAAGGAAAACAGGCTTAATTATGTAATGTGCTTAAGGCTTTTCAGTGTATTTAGGGATGCGTGTATGCATGGTACCAAAATAGGCAGTATTGGATTATGTCTCGATAATCCTCATATGAGCAGGATACTGTATGCTGATGACACAGTCCTGTTGGTGGAGAGCAAAAGTGCATTGTGGAAAATGATATCCTGCATGTACGAAGTTTATATAGAATTCAAACAGTATAAGGTAAATAAGGTTAAAACTAAAGTTATGGTTTTTGAGTGATTAACTTTCGGTACTGAATTCAAGATCAGCCTAAGTGGTACAGAGTTAGACCAGGTAAATTTCCATTTTTAGGCATGTTTGACAGAGAAAACAGATTAGGAGGTGAAATTAGTAGATAAGTTAATTCAGCTGTGAAAGTCATATCTGCTTTAGGAAGAGTTCACAGTACTGACAAGTTCTTGAAAAGGTCCCAAGTGGCTGTGTATGAAAGCATAATTGCTCCTCCTCTGATGTACTTTAGTGCAACTTGGGTGCTGTAAAAGAGTGACAGCATTCGTTTGTGTGCTAGAGGATGTGTTACTTATGGAGGGTTTGTGACAAGACATGCTGTTATGTAAGGAACGAAGATGTGTTGCAGATATGTCATGCGAAGCAAAATGTCATTTGTAGAGTGGAGACAAATATTTGGAAGTGCTTTGGCCATGTTCAAACAATGATTGGTGAGTTGCTTACTAAGAAAATTTATTCATTCCAACTGGCTCCTGCCAGTTGGAATGAAAGGAATGTAGAGGGTGGCCAAAGAAATCGTAGGCATGCCAGATTCAGGAATGTGTGCATGAGAAAAGTATAATGAGTGTGAAGTACAAAATATTGTATGGTGGATATCAGTGAATCTTGAGTTCTGTGCCACGATCATCATAAATAACAAGGGACTGCCTGATGAAGGATAAGAGTTTTCTCTGAAAATTTACAATTTAAAATAAACAATTCCTAGAAGAAGAAAAACATATAAGTGTAATTAAGTGTTTAAGTAAATGGGACGTTTGATTGTCAACAGTAAGTAAAATCTAGTACCATCAGCAACTTCAATATTAACACTTGATTTTTCTTTGAGGAGCTAACCACTGAATGCCAGAAAACAGCTTTGTGGTGGTATGTACGTATGTGTTAGATAAGATTAAAAAATAATTGTAGTCACTTAGATTCTTGTTGTTGTTATTAATTTTATGAGAAGTGGTATCAGAATTTCTTTTGCAATTTTGTAAATATAATTCTATCATGTTTTTAAATTTTCTTTGGCTTGCAGGATAAGAAGCAATTTACTACATGTAAAATTATGATCTTATTTAAAATCAGTGAAATGGAATTGGAATAAACTGGATACTGATAAATTGTTTTTTCTGCATATGTAATGTATGTATATTATGTTGCATGTTCCTGTGTTTTGCCACTGCTGTAACTAAGTGATCAGAGGCACAGTCTTCTGTGTGTTTTAGCTGGACATGGGTTTGAGTTCCACATGAGGCATGGTGGCATGTTTGTCATGTGGGGTTTGTTCCTACACTGGAACCATATCCCTCCCTACATTAGATGTGAGTGTCTCCTTATTTTTGTCTTAGGTGCTCATGGTGTCATTAAACTGTGAAGCAAAATGCCAGAACACTGTACTTCAATGTGTTTTGTGTTGAGTATGTATGCATTTTCATTTTTGCCTTTAGTCAAGTGTATTCACATTTTATTTAAAGTATATTACATCAGTTCATTTTGTTTTCAACTTTTAATGTTTTTACATATTTATCTTGTCAGGCATTCAAGAATGATCTTTCTAAACACAGCCAAGAATTTGAGAATATCAAAAATTGCAGTGAAGTGCTTATTTCCACTTGTGATGTTGACACAGAAGATATTAAAGAGGACACTGATAGACTCAAAAAGCGTTGGGATCGTCTAAATAATGGTATATTTTTCCCATCTAATCTCCATAAATTTAGAAAAAATATTTGTTTTTGTGACTTGAGACTTGATATTTACACAGGGGCAAATAAGAAGCAAAAGTAGTAGATATTTCTGTCATTAAACATTATGCTACAAAGAAATATCCCCAGAAAATAGACAGTAAATTTTCAGAATTTTATTTTTGGTGGTTTATGAAGGTTACTTTTGTATTTAGTTGTAAGCATAAATACTTTTTGTTATTTATTCGTGTATTGCACTTTTAAAAATTGAAATTTTAAATGGTACACCACAAGCAATGTATAACTCAAAAGAAATTACTTCTCATGGTGAATCAGTATGAACTACTGTGTCAGTGATTCTCTGCCACATGTGCACAGGACTTGTTGGTGTTAAGAAACAGGGAAGACAGAAATGCTTTTTGTTTCTTGTTCTTTCAGTATTTTTTTTTTTTTTTTTTTTTTTAAGAAACATGAAATTTGGAGGATTGTTACCAAAAAGGGGAAAAAATGAGGGGATGACGTAGTTGCGCAGAAGGCTTTATGAGATGCTAAGCTGCTGTTAAAATACTTTCAGGTAGTTAATTGCCTACAAAAAAGTGTTGTGAGGACGTTCTATCTAAATGGGTACATGTCTGTGTATTCCTGTAGTTGTTGGAAAATAATGCTAAAAAGAAATCCTTGTGTGAGAGAAAAAGCTTTCAACTCCTTCTTGTTCATGTTTTGCTGCCAGTTGGAGCAGTTTTATGATTTATGTGTGTGAAAAGAAAGGGGTTTGTTGGCAGGAATCTGAGGGCTGGGTTTGATTGGAAAGGAATGGGTTTGGTTGTTGACCATGATAAAAAGAGGCTATATCTGAGCACCAGCAAAGACAAATCACGGTTAAATATGTAGGAAAATTATGACACAAATGAGGGTAGTAGATGGAGTAGAAATACAGCTTCAGTTACTCCTTGATTTTATTGCATGCTTCCACTGAAAGGAAAGTAAAAAAGTAAATAATTTTTACATTTTAGTTGGGAGTTATTTTACCTCAATCAATAAAGGAAGTACCTGCAATTCAACCACCATCAAGCAAATTCAGAAAATGTGGTGTATATATATATATTTCTAGATCATTCAGTTTTCTTTCTTGCCCCTTTTCTTTCAGATTTTGTATTTTATTCTATTGTTTTTGCTTTTTGGCATGAGGAAATTATGTGCTAGTGAAGAAAGTAAGTAATGGAGAGGAAAAACAAAGAAAAACGTGCATCTGTATTCTTTGAAAAATGTAGAGTGTAGGTGAACACAGAGCTCCCCTCCAGATGTTTCTTCAGTCTCCCCTGGTTCTGGAATGTAGCTACTGCTGTGTACACAGATCCAATTGGTTAATCTGTAAAATTATTTTTCCCAGTGGAAAAAATCATTAGCTGTTCTGGGGAATAGTATGTGTGTGTTAATAAATGATGCTGGCATACTTTCTGTACTTCTAAAACCTGATTTTGAAAAAAATTCTTTATCTGTTAGGTTATTGTCAGCATATCCTAGAGCTCCTTATATTTTTCACTTTGCCAGATACACATTGTCTCCACATGATAGCATGAATGTGTATCTGTGTTTAGGTTTGAGACTTCAAAAAGTTTCTTGTGGTACTGTGAATATGAGGTAATACTGTATTTTAAGCAAACAAAGAAATGGAACTTATTGGGGTTACAGAAAGGAAATGGGTTGTAATATATTGATAAAGTGAATAAGCAGAAACAAAATGAACAAAAAATGGTTAATTCGGAGAACTAAGAAACTGCATTGAATTTTGGGAATTAATGGAACAAAAAATATTTTGGGTAGAATAGTTGAAGTTAAGGCCAAGTTAAAAAAGAAAAAGAAATTAATTTCCCTTCAACCGTTCTATTAATTTATGTAAAACAAAAATATGTGTGTTAAGTTAATCAAATTTGACATCTGAAATTTCCAGCCAACAGAGGACTAACTCCCCTTCCCCTCTCATTAGTAACGTGTGTCAAAAGAAGAATTAATTTCATGTATTCTGTGCTGTGTGATAAATTAAAGACTTCAAAATAAGTGTGAAAATTGTTCTTAATAATTTTTATCTGTTCAACAAAATCCTGCATCTGTATGGTGCTTGAAGACATTAGAGAACTGTAGCAGAAAAAATTGACTTCAGTACAGAAGCTGGACAACAGTGCTATATTTGATTACTTGTTCCTTCTTTTACAAAGTACAGAAGATTTCTCTTGATTTAGGGTACAAAGAAGATGTGTTGGAGTTGTGTAATGTGAAGCAAAATGTTGTTAGCAAGGTGGAGACTAATATGCTTCGGTGGTTTGGGCATGTTGAAAGAATGAGATGAGATGCTTACTAAGAAAAAAATGTCAGCCCAAGTGGCAGAAAGGAAAGGCAGAGGAAGGCCAAGGAAGTCATGGGAAGATCAGATTCAGGAGTGTATGCATGAGAAAAAGATCATGAGTATGAAGTATATAAGATCTTGTGTGTGTCATGCGATGGATGTCAGTGAAGTGCAAGTTGTATGTCAAGATTGCTGTAAATGGAGGAGTTTGATTCCCAAAGAAAGGTAGCAGTCACGCTAGTTACGTTAACTAAAACTTTTACAAAAAGTTCGTAAGTTGGAAGCTTTCGACCTTATCTTAGGTCTTCATCACGCCAATGGAGGACTAAAATTGTTGCCAGATTCTACATTTGAATTTTTCCTATTTTTGTTGCCAAAACTTAGAATTGATCTCCAGATCAACGGAATGTAGAGAGGAGATTCGGAGTTGCAAGTCTTTGGGTTGAAAAAAAATTTCTATGCTTTCACGGTAACGGAGGGCAAAACGATTGTCAAACGAAGCAATTCGTTTTGCTTCGTTCCAGTGGGGAACTGCAGAAGTGTCTTCCATTGTCAAAATAGACAAGGCAGTGTTGGGATTGCCTTTCGAAACATCTTTTCTGTGTTCTAAAATTCTATGGCTAATGCTCCTGTATGTGCTTCCAATGTATAAGTTATCCCCAGTAGAAGAAAGAGATAGGAATGCAGTAAACTCCTGGGAGGTTCAGGCTTTCAACTTTGTCCCTATCCCTTTGTAGAAGTTTCATGATGTTTGGGGTAGATTTAATGGCAAGATGGTAACCAAAACTTCTAAAAAGGATCTGTAACTTATAAGCATAGGAAGGATGGTAGGGAACCGAACCACAGAATTTCAGGTCTTCTTTCTTGTGAGGAAGGAGGCATTCGATTTTCGAATGGTTTTCAAATTTCTTTATGAGGGAGTTAACTGTAACAGCAGGGAAACCATGAGAGAGGGCTATTGTAGAAATTTTGGAGAGTTCTTCTTGAAGAGAGAGTTGGTTGTTGCAAATGATATGAGCCCTGTGGATGTAGGACTTCAATGCTGCAAGCTTGTAGAGATGCAGGGTGCAAGATTTGTAGGGAATGATGTTAGTGGCTGCAGAAGGTTTTCGATAGACGGAACGAGTAATGGAGAGATCAGCGTTTCTGCAGATAGATACATCCAGGAAATCAATTTTGTGATTTACTTCCTTAGATATAGTGAGCTTAATGGAAGGAAATTTTTCTGTAATGGAGTTGATCAGTATCTGTAGCTCAGACTCGGAATGTGGCCAGCTAATGAAAATGTCGTCTACATATCTTAACCATAGGGAAGGTTGAAAAGGGTGTATAGGAATTATGGAAACTTCAATATGTTGCATGTAGATTTCAGCAAGCAGAGGGGAAAGAGGTAGAGCCCATGGGGAGACCAGATTGTTGCCTATACACAATTTTGTTGAAAACATAAACACAGTTGTTATGTTTTCAACAAAAGGTGTATAAACAATCTGGTCTCCCCATGGGCTCACCTCTTTCCCCTCTGCTGCTGAAATCTACATGCAACATATTGAAAGTTTCCATAATTCCTATACCTTCCCTATGGTTAAGATATGTAGGCGACATTTTCATTAGCTGGCCACATTCAGTCTGAAGCTGCAGATACTGATCAACTCCATTACAGAAAACTCCTTCATTAAACTCACTATATCTAAGAGTAAATCACAAAATTGATTTCCTGGATGTATCTATCTGCAGAAACGCTGATCTGTCCATTACTCGTTCCGTCTATCGAAAAACCTTCTGCACCATAACATCTTGCACCCTGCCTCTCTACAAGCTTGCAGCAAGTCCTACATCCACAGAATCATATCATTTGCACAACCAACTCTCTCTTCAAGAAGAACTCTCCAAAATTTCTACAATAGCCCTCTCTCATGGTTTCCCTGTATTACAGTTAACTCCCTCATAAAGAAATTTGAAAACCATTCAAAAATCGAATGCCTCCTTCCTCACAGAAAGAAGACCTGAAATTTGTGGTTGATTCCCTACCATCTTCCTATGCTTATAAGTTACAGATCCTTTTTAGAGTTTTCCATCTTGCCATTAAATCTACCCCAAACATCATGAAAACTTCTACAAGGGATAGGGACAAAGTTGAAAGCCTGAACCTCCCAGGAGTGCATTCCTATCTCTTCTTCTACTGAGGATAACTTATACATTGGAAGCACATACAAGGCATTAGCCATAAATTTTAGAACACAGAAAATGTTCGAAAGGCAATCCCAACCTATTTTTGACAATGGAAGACACTTCTGCAGTTCCCCATAGACGAAGCAAAGCGAATTGGTGCTAGTTTGACAATGGTTTTGCCCTCGTCCCCGTGTATAGAAATTTTTTCAACCCAAAGACTTGCAACTCAATCTCCTCTCATTCCGTTGATCTGGAGATCAATTCTAAGTTTTGGCAACAAAAATAGGAAAAATTCAAATGTAGAATCTGGCAACAATTTAGTCCTCCATTAGCGTGATGAAGACCACAAGATAGGTCAGCTCCAACTACTGAGCTTTTTGTAAAAGTTTTAGTGCGTAACTAAGCGTGATCAAGTACCTTTCTTTGTTAATATTGTTACGTGTTTTGCCCATAATCGTCGAGTTTGATTCCCAGAGAATAGCTTAATGATGTGTGTGTGTGTGTGTGTGTGTGTGTGTGTGTGTGTGTGTTAAAGCTGAGTTCAGGCTCAATTTTCGGAGCCAGAGACCGTCCTAGCCCATGGTATATCAGCCCGAGCCCATCCGAGCCCGAATTTTATATTGCAAGATAGAGCCCAGGCCCGAACGAGCCCAAAAACTGGCTAACATGTTCAACCATTAATAAAAAGAAATCTCCTTTTCCACACTTCCACTCTGTTCTCCTCCTGCAATTAACTAACATATTTCTCAAATAGGGAATGGTTGGAAGGGACCTCTATCTATTTTTACAGTGTAATTGGACGATTTTCTTTGACCGTTTGTTTCCACCTGAAGTGTTTCAGGCGGGCGGGCGGGCGTCCAAAATGATTGGGAAGTGCTGCAATTGTATGTTGCTCAAATAATGCTAATATTATCGAGCTATAATGCGCTACAATACAGTATGTATGTTGCTAAATAGAGTTAGCAGGGAGCTACTGCGTGGAGATAAGGGGTAAATGATCGTCGGCATGCTATCAACTATCCAATATCTATAGTTCTTAAAAAAGCATTTTATTCTCTGCAGAAACACACTAATGTGCGGCCTATGGCATTTTTTACCCAAACCCGGAATAAATAGCCATCTCGACTGCCCACTCCCCAACCAGAACCAGTTGCCGAAGAATTCCATTTACCGATTATAAAGTGCCTCATGTGCTAAATCATATAAAATCACATTTATATATATAAAAAAATTATCTCGCTCTCTTTCTCTCTAAGAGCCTGAACCCGAACCGCAGTAAATATTCTACAGCCCGAGCCCGATTCTGCGTCGGGCTCAGCCCGTCTCAGCTCGTGTGTGTGTGTGTGTGCAAAACTGGTGATCAGCAAAATTTAGTTTTTCCTTTTCGTTTTTATGACATCAAAACAATTTGTACATGAGACAAAAGTTTTCACCACCCAAATTCAATTTTTGTGCTCGTAGAAAATCATCAAAATTAGGATATTGGTAAGTTACAGTTCAGGTTCAGTGCCAATATCAGAGTTACTAGAAGAAAAAACATTCCCTCCCTCCAAGAAAATTGGCTACTTTGGTAAAAGAAAACCGGTTTCCTCACTTCTGCCTAAACACACACATGTGCACACACACCCATGCATTCACAAACAAGAGTGGAGCTTGGCGAGGGTAGCCAGAATGGGGATAAGGAATTTCTAACCAAAGAAAGGATTAAAAACATTGTTTGGGAATAAAGGCATTCTGTATTTTTTTCCCCAGCTTTTGCTGGTGCATAGTTTCCTCTTTGTGTGATTTGAGTGTGTGCTTGCAATCGTTCTGATAGGGTGGACTATGAATGATATTTTAATTCCTCGGAAACTTTTTGTGAGTTAAACTTTGTGACATTCAGTGTGAGCTTCTCTTCATAAGTTGAGAAATGGAAAATCAAGTTTTTAATTTGAGTCAGATTCATTCACTTATTTTGAAATGTCTCTGATATTTTACATCCAGTTTTAAATCACAGGATTGTCCTGCAGAAAAAATATAGTTAACATATTCTGTTTACTGGTTAGCTTATGTAAATTACCAAGAGGGTGAAGGGTGTTTGTGTTAATTACCAAGAGAGTGAAGGATCGTGCCTGAAATGTAAAGTAAGAAGTTGAACAATGGGTTGCATTACCTATGAAAGTAGTGTCGTTATTTTTATGTATTTAACTATATTAAGCATGTTGCTATCGAAGTATTTGCATGCATTTTCGAGCTCAAGCAGTACATTGAACTTTGTAAAGAGTGAAGGATGCTTGTGTTTTAAATGTGACATAACGTATATATGTATATTACATACATACATCACACTAAGCTGTTCTCTGAGATTCAGAGGTTAGCTCCACAAAGAAATGGAAATACAAACTACCAGATAAATTTCTAACTGATTATTTACTTACTGTTGCCATATCTAACTTCTCCATTTACAGTGATCACACAACTTGGGCTTCACTGATATCCATCACACAATATACACAAGATTTTCTATACTTCATATTCATAATCTTTTTCTCATGCAGACATTCCTGAATCTGATCTTCCCGTGGCTTCCTTGGCCTTCCTTTGCCTTCTCTTTCTGCCACTTGGGCTAAAAAGAAATTATTAGTAAGCATCTCACCACTCAATCTTTCAACATGGCCAAACCACCTAAGAATATTAGTCTCCACCTTGCTAACAACATTTTGCTTCACGTTACACAACTACAATATATCTTCATTCCTCACACAATCAGAACATGTCTTGCCACAAACCCCCGCAAGTAATGCATTTCTCCAGCACACAAACAACTCCTATGTTTCTTCTGTAGTACCCAAGTTTCACTGCCATACGTCAGAGTAGGAACAATATACTTTCATTCACAGCCATGCAGGCCTCTCTTGAGAACCTATCATTCCTGTGAAAACTGTCTAAAGCAATTACTATGACTCAATGGAGAATTCACTCGCCTACTAATTTCGTCATCTAATTTGTACTCTCTGTCACCTTGCTATATTATTTCTGTGAAGGATATTCTCTTTTTTACAATACCACAACTTTTATAAAATGATAAGGAGTTTGTATGCCCCCCATCATAAATGAAATAAATTATTTCACTGGGGTTAAGAACTGAACTAAATCTACATTACAATGTAGCACACATAACACAGGGATCGCATTCCTCCTAAAATTCTTAATATTTTGTGACCCTCCTTAAATTCCTAAAATTATACCTAAAATTTACTATTCTTCCTAAAATTTTTGTAAGCTTATTTATTAAAAATGCAACCGATATTAACGCCAATAAATTTACCATTACGGTAAGGTAAAAAGACCTGTTATTGTAGAAATTCAGCCTATATGCTGCGCTGCTGAAGGGAGGGAAAATGATGCCATCGAGATGCACATGCTTCGCGGGAAGGGGGGTCTCCACTTTTGTGCCCATTTTTACCACTGGTTTGCGCTTTGCAGACGAACTCCGTGGCACGCAGAAGATCGTACTTTATTTTTGGACATCCCTCGTGGACCCTCCTCTTTCTGCTGATATTTTGTTATTGTAATCCGCAGGAGGGTGGAAGCGAAGAGGAAACACGTGGTCTCCTTCTGTAACCTCCGGTAATGACGATGGGATGATAGCTGAGTGTTGTCGTGGCAGGCAGTAGAGCATGTGATCATTGACCTTCGATCTTGCGTCGGCGACAGCGACCTTCGATGCACAATATATCTTGACTCTGACTTGATTTGACTGAACGCGTGAGATGCGTATGATAGTTTCTGGTTTTGCATGTTTTATGGTGTTCTCTGTGCTGTGTGCAGGTTCAGTTCTCTAGTGGTGACCTGCTTTTTTTTTCTATCTTCTGACATCCTCGCAGCCAAACTTCGGGAAGTTGTCTGGTTTTGCAATATTGGAACGTGTTTTTGTACTTTCCTTTCATTTTCTGGTTAGTAATACAAATGTTTAAGATGCCTAAATCCAAAACGAAATTTCAAGATGCGTGGCTCGCCAAAGAATTGGACGTAGTGAAGTTGAAAGAATGGTGTTCTGCAACTGAAACAATATTTTCTGCTAAGTGTATATTGTGTTCAGAAATTTTCAATATTTCTAATAGTGGCTTTTCACAAGTAAAAGCGCATCATAAAGGAAAAAAACATTTGCAGAAATTCCTAAGTAAATTTCAAAATAAGTCCATCCTGAAAGCCTTTGGGGGACAGGATCTTCAGCCCAAAACAAATATTAGTGAAGTACTGAGTCATGATTTACAGCTGGCTAAAACCGAAGCATTATGGGCCATGAAAGTTGCTAAAGACAATATGTCTTTTGTTTCATGCACTGAAACAGTTGAACTTTTCAAAGAAATGTTTCCTGATTCTGCTATTGCAGCCAAAATGCAACTTAAAGAAAAAAAAGTTGCTTATGTGATATCACATGGACTGTCAAAATATTTTGAAGAGGATTTGAAAAAAGACATTGCATCTAGTAGCCCAGGAAAGGTTACTGTAGCATTTGATGAAACTACAAATACACAAGTGAAACAGGAGTTGGATGTGTATCTCTGGTACCGGTCTTCAGAAATAAATTCAGTTTCTTGCCGATACCTAACAAGCGTTTCTCTGGGTCATGCAACAGCAGATATTTTGCTAAAAGAAATTCTTGATGTGTTATTATTCTTCAATATTTCGTTGAACATAATTATTTGTGTATCCATGGACAGCCCAAATGTAAATAAGTGCTTTTTATGCAAATTCAATGAAGTTGTAAAACAAAAAACAGGCCAGAAATCTTTGGAACTAGGTTTTTGCAACCTGCATGTTAGTAATGCATTTAAATTTTTTTTGACAAGCTTAAATATAGATTTTGACGAATTTGCTACTGATATGCATTACTTTTTAAAGAGTAGTGCTGCGAGACGAGAGGATTATAAATCTGTCGAGGATATAACATTGGTCACAGCCAAATTTCCTTTGCGGCATGTCAGCAACAGATGGTTAACCGTTGGTGGTTAACCGTTGGTTCTGTAGCCCAAAGGCTCTTGGATCAATGGCTAAATATTACAGAATATTTTTTAAACTTCTTGCCATCTCAAAAAATATTTGAAAAACAACTAAGCAATTCGGCAAGGTATAAAAAAATTCACTGTTTCCTGAAAAATGAGATAACTCCTTGCTATTTAGCATTAATTTCATTTTCACACCAAAAGTTTGAAAAGTTTTCATTATGTTATCAGAGTGAAGAACCAAAAATACACCAGTTATATTCTGATTTAAATACTTTAATGAGGAATGTTATGGCTCAGTTTATCCAAGATGATGTTATTGCAGGGAAATTTGGAGAAAACCTAAAGAATGTAGATTTTGAAAACAAAAATTCATGGAAAAAACTAGGGGAGTTAGAAGTTGGTATGAAGACAAAAAATCTCCTCAGGAATGTTCAGGAGACCAGGCAGAAATTATTTCTCTTAGATGTAAGATCATCACTAATTGCAACCAATATTCAAATTTGCCATTCTGCAATCAAAAGCTAAGAAACATAGAAGTTTTAAAGGTAAAAGAACCAAAGAAAGAGTCAACTCAACTTTCAGTCACTGAAGGACTTTCGGAAATAACCAGAATTTCAAGTGTTTTGCATCTTTCTGAGGAACAAATTGATAGAGTAAGACAAGAGTGGAAACTTTTAAATTGCAATAAGCCAACTCTAGATCAACTCTTGAAATTTTCAGAGGAAGGGCATATTCCAGTGCGGATTGATCATTACTGGCGTAATATATTTAGTATTAAAGACTCTAGCGGAAAAGAAAAATACTCAAATCTTGCTAAACTCATCAAGTCAATTTTAGTTTTACCTCATGGTAATGCTGATGCAGAAAGGGGATTTTTGGTTAACACTGCTCTGTTAAGGAAGGACAAGGCTAACTTAAAAGACTCAACTATAACATCATTAAGAATAGTTAAAGGGGCCATTAAACACTATGGATGTGTAAGTAAAGTTCTCATAACAAGAGATTTGTTAAATAGTGTTCGTGATTCACATAAATTTTATAAAGAGTATGTTGATAAGCTGAAAGAAGAAGAATAAAAAAGGTAAAAGAAAGGAAGCAGAAAGAGAGGGAAAATAAGGAAAAACAGCTAGAGAAAAAAAAAAGAAAAGCTGAGTTTGATGACAAAATAAAAGAAAATGATGCAGAAATAAATCAACTTAAAAAAGATAAAGAAACCTCCCTAGCAGTAATTCAAGAGGGAACAGAAAGAATGAGAAAAGCTGTAGAAGAATAAAATACTGTTGAAATAGCAGTTGCATCTAACTTGATTGTACAAGGTTCAGCTAAAATAAAGAAAACTGAAAGTAAATTAGATGTGGTGGAAGCAGAAAAAGATGGGCTTATCAGGAAAAGGTTAAAACAATAATATGAAAAAAGTAATTCAGTGAACAATTGTACATAGTTCTTGGTTTTCAATTACCTTTTTAGGATATTATAATTTAATGTGAAACCTGAAAACTTTACTGTGAAAATTGTGAATTGCTTCTGGTTCAACAGCATATTAATGTTCAAAGTGAAACTTGAATGTGGTAAATATACTTGAATATGATAATAACACGTGAAAAGATAAGAACTGAACATTAGAAGTAAATCACACTTAAACTTTAGACATTAGACATTATGCAAAAAAATTGGGTGTGAACTTCGACCATATATTCTAATGGACTGCGCACATTGGCAATAGCTGCATCAAAGCCGCCGTGGCTCCAACATTGGGCACATCATCATCAGACTCGAAATTTCGTGTGAAAATGCTGTTATGATTACTAATTTACGCTGCAGAACTTCAGTGTTTTCGGTGTATTATGTGAATGCGCCTCATATATAATGAAAACTCTTCAGGTAAGTTTACTTATGAGATATATACATGCATGATCGGGTTGTTTACATTTCGGGATTTACATTTGCTAAGAATTTGGAACATGCATTCCATTTTTTTCTTAAGTTACTATATTTTTATATCAATAGCTGCAAGTTTTCTGGTTAAGTAACTGAACTTTATTGACTTAGGTATTTAATTCGTTTCTTACCCATGAAAAATCATAGAACTTCCTTTACTTTATCGCGCAGAGCAACCATAAGCACAGCAGGTGTAACCCATCTTTTTGACTGATGTCATGTGATTTTATGTTGGAGCCAGAAATTTTGATGCCATGTGCAGTCTATCAGTATATATGGTTGAAGGGTGTAAAGCAAACTCTTTACAATGTATACAAAGTTGTTTTGCTAGATGTATACAAATATACATCTAGTTTTTATTGAAATACACTCCTAAAATTTTTCTAAAAATTCCTACCTAAAATTTTCCAGAAGTATGCTATGATGCTTGATAACAGAACAAGCTCAAACATTAATTATAGCAGAGTGGATGCTGGTTCAGGAGGGAGTTTAATTGGATAATACCCCTGCAATATATTTACAGGTGCCCTGTGGATCTGGAAATAGGGGCGCTTGACTGTCCATAACCAGTTGTTTCTCTTTTGTTAAGCTGGCATATTTTCAATATCAAACAGCTTCGAACTGAACTGTATGCCTGAGGCAAAATGAAAGACAAAAATTACTGATAACTCTTCTAAGCTGCTTCTCTGTGAGAATCCCTACCTTAGAAACAATATCCTGAAGCCATAATGTTGCCATTTAGAAGCAAGAAAAGTTGTTAAAACAAGCACATTTTGGTGAAAATTTGAAAGTTGGTGTTATTTCAAATAAAAAAGCCATTGGATCTATTCATTTGTTCAGCCATGCTACCTGAAACTAAGGATATGCTGCTTTTGTTTTGTTTAATTTAGCAAAGCACTTCTTTACTCTAACTCTCTTTTCCCCATTAGGTGTTATGGAAAGGGCCCAAGCTTTGGACGACATCTCTCATAAATTGACTGTCTATCAAGATAAAGCTCGAGATGTTCAACATTCTTTACATCGACTAGAAGATCGTTTACACTCTCACGACGCTCTTGGGGATAGTTCAAGAGATCCAAAATTATTAGCTAGGATGAAGGTATGATTAATCATTATTTGGTCATCTTTCAGTTTTTTCTATTACGTGGGACACATTATTTTTGTTCTACTATTTATGTAGCATTATTTAAATATTCAAATTTCATATAAAGAATGTTTAAAAATAACTCAATGCTAGTTCCATTCTGGTGATAGTATAATTTTTTTAAATTAGTTCTTCTAACACACTTCGGTGTTGAACTTCATTGTGTGGTTATAATATTTTATTGTATATATCTGTCAGCTATATAGTTGTGATATTTTGTACTGTTTCTCACATTGTATGAATATCAAAGTGTTTGTGGGAAACTCATTCATCTTCGTCTGACTTTGAATCATCACTGTTGAATGCTATTGAATATAAAAATCAAGGTAAAGTATTATATAAATGAAAATAGTTACTCACATCTTCATTTTTCTGGTAAACGTCTGGACATTGCAGTATTTTCTTGTGTTCCTCGAGGTATTCCACATGTCAGAAGCATAAAATTTGCTTTGAAGTCGTCTGTTAAAATTTCCAGCAGTCGCTTCATGAAGATACTCCAAATGTTGAGTTGATATAGGTGGGTAATTAATCTTCTTGATGAATCATGACTCAAATCAATAAAAGAATCCAATATAAAATGAAATAAAAAAATAATAATAAAAATAGTGAAAGGTCAAGCCTTCAAGTTAAAGGGAAATCGATCTGATAAGATATTCAGTCTTGACTATAGCATAAACTTCGTTTGCCGCTGCACTAAATATTCCCAAACTAATTTCGACTATCATTCTTGTAGTCTTCATCTGTGGGTTTAACGACGTTTTTTTCATCGTGCATGTTGTTCAGCGGCCAAATATCACAATCTACAACATGACTCAACAGTTCCACGTTGGCAAAACCTTTGTGCATTCTACTCTTGGTTTTATTGTGCATTCTTACATCATGCACATATTAGTTCTTGATTGGACTCGTCAAAACTAGCATCTACTGTTGGAAACATGCTGCATTGATTGATTTCAATAAAAAAAAAATTCAGCAGAAAAAGATCTGAATGTGGCAACATCTATCAAACTTGGAACATTATGGAACTCGGTTGCAGAGTCGACTTCGGTCCCTAATTATGTAAAACTTTAAGATTTTTTGTTGGTAGATGTTTGTTTACATACCTTCTATGAACTGACCGATGCCAACATCATCCAGTCAATTCCGGACAAACAAAATGACAGAGCTGGTCGGGTAAGCATTGATGACAAAGATATCACGATTCCGTTGCCGAACATTAATGCATTGAAGATACTTTCGTGCTTTAAAAAAGTGCATCATTTTGTTTCCTGTTGACAAACGTCTCTGAGGATATTTTTTCAAGTATGCATTCCCGCAAAACTTTCTGATTTCTGAAGCCACAAAAGGAATTGTACAAAAATTTTACAGAATTTGTGCAAATGGAGGAGGTGTAAATACGTGTATGCATTTTATGTACATATTTACAAGCAAAGGTTTGTTTCGATCTATTTTTTTTTTGGTATTTGTTTTTGTTAGCATATCTGAAAGTAGAAAATTTTTAGCGAAAATTTGATGTCAAATTTTCTAAATTTTTGTTAGATTAAAATTTCTTCGAAAAACAAAACAAAATCCCATTATTACGAAATTTCATTTTAACAAATGTCATTAGGTGGCCCCGTCAAGTTCGTTTTTACTGTTCTGAAAAATCTGGAAGTTCCTTGTGCATATCTTATTTCACCCCAAGCAACATTTGTTTTTCAGAATGCAGGCAGAGAACATATATGTGCTCCTGCCAGCACTTATGACCTTTAAAGTCACACTTTTCTTCTCTCTGCTGATGTGAATCATATTTCTTAATTATTTTTATACCCTTGTGTGAATTTGATTAGAGGAACTACAGTATAAATAGAGGAATGCCACAATGGTACTTACAGCACATTTCAAAAATTGGTATAATGATAATCTTAGCCATTCACCAAGAAGCAAGCTGGTTTCCTATGCTGATTAAATTATTCAGTATAATAAAGAAGCACCTGTTGTTCTGCTGTGCTTAGTTTTAAGTTGATTTCTTTGGTTCTCACTACTCTACATCAGTACAGAGAAAAAGTGAATCCTTCATTTTGTGAAAGCATACAGTAATCCAATATCATTGTTCATATTCATTAAATGCCAACAAGCCTTGAATTTAAGTTTAGCACTATCTCATGTGTGATGTATTTTATTCATTCCACAGTATTTGTAGTGGTATATATTACACATGTCATAGTATAAGTAAAGTGTTGTATTCATATTGTAATATTTGTAAATGTTTGTTTTAGGCACTGCTTACTGAAGCTGGAAATGTTAAAAAGCAGCTAGATCACTTGAAAGATTACTGTTCTGCTTTAGTTTCGGAAGCATCCCCTTCAGTTGATACATCTCATATCACTGATGAAGTGGAAGAGTTGGAAAGACGCCACAGACAGCTTACTAATGATCTGGAAGACCGCTGTTGTGACCTTGAATCTGCTACTGAAGTTGTCTCTTCATTTAACGTATGTGCTAGAAGTCATTAATTTTATGTCTTTGTATGTGCGTTATTTTTTCTTTTTTAAATAAGAATACTTAAGATCTTTTAACTGGATGTATCTGTTTACATTATATTTAAAGAAAAAAAAATGGGCTCCAAGGTTTGACAGTATCCCAGGTGTAGAACACTGTCTTCTTCATATGTTTGGTAACAAGTTGGTGTACATTTTATCAATGATTTTTTTTTTATTCCTTTCCAATTTTGTTTATATGTAAAGTTTGCAAACTATTTCCAGCCTTCCCTATGTGAAAAAAAGGAAAATGTTTCAGAGTTTAATAAATAAATTCATACATACATACATACATATCATTAAGCTGTTCTCTGAGATTCAGAGATTAGATCCTCAAAGAAAGAAAGAAAGACCATCTGCCAGATAAACGTCTAACTGATGGAACTAGGGTTCGCTTACTGTTGTTGTATCAAATTATTCCATTTACAGCAATATTGACACACAGCTTGAGCTTCACTGACATCCATCACATGTTGCACAAGACCTTTTGTACTTCATACCCATAATCCTGTTCTCAAGCAAACATTCATGAATGTGGTCCTCCCATGATTCCCTTGGTCTTCCTCTGCCTTTCTTTCCTGCTACTTGGGCTGAATAAATTCTCTTAGTAAGCATCTCATCACTCATATTTTCAATATGGCCAACCTACCTCAGAATATTTGTTTCCACCATACTAACAACATTTTGCCTCACATTAAACATCTGCAATACATCTTCATTCTTCACATGATCAGAGTGTGTCTTGCCACAAACCCCTTGTAAGTGACACATCTCTCCAGCTCATAACCATTCAGGACTTTCTTGACAGCCCTTCATTCCTGTGAAAACCTCCTAAAGCATTTCAATATTGTAGATGCATAATATATCATCCAGAAAATTCTGTTTCCCGTATTCTATATATTGTTAGGACGGGGATGGGCTTGTATGTTGTTATGTATACATAGCCAATATTCGAGACATGACAAAAAATGGACAGGTAACAAGAATTGATAAAAGTTCTTCGAAAAACCAACTCACTACATCATTTTTCAGTTGTTGTCCTTAATTTAAAATATAAAAAGGGTAAAATACTAGCATTAGAATCTTGATAAAAAAATATATCAACACTGGCCATGTATATGAGCTATATCTTTCACCGTCATGTCCAGACGCGTTTCGACCATGTCATCATGGCTCTCTTCAGTGGACAATGTCTTCAATGAGACTATACTTTCTTTTACTGCCTGATGGAACTACTGCCAGCTCATCACCTCCCATGATGTCATGATCTGCATTGCACACATTGCTTGTTGCCCCATCTGGTGGATGTTTAGAATGAGATTTTTCAGTTCAATTTCTGTTCGATTTTTTTGGTCATTTTCTTGTTTAATTAAGTATTTCCATGCATATGACAGTTCTATTGGTGTATTAGTATTACAGTTGTATTTCTTAGTTTTCTCCATAGTGATGGCTTCAGATATTAAAATTTGTCAATGGTTACTGTGGGAAGTTATATGGGTGTTTGTTTAGTCTGGTTATGAATTATTATCAAGGCAGTACTGTATTAATGATGTTTTTATCTGTTTGTTTTTCCCCATTTTGCCTCCTGGGGGCGCTCTGTGGTAACAATGGCACACACAACAGCAACTAGGGCCTCTGTGAATCTTGGAGAGGTGCGAGCTAGTTCTGTGTGACATTGGCGAAAAGACCCCAACTCACTGGGTTTTGTTCCAGAACCCTTAGGTTGAATGACCAACTGGAACCCTCAGCTGTGGGCTAATCCCCCACACTGATGTACTTACCTGATTAAAAAGACAAAAAGAAATATTAAGAATGACTCAAGTGTGGGATATGGTGGACCTACCACACTTGAGAAGGACGGTCCACCGCGGAATCGACCTGGACTTTCTAAACGGCGTATGAGGAAGAGATCTCGGCTGAGTGAATGTAAGATTGATGTATGGAATACTAGAGGTATAAATGGCAAGATGAGTGAGGTGATTGAGGAGATGAATAAGTATAGACTGGATGTGCTGTGTGTAAGTGAAACCAAAAAAGAAGGAAATTGCGGTAGAAGAAGTGAAGGGCACAGTGAGTGTGTGGTCTGGGGTATTGGATAATATGAGAGGACAGGCAGGTGTAGGTGTGATTTTAAGTGAAAAGATGAAGAACAACTTGATTCACTATAGTTGTGTAAGTGAGTGAATTCACTGGATTCGTTTGAAATTGAAACTTCAGAGAATTGTAATTGTTGTAGTGTATGGTCCTTGTGACTCGGAACCTTCTGATAAAAAGGAAGTTTTCTGGAATGAGCTAAAAGTTGTTTTGAGCCAGTTTGGTGCTAAAGAAAAAGTTATAATAGCAGGGGATTTCAATGCTAGAGTAGGTGTGCAGAATGCAATTTTTGACAATGTTCTGGGTAAGTTTAATGATCCTAGTGTGCATGATAATGGTGAAAGATTAATTGAACTCTGCATTGAGAATGGTTTGTGTGTATCTAATACATTTTTCAACCACAAGTATATACACACATATACTTGGGAAAATCGTACTCTTGGTCAAAAGAGTGTGATAGATTTTGTTGTCTACGATCAGCGTTTGAAACACTTAGTTGTTGATACCCTTGTGATGAGAGGTGTGGATGTTGGTTCTGATCATTACTTGGTAGTGTCACGAGTGAAACTTAATGTTGGTTGGAGGAAAAGAAATAGGAAGAGACCCAGGATAGAAAGAATAAAGGTTGATAGGCTCCTTGAAGATCATCAGCAGTATTCTGACTTACTCAGAGAACGACTGAAGGATCTGAAGTCTGGTGAGAGGGGTGTAGAAAAGAAGTGGGAATGTTTTAAGAACTGTGTTGTCACTGCTGCTAAAGAGGTCTGTGGCACCACAATAGTGGGTAACAATAGAGGTGATGCTTGGTGGAATAGTGAGATTGAAGAGGCAGTAAAGAGAAAGCAGGAAGCCTATTTATGGATGTTGCAAGGTAGAGTCTGTGGATGAATATCGCTGAAGCTGCTAAGCTGGTTAGCCACAGTAAGGCAAAAGATAGAAAGGAGAAAGTGGAAAGGCATGAACTGGTTTTTGGAAAGATAGAAAGTCATTCTGGAAGTACATGAGACTCAGGAAAAATAGGGGAAACAAAGTTGTAAGTTGTGTGAAGAATGAGATTGGGGAAATGATATGGGAGCCCAATGAGTTAAGTGACAGATGGGGTGAATACTTCTGTGAGTTATTAGATCAGGAAAGCAAAGATGATTCTGAGACAGACGCAGATGATGTCACAATGAGGGATGAAAGCACAGGAGGGATCTCAAGAAAAGAAGTGTGTAAAGCTCTAAAATCTCTTCAGAATGGCAAGGCTCCGGGAGTTGATGGCATAACTGCAGAGATGTTGAAATATGGTGGTAACTCTATAATTGACTGGTTAACTGAAATTTGCCAGTTGTGCTGGGAGTTAGGAATGGTCCCTCGAGATTGGAAGGATGCTATCATTGTTCCCATGTATAAGAGAAAAGGTGATCACACTGAATGCAAGAACTATCGTGGTATTAGCCTACTGAGTGTGCCAGGGAAAGTGTTTGGTAAGGTTGTAATTGAAAAAGTACGGGGTCTTACATCAGAGAAAGTGTTTGGTAAGGTTGTAATTGAAAAAGTACGGGGTCTTACATCAGAGAAAGTGTGGGATGTTCAAAAAGTACAGGGTCTTACATCAGAGAAAGTGTGGGATGTTCAGAGTGGTTTTTTGCCTGGTAAAGGCTGCACTAACCAGATATTTGCATTACGCACGATGATTGAAAAGTATCTGGCTGTTGGGAAGAAAGTTTTTACTGCCTTCATAGATTTAGAGAAAGCTTATGACCGAGTGAATAGGATACTTTTGTGGAAGGTATTGAATGAATATGGTGTTACTGGGAATCTACTTAATAGTGTAAAAGCCATGTATGCTGGTAGTAGAGCTTGTGTACGAGTGAATGGTGTTTTATCAAAATGGTTTTCCATTGGTGCAGGAGTTAGACAAGGTTGTGTAATGTCACCATGGCTGTTTAATATATTTATGGATGCATGCATGCATGATGCCAAAATAGATAATAGTGGTTTATGTCTTGGTGATATCCGTGTGTGCAGATTGCTGTATGCTGATGACACTGTCCTGTTGGCAGAGAGCAAAAGTGAGTTGCAGAGTATGTTGACTCGGATGCACGAAGTTTGCATGAAATTCAAACTGAGTATAAATAAGGGAAAACCCAAAGTTATGGTGTTTGAGAGAGGAATGGGTAGCACTGAATGTAATGTAAGTATAAATGGCACTGTGATTGACCAGGTGAGTGAGTTTGTGTATTAGGAAGTATGTTTGACAGAGAGAACAAGTTGGATGGTGAAATCAGTAGGCAAGTGAATTCTTCTTTGAAAGTCATAGCTGCTCTGGGAGGTTTTCACAGGAATGATGGGTTCTCTAGAGAGTCCCGCATGGCTGTGTATGAAACTGTAATTGTTCCTACTCTGATGTATGGCAGTGAAACCTGGGTACTGCAGAAGAAACATAGGAGTCGTTTGTGTGCTGGAGAAATGCATTACTTATGTGGGGTTTGTGGCAAGACACGATCTGATTGTGTGAGAAATGAAGATGTATTGAAGTTGTGTGATGTGAAGCAAAATGTTGGTAGCAAGGTGGAGACCAATATGCTTCGGTGGTTTGGCGATGTTGAAAGAATGAGTGATGAAATGCTTACTAAGAAAATCTATTCAGCCCAAGTGGCAGGAAGGAAGGGCAGAGGAAGGTCAAGTAAGACACGGGTGGATCAGATTCAGGAGTGTCTGCATGAGAAAAAGATTATGAGTATGAAGTATAAAAGATCTTGTGTACGGCGTGTAATGGATATTAGTGAAGCACGAGTTGTATGTCAAGATCGCTGTAAATGGAGAAGTTTGATACGACAACAATAAGTAAAAAATACCTGTAAGTTTGTATTTCTTTTTGGAGCTAACCTCTGAATCTCAGAGAACAGCTTAGTGATATGTATGTATGTATGTATGTATGTATGTATGTATGTATGTATGTATGTATGTATGTATGTATGTATGTATGTATGTATGTATGTATGTATGTATGTATGTATGTATGTATGTATGTATGTATGTATGTATGTATGTATGTATGTATGTATGTATGTATGTATGTATGTATGTATGTATGTATGTATGTATGTATGTATGTATGTATGTATGTATGTATGTATGTATGTATGTATGTATGTATGTATGTATGTATGTATGTATGTATGTATGTATGTATGTATGTATGTATGTATGTATGTATGTATGTATGTATGTATGTATGTATGTATGTATGTATGTATGTATGTATGTATGTATGTATGTATGTATGTATGTATGTATGTATGTATGTATGTATGTATGTATGTATGTATGTATGTATGTATGTATGTATGTATGTATGTATGTATGTATGTATGTATGTATGTATGTATGTATGTATGTATGTATGTATGTATGTATGTATGTATGTATGTATGTATGTATGTAATGTTTTTTTCCAGTTATTTATATGTTCACGTAGTCTGATATTTACAGCACCATTGTAGCTTTTGTTGTCTTTTGGTAACACTGGAATTTGATAAAAACCAGTTTTATTTAGTCATTATCTTGGGTTAATAATTGGCCAATATTATTTACATTTTCAGTTATTTGAAGATCATTTTTATGGCATTCAGTCTTCAGTATATCTATGATATTGAAATGTTTTTTAACCAGGTATTTTTGCACTGAGCTTGAATTTAAAGTTATGTGCTATGAATTAACCTCGTAAAGCAGCTGCGACTTTCAATGAAGAATTCATTCACCCACTAATTTTGCCATCTGATTTGTTCTCTCTGTCAAACAGGCTTCCTAACTATACAAACTCATTCATCTGGTCAATATCTGTGCCATTAAGAATTACCTTGCATTTAGTACTAACAGTTCCATGCTCAAAAACCATAACTTTGATTTTACCCTTATTTATACTCAGTTTGAATTTCATACAAACTTCATGCATCTGTGAAAATCTTTTTAAAGCCACAACTTGGAACTTTTTCTCTCTTATTTAACACAATTTTGTTCCATGGTAGACTTTATTATAAATACCAGAGTAAGTCAAGAAACTTTCCTGTTTATCTTTAAGATAAAGCATCAGCAATATCATGAGTGCAAGCTAATGTATTATCAGAAACACATAGGCATGAAAGGAAGTACGTAAGGCTTGATTTGAAATTTCTGAGATCATCCCACAAAAACGACATGTACTGCCACATTTGACAGCATGGGAATTGGAACTGCATAAATCTCATACACTCATGCACGCAGCAGCATGATTTATGTGAAGAATTCACAATCATAATAAATTAGGGAATTGTGGAATATTGTTAAGAAACATGAGTAATGCATACCTATCATGCAAAAGTTGTACCCTTCCCATGCGAACATTGCTCAATGATGGCAAAGTGCAGTCATGGCAGTGTCCAGCCATGTATTGTCTCCTTTTCACAGTTTCAAAACTTTTGTCATGATCCTCAAAATGTATTGTATATCCTATATCATTTAACAATTGAACTAGATAGAGCAACATTTTTTTTTTCTGTTATCAACCTGTGAAAATATTAGGCATGATCAAATGAAACCCACTTGAGTGGCTTTATTAGGATGAACGAAAAGGTACATCAGCAGGTGTGACAGAAATAAACAAAGCAATGTATAAATATATAAGGAAGCAAGAATGCACTAGTGTTCATTAGAAGAAGTCTCTGTAGGCATTCAGACTCGCACCCCACTGCTTGGGGAGACGGCAGATACTGTCAGCGAAGAGAGTATCTGCCGTTTGGTTGCTCTTTGAGCCATTTGGTCACCATGGCTATGACATCTGTATCAGAGTGACATTGTTGTCCTTTTAGAGCTTTTTTAAGGGGTCGAACAAATGAAAGTCACATGGTGACAGATAGGGGCTGTAGGCTGGGTGGTGCAGAACCTCCCACCCTTTCTGTGCTAATGCATCCTGCACAATGTTTGCAACGTGCAGACGAGCATTATTGTGCAACAGAATCACACCATGTGAAAGCCTGCCGAGTCGCTTATTCTTGATGGCTTTATGCAGCTTGTCCAGTGTGCCCTTGTAGTGGTTGGCATTGATGTTCATGTGAAGCTCTTTAAAGTCCACCAAAAAAACCCCTTCACGGTCGAAAAATCGGTCAGCATAACCTTACTGGTGGAAGTCCGTGATTTGAATTTTTTGTGTTTTGATGATCCAGGGTGTTTTCTTTGAATGCTCACTGGTTTGTTGTGTGGCTCAAAGTGGTGGACCACGATTCGTCACCTGCCATTATGTGTAACAGAAATGCATCACCCTCTGCTTCTTAACACATCAAGTGGTTCAAACTCCAACCCATGTGTTCTTCCTTATCGTGGTCGGTCAGCATCCATGGGATCCATTGTGAACACACCTTCCAATACTGCAGTGTCTTCGTAACCACCATTTGAACTGTCATAGCGAATTCCTCCTCTAACGAACGTAAGCTCCAGCGACGGTCTACCCATATTGCTGCATCAGTCTTGGCAATGGCTTTGTCTGTTGCAACAGCATGTGCCTGGCTCAGTCACGGGAGATCTTTCATTCCCTCGCATCCTTCCTGAAACATTTGCACCCAGTCCATCACTTTTGTCTTCGACACACATTTGTCACCATACACCACCTGCATTCTACGATGAATGTTGACTGTTCGACATCATTCCACCATTAGGAACTAAATCACCACTCACTGAATCACACTGGCCATGTTGTCAACAATCTGCAGCACAAACCACACATGCAAGGAGAATGAACGTGTGCTCGCTTGTTCAGTGGTCTCCGCTTATGACACAAGCTGTGACGTCATCATGCTCACCGTGTGCCTGCCTATGTGACGCAGCATGAACAGGTTTCATTTGATCACACCTCATATTTATGCACATGAGTAAACCACCAGAGGACTCCTGTAAATGTAATTCTAAAGGAAGACCTGGCTGTACATTTTTCCATCACTGATGAGTCCAGAATGGTATCCAGAGATAAAAATCCCTTGATAAATCAACTGGAGAAAAAAAGGAAAGCATAAAACTGTGCTAATATATGTCTGACCATTAACTATTTGTGAGATTTGTTTTGTCTCTATTAGGAAACAATGCTTTCCTTTTTCATTAATTTTGGTGGTGTTCTGCAAAACTTGGTGAAATCTGCCATTTATAATTTCCTTATATCCTACTCAGGATCTATCCACTTCATAAGCATCATTTTTATTAAATGCTAAACCAACATCTTCAACAGCACCTCAGATGTCTCAGGGTAGGTGTCCTCTTAATTGGTTCATATTTGAATATTCCAGAAATCCGTAATCTTCTAAAGTTACCACTGAAATAATTCTGTAGAAACTAATTATATGATGTCTTTACATGCTTTTATTTAGTTCTGAGATATTGTGAATTGTGCTAAATAGTTTTAATTTTGGTTTATTGTATCCTTCCTACATGTTTCTCTTTTTTTTATTTTTTTATTTAGGACAGAATGAAAAGTGCTCATCATGATTTGAACAACCTGGAAGAAGAATTGGACAACATGTCTTCTATTGGAAGAGATATTGATACTGTTAATAAACAATTGGATGATATTAAGGTATATTACATATTCTGAGAATTAATTTTATTGTGCATTAAGAAATTCCAGAAATTAAAGTTGCATTTTTCAGAGTCAAAGACTAAATTTTACACCAAAGAATTTAAAACTAAATTTGCTTAAAAAACAACCTGAAGATCATGACACGCAACGCAGCAGTTGTGAATATTCAGAACTCGCACACTACTAAGTAGAGACAGCAAAAAAATTATTTAACAAGAACTAAAACAATATACAAAACTTCAAAGCCCAACAGGCATGAGTAAACAATAAAATAAAGTAATAGCAAACCTGAATGTAGAAAGTGTCAAGAATGCCGAGACTTGGCTTTATCAAGGACCAGCAAAACTCTGCATTTTCTCACTTCGACAAAGACCTAGTTGGAAATGGATTTCTGCAAAGCCATAGATGCAAGTTTAAACCCCACCAAAATTTTTTTTTAATTGGCAAAACCTCCTGAGAGTTGCATGAAGAATAATTTAGTCAAAGTTTTTGCATGCATCTATAACTTTCCTGGCCCAACCCACACTCGTCAAATGCCACAAATAACAGAGAAACGATTACAAAAATCACAAGTTGTGAGAGGGTCCAAACAATTCTTCAGAATTATTAAGTTAAAATACGTTGCTGAGCAACCAAGCCGTCTGAGAAAGAATTTAAACTTTAAGAACAGTACTAAAAGTACTACTAAGTCTTATTCTTTGTGGTGAAAAAAGTTTTACCTAAAATGCCATAAAATAAAAAACAAAAGATTATAAATTTTCAACAAAGTTAGGAGAGTAAACAGGATTTTTTTACCCACAACTTCCGCAAAATACGGACATCATAAGAACAAAAAATAATAAAAAATTTAAATGATACTTTGGGAAAATCATATGTAATTAACAATTAGTTGCAATATTTACAGAATATTCCAGTGGTGCTTTTAAGTGTATAATAATGTAGTTTTTAAGTTCCAGCCAACAATAAAAAAGCATTGTTGACAACAAGCACAATGAAGCGGCTAACTACCCAAACTAAGTGCTCAAAAACACACATAATTTCCAAAGTAAGTAAAAGAGAAAACTTATAAAGTTAGTAAAACTGCTTGCACCAAATGCCTAATGAGAAAAATAGAAAATTTCCACTTTGAAAGTTCACCCTTAATCCTAGAAAGAAAAAAGTACAGTAACAAAGATTTGAGCTTACCTACATTGCCCTCCTCCTACGCAAGAGTTCCAAAAATGGCCGACCACCCTCCTCGCCATTTCCTAAGAAGCAGGGGGGAGGTTCCCAAGGCTTCTCCTCAGAAAATGACGCTGCCCGTGAAATTTCTACCAAGAGAATTACACAACTAAGAATGATGTCCTGCTTGTCCAGATAGAGTAGAATAACTCTCCATAATACATGAAAAAATTATCAAATACACTTGTAGTGTATTTAATAACTTATATATGTATTTAATTACCTTAGTGTACTTCCACAGACATTACCAGTACCTATTTTTTTAAATACGTAAGTTTTACCATTTTTAGGTTAGTTATTCTAGTGAGAGATATCTAGTTTGCTTTTTATTTATTTTTTATTTTATTTTTTAATCAAATTTTTAACTTTTTTTGTGTGATTTTTTTTCATTATTTTATTTTTTATTTTTAATAGGACTGTCCTGTCCATAGCACTAAAGGTTCCTTTTTGTAGTTAATATGCATCCTCCAGACCATTTTCCATGAAGACTTCCATTGGCCAGAACCATTTTATTAACTGTGCAGAAATTAAAACAGATCTAAGCTAACTCTATTATTCAGAACAATTTTTCTTAATATTCTTTTTATGAAAGTAGCTGGAATCTTGTTTTCTAGAAAACTGTTTACTAAGATTCTAATGTGGTTATTGAAATCCAAATTGTTGCTACAAATTCTTGAAACTCTAAGTACCTGAGAAATTAGTACATTCTCAATTACTTTGGTCGAGATGTTATTGTTCCAGTGCAGATATTTTATTACTTTGAAAGGAAAATTAACTCTTTTATCAAAAAGGCTGATGGACGGGTTACCTCTGTTAAGTTTAATGCTTAAGTCTAGGAAATCTAGTTTCTGATTACTGTTGTTGGTTTAAGAGAGCTAGGATAGATATTTGCAAAATCACTTTCTATAACTTCTGAATTATTTATACAAAGCAAATCGTCAATATATCTATAAGTGTATAAGTAGTTATCTGAGCACGAGGAGCTATTTTTAATGAACTTATATTCCTTAAAGAACAGGAATAGATTGCACACGCTTGTAGAATGAGCTACTCCCATAGGGTTTCCGTTTACTTGCTTATAGAGAGTATTATTATATAAAATATGGTTATTGTTTATGCAACAATTGAGATAAGAGTTCCAAGCACCTACATTAACAAATTGGTTAAGCTTAAATTCTGCTTGCAGCTCTTTAAAGGTAGTAATGATATCTGAAAGTGGCAGATTAGTATATAGGTTCTTGAAATCATAACTATTAATATCTATGGGATTTAGGTTGAAAATAGTGGAAATTTCTTCTGAATTATTATTGATTATACAAAAATCTCTGTACTTCATATTAGTATTGTTACTAATGTGTTTCAAGATCCTCTTCAAGATTGCCTTAAAAGCTTGATCAATTTTCTTTTATGACTCCTAACTCTACTAGCTATGAACCTAAACTTTACCAGATCTTTATGAAACTTAACAGTTGCAAAAAGAAAGGGAAATTCAGGTTCATATCTCCTCATTTGTGGAATTTTAAGCTTCTTGAAGAAGGCTTTGAAACGATTTTCAAGCTGTTTGGTACAATAACTAACTGGCTCGTAGGTTACTTTATTATTGAGCTCTAGATTTAACAATTCAGAATAGAATTTTTTGCAGATAATTGCAAAATTATTGCTAGCTTTATCTGTAGTAGTAAAGATATATTGATCTTGAAGTTTAGAGAGTGACCTTTTGGCATCTCCAGAGAAAAAAAGAGAAAAAAAAAAAGAAAAAAAGAAGGGAAAATATATATATATATATATTTGTGACTGCTTGAGCGTTCGGTTTGTTATTAATTGGTATATTTTGTGAAACATATAGTGAATCTTCACTGTCACAGTGATACCTTCATTGAACCTTAATTCAGTGGTATAAATAAATATTGCCTATCACAAACTTAAAATGTTATTTGAACAGAAACTTTGTTTTTTGAAGCACATTAATAAAACAGAAACATTGACTTATCAATACTATTTAGTCATTTTGGATCTTTCTGTTTGTCTGTGTATTACTAGAGCAGAAACATTAAGTTGCTAGACCTGCAATTGTCACAGACAAGTAAACAGTATATATTTTATCAATTTTGTGCATTTCATGTTGTTTGCTATCTCAGAAATATGTTGTGTACTTTAGTTATTTTTTTTAACCATACAGTTTGTTACCAAAGCATTAAGCAGTTTCAGAAGTTTGGTTACAGTCTTTTTTACTGAAGTGACATAGAATCAAAATGATGCTCAGTGAACTCATGAATGCACTCAGATGCAAAAGTTGTTAGAAAATTGAAAGTGTTTATTTCTCAAGTATGTACTTGTTGATTTTAGTAAAATTTTTATGCATGTAAGTCATAATACATTAAAATTCTGCACGGCATTGTGTGTTTAATTAGTTGTGTTTACATAAAGGTAGAAAAATAAATCTGAGATTAATGATTTCCAACATGCCACACCACACCACCCAGAAAACAGAATTTAAAGCAGCAATTGTAGCTTAGGAATCTGAATATACTTCAGGTTTACTTTAGGCAAAGCATCCAGTGCCTACTCATACAATCAAAGGCCATTCTTAATCCATAATTGAGTCCAGGTCAGGAACTTGCCCAGTTCTCCAGATATTATCGTTATTAATCTCAGAAATTATCAGAGAAATCAGTCAGGAATAGTTCATAACAAAGGGCACACGTGTGTGTTATTTTTGGCACAGAAGCACATTCATGGTCACCCTTTATAGATGCACGAAGTTCTCAGAAGATTTATAAATCATACATGTGAATTATTAACACAGCAATCAGTCATTTCTGAATTGTGTGTATTTTACTATTTTTCATGTAATATTAATCCCATCAGAAAGCTGCATGTGTTTGTGGGCATTAGCATCCATTTCACATGCTATTAGAAGAATTTAAGGTTTGGGAATGTCATTCAAGTACTTCTAGGCAGTCAGGAGCACTCAGTCATAGTTGTGCTATTTCTGATGATAATGTGTTCTTGATCTAACTACCACTTCTGTTCCTGTCCTTGTCCCTGATCTTGCAGGGAAGATATGTCCAATGATTCTTTAAGAATGTTTGCCAAAAGAGAACTTTAGGTAAACATTCTAAAGTTCACAACAAGGTAGAAAAATAAGTTTGAGAAGATGAATGAGTAATGATCATTCTTGAGATATTATTACATTTGCATTCAGAATGTTAGTCCACAAGATGTGCTGCATGTGTGTGTGTGTGTGTGTGTGTGTGTGTGTGTGTGTGTGTGTGTGTGTGTGTGTGTGTGTGTGTGTATTTGCATATACTTCACATGATAATAGGATAATTTAAGGTTCAGTGATGTCATTCGAATACTTCTGGGCAGTCAGGAGCACTCAGTCATATTTGTGTTATTTCTGATAATAATCTATTCCTGATCTAACTACCACCTCCATGCCTGTCCTTGTCCCTGATTTTGCAAGGAATATATGTCCCATGATTCTTGAAGAATGTTCATAAAAGGAGAACTTTAAATAAGCATGAAGCTTCTAAAAGCTGGGAACATTTGCCCACTGTCCCATGGCATTGTGAACCTGTTGCTAGGAACAGCTTACGTCTTCCACTAAAAACAAAGGTTGTGTAAAAAGCTGTCTTCCCAATTTTAAAAGTTACTGTAGAAGCAGTTCATCACACTTTTACGACCCATTACTTGAGCAAATTGTGCTTATTAATGTATTAAGAAATCTGAGTTCATTGAACTTATTATAGCATGCATTTTGTTGCCTTTGTAGGATCAGAGCAATTCTTTTTCTGTTTTTGTGTATTATGTGAAAATTAAATAATTCCTCTTCTAGTTAGCCTTGTATGTCCAGTTAATACATTTTGTTCTTGTTTTCTTTTGAAGATTTATATGTCAAAATTGAAGAAAGCCAGGGAAGACTGTGAGGATGCTGAACATCAATGCCAAGAGATTATCTCCCATGGTTATACACCAGATCCTAAAGGCTGCAGGAGCCAAGTAAGTTGGTCAAACAGTTTATATGTAGTTTCGTTTTATTTCAGTTTTCTTTTCTGTGCCAAATATTTTGACAGGTGTTAGTTTTATTTTAAAAATGCATTGCCAGCATTTATTTTAAAAAAGAAGTGCTTGGAATATTTGAAATTGTAAAAGAAAAAAATAGCTGTATAATAAGAATATTCATTACTTGCTACCTAGTAAGTTAGCAGATAACTTTATCAATTACATCATTTATAGGTTGTCTCTAGTAGAATATTTATAGTATCATTTTTGCATTTCCATTTTCATGTTATATTTATTTAAATATCTTGGTATTTATGTTTTTGTCATGTTTATAGTTATATTCAATAAATACAAGTGAAATTATTTCTATTAGCTCACCTGCTTTAAATGCTTCCTCTGTTGTCCAGAATTCATCAGTATTCTCTCTTCAACATCCATATTCACACTTTGTTCATTCAATACAGTACAGATTTATTTCATTTTTGTATCTCCTTTGCATTTAGAGTTGATTTTAAGCAAATAAATAAATAAATAAATAAAAATCTGAGGCATGTTTGAAACACCAGTCAAACTATAAGTGGTCTAAAAAATGTACAAATCCTAAAGGTGTACTTTGTCCAAAACTTTGCATAATGCTTCTCAGTTCCTATTCGCTATGTATTGTTCTTGCTACAACCTGCAGATATCTTCTGAAGTTCAAAGCTGTTCATTAACTTGTGAGCTAGACAGGTCGTATTTATTGTATCGCTTTCATCAAGATTTCCTTTTATTTATTGGTCCACATGTTTAGTGTGCCATTCTTTGTTGTCATCATCTGTTAATGGCAAGACAAAATCATTTTTAGTTCTCAAATTTTTTTCTGTTTTTATTTATTTATTTTTTATACATTCTTTTTCTAGTATGTGTTCCCAGATTTCAGAGAGTTTTAAAGGTATATTATTTTTGCTATTGTTTTCTTTTTTTTTTTTTGTGCGTGTTGTTTCTGCAGTAATTATTTCATAAGGTTTTCTGTTTGGGAATTATCTGATTGTTCTCCTAATCCAGTGTATAACCATTTTCTCTACAACAATGTGTTATGTTTTGTTTATTATTCCAGTCTTCCATATACTAGTCTTGTTATTCCAGTCTTTCATGTACACACATCTTGAAATAAATTTTTGCTCACAATGTTTTTAGCTTAGAGCAAGAATTTTCACTCACAATGTTTTTATTTTATGGAAGAAATGAATTGACAACATTAAAGAAAGCACCCACTTAAACTCTATAATAGAACTACACAAAAGGACAGCAGACAGAAAAAAATGGCAAAAATTTGTCTTTGATGAACTCAACCCGCCATGAGATTTAAGTTTTTGTAGTTGAAATTTCACTTCTCTTTTATTTTCTCCCCTGAGTGTGTTATTTTCTTGCAGGTATTTCTGGCCTTTTGGTAACTATCAAGACATGTTCTAAATGCTTCCCTTCACCCCATATTAGTTGTTGTCGTTGGCTTTTATGCCAACAACAAAGTTGATGCGAAGTGAAACATTAACAACAGGCATAGATAGTCACCTAAAGGTTGGCCAGAAATGTCTATGAAAAAATAAAATTCTCAGAGGCGAAGTAAATTAATTCTTCCTTTTCTTTTGTGAAGGTGTTCAAACTTGTTCAGTCTGTGTATTTGGTAGACTACTGCAATTGAATCAGATTGTTGGAATATTGTCTCCTGTAAAACTTTTGTTAAGTACAAATGAGAAATCTCATTTATATTTCTCATATATATTTGAAGGTTATGTATACACCAGTTACTCAGTTCAGTTCCAGGGAGGCTGAGCTTTACCATGACCATTAAGAATACCAAGGCTAGAGTTTTTATCTCATGGAGTGTTTCTGCATGCCTACCCAAGGAACTCTTCTCATGTAATCAGTTGCACTTAACCTTCTTTGCCCACATGTAGTAGCATATGCAAAATCTGAATGTTTATGGCTTACAGTAGTAGAGAGTCACTTTTTTTTTTTTTTTTTTTTTTTGCTCTTTCTACATTATTGAAAAGATGTGCTCCCCAGCTGCTAAAGTTAGGTTAGTTAGAATATTAAGTATCACCCTAAGAGTTTCTAGAATCTCTTAGTCAAAATACATTTGTTCTTATGTATTTCCACTGATTTTCCCAGCTGTAAATTGCAAGCGAATGTGAATTCAGTTTGTTTGTTTTTCCAAGTGATAAGTGTTAACCCCCATCATAATCTCATGTATGATAGAAAGCAAATGAAAAACATGTTATTATTATTTCAGTTTTTTTATTTATGAAAAATTGTAAGAGTGCTTGTTCTGTTATCATTTCTGAAGAAACTGAAATAATAATAACAACGTTAGGGGAAGTTAGTTGAAGTTAGCACACAGAATGTTTCATATTTTCTTTATCAATGGTGACTTCTTTTTTTAAAAGACTGTACAAGGAAGCAGTAATGATATTCAGTGTAGGCCATTTGCTTGCTGTTTTTACAGGGATGCACTTATGCACACCAAGACGTTGCAATTTAAAAGTATTTTTGCCGATTTTCTTACTAAGAGTGTCGTTTTTGTTTTACGTAACCATTAAAAAGTTTGGTACACATATGTATAAAATGCACCAAATACTAATTCTGGAACATTTGGTTACCTTTACAATGATTAGTTGTGAAAATATCTGTGTAGATGTTATAGTTCTTGCAGACATCCATAGTGATAAACAGTATATCATCATCATCATCATCATCATCCATTTATCAATCCACTGTGGGATGAAGGTCTCCCCAAGTTTCTTCCACAAGGATCTGTCTTTAGCCAGTCTCCCCCATGTCACTCTGGCATGCTTTTGAATTTCATCCATCCCATCTACCCATGTGGTCTCCTTCTAGGTCTTTTTCTGTCCCTTGGTATCCAGTCTGAAATTTTGGTTGTCCATCTGTAGTCCCTTCTTCTGGCAACATGTCCAGCCCATTGCCATTTCAGGGATTTTACTTTGATCACATTGTCTACCACTTTTGTCGTTTTCCTTATCCACGATCCTTATCTTATCTATCCTGGTTACACCAAGCATTCATCTCCATGCTTCTTTCAGTTGCCTTGTATTTTTTAGTTAATGTCACTGTCTTTGCTGCATATGTAAGAACTGGAGGGATGCATTGATCAAACACTTTTTTTAAGATATAATAGCATATTGCTCTTGAAAATTGTACTTTCTTCCAAAAGCTCTTCAGCCAAGTTTTATATGCCGGTTAAGTTCCTCATCAATGTGGCATTTGCTTGATATCTGTTGTCCATGGTAAATGTGGGTATCGGTTACCTCAAGCTTTTCCCAAGCAGTTGCAAAATCTTCATTTTTTGTAAAAGCATTGTACATCAGTTTTGTCTTCTAAAAGTTCATTTCTAATCCCACTTTATTACTCCAGTCAGCAAGTTCTTGGATCATGCTCTGCAGCTCTGTAGGGGTAGTTGCAAAAATGATTGCATCATCAGCAAAACGAAGGTGAGTTGAATAATCTCCATTAATCTTAATCCCCTTGTTTTCTCAATTCAGTGATTGAAAAACACTTTGCAGTGTGATATTGAAGGTATGGTTTCACCTTGTCTTACTCCCTTTCCAACTTTTATTGGTGCTGTATCCTCAAATATCTGACCCTTTGCATTTGCATTTACATAGATGTTATAAATAATGCTAATGTAAGCGCCTTCAATACCGCAGGATTTCAAAGCCATGGTAACTGTCACGGAATCAAAGGCCTTTTCATAATCTTGTGTGTGTGTGTGTGTGTGTGTGTGTGTGTGTGTAGAGTTGTGGAAGAGACTTAGGGAGATCTACCAGCAGTGATTTAAAAATGTTTGACGAAGAAGATGATATGTAATATGTATCGCAACAATTTGACTACGTTCGAATTTAGACACTTGTGTCGAAAAAACTAATAAAACTATGAATAATGTTTGATAGATTCAAATGTTGATATAAACATTAAAAGAATAATTTAATAATACAAGTGTTACTTTCCATTGATTTTTAGTAAATGATTTTCTGGATGACCTTTTCAGTTGGATGCACTTCATCGCCAATTAATCCGTCTGGAAGAAAGATCAAAATCCAGAGACTCCGGATTGGAAAACATGTTGGGACGTTTAGAGAAGTTTTATGAGGATTATAGTGACATTTTGCGAGAACTGAATGAGAGTGTTGGAGAAGAGCAGTCATTCAAACCTGTGAGTAGTGAGGTTGATGCCATACGATCCCAGCAAGATGAATTTAAGGTATGATTTTCATTTGTCTTTTTTATTTGCACTTAGTAGATAAGTTAAAAGTGGTAATATCATGGAAAATTATATTTTATTTTTTTAAAGTGAGTGTGTGGAGTTGCATAAGATTATTATTTATTGGCATAGAGGTGCTGTAATCCGCATGGCAAACTCCTCAGGAGATGTATCTTTTATTCATAGGCCAGAAAAATACATTTTCGGTAATTCAGTCCTGAAAAATACACCTAAAAAACAAAAACAAAAACATGCTGTTGACAGACACATTTTTCTACTCCATACGCCTCCCTCCACTTCATACTCTTGTCACAAATAAACGTTACTTTAAGAAGAAACACTGGGTTTTAATAAAATTACTAATATTTTTTGTATTAATTAAACCTAAATTTCTGTAACTTTTAAAACAATTAAAATGAAATAGTTAACAACCATATGGTCATGACAAGTGCAATTTTTGAGCTAACTGCAATCATGGTACTTAAAAATATCTACTTCCAAAGTTAAAATTAAACAAGAAAGATGACACCGAATTTTCGGGTGTAATAAGCACGTCTTTTGAATCCGTTCTGATGCAAATTAAATTTATCAAAGCTATTCAAAGTCAATGGAACCAGTATGGAAAACAATAGATCTGACAAAAGAAAGACTATTTTCAATCGGGGGTTTTAATCCCTCAGATATTGCTGTAAACGGAATCGTGAGCTTACGAACTCTTAGAAACAGAGATATCGACAAAAATAAGATGTAACTTTACATCCCCTGGTGGGAAAACCATGCATTATTTTAGGAAGAAAGTATTCTCAAAAGGTTTATCCATATCAGCGGTATCGGTCCAAGAAAAAATTAGTAGAGTTTTCAGGAGCCCAGATTTTGCAACAAATACTTCACAAGCAGAAATTAACACTTATGACCCGTGGTGGCTAAACCATTCTTTACCAAACATGAGAAATTATGTGAAAAATATTTTCCATCAGGTCTCGAATGCGATACAGGAAGAATTTTTCAAATCAGAGCTTTCGGAGCAGAAATAACGCGGAAAACGCAATTTGCTTTTGTGCCCCCTAGTGGAAAGTCTATGATTTACTTGAAAATTTGAATTTATAGGAAAAACATTTCGCGTCCGAAACACTATACAACAAAGAAGGAATTTTTCAAATCAGACTCCTAGAAGTAGAAATATTGACAAAAATAAGATATACATCTATGCCAGGGGGCGTAGAAACCATGCATTATTTCAAGAAGAAAATGTTCTTAAAAGGTTTATCTACATGAGTAGTATCGGTCAACAAACGACTTTTTTTCAATCGAGATTTTAGAAGCTCATATTTTGCTGCAAATACAACAGAAGCAGAAATTAAGACTTACGCCACCTGGTGGCCAAACCATTTCTTACAAAAATTAGTAAATATATGCAAACGATTTCCCATCAGGAGCTGTATGCGGTGCAGAAAGAATTTTTAAATCTGAGATTTAGAAGCAGAGATATAGAGAGAAACACAATTTACATTTACGCCCCCTAGCGGAAAGTGTATGAATTACTTGAAAATTTTGAAATTATATGAACCACATGTCACACTAGAACACTATCCAACAAAGTAGGAATTTTTCAAATCGGACTCCTAGAAGTAGAGATATTGACAAAAATAAGATATACATCTACGCCCCTGGCGTAGAAACCATGCACTATTTTAAGAAGAAAATGTTTCTAAAAGGTTTGTCGACATGAGTAGTATCAGTCAACAAACGATGTTTTTTTTAATCGAGAATTTAGAAGCTCATATTTTGCTGCAAATACAACAGAAGCGGAAATTAAAATTTACGCTCCCTGGTGACCAAACTATTTTTTTACAAAAATTAGAAATTATGTGCAAACGATTTCCCATCAGGAGCTGTATCCGGTGCAGAAAGAATTTTCAAATCGGAGATTTAGAAAGCAGAGATATAGGGGGAAATACAATTTACCGCTACGCCCCTAGCGGAAAGTATATGAATTATTTGAAAATTTTGAAATTATATGAAAAACATGTCACACGGAAAACACCATCCAACAAAGAAGGAATTTTTCAAATCGGACTCCTAGAAGTAGAGATATTGACAAAAATAAGATGTACATGTACGCCCCCTGGCGGAGAAACTGGAATATTTTAAGAAAAAGTATTCCGAAAAGGTTTATCGATGTGAGTGGCATCAGTCCACGAAAGAATTTTTTCAATCTATGATTTAGAAGCTCCGATTTTATGGCAAAAATACATCAGAAGCAAAAATTAACACTTACGCCCCTGGTGGCTGAAGTATTCTTTACCAAAAATTTGAAATTATATGCAAAAGATTTTCCATCAGGAGATGTATCCGCTGAAGACATTTTTTTTTCAGATCGGAGTTTTAGAAGAAGTGTTATTCGGGAAAATGTAATTTACTTATACCCCCTAGCGGAAAATCTATGCGTAATTTGAAAAAGTAACTATATCTAAAACACTCTTCAACATAAATGGAATCGAAAGAAAAAAAAATTCAATCGGATGTTTAGAAACAAATGTGTGGAATAAAACGTATTTTTGAATTCGACATCATCTGCATTTTACGCCCTCTACCGGCGAAATTGTACATCGTAAAAAAACTAAATGAAGGATCATGATTTGCATATTTAACGCTTCCCAATGCAAAAAGAATTTTTCAAATCGGACTAATAGTTGCAGAGATATTGTGGGTACAGGCGGACTGACAAACCGATAACAGAAGCACGATCTTTTTTACAAAAGACGTGCTAAAAAGAATTCATCATCCTCAAAAAACCAATTAACTCATTTGTATTAAAATTTCAAAGAATATGTCACTTGAATATAAGACCCAAGAAATTATTCAATTTTCAAGTTTTCTGAGGATTTAGCCCCATGATAAATGTGATTGGGAGGGGTGGTCTCTTTCTGTAGAATCTGTTGTCACATTAGTTGGCTACGATCTCAGCTCACTACCACTCTCCAACCTCCACCTATTCACTGTGTAATTTTAAAATAGGAAAAGTTAACTGTACAAAAAAATCGTGATTTGAGATTTTTTAAAGTTTTTATTACTTTTTTTTTTTTAATCTTTCCATTCAGCTGTGCATTTGGGAAGCTCTGTTCTTGGGCGTAGGCTGAGAGGTTCTCGGGTCCAGACCCCCCTTGAGGGGGGACTGAGTATGAATTTAAATTGATATCATCATCATCATTGTCAACCATTATCAATCCACTGCTGGACGAAGGTCTCCCCAAGTTTCCTCCACAACGATCTGTCTTGTGCCAGTCTCCTCCATGTCACTCCTGCATACTTTCGAATTTCATCCACCCATCTCCCATGTGGTCTTCTTCTGGGTCTTTTCCTGTCCCTTAAAATCCAATCTAAAATTTCGGCTGTCCATCGATGATCTGTCCTTCTGGCAGTATGTCCAGTCCATTGCCATTTCAGGGATTTAACTCTAATCATGATGTCTTCCACTCTTGTCATTTTTCGGATCCACAAGTTCCTCTTCTTATCTCTCCTGGTTACACCAAGCATGCACCTCTCCATGCTTTTTTGAGTTGTCTGCAGCCTTTGTATGTCTCTTTTAGTTAAGGTCCACGTCTCTGCACCATACGTAAGCACTGGAAGGATGCATTGATCAAACACTTTTCTTTTAAGACATAATGGCATATTGCTCTTGAAAATTATGCTGTTTCTTCCAAAAGCTCTCCAGGCAAGTTTTGTACGCCGATTAATTTCTTCATCAATGTGACCTTCACTTGATATCTGCTGTCCAAGATAAATGTACGTCTGTTATCTCCAGCTTTTCTCCATCAATCGATAAATCTTCATTTCTTGTAAAAGCATTAAACATCACTTTTGTCTTCTGAAAGTTCATTTTTAATCCCACTTCTTTACTCTTGTCAGCAAGTTCCTGGATCATACTCTGTAGCTCTGATGGGGTAGTTGCAAAAATGACTACGTCATCAGCAAAACGAAGGTGGGTTAGATAATCTCCATTAATCTTTATCCCTTTGTTTTCCCAGTTCAGTGATTGAAAGACATTTTCCAATGTGGCATTAAAGAGCTTCGTAGATATGGTGTCACCTTGTCTCACTCCCTTTCCAATTTTTATGTGTGTTGTATTTTCAAATAGCCGAATCTTTGCACTTGCATTTTCATAGATGTTATTAATAATATTAATGTATGCATCTTCAATACCGCATGATTTCAGAGCTATTGTAACTGCTGATGGTTTCACTGAATCAAAGGCTTTTTCATAATCGATAAAAGCCATGCACAATGGAAGTTCATATTCCCTCGCTCTTTCAGTTAGTTCTCTCAGTACGTGGATATGATCTATAGTGCTGTAGCCACTCCTGAATCCAGCTTGTTCTCTCGGTTGAGCCATGTCCAGTGTTACCTTCAAACGGTGTGAAAGAACTTTACTGAAGATTTTATAAACCACTGATAGGAGGCTAATAATAGGTCTGTAGTTCCTGAGATCTTCAATGTCACCCTTTTTATGTAGCAAGATCATTGTAGCGTTGTTCCAATCCTCAGGAATCTTCCCTTCATTAAGGCATCGAGTGAAAATTTGGGCGAGTACTGTTTCGATTTCTCCACTTGCTTCTTGTGTGATGTCTACAGTAATTCCGTCTTCTCCTGGAGCTTTTCCCCGCTTCATGTTCTTGATTGCATGTGCAACTTCTGCTGGGAGAACAGGAAGAACTCTGGTACTGGTACCTTTCGTGATGTCTGGAGTACATGTATCATCCCTTTCATATAATTTGGAGTAGAAATCTTTCACTCTTGTCAAAATTTCTGCCTCTATTTCTTGTTACAGAACCATCTTCTTTTCTCAGTGCCATAATCTGTTTTCTTCCCTTACTAAGATGTCCCTTTGCTATCTTTAGGCTTTGGTTGTTTTCAATTGCTTTCCTCGCTAGTTCACAATTAAATTTCCTTACGTCTTCAGTGATACTTTTTCGTACTGTCTTGCATGGCTCTATATATTCCACTTTGGAAGTCACATCTTCTTTAGTTGTCCTCATCTCTCTTCTTTTTTGCATCAACATTTTGGTTTTTCCTGATAATTTGTTCACATGCAACTTGTTCTTAGACCCAGCTAATTTTGTTTCCATAAGAGCTTTGGTTACTTTTCTGTTAACTTCAGAAATATCCACTTCTTCTGATGTTAGGCCTTCTAAAGCAGAGAATCTGTTCTTCAGTTCCAACTTGAAGGTATTAGGGTGTTTTTTAAGGTTGGTTATGTCAATACATTTTGTTTGTCTTATGAGCTTATCACGTTCGAGTTTAGTGTTGAGGTGCATCTTACATCTCACCAATCTATGGTCACTACCTGTGTTAAACTTGTTTAGCACACTGCAGTCTTCTATGACGAATTTTTTTTTACACATAATAAAATCAATTTCACTTGTCGTCCCATTTGGATGTCTCCATGTCCATTTCCTGTGTGGCATTTTCTTGAAAAAGGAGTTCATGATGAAAAACCCTTCTGCCTCTGCAAACTCAACGAGAGTATTTCCACGCTGGTTTCTGTTGACGTGACTGAATTTACCTACTGAAGTTTCATTCTGTTGCTGCTGCCCTATTTTTGCATTGAAATCTCCCATAATTATCTTCAAGTGCTGCTTACCTTTATTAGATGACGAATTTCCTCATAAAATTCTTCAATTTCTTCTTCAGGATGACTTGTGGGGGTGCATAAGTTTGAATAATCTGAGCCTGGTATCTTCTCGAGAGTTGGATAACAAGTCGTGCAGCTCTGTCAGAGGAACTTTCAACTTCTACAACTTTATCCTTCAGTTTCTTGTTTATTATAAATCCAACACCACTAGTTCTGCCAGTATCTGTCCCATGATAGTAGAAGAGATGTCCACTTTTCAGTTCAATGAGATCTTCTCCTTTTCTCCTTACCTCACTTAGCCCGACGATGTCCCACCTAATCCTTTGTAGTTCCTCTTCCAATTCAAGAAGCCTTGAATCATAAGATAGGGAGCATCCATTATACGTAGCCAAGGTCAGCATCAGATGGCAGCCTAGTCCGGTCCTCCGGGGATTCTTAGCACCCTCTGCCTTCATGTCGCACTGGCCGCTGCCTTGGCCAGGTACATTCCAGCTGCCGGAGATTGAGGGCCAAGATTTAAGTTGTGGAGTCATTTTGGAGGGGTTTGGCCATAACTCACCACGCTGGCCAAGCGGGTTGGTGAGTGTGGGATAGCATTTCCTCTAATCCCGATGGTATAGTTATACCGCTATTGGAGGTCGTCAGAGCCCCTTAAGTGGGAACAGGATGCACTACGAGAAGGCGGGGTCGACATTTGTCAAGGAGAGGCTGTTATGTTACGCATCACCTAACCTTACATCCCTATATACATATACAGTAAATTGATATATATGTACATATACAGTATATTTGAAAAAGTTTTTTCTCAGTAGTGTTTTTTTTTTTTTGGGGGGGGGACTTTTAAATTAAGATTCTTTGGGAATTATAGCAGGAATGTACTTACATCAAAAACCTACTTACATTCCTGCTATAATTCCCAAAGAATCCTGTCACCCATGGAGATATAAAATTTCAGCGTTTAGATCATTCATAAATAGAGCTATAACACATTCATCAACGAAAATTGCACTTATTGAGGAAATAAAATGGATTAAAGACACTGCTAAATGTTTTGGATATCCTGTTGGCTTGATAGATTCATTATATCGCAAAATAAGAAGAGCTGGTATACAGAGGCACAACAATGGATTAACAAAAAGAAATACGTTATTTTACGGAAGCATTCCATATTTACCTCCACTAAGCAATATTATAAGAAAAGAATGCCAGAATTACAATATTGAAATTGCTGAAATAGTTACTGATAATTCTAAATTACTGACAAATAGTGGTTACAATAAAAATCCACTGAATAAGGCAGGTGTATACATGATTCCTACAATAGACTCAAAGGAAAATAAGCAGGACAAATATTACATCGGTAGTACTAAAAGAAGATTTAAAACAAGGTTGAATGAGCACTTTAATAATTGGATTAAAAAGGAAGAAAAAACATCACTTGTACAGCATTGTATGATAAATGAATTAATACCCGATTGGGAAAATAGTAAAATCTTAACTTCCTACAATAAACATAATCAAATTTTGTGGTCTGAAGCTATAACAATTGAGAAAACCCAAAGATCCAATTGCAATACGTCTACTCCGAAAGATATCCCATATCCGTGGAAATATCTAATACAACAAGAAAATAATACGAAATATAACAACAAAAAGGAAAATAAAAGAAATAACATACTTATGAAATAAAAACAGCGACAGCAATTCGGAATTAACCCAATAGATGGCGTGGATGTGACTCACACGTGAATACACGTACATGTAATGATGACGGAAGACGTCGACGTGGAACAACTATAGTGGAAGTGATGCCGAGGTGACCTAGATATATAAAAACTTTGAACATTGATCCAGGATGCATACCGTTGATAATGGCCGAAAGTCAGTCGTGCCGAAACATGTCCGGTGGTTTATGTGGAGTCGTGTGCGTGTTGCAGTGATTGTCTGGCATTGTTCAATAGTTGACGGAAGTTTTTATTTGAGGTCTATTTGTAATGTCATTGATTATATCCATTCCTTCTTTTAAAGATTGACGATACCTGTTGATGGTAATGGTTTTTAATTGCATTGTATATAATTCTTTCACACTCTGTTTGTATGATATCCATAGTCGTGTTTTATTTGAATTTAAACCCTGGTCGCAAATTTTAATTGGGCCTATTTGCAATACGATGATTCTATGTGGCTAATGGCACGCTAGATACATATTTTATTTCAAGATACAAGATGAAGTTTACTAATTTGGAATACCGATACAAGGTGAATCTTAGATGATATAATAATTGAAACTTATGATAATATTCCTAGTCATATGATATACAAATGCCAAGATGATTTTGCTGCAAATATGCACACAACGCATAGAACGTATATAATGTGTGAAACAGTAGTGAGTATAGTGTATAGCTATTATTCTATTATATAATACCACGTATTTTAATTTTTGGTTATTTTGCTAACCAAAATCAATTATTACACACACACTGCATCAGACTGCCATGTTAAGCCATCAGCTCTGGGTATTGGACCCCTGTTACAAACAAGGTAATCTGTTCCTTTCCCCAGCCCTTGTTTTCTCACCCTGGAATTGCTTGTTGTGACATCATAATCAGGCACTTCCAACTGTGCTAACTTTCAATCTGGCCTGCCTGCTAGCTTTTTCATGTCTGAGCCTCTAGGTTCAATCTAATGTAACTTTGTTTCTGATTCACAGCACAAAAGTCCCATGGGACATAGTTGCATCTTAACCTTCCCTGTTGGTGTAAATCCTATGAGGCATTGCTGGGTGTGGTGTCTCTCTAAGTATAAACCAACTATTTATGAGAAATTGTTGCGTGTGGTGTGTCTCTAACTATAAACCAACTAGTTATGACCTGATTTCTGTTTCTCAGGCCATAACTTAAGAAGTTGTTTGGTTAACTGGTTACAGCACTAGTCTTCAGGTGAAAGTGATGATTGCTAACTCCATCAAGATTTTGTTGTATGTGATATTCCCATTAAATATTAATGTACTCAGTCACTTGCACTCAATAGTGCTCATGGGAAAGTGAAATCTGTTTCTTGTTCACCAATCGGAGGTTGCTGCATTAGCAAACATGGTATACTGCTTGAAAAGTGGACAAAGAAACATTCTGCTCGCCCAGTGGCTGAGTGATCTGAGTGAGGCACTCGCATCTGACCATTCATTCAAGATGAGCCCAGGTTTGAGTTCCAGGTGTGGCATGAGTGTTTGGCTTGTCCAACTGCACTGCCTTTGTCTCTTTTCTGGAAACAGTGGCTTCTAAATTAGGTTTGGGTGACTGCTTATAGTACTAAGAGTTGCTCATGGTGGTCATTAAACCCCAAAACAAACAAACAAACACACACACACACACAACAACAACAACAAAAAGATCTTGTTCTCATCCTCATGAATGATCCGAGTAACTGGGGTATTGCACAAAAATTAATCCCCAAAATTCACAAAGTTATGTAGGGAAGAACTGGTCACTTGTTTCAGTAACCTTGTGTTCACCAATTTTTTTTTTTAACTTCTTACCCACAGGTGGGGGAAAGGAGCAGTAAGTATCTTTTTATAAGTACAGTCAAACCTTGTTAAACCACCATAATTTGTTCAACATACTGAACTGGAGGTAACTGGTGATGGCAGTTTACCCTATACAGGTTTGTGTGAGTGTAAAGTAAAATCAGTTGAAACAGTATGTATGAGGAAGAAACAAAATAAACATACACACTTATATATTGGACCTCTAATTCTAAGAATGAAGGAATTAAAAACACAATGATCAAATAAAGTTTGTAACGATTTTAAAAAGTAATCAATGATATGAGTTTTTTGGCATCACTAATTCTATCCAGTTCTTTGTCAAGTCTTGCAGTAGCCCCCATCATTGTTTTATTAGGTGCACTTTGCTCTTCAAAATAACTGTTTCAGCTTTGATAGCATTGCTTTAGTTCAGTGCATAATACACTCATTGTCATAAAAATTCATGCACCAAGAAGGAGATGTCAAATTAAAATGAGATTTTAGTAGTGAAATGGTACATACCAAGGACAGAAGTGATTACAATATCACAGCAGCAAAACGATTTCCTCGGACATACGGTGCACATTCCAGTCAGTGTTAGTACCATGTCGGACCACCTCATGCTCGGATACGTACGATGATACCATCCGGCATGAAGCCAGAGAGATGATGTATGTTATCCTGGGACATATTGGCCCACACTTCTTGCAACTGATGCTTTAAATCACGAACACTGGGTAATGGAGAAAGCTGGTGTCCTATCTGGTCCCACGCGTGTTCGATGGGCGAGGGATCAGGCGATCTGGCAGGCCAGGGAAGCGTCGAAGCATGATGTAGACAGTCCTAGGAAACCCAAGCCATGTGCGGATGGGCGTTATCTTGTTGGAAAATGGCCGCAGGCTGCTTGCCAGGAAAGGCAGCGCATGGGACCGCAGGATCTCCTGTACGTAGCACTGGGCTGTCAGTGTCCCTCGGATCACTGTGAGGAAAGTCCGGCTGTCATACGCGATGCCTCCCCAGACCATCACGCCTGCAGTTCAGAATGTGTGCCACTGTACAGTGAGGTTGGGATTGTAGTGCTCACCTGCGGTCCTCCACACTCTGGCACCATGGTCATCCATTCCCATACAGAAGCGGGATTCATCGCTGAACACTATATGTCGCCATCTGTAGCATTCCACGTTGCTCGCTGCTGACACCATTGCAATCGACGCTGACGATGGTCAGGTGTTAATGGCAGAAAACGTAAGGGCCATCAAGAGTTCAGATTCGCCTCTGCCAGGCATCTATAAATGGTTCTGGCATACACAGAAGTCCCTTGTACAGCCGCCACATGTCTCTGAATATTGGACAAAGACGTCGTTGCATCTGTGCATGCCGCTCTCACGATCCCACGGTCCTCTCTGCTGGTGGTGTGTGTAGGTCGTCCAGAGCCAGTCCACTGTGTCTGGGTCCCTTCCCATGTACATTGCTCCCAACACAATCACATCATGCTGTTTGACTCGCCCAATCGGCGGCCGATTCTGCGCACTGCCCACCCGGCTTTTCTCATTTTGATGATTCGGTCTCATTCAAACTCCGTCAGTTGCCTGTGCGCACATCTATGGTGGCTCCTCGGCATGTCTATCGCTCAGGGATCTCACTGACTCTTACCGTGTAATTTAGCGTGAATGTGTAGCCCCCGCGTGGTGCCTTATAAGCCCCACAGATTGCAATTGCAGCCCCGGTCTTGGACTCGCAGGCATGCGGAATCGCACGAAACTTTTATCATTTGTATATCTGTCCACTCCATAGCTATTCACAGAGTTTCGCATTAATTGCACGTTTTTTTCTTGATGCACGGAGTTTTGTGACAATGAGTGTACCACTTCTTCCTGGATAGACTCGTCATCATCTTTATCATCAACAGCAGATTCACAGGAAGGAAGATCAGTGAACTTAGTCTAAAACACTTTAATGGTGTTAATGTCTCCCATTTCTTCAAATACTGGCTCATCATTATCAATTTCTAAAAATTAAATTGATTACGTACTACAAGAGAAATGCACTTTAGCTTCTGCAAATGTCATCTGAAATAATTTGAGAGCTTGATCTTCTGCATTTAAAGGTGTGATTAATAGATTTTTCTTTATCAATCTAGTATGTTTCCCACAATATTAAATTGTTTTCTGACATTGAATCCCATGCTCATTTGATTAAATATATTGCATTCACTAACAAATATTATATATCATTTTTTGTTCAGCATTATTTTTAGCGTTTTTGATCTGAAATATCTTATAAAGCCCTGTAAAAGCTTAAAATATTCCAGCATAAAGGGGCTGCAATTTTCCCATAAAATTGAAAAGTAAAAATGCTAACTTAACATTAGTCAGTTCAGCTGTTTTGTACTATGGGGCATCGTCTAAAATTAATAGAACCATTTTTCTTTAGTAGATAATCTTTCAGTAGAATTTTTCCAGCCAGTAATGAAATTCCTTGTTTTTCATCCATGCCTTTTTATTGAATTTATATGGTTCATATAAAGTTCAGGAGAAAAAGAACTTCAAACAATGTGGTTTGTGATTCAGAGTTGTATGTTGAAAGTGAATATTTGGAAATTGTTGCATAGTTTTGATAGGCAGTTCACTCTTGTTTTGGCAGGTGGTTCAACTCCAGTGAGAAACATCAACATGTCACTAGGATGTCCTGACGAATGGGGATCAGTAAAGTGGCGGTTTGCATTGCGAAATTTCTATTTACCAGAATAGTGTAAGATTTGTTACCCAGAATGTGGAGATAGCAGTTTATAAAGTGGGATAGATTAATGAGGTTTGACTGCACTACCATAGGTACTGCTCTCATGACTTGTCTACTATGGACCTACCTAGTGCACTTTTGTATTATGCTACAAGAAATGTTACCATTTATCACCCATTTTCTATCAAGCTGGTTAAGTGCCACAATGATCGTGGTGCCAACTTATTCACAAAACTTCAGAATTATTTAGCAGGATACATTTCAGCTGTTTGCAGTCAAAGACTAAGAAACCTACTTTTGAGTAGGCCCACATTTTGTTGAAATTTAATATTTGACTTCTGTGAAAATTTTAATCCTACACATGTGAATAATTAAGTTTAAATTCATTTTTTAATGTGCAGCATTTCTCTAACATAAAAGTTAAACTTGAGCTCAATGAGTCATCCCTTTGAAGAGAGCTTGTAAATGAGTCGCAGCTATTATTAATGTGCTTATATGGCACATGTCACCTGTGTATTTTCTCTTGCAATTTAAATTTCATGACATCATGTTTTAATTAGTATTTTTTGTATTGCTATGAAAATGGCAGTTTATAACTCTTAGTTTCTGACATTTTGTACTGATACATTTTTAATTGTAGAAATCATAGGTTTTTTATATGTGAGTTGTAGAAATTAACAGTAATTTTGTGGATTTTTTTCAGCATTACAACAGGGATAGACTGGTGCCCTTAGGCCGACAGATTGATAATATCAATAAGATGGGACAAGGATTAATTCAAAGTGCAGCACCAGGCGTCAACACCAGTGTTTTGGAACGTGATTTAGATCTACTGAACGATAGATGGAACAGCTTGAAGCAGAGGGTAAATGTTTCAGTATTATTTGTTGCATGGAATGAAGTGAGAAACCACTGCAAATTGTTTCAATGAAGATATATTCCTCATAAATACATGGGAAATTCACCAGAATGTTCATAGGAATGAGATAATGAATACTGCATGTATGAGTTTTTTCTGCAGATTCTTGGAATTCCACTTTTTTGGTCATCATTTGGATAATCTTGAGATCGATGCAAAATTGGAGAGAAATTTTTTTAGGTGTAGTTGGAGGGGGGTCGTTTTCCATCTGGGGGACAGTATTTCATCCTAAAACTTTTCAAAACGGAAGTTAAATAGAGCAAAGAATTCTCCTGTGATCATCATTTTTCCTCACGATATTTGCGGTGGCCACTTCTGTTGTTAAATATCATTTTATTGTGTAAGTGTTTATATTTCAGCTGGAAACTGCAGGCAACAACTTACAAAAATGAAAGTTAGACTGTGCAAAAAATTTCCAGTAATATGCAGGCACGAGATTCTTCGGCGGATTTGAGGAATTCCACCTTTTCCATTATGTATTATTTCTATCATTCATGAGATCGATGCACAACTAAGCAAATTTCTAGAAGATCGGGGAGGGGGGGTCATTTTCCGTCGGAGGACGGAATTCCATCCTTCGAAACTTTCGAAAACAAAAGGTAGACAGAGTGGAAGTTTTTCCTGTAGTCGTTTTTTTTTTTATTTAACTTTCTCTCCATGCTTCTTCTGCTTAGTATTGTTGTTAGATATAATTTTATCCCTTGAATATTAGTATTTCAGCTTGAAAACTGTTGGAAGATTTTCTGCTGAAAACAAAAAATGTATGGTGTGAAGATTTTTCCTGTAATCGTTTTTTTTTTTTTTTTTTCTCCAGCGATGTTCCAGCTCTCCTGAGTTGTTGTTAAATGTTTTTTTCCCCAATAAATGCATGGATTTAAGCTGGATAAGAAAGGGGAAATTTTTCGGAAACATAAGTGATGAAGTTGGAAAATTTGTAAGAATTGATGCATGGTGCAAAGTATTTATATTCTCAAAGTTACACCCTTTATTTAAAATAGTGAAAGTTTTGATATCAGCATTCATTGTCCTAAGGCTGAAAGTTCTTTCAGCATGATGGATGAAATTATTGTCATCTGAAGAAATGAAAAATAAAAGATCAACAAAAAAATGGGAATTGAAAGATAATGGCAGAAGAAAATTTAAGCAATGGATGCTGCACAAATGCAGAGTCCATGTAAGACAAATATGGCTGTGGAACATGCTAAGAAGAAAGCAAGGCTTAATCTCAAAAGGAAACTTGAGCTGATGTTCTAGCAAGCATAACAAAAACCAGGAAAAAAAGCTGTGTTTGAAGCAGTGTCTTTTAAAACTATTTTATTTTTTGGTAATAATTGATGTCATGGCTATTCCTAGATTTGATATATTATAAATTTCACTAAATTATGGGATTTACTCAGGAATAAAAGGATATTACTTACACTTGAATTTTCAAGTAGCACCCTTATGTTTCCTCAGGGCTACACTATTGTAGGTGTTGCCATTTGTGAGCTAAATTCCAACCTTTCAATCATTTAATGTTTCCTTTCAAATCATTTAATTAAATGATTTGAAAATAATTTGAAAATCATAGTGCTCACTGATAATATATGTAACATCCTCAGTCTCTCAAAACATGGTCTAACAGAGACAGCGAAGCAGCAGCTGAGCTTGCTTAATATATCACCTCAAAAATCTTGTAGTTCCATATATTTGTAAAGAATATTTCAATTCCATGACCCCCATGTTTAAAATATTGGTGATTTATTAAAAATGCTACAAGAAAGTCCTAATTGATTTGACTGGCATAAAATTTGAAGTCGTTCAGATTCTTAAACATCTAAGATTCTTAAGATTTTAAGTAACTACTTAGAACTTTGTTGTCCTGGGAAGGTGTAATGGATAGCATGCTTGAATGGAAATCCAGATATTCTGTTTTTTGTTCAGCAATAGATTTATTTTAACATTGAAGCTCTGCAGTACAGAAATGCACTTATCTGGATGATCAGATTTCTTAGTAACATTATGTGCTTTAGATTCATACTTAGACTTGAATTTTGAAATAGCACTGAGGGCAAAAAAAATATATATATATATATATATATATATTGTTAGCTCAGCTTGTACTTGCATATACAGGCTTTCAAATGTGATCTATCGTACAAGTCAACATAAAAACTTGACACATTTATGGGCAACTTACCATTTCATGGTCTTGCTCCCCATTTGACATTTCCAGCACGTGATTTGTGAGCAGAATGTCGCTTGTTTCAAGAGGTAACATGGGGCTCTTCACTTTTGTCGGCTGAAGTCATTCACTTTATTCATTCAGTTCTTGGTCATATAGGGTTTGTTTGTTTCCCCCCCTTCCAAAGGCGTCATGTAGTAATCTTCAAGTACTTCTTCATTTTTTTTACCAACACGTAGTCATGTCAAAAATGCTCGTCATGTAGTAATCTTCAAGTACTTCTTCATTTTTTTACCAACACGTAGTCACGTCAAAAATGCTCGCTAGATACGCTTGCAGTCTTATTTACATATCACACTTAAAAACCATAACCTATATGACCAAGAAGCCTTGAATCAGAAGATAGGGAGCGTCCGTTATAGGTAGATGCTGACCTTGGCTACCTATAACAGACGCTCCCTATCTTCTGATTCAAGGCTTCTTGAATTGGAAGAGGAACTACAAAGGATCAAGTGGGACATTGTTGGGCTAAGTGAGGTAAGGAGAAAAGGAGAAGATCTCATTGAACTGAAAAGTGGACATCTCTTCTATTATCGTGGGACAGATACTGGCAGAACTAGTGGTGTTGGATTTATAATAAACAAGAAACTGAAGGATAAAGTGATAGAAGTTGAAAGTTCCTCTGACAGAGCTGCACGACTCGTTATCCAACTATCGAGAAGATACCAGGCTCAGATTATTCAAACTTATGCACCCACCACAAGTCATCCTGAAGAAGAAATTGAAGAATTTTATGAGGAAATTCGTCATCTAAATAATAAAGGTAAGCAGCACTTGAAGATAATTATGGGAGATTTCAATGCAAAAATAGGGCAACGACAACAGAATGAAACTTCAGTAGGTAAATTCGGTCACGGCAACAGAAACCAGCGTGGAAATACTCTCGTTGAGTTTGCAGAGGCAGAAGGATTTTTCATCTTGAACTCCTTTTTCAAGAAAAAGCCACACAGGAAATGGACATGGAGACATCCAATTGGGACGACAAGTGAAATTGATTTTATTATGTGTAACAAAAAATCCGTCATCGAAGACTGCAGTGTGCTGAACAAGTTCAACACAGGTAGTGACCATAGATTGGTGAGATGTAAGATGCACCTCAACACTAAACTTGAACGTGGCAAGCTCATAAGACAAACAAAATCTATTGACATAACCAACCTTAAAAAACACCATAATACTTTCAAGTTGGAACTGAAGAACAGATTCTCTGCTTTAGAAGGCCTAACATCGGAAGAAGTGGATATTTCGGAAGTTAACAGAAAAGTAACCAAAGCTCTTATGGAAACAGCAACAAAATTAGCTGGGTCTAAGAACAAGTTGCATGTGAACAAATTATCAGGAAAAACCAAAATGTTGATGCAAAAAAGAAGAGAGATGAGGACAACTAAAGAAGATGTGACTTCCAAAGTGGAATATATAGAGCTATGCAAGACAACACGAAAAAGTATCACTGAAGACGTAAGGAAATTCAACTGTGAGCTAGTGAGGAAAGCAATTGAAAACAACCAAAGCCTTAAGATAGCAAAGGGACATCTCAGTAAGGGAAGAAAACAGATTATGGCTCTGAGAAAAGAAGATGGTTCTATAACAAGAAATAGAGGCGAAATTTTGACAAGAGTGAAAGATTTCTACTCCAAATTATATGAAAGGGATGATACATGTACTCCAGACATCGTGAAAGGTACCAGAGTTCTTCCAGTCCTCCCAGCAGAAGTTGCTCATGCAATCAAGAACATGAAGTGGGGGAAAGCTCCAGGAGAAGATGGAATTACTATAGACATCATACAAGAAGCAAGTGGAGAAATTGAAACAGTACTCGCCCAAATTTTCACTCGATGCCTTAATGAAGGGAAGATTCCTGAGGATTGGAACAATGCTACAATGATCCTGCTACATAAAAAAGGTGACATTGAGGATCTCAGGAACTACAGACCTATCAGCCTCCTATCAGTGGTTTATAAAATCTTCACTAAAGTTCTTTCACACCGCTTGAAGGTAACACTGGACATGGCTCAACCGAGAGAACAAGCTGGATTCAGGAGTGGCTACAGCACAATAGATCATATCCACGTACTGAGAGAACTAATTGAAAGAGCGAGGGAATATGAACTTCCATTGTGCATGGCTTTTATCGATTATGAAAAAGCCTTTGATTCGGTGAAACCATCAGCAGTTACCACGGCTCTGAAATCCTGCGGTATTGAAGATGCATACATTAATATTATTAATAACATCTATGAAAATGCAAGTGCAAAGATTCGGCTGTTTGAAAATACAACACACATAAAAATTGGAAAGGGAGTGAGACAAGGTGACACCATATCTCCGAAGCTCTTTAATGCCACATTGGAAAATGTCTTTCAATCACTGAACTGGGAAAACAAAGGGATAAAGATTAATGGAGATTATCTAACCCACCTTCGTTTTGCTGATGACATAGTCATTTTTGCAACTACCCCATCAGAGCTGCAGAGTATGATCCAGGAACTTGCTGACAAGAGTAAAGAAGTGGGATTAAAAATGAACTTTCAGAAGACAAAAGTGATGTTCAATGCTTTTACAAGAAATGAAGATTTATCGATTGATGGAGAAAAACTGGAGATAACAGATACGTACGTTTATCTTGGACAGCAGATATCAAGTGAGGGTCACATTGATGAAGAAATTAATCGGCGTACAAAACTTGCCTGGAGAGCTTTTGGAAGAAACAGCATAATTTTCAAGAGCAATATGCCATTATGTCTTAAAAGAAAAGTGTTTGATCAATGCATCCTTCCAGTGCTTACGTATGGTGCAGAGACGTGGACCTTAACTAAAAGAGACATACAAAGGCTGCAGACAACTCAAAGATGCATGGAGAGGTGCATGCTTGGTATAACCAAGAGAGATAAGAAGAGGAACTCGTGGATCCGAAAAATGACGAGAGTGGAAGACATCATGATCAGAGTTAAATCCCTGAAATGGCAATGGGCTGGACATACTGCCAGAAGGACAGACCATAGATGGACAGCCGAAATTTTAGATTGGATTCCAAGGGACAGGAAAAGACCCAGAAAAAGACCACATGGGAGATGGGTGGATGAAATTCGTAAATATGCGGGAGTGACATGGAGGAGACTGGCACAAGACAGACCGTTGTGGAGGAAACTTGGGGAGACCTTCATCCAGCAGTGGATTGATAATGGTTGACAATGATGATGATGATGATATTACCAAGAACTGAATGAATAAAGTGAATGACTTCAGCTGACAAAAGTGAAGAGCCCCATGCTACCTCTTGAAACAAGCGACATTCTGCTCACAAATCACGTGCTGGAAATGTCAAATGGGAGCAAAACCAGGAAATGGTAAGTTGCCCATAAATGTGTTATTACATTTTGCACGCTAATTTAAACCATACAAATCGGACATGTGTCCAATATGTGAGGTAATAAAAACTTGAATATGCCCTCTTGCTTCAGTCATAAATTAAATCCTATATGATTTAGTTTATAATTCTGACTAAGATGTGGATCTTATATGCTTGTATAATATCCATAAGTTCAAGTGTTTGCCCATCAGCATAGGAACTAATATAATGTAAATATTAAAAAAAAATGTATGCATTGTTAAAAAAAATGAAAATCGCTTTCAGGTCTTCATTTAAGTGTAAATGTTTGTGGATTGATCTTTTTTAATTTTCCTAGAACGATTTATATTTCATCATTATTGATTTATGCATGTTAAATTTATATTCTGAGAATTGCATCATTTTATTGCTATTTTTCTCTGTTCATTTTTTTTTATTATAAACTTAGGTTTCTGATTATTTTGTTAATATTTATAAAGCTCATTTTGTATATAAACTTTTGAAGGTTAGTGTATGCTTTTTATATATTGATTTGTTGTGCCTAAAGATGAATTCAGTATATGTAATGTGCTTCCTCAACTTGCAGATGAATGAAAGGGAACGACGTCTGGATGTTGCGTTTCTGCAGTCAGGAAAATTTCAAGAAGCTCTTGCTGGTGTTCAGAAATGGCTGGAAGATACAGAGGATATGGTTGCTAACCAAAAACCACCTTCTGCTGACTACAAAGTTGTGAAAGCCCAACTTCAAGAACAAAAAGTAAGTTAGTGTTTGTTTGAAAGAAAATGTGAATAGGTTTCTGTTATTACCCTACAGGATGTTATAATCAAATAAGCTGAAATGGAGGTTTCATCCTTCGGTATTTTAAGTAGTGAGCATTGCAGAGCAGTGATGATCGGTCTGAACATTTTATTATGAATCCACATGTTTGATGCAGTTTCTTTGAGCTATATAGCAAGCACTACCACATAGACATAAAGTGCAACTGAAATTATAGTGAAACAGTATCACCAGACTCTTAGCAATTGCAGTGTAGTTATTTTCACCCCCACACTTTTTTTTTTTTTTCAGGGATAAAACGTTCTTGCTAGGTGGTGTAAGCTTCGATTTTTATTTCAATGATATTTCAGCTAGAAAAATTATTTTAATGTCAGGTAGCTTTAGTCATGATAAATATAGCATGCAGACTAATTTTTCAGATGCACCCTTCTCCTGCTGGAGAGGTAACATGGTATATTTTTGTTTGTGTTTAGAAGTCTTGATTGAAAAATGGTTGTATATTGGATTGCTATAATCATGACCACAATTTTCTGACTTTTCTAACACAAAACTTTTCCTCTGGGTGGCACAAAATTAACCCTTTTTTTTTTTTTTTTTTTTTTCCCCTTAAGAAAGCTGTTGATTGCACTGTTCGAAAAAAAGTGCATGGAATACATTTAGTGTTCTGAGTTTGAAGCTTTTGTTAAAAAAAAAAATCAAATAGAAGTCATCGCTCTTTCCACGATGACTTCTATTTGATGTTCCTAATCCATGTCAACTGTGTATTTATTAAAAAAGAAAATGCTCACTACACTCTAGAATTTTCTGGCAACCATTTTTTTGAAGCAAAACGAGCAAGCTCCACTTTGCATATGATCATAATTGTTTGCACATGGATTGGGGTCATTGAATAGAAGTCTTTAGCTGAATAAAATTTCGAATATTTCTTCCCAAACTCGAACTATTTTCTTTACCAACTGATACATGCCGTAAAGAGTCAAAAGGTAAGCAAAGAGGAATAAGGCAGCTTTAATAATTAACATTAACTGTCAGTACCATAAGGGTCAAGCTTCGGAAGTTCATTCATTTTTCATTCTAAAAATTTGAATCAAATTGCAGAAAAATTAAATTTTGAATTCTTTTCTCCTCAAAAACACCAGCAATTGTTATTATTATTATTTTTTTTTTTTTTTTTTTTTTTTTTTTTTGCTGACTGATTCATGTTGTTAAGGGACAAATGTAAACAAAGTGGAAGAATACAGCATTAGCAGTTGACTGTAACCATAGGAACTAAAAGCATTGAGCTGTGGAAGCCCATCTATTTTTCTTTCTAAGGAAGTGAATCAATTGCAAAATTGCACATGATTCATCACCCGGTGTTGCCAATTTCAACTTTGGCCACGGTCTGCTTTTTTGACAAAGCACAGTTCACATTGACAAGAATTTCAATTCACTCATATATGTGTTAGCTCATCTTAATTTTTATGGATATTCAATCATTCTATTTTTATTACTATTTACTTTACACATGCCTCAACAAAGATGTGCACCACTCAGTAATCATAGGCCTATTACCAATCACAATGCATGGTATCAGCATTCATTATTACAAGGTTGAGAACTTGTGCAGACCACTACAAGAAAATGTGTTCAGATGATTTGTCAACATAGCACTAATTAACAATTTTCATACTATCTTGCTGAAGCGATGAAGACACAAGAATATACATACACTGTCGACACTGAAATGGACAGTTCTTAACACCTAAGCCGAAAAACTTAAGAGTACCAAATCATTCAGACAAGATATTCAAATTCTGTTATTTAGATTTAATTTCATGTGAAAATATCAAATTGTTCCTGATTCTTCTGCAATTAAACATTTTCCTTAACCACCACTTCAATCCAATTTGCCATTAGTTGTCTCTAATTTGTAACACTGTTTTGTGCTTTGTTCAGAAAGTAATTATAACAGTGATGGAAAGTTTGCGCCGAACTGCGCCAATTTCATTATCTTGTGTCAAACTGCTACAAATTACGAAAAAATTTAATATTTGCACCCAACTGCGCCAAAACGGCAATCCACAGCAAAAACTGCCGAGCGAAAAAAAAAAAATTTCACAGCGAAAAATGCTATTTTAAACGTCAAGTCGAATGGCGCTTTTTTAAGGTCTATGCATAATTTGGTGAAAACGACACTTAATCAACACGTACCATACCGCCAATCCAAAAATTTCGGAATGTTTTTCACCTACCTTCTATTTCGTTATTTTTCGTCACTTTTGCCGAAAAAACAAGGATTTTCGCGATGTAGGAAATTAAATTGTTTTTGCTTATGGAGGGGAGTTTTGTTGTAATCACGTGGTATGTAGGAGAAACGATGCTGTATGTTATGAAATCTTGATGAAGATTGTTTACTGATAGTCTTGTGGTCTTTCAGAGTGCTGTGCAATTGATATTGTTTATATGTCGTTCCCTGCTCTTTGGGATAGCACAGTTATTTCATTCCGTACGAGGTGCGTGGTTACGTAAATACAGCGTAAGGTCAGTCATTAGCTATTTCATTGACGCGGAGGACGACTGAAAATGGCTCTCCCGTGGCAGGATACAATGGATCTGTTTCTAAAGGATTCATAGGTTTTCAGAGATGCCAACTTTTACGGATTTTCACTCCATCTTACGGTTTTACGGAAGTCACCCGAAAAACTACGGAAAAGCCCTCGCAAGATCCCTACACACAATTTTTTTTTTTTTTTTTACCATCTTTTGGTCGAAAAAACGCAACTTTACAGATAGTCCCTTATGCGCCTTCGATGTTCTGACGTCCCCCGCTAACAGAGGCGGAGTTTGTCTCGTGATTCCCCGTACAGCCATTTGAGAGTACTGTGCACAAAAGTCCAGAGGGAACTCAGCTCAGCGCCTTTTGCAAACTTTTTACATTGATTGCATGTGGCTTTGCGCTTTTGAAAATTTCGGTGCAAACGTTTTAACCCTTTCTTTCCACTAGACTGTCAGGTGCCACCGTACATTACAAAATCGCCGAATAGCTCACCCGTTACTTCAATAATGCCTTTGTAGCTCGCATGTCGGGGCTTGCGAGACGTTTCTTTTGCATCGGATAAAAAAAAAAAAAAGAAACATCATCTGCGTGTCAAGTGTCACCCGCTATGCTGATGATGCCTCTATGGCTCGCATGTCGGCGCTGATGAGGAATTTCGTTTTCACCCAATAGCTCGCATGTTGGGTGTTATCCGCGACGCCTAGGACGCCTCTATAGCTCGGATGTTGGCGCTCGCGTGGAATTTCTTTTTCACCGAATAGGTCGGGTGTCATTCGCCACGTCTATGACGCCTCTATAGCCCTTATGTCGGGGCTTGTAAGACATTTCTTTTTCGCCGAATATCTTGCGTGTCAGGTGTCACCCTCCATGCCAATGATGCCTCTATATCGCGCATGTTGGCGCTCGCGAGACATTTCTTTTTCCCCGAATATCGCATGTGTCGGGTGGCACCCTCCATGCCGATGCTGTCTCTATAGCTCTCATGTCGGTGCTCATGAGACATTTCTTTTTCGTCGAATAGCTCCAGTGTCACCCACCATGTCAATGACGTCCCTATGGCTCGCATGTCGGCGATCGCGAGGAATTTCATTTTCACCAAATAGCTCCGGTGTTACCCGCCATGTCAATGACGCCCCTATGGCTCGCATGTCGGCGCTCACGAGGAATTTCGTTTTCACTGAATAGCTCCGGTGTCATCCGCCATGTCAATGACGCCCCTATGGCTCGCATGTCGGAGCTTGCGAGGAATTTCGTTTTCACCGAATAGCTCGCGTGTCGGACGTTATCTTCCACGCCTATGATGCCTCTATAGCTCGTATGTCGAAGCTTTCGAGACATTTCTTTTTGCCGAATATGTCGGGTGTCACCCTTCATGCCCATGATGCCTCTATAGCTTGCATGTTGGCGCTCACGAGACATTTCTTTTTCGCCGAATAGCTTGCGTACTGGGTGTCATCCTCTGTGCTCATTACACCTCTATAGCTCGTGGGTCGGGGCTAGAGAGACATTTCTTTTTCGCCGAATATCGCACGTGTCAGATGGCACCCTCCATGCTGAAGACGCCTCTGTAGCTCGCATGTCGACGCTCTCGAGACATTTCTTTTTTGCAGAATAGGTCGGGTGTCAGCCGCCACGCTGATGATACCTCTATAGCTCGTATGTCGGGGCTGGTGGGCTAAAGCTGAGCTTTCACTGCTAAGTTGTGGCCTCTACTGCAGAAAAGAAAAAAAAAATGCGAGTTCTGTGTGAGTATGGGTGAAACGTTATTTGAGTGGAAAGGGTTAATTTAGATTAAAACAAAACAAAACGTAGCAGTGAAACAGCTACGACAACAAAAAGAACGAAGTCAGATAAAACTTACCGTCAAGTGTGCCGCGGTATGTATAGTAAAGAATGGCCTTTTTATGAAGCATCTAAAGTTTTGCTGAATCACGTTTTATAAGCCATGTGGCTGCGATTTTAGCCTGTCACAAGGCAGCCGCGATGATTGTAGGCATCATGCGGAGAGTAAGAAGCACAAAGATCATGTCAAAAGATTAAATGGAGATGTGAGTAAAATTAATGTAACCAAAAAACTTCTCACAGCTTATAAAGAATCCTGGAAAAAATATCAAGAGCAAATTAGTGCTGGGAAAATGCAGCAAAACAAGCAAAAAAGAGAAGAAATTGAATGTTCGGAAGGTGATTTGAAATGGAAAGAAGCTGAACATTTGCAGCAGTTGGATTCCCTCATAAAATGTTAAACAATGCTGAGATGAATATTGAATGTGGCATAAAAAAAGACATGAGTGCAATAGAAAGTGGACAGATACTATTAAAAGAAGCAAAACAAAACATTGCTAGCTATCTTAAAAAATTAGAAAAGAATAGAAGTGAGCAATTAAATATTGAGAAAAGCAGCAAAAAATTAAACATTTTTTGTAAAATAAATGATTAATAATAGAATCCTGCTATGGTTACAAATTTTTTGATCTATTTGAAAACTAAAATGTTTGCATATGTGTGTGTGTGTATTTCAATGCAAGATGTTTTAAATTTGAGTAGGGTGCATCTATTTCCAAAACATTTTTTGCTTAAAAGTTTGTTCTATCTACTAATATTTTACCTGCTCTAAAAATGTTTTCTTATACCAAAAATGTATTTTATCTGCTCCAAAAATGCATTTTGTTGCTCCAAAAACACATTTTGCTGCTCCAAAAAAATATTTTACCTGCTCCAAAAATGTATTTTACCTGCTCTAAAAATATATTTTACCTGCTCCAAAAATGCATTTTACCTGCTTCAAAAATGCATTTTGCTGCTCCAAAAATGGTTTTGCAACTTTCCATCACTGTTATAAGCACTGTTTTTATTTGTGTTATTGTTTGTTGTTTTTGTATTGCATTTTCATTAGAATTAGGAATAAACTGAGTCTAGTCTATAAATATTTATACTTGCTTTTTTTTTCTTTTTGTTGCTCTTTGATATGATCTGGTATTTTATTTGTACAGCCATTTTTGTTTTTTGTTTAGGTCAGATAGTTTGAGATTTTATTGAATTTCAGTTGTTGTTTTTCTGCCATATGTTGTAACTGAAGTGCTTTAATGTTTTGTTGTTGTTGTTATAGTTCCTCAACAAGCTGCTGCTTGATCGTCAGAGCAGTATGTCATCTTTGATGACTATGGGAACAGAAATTATGAATAATATGGAGCCCATGGAACGTATTCAACTGGAGGGACAGCTGAGTGACTTGATGCAGAGGTTTGATGAGTTGATGAATGGAGCACAGGAAAGAACTGATGCCTTGGAACGAACTATTCCAGTAGCTAAGGACTTCCAGGATAAGGTGTCACCTCTCATTGAGTGGCTAGAACAAACAGAGAAAAAACTTGCTGGAATGGCCACTATTCCTACAGACCAGGAAAAAATTCGACAGCGTATGATGGAGCACGAGGTACTTTAAAGCTGATATGTGTTATCTAAATTGGCATTTTTGTTGTTATTTTGATCTTTTTTCTGAAATTTTTTTCCCCCTGTCTTTTTGAAGATAGTTTTGTGGACAAAAGTTCCTCACTAGTACTTATTTTGTTCTCAATTACTGGGCTAATTTTTACAACCATGCTGTGTCTTTTTTGTATCATGATCATTTTTTTTTTTGTGTTTGTTGAAAACAATTAAAAATTGTCACAAATATTCCAGTATTGTTTTTAAGTGCATTTGTTTATGCCTTAATTTAACTTAAAATCATCTGATGTTACCTCAAAAGAACCACTATATTTCTAATTGTGTTTATTAATATACTGTAACATTGTTTTTGATACCTCATTTTTAAGTGTCACTATGGCTGTCCATGGGGTGAGCAGAGAAAGATTCAAAAAGCATTACAGATATGTACTATTTCAATGATTAAATAAGTTCTGGAAATTTACATGAGTACTTATTTTTACATGTAAAATTCGAAGTGCATATGGCCTAAACTAATGTAATGAATCAAGAGACTTAGTAGTAGTTGACCGTCAGGTGGCATGTGATCTCTTTGAGGACAAAAATAATTCACACTGTTACAGTGTATTTCCTAAAACAATAGAGACATGAGTTTCCACCTGTATGGCTGAAAGTTCATTTAAGTGTAATTTAAACTCTATGATTTTATAATTCTCAGTCAATAAATTTGTATTCCACAGATCAAAAACTAATGCTAATTATGGGGGTGAGTTGACAGCTTTTGAGAACTCCTTATGTTTGGAAAATAGATGCTTATTGCTCTTTTCTTACATTCTGAAAGATGCTAGAATCTCCAAAATTACATTCGGTTTTTCACAAAAAGAGAAAAAAAAGTCCAGTACAATGTTATGGACAGAGGATTTCAGGCTAAATGTGTACCTCTGAGGATATCAAAAGTAATTATTGCTGTAAAATATACAGAAATTGTGTTGGAATTTTTAATATAATACAGCAGTTATGCTCTGGCCTTTTTAAAGTTTTTGCCAAATTCCATTTTTTTTTCTTTTTTTGCTGAAGTGTTGTAACAAGTACAAAAAGGTAATCACCAATATTTTTGCCAAAACTTTTTTTCCATCACGAAAATGATTTTTTTTTCGCAAAAAATTGTGCAGAGACCCCTGTAATAATTAAAAACTTGCTTGTAATGTCCAATGTTCTTTAGTGTAGGTCTTAAGGATGATTGTGATCTGTTTATAGCAATCTGAGGTGTCAGATTTGAACTTGAAATCCTTACCATCGGAGTGTGGAATAATTGATCAGATAGCAGTTTTAATAGATAGGTAAAATGAATCAAGTTGAAATGAAAACTTATTCTGACAATCACTCTAAATGATTGTCACATCATATATCCTAAGCTGTTCTCTGAAATTCAGAGATTAGCTTCACAAAAATAGCTCTAAATGATTGTTGGAGAAATTAATTTTATTTTTCATTATACAATAGATTCGCTTTGAATCTTTAAGCTTCAACAAGCTTATTGGAGTAAGCCTAATTGTTGAAGGAGAATATTATAAAGAATTGTAGAGTGAATTGTTTAGAAGCCAATTTATTTTGAGGGTGAGACACAATTCTAGCTTGGGTAGGTTTTATTATTATTATTTGGTGGTAGGGGATGGAGAGGTAAATGACTATACAATTTCTTTTTCAATTCAACTTTAGCCCTGATGCAGTATTCCCCTTACAGTGAGTAGCTTTCATGATTTTCTTGTTGAACACCATTATTGTATTGTATGAAGTTGTATTGACAGAATTTCTTGTTTAATTTGAAATATCCACAATTAAAAATGTGTGTTGTCTTTTCAGGCACTCCATGAAGACATTATGGATCATAAGGAATCCTTTGAAGAATTAACTGAAATAGCTCAAATGCTAATGGGATTGGTTGGAGATGATGAAGCCCAGGTGGTGGTAGAAAAACTTCAGGAAGTAACTGACCATTTTGCTAAAGTGGTAGAAGATAGTGAGCATATTGGTCAACTCTTAGCAGAAGCATATGAGGGCATGGGATCCTTCACAGTGAATTATGAAGACCTTATGGCTTGGATAGATGAGATGGCTTCTAGGCTGTCTCAGTTTCCATGTCCTCAGTGTTTATGTAGAAAAGTTGCAAGAACAGTTGGATGAACTTGTGGTATGTATTTGGCAGCTGAGATTCATTATCTGATTATTTATTAAACTATCCTTTGAGAAAAAAAAAGTGGAATTTTCTGTTAAATTTATTTCATTTAAGTGCTACTTATAGTCAGCAGTATGTGTACTTGTATTATGATAAGTAACATGGTTTACCAGTTTGAATTAAAACATTATTATCACTGGGGAATATCACATAAATTAATCAGTGTGTAATTTTCCAAGTATATTGTAATTCATTGCACATTTTTATCAGCATATGCAGTACAAAAGGTCTTGTGTGAGACATATGATGGATATCAGTGAAGCTTGTGCTATGTGCCAAGGTCGCTTATAAATAGAGACATTTGAAATATCAACAGTAAGTAAAATCTAGTTCAATCAGTTTTAAACTTTACGCTGCAGATGAGCTTTCTGTGAAGTGCCAACCTCTGAATCTCAGAGAACAGCTTAGTGATGTGCGTGCATATATGTATGTAAAAATTATTACAGTTGCTGTCGTCTATGGGAGGAACTAACTTCAGAAACCTTAAAAGTACAGCATTTTGGAGAAGGAATGAAAAAAAGTACTAAGTGTTGGATTATAGAAAAGATATTGGGTAAATGCATGCAACATTCAATATGTGTGGAAACTGTTTGTTGATACATATCCTCATTTAAGGTTTGCTGAGAGATTTTTGGAAGTTATCTCATTAGCACATGCACTTGCAGAATCCATCCAACTGAGAACCGTAGGGTTGTGCATGAGAAACTACTATACTTGAATACGTATCAAGTTTAAGTGAAAGGAGTACTTAACAGATGTAATTGATAAATACTTCCTTCAGAGTGAAATAGGCATGGCATTTTAAAGTAACTGTTATGAAACAATGATCATCACATTTATGCTACCTTCAGCGTGATATACACTATATTGACAAAAGCCACCGGACACCCCTTCAAAAGCAAATGAACTGATCCGCTGCATTGTTAAGATGTGCAGTACAGCAGCAAACGGTATAAAAACAAGCCTGCAGCTGACCGCGATCATATCGCACTGTGAGGTTGAGTGAAAATGTCGCTGTGGGAGAGAACTGACTTTGAGAAAGGAAAGATTGTTGGGTGTTATATTAGTGGGTTGTCCATAAGAGAAACCGAGAGGCATTTAAATATACCCAAGTCAACTGTTTTGGATGTACTGAATAAATGGAAGACACATGGATTGCCCGAAGCAGCAAAACATACCGTCAGACCAAAGAAAATCAGTGATAGAGGACGTCAAAGCCTGAGGAGAGTCATTGCAGCTAATCGACGGAGTACTGCACAAGACCTCAGTGTACAGATTAGTAAAAATGCTGGAACCTCAGTATGTACACGTACCATTCGCAGATAACTTCATTCCATGGGTTACCGTGACCGTGCAGCTGCTCATAAGCTTTTCATCTCCACTCAGAATACTACTCGTCGTTTTGCATGGTGTAAAGAATATTTATCGTGGACCATAAATCAGTGGAAATGGGTCCTATGGACTGATGAATTCAGATGCACGATTCATCAGTCTGTTGGCCATGTGTGGATATGGCGGAAGCCAGGGGAACGCTTTTTATCACAGTGTATACTGTTCCTATGATCAAGTTTGGAGCTGGCAGTGTACTTGTGTGGGGGTGTTTTTCGTGGTATGGTCCCGGCCCATTGGTTATTGTGGGCAAACCTTTTAACCAGCACGTCTACATCAATATTTTGGACAATTATTCCCTACCAACTCTGTGGCAATACTATGGAACCAAGCCTTAATGGTACCAGCAGGATAATGCACCGAGCCATAAAGCAAGGACTGTTATGGTGTGGTTTGACGATAATTCTGTATCGTGTGTGGACTGACCAGCACAGAGCCCTGATCTTAATCCCATAGAGCACCTATGGGATAAGTTAGAGCACTGCATAAGAAGTTTGGAACCAAGTCCTACTACTAAGCAACAGTTAGCGGCAGCATTATGTACTGAATGGAAGCGCATACCCATCGCTGTGTTCCAAAACCTTGTTGAAAGCATGTCTCGAAGGGTCAGTGCATGCATTAATGCCCAAGGTGGGCTGACACCGTACTAATGTATGTCAATAAATGCTATGTGTTTCTCTTCTAGGTGTCCGGTGACTTTTGTCAATATAGTGTATATATAAATCAGAAATATAAACTTTGTTTTTAACAAGGTGGTGTGACTTACCATACTATTATACAAATCTGTAGCTCACCTCAGAGAATTGTTTCCCGGTTGCTGAATGTGGAAGTTGGTCATAAAAAATTGTCTCACTAGTAAAGAAATTTTATTTTCCAATATGGGAACTCAGCCACCAGGTCTTACACCTTACGACCCTTGTTTCCAGATATGACAGGCTCATTTTTTATTTCTTTCCATGTGAGCCATATGATGCAAATAATATGTTTAACTGTGCCCAGGAATTGCAGAAACAGAAAGACCCTTTTCACGGATGCATGGCATACAGCTAGGAATTTTAGCATCTTAATATATTATAACACACCAGACAAAAATTAGTCTCCCCTGTCAGAACTTACCGTATAAGAGGTGACGGTGCCTCTTGCCTTGATAACAGCATGAATCCAATGTGGTAGAGACTCCACTAGGTTGTGGATGTATTGAACATCAATTTGCAGCCTCTCATGCGCCAATTGGTCCCAAAGTTCTGCCAGAGTACGTGGGTGTCTATTCCCGCATTTCACCTTCTGTTCCAAATGATCCCACAGATTTCCAATAGGATTTAAATCTGGGCGGTCCAGTCGAGGTGAGACAGTGTTGCTGATTGTTCGTCGTGCCACTCAAGCACAGTTTTAGCCCTGTGCACATGGCAATTGTTGTCTTCGAAAACAGGAGCGGCAATGTTATGCTGCTCCTGAAGATGTAGGGCAAAGGGCAACACTTTGTCATTCAGAATGTAGAGGTACTCATGCTGGTTCAAATTCATCATCACTGCAACAAGAGGGCCCATATCATGGTACCAATAACATCCCCAAAACCTCACAGAACCCCTCCAGCGTGAACAACACCTTCAACACAATCAGGATTAAAGGCTTCATTTGGCCTTCAATGCACTCGTCACCTCCCATCATTGGAGTACAAACAAAAATGAGACTCATCAGACCAAATTATTCATTTCCAATCCTCCACAGTAAAGTTTTGGTTCCTCTGAGTCCATTGATAACATGTGGCTTGGTGACTTGCTGTTATAAGAGGCCTATTCCATGGTGCTCTGCTCCAGATGTCCATCACATGCAGTTCTCGTCGCAAAGTCCTTTCAAAAATTGGTTAGAGTGGACTCTTTCATTGACTGTTTGGAGCAATTGTTGCCTGGTTTGAAACCGATTTGTAGCTACTAGGTGTGAAACATGGCAATGGTCCCTGTTGGTGAGAATCGTTTTCTGGCCACAATTACGTCGCCAATTTTCAGTTGACTGTGAACTACACCGCTGTTTGTAGACCTGCTGGACAGTACGCTTTGACACACCAACAGTTTAGGCGACTTCATTCACTCTTTGTCTGTGGGCATGGCCAAACACAATGGCTCCTTTTTGCCACTCAGTAACGTCTGTCTTGTGACCTATACTGCAGACTAAATTCAACACACACTTTGCTCTTCATCACTGCAGGAGACAGAAATGATCGTGTAGACCATGTCAGTGCTATTTATCTCCCAACAATGCATATTATCTTTCTAATGTCATTTCTGTTAGGGGTGACTAATATTTTGTCCAGTGTGCTTATTATATAGTGAATCCTGCAATATAATAGTCTGCTATGAATGTCCTTTCATTTCTGTGAGGCACCTTCTGTAAAAGTTTTTTTTTCCCATAGTACTTCTGACTGAAATGCTCTTATGATTGTGGTGGCACCTACATAAAACAGTGTAGTAGATATGTGGTTTGTTCTTTACCTAGAGTTTCCCGGTTGTCTTAGTGTATTTGAACTGATGTGCATTGTACATTTTATATCTGAAGAAGTAAAATAACAGCTGTCCCTGTGATGCAATTTTGTGACCTCTGACCATTCATCCCAGATGGGTCGAGGTTTGAATCCTGGTGAGGCATGGATGTTATGTTTGTCTTATGGCATTGGCTGTCTTCTCTTCCTTCCGCGGAACTAGTGGTCTTAAATTAGAGACAGATGACTGCTTATACCCCATCAAGTTGCTTATGGTGGTAGGCAAACATGCTCACACCACTCAAAAAAAAAAAAAAAAAAAAAAAAAAAAAAAAGTAAAAGTACTTGCCGATTTCTGTCTACTTTCTGTCACTAATTTGGTGCTCCCTGTACTTAATCTTCAAGATTGGTAGTTGTGTCTTAACCAACAGTTTACTGCTTTCTTTTATTGAGACTTGTCCACTTCTGTCTTGATCTGCACAACTAATTTTCCTAGTTCTGGCACAGGGGTTGGTGAAAAAATATATCAGTGAAATTTTCTTGTATCTTCATGACCACCCTTCCTCTACCAGCAGAATGCCATAATGGCATTTCATACTGTGTTAAATTGTGTGGCATTGTTCTCTTGGGCATAAAAGAGAAAAAGCTAAATTAATTTTTTTCTTATGTGATAATAAAGGTTGTCATTTTGTCTAAGAAAGAAAAGTACATCTCCATTACATTATAAAAGTTATTTCGTTTTACAGGAACTAAGTGAAGAGATTGCTGACCATCAAAAGCAAGTTGATGATGTTGCCAGTGCTGGTCAAGACATAATGAAACATGCATCAGGTAAGCAGTTAAAACTTGTATGCATCTGTATTGTGTAGCATTTATGTATGACAGATGCAGTTTTTCGAAATATAATTGCTTTTTACTTTTTTTTAAATGGTGCATGCAAAAGAGATTTTTTTCTCATAATAATTGCACTCTCTTTGGTATAATGTAGAACAAGCAGTAGTTATAAAAACATTTACTTTTCCTTGTGTCCCTATATATGGATACCATAATGTAATACAGTGCTCATAATTTAAAAGTACAAAATTAGTTGTGACTTGTTCACACACACTTTTGTTTGTGTGGGTGATTATACTGGAAAGTATATTATGCTCTTGCAGGTTGTCAGGTGTGCATACTTGAAATTTCCAGATTTGTTCACATATTCTTGATTGGGTCAGTTTGTGATGTTCAACATATACCAAATAATTTATTCCAAGTTAAAAAAGGCTTCCAATTAGAATTTCTAGGAAAGAAATATATGAATTTTCATCATTTGAACCATACATTCTAAGAATTAAGATAATTAATAGATTAAAATGCTTAAATATTCTTGTACATAGAATTATGTATGCAAGAATTCTTATTAAGAAAAGACACACTTTAAATGCTTGGGACAACAAGACACATCTAAAATGCATGGGATAACAAAAAGACAACAAGAACCATCTGCTGAGCACCAGGAGTGTTTTGTGTTGGGCATGTGACTTCACTGTTAGCCATCTAGCATTCATACACCAGGAGAGCAAGAGACAGCGTGAGAGTAAATCAAAGATGCATGTACATATGACATTCAAACAGACATGGCAACTGCCACAGGAAAAAGGCCACATTAGTTTTGTACTTGAAAATAGCCATACAAAATAGGGTCATCAAGATGCATCTAGCATTGCCTCTGATTTATGCTCTTTTTAAAGCAACTCATGAGGCAAATTAACTGGGGATTTAGATCCAGTACTACAACCACCAAGCTTCTCTATCACTCTCAATCATGTGTCTCCTCAGGTCTTGTCTTCATCCTTATCACTTTCTCAGCACCATGAATTTTCAGATCCCCAAGTGCATTTTTCTGGCAACTCTGCATGATTAAACTTTTATTTTTTTAAGTAGCTGAAAAATTAGGGACCAGAAAGTACAGAAAAAGGAATAGCAGTGTATTCTGTTCTGCAGGAAGTTTTTCTACATGATATTTTTTATCATTGCTGTAGAAGATTTTAAAATTTATCATCAATAAATAGTGTTTACAACAAAGGAGATATTGTAGGAACTGGAAAAAGATTTAATTTAGTTTAAAGATATATGGCACCTACTGACAAAGAGGAAAGAAGATAAAAACAAGAGACAAGAAAATAAAGTGTACATTGACTGTTGTAACTGAAAACTATGGGGAACAGAGCAATTTAAAGTGTAAAACAGAAATTTCGTTTTTTCTTGGGATAACTTAGCAGGATATTGTAGACTGCAATGGGGGTAAATCATCCCTTAAGATGTTTTTCTGTTCATCAGGTGAAACAAGCTTTTAAAATAAAAGTTTTCAAAGTGGAACTGCTTACCTCCTTTTTATTTATTTTTTTCCCCTGCCTCCCTGTTTCACTATTTTTTTTCTTCCACATTTTCACCCCAAGCATAGATTCTATTCTTCAATGATCATTTTGGGGTTCTTGGAACTTTATCCTTAGGAATTTCCTGGGTAGCTAAAGAAACATTGTTTATGCCCTGCCTCACTAAACCATTTTCTAGATTCAATGTGAAATTTGTTAAAAAAAGAAAATTGTATTGAAAAACCTGCTATGCAATAATTATTTGAATAACAATTTCTTGATTTTACATGACATTTTTTTTGAAATTTCAGATTTATAATATATATAAACATACTAACACAGATATCATTATCCCATTAGGACCTGGGTATATTTTTCATCTTTATTCCCTGTTTGTCTTACTGTTGTTGGAGTTTTTTTTTTTGGGGGGGGGGTTTGTTTGCTTTCCACGCTTACTTCCACAAGAGACACAAAAAAAAAAAAAAAAATGCATGTCTCCAGAAATAATCATCATTTGGAAATGAAAATGCCATTTATCAAATACTTGTGGAAAAGAAATTGTGTGTTTATGAAGAAAAATAGACAGAGAAGGTATTGGGGAAAGGTTACATTATTTGTAATCTCTCTCTAATTCATGTGGACAGTTACTGCAATATGGCTTTACACTGGGATGCCTATGTTTCTCACTTAAAAATAAATTGAAGTGGAGTATGTTTTTTCAATGTTTGTCAGAAGTTCTGAAAAATGGTTGTACAATTTTCCTATCATGCATCACCGAATGACTCAAGTGCTGATTTTTCTGTTGGACACAACTTTTGTATCGAAAATCTTAACTTGCTGCCATTCTTCTGACTCATGCATGTTTGACACCCTATTGTATGCACAAAACCATACATAGCCTTTGAAGAATGTTTTTTTTTTCATTTCTGTTCAAACAGCTGCTCTGAGTTAAGAGGTGTCTATGCAATTCCTTTAAATTCAGTATTTTTAGTGGCACTCGTGCGGTTAGCTCACTTTGAAAAATTGCTCTGCTGGCACTGTTCATTCTTATTTTCACACAACTGAAAGATTGAATTCAATAATGTGTGCACTCACTTTTATCAACATTTGAAAGTAGTCTTTAGAAAAGCTCATTATTAGAAAAAAAAAAAAAACACTTCCTTTTGCATAACTTTAAAACTTGTGTCACGAAATGCAATGCCTGTAAAATTTCATCTTGCCTAAATTTCATGTAGTCAACCATACATCCTTCAATTAACAAGATTATTCAAAGCAATCACAATTGTGTACTGAATTGCCTGTAGTTTACTGGTCTCTATGTAACATCTCAGAAAACTTGAAAATTACATTACCCTGAAGCTGGGAATTTTCAAGTTTTCTGAGGAGCTGTTACATGGAGACCAGTAAACTACAGGCCATTCAGTACACAATTCTGATTGCTTTGAATTATCTTGTGCATTTCCCATGTATTTCTGAAGAATATTTCTTCCTTAATGTTATTTATCCCTCAATTAACATTTCATTTCAAAAATAAAGCTTTGTGAACAAAGAAACTGTAAATTTTGGCAGAAGCAACTAAAAATATAAAATCCAGTTTTATATAAAAAATAATAATCTTGGAAACTATAAAAAAACCAGGTGTATGCTAGATCCTTAGTTCTAATAATGTAATGAAATACATTGAAAGCACTGACAACGAATTACGGCTTAGAATAAAACTGCTGTTACAGGCTTCTACCAAAAACTGTGGACAAAGCCCAAACTTTTCTGAAATAAAACATTGACCTACAGAAACTGGAATAACAGATTTTTCATTCAACGATTAAGGAGATTAAAAAATTGAGTTGTACTATAAATTATGTGCAAATCCCCCCCCCCCCGAAAACTGAAAAATTGAAGAGAACCCTGATTCCTGAGCACAACCACTAGATGGTAATTCAGACAAAGAACAACTAGATTCCAAAACAACAATGAATCATTGAAATTATGAGACACAGTGTAAATAGTGTTACTTAAACTAACCAAGAAAGTCCTGAAATTAGGAGCTTGCAGATCCCCAAGATGTTTATCAAAATATTTAGAACCTGCCCTTGATGAAAATATGCACGCCACCCCGGTGGCGCAGTGGTCTAAGCGATGGCTACTGATCATTCGTTCGAAAGGGTTCCGGGTTCGAATCCCGGTGAGGCATGGATGTTGTGTTTGTCTTACGCCACTGGCTCTCTCCCTTCCCTGGAACCAGTGGCCCTAAATTAGGGACAGGCGACTGCTTATAGCCCATTGAGTTGCTCACAGTGGTTGTTAAACCTCCAATCAAAAAAAAAAAAAAAAAAAATGCAGAAAAGAAAAAAATACAGGTAGGCTCAGTTTTTATTGAGCTGTCAGTTTGTGGCATAGGACTACGACTTGTAGATCGGAGAGTTGAAATGAGCTAGTTGAGTATGGTTTCAAAGCTTTTATTTAATGTGTTATAGCCAACACAGGTCTATGATATGAAAAGTAGCTTACATAATTTTTATTAATAATGCTGGATACATTGCGAACACAAAGCAGATCAATACACGAATTACGCAGCATGGTGCTCTGTCTTCTTGGGCTTCTTACATTCCTCTTGCTTCTCGTTTTGATTTTATCTTTTTTTGCTTGCGTTCATTCTGTGAATTCCGCAGCATTGTCAAAAATGTTAACCCATTCACATGTAAATAATTTTTTTTTTAATTTTAGTTTACACCACCGCAGTATGTTCTTTGTATGTTTAAACAGATCTCGTCGAGAGCTTTAGAATGATACCATGCACAGTCGTTTTGCACTCACGGTTGTCCAGGTAAATCGCGATATTGTCAAAAGTGTTCACCAGTTCACAAGGGAACAATTTTTTAAATGTTCAGTTCAAACCACTGTGAAATGTTCTTTGTATATTTGAATAGATCTCATTGAGAGCTTTGAAACGATACCACACACAGTCGTGTTGTGCTCACGGTTGCCAAGATAGACTGAGTCAAACATGGCCTGAGTCAAACATGGCGGCTCACCCAGAAATATTGCATCACCTCCCCTGTGCACAGGGAGCGAGGGGTGCATCGTGCCCACGATGTATTGCGCAGTACGCGAGTCGGACTCCATGCTGTTTTACAAATTTGCTAACACGATTAGTATGTGGTATTTATTTTTAACGCTATAATGATTTCAATTGGGACTTATTTTTGTCACAGGAGGTCGGCCGTAAGTCACCTCATACTTTCCGCGGAGTTAGACATAGTCCTACGTTACAAAGTAAACAGTTCTACATCAAAATGCTTCCTTGATTGATAATCACATTGAAAGAACACACACACATCTCTTTCTGCATGCTGATTTAAAGCAAACTTTATGATTCAGAAGTTTTTTCCTTGTTTCATTCATGATGCTGCATTTCATTTAAATATAATTTATTCTTATACTTATTTCATGCATGAAACTTTGTTTAGGAGATGACGTAATTCGAATGAAAGAGAAACTTGATAGTCTCAGTGTGAAGTTCACTGACCTCACAAGTCGTGCTGCAGACAGACTTCGCCAGGCCCAGGATTCTTTGCCACTTGTGCAGAACTTCCACTCCTGCCATGAAAAAGTGGCTGCATGGATGGAAATGGCAGAAAGGCAACTGAAGAGCCTGGAAAATGTTGGACTTACCAGTCAAGAAGCCTCTATACAGGTCTGCTTGATAATCCTTATCCTATGTCTATCTCTTTTTTCTGGTATCAACACCAATGTGTTCTGACCTGTTTGCTTAAGTAGCTAAAATGAATAATTGACTGTTACTATAATTTTGCTTGGATGAGATTGCTATAGTGTTACAAAAATGATGCATCTGATCTTCAATTGGAATTACAAATACCTATAAGTATGTTAAAAAATACTCTTAATATGACAATTGTATGTACATTTTCATTTTTTGTATTTATGGTATAATAAAGTAAATAATATACTAATAGCATATTAATAAAAGCTAATAATTAGATCTTTGCTAAAAATAGGTTAAAAATTAAAATGAATTTCAGAAGTATAGGAAGATATTTAAAGTGATGCAAGGTTATGAAAAGAAAACATAAACTAAGTAGTTAAAATATTTTTATTTATTACTAAATGTTTGAAAGCCTGTCCCTTCTCCCAATGATATAAAACATGGACGAAGGACAGTTGTTGAAAATAATGTGTGTTAAATATAGTGATAGATCAATAAGATGTGTTATGCTCATATTCTTATGAGACTATTTGTGTAATTAATTTCAATTGGAATGTTCCCTAAAAACCCTGCTGTATGATAAACCTTTCAGAAAGAATGAAATAATGACATTTGATATGTCATAGATGTTGTTGAAGAATATATCTTCACAAAAACATGACAGTCATACAACAATATTATTATTCTGAAGAATAGTGGATTCAATAGAGAAACAAAAATCATTTGTTCTGCAGAAAGGAAGAAAAGAAAATTCATTAAAAACAAAGAGCCTTCATTAAAAATGCAAGTCTTCATTGAAAACTCTTGCATTTCGGACGCACCCTTCAGTATTCCGATAATTTGGAAATCTCTACTGGCAACAGCTAAAGAAATGATGTCAACCATGTGAGTGCTTGCTTTTAGTGTGAACAAGGCTGATGCTGCAGCCGAAAGATCTTACAACTCTGACTATTCCTAAACTTCAGTACGTAAGAAATCATGCATAAAATTTTCTTCATTATTGAAAAAAGAAAGTAGTCTTTTAACTTTTGGTATTTTTAATTCTTTTAGGCATTTTTCAAAATTGCTTATCTAAATAGCACATTAGCATATCAACGTATGTGTTTTGGTTTCATTAGGTGAACTTTTCATAAGAGTTTGAATGATGTGGACTTTTGAAATACCTTTTCAGAAATGTGTGTCTAAATGTAAATTGCAGTTTTGTATACCCCAATGCAGTTAACCGAGTCCAAAGTGACACCTATTTTTGCAGTTACTTAAAAGAGCTTTATTGAGCTTACATGTTTCTTTGGGTTGTTTTCTGCATCTAACTAAATCTTTCTTCTTGCAGCACTTTGAAATTTGTTTCAATGATACTGCAAGCAGAAGTAGGAGGAATGACAGTGTATGTGGCTGTTGGCAAAGCAGACAAGATACATTTTTGATGTTTTCTCCCTTAAAAAAATTGATTAAAAATTAATTTCTGTCGATTGCTACATTTTCTGTGACATATTTTAGATGAACAGCTGGACCTGAATGTTCTGATTTTTTTTTTTTGTTTATATTTTTTTTTCAATGTATCTTATAATTGCGATTAATATTCCAAAATTATGTAGGTGGGTATTACATGAAGATATTAATAATGGTTCTATTCAACATTAATAACTTCTTTTCCCAGGAGTCTACTGAATTCCTTAAAATCTACTAAGAATGTGCAGCCCGCTTTCCCTTTTTTGAGTTCGATTTGAACTTCTTCAAATTCTTTCAGGGAAAGTGAGGAATTGCACTTTGCAGGTGGTAAATATGTTTCATGTTTTAGGACATGAATGAACAAATTTTCATTTTCCGTTGAAAATGACAGAATATTTGTTGATATGAGAGAAATCTTACCCCAAAACAACTAAGTTACCCAAATAAAAATTTAAAAAGATACGGTCAGTGATGATAATTATTTTTCTTCTGTAAATGTTGTGTCCTTTATAAACATCTGTTATGGTTATGATCTTGTGCCATGTTGGACACTCTTGGAAGAGTATAGCAGTGTCAAGCTGAACCACTCTCACAAGTTTTTCAGCCCTGTGGGGGCATCAATGAAACTCAAATTTCCTGTGAAATGAGAATGTATTCACTTGTTGCCATGTCATAGAACTATGTTATGACTTCATTCTTCAGTTACTAATTAAACACTACTATTATGGGAATTTTTACTAATTTTTTTTTTTTTTTAATTTTAATTGCAAATTTTCAGAGAAAACTCTTCTTCTTCAGGCTGTCTTTTTGTTATCACTTATTCCCGTCACTATCATGGTTACGGTTATTTTTCATTAAATCGTGCCATATGTTAGGCAGGGGAAAATCCTCTGCAGTCATTGATGATGGAATTTTGATTTTTCTCAATTTCTATTCCTTCTTTTAGCTTTTTTTTCTTCAGTTTTCTAGAGTTGACTTATGTCACTGCTTTTCTTAATATAAAATATGTTCTGGCTGCAATGAATTTCACAGCATTATGTCTGCTGAATCAGAACAAGAAAGTACAACATGGTAATAATTTATGACATGGCTATTCCTAGACTTAATGCATTCCAAATATTTCAAATTTATGGTTTTTACTAAGAAATAAAGGAGATTTTTAAGTCAAATTTTTGGGTAGCACCCCTACCCTTCCTCAAAACTACAGCAATAGTAGGTGTTGCCATTCATGAGGTAAATTCCAACCTTTGAAATCATTTAATGTTAATGATTTGAAAGGTACTACCTGTGGTCCTTAGGACAGATAGGGATACTACCCAAAAATTTGACTTTAAAATATTCTTTATTCCTTAGTAAAATCCATAAATTCGAAATATTTTTAATGCATGAAGAAAATAAAAATACAGTTGACAAAAATGAATGAACATTGAAGGCAGACTATATATAGGACACTGATATTTTAATTATTTTGATTTGTTTGGTTATAAATAGTCAATTGAAGAATATATTCCCACATTAAAAAAAAAAAAAAAAAAGTTGAAGCGTGTGCTTAAATCATTGTCAGTATCAGAAGAATAACTTGACATTGCTTTTTTTAGAATATTGAGATGTACAGAGGAAACAGAAATGTTTGTGTAATATATGTTTTTCTTTCTTTTTTTCTTCTTCAGAAACTTGAAGGAGAAATTCAAGAATATCGACCTGTAGTTGATACCCTGAATCACCTTGGTCCTCAGCTATGTCAGATGTCACCAGGTGAAGGAGCAACTGTAATAGAGACTCAGGTTTCAAGGGTGAACCGAAGATTTGATGCAATTTGCGAGCAGGTTCAGAGGAAAGCAGAAAGAATAGACTTATCTAAGCAAAGAAATGTAGAGGTTTGTATAAGCCTTTCACTGTTATGTTAGTTCTAAAAATTATGAAATGTAAGTTTTTAGTTCCCTGAAAGGAAGCATGAGTCTATGTATATCATTAAGCACATACCTCATAAAATACACATTATAGTGTCGAAAGTACTGAAAGGCCCTTCCTCTTAAAAAGCTTATATGATGCTATGAGCATGAAATTAAAATGTATGCAAGGGAAGTAGATGTAAAAAACACACACACGTAAGGCAATCACATTCTACGAGCCACGTGCAGAAAGTAAGTTTTGATTGGCTTAAATAAAATACTTTTTGTGTTAGTAATATTATTTTATACATATTTTAAGATATTTCTCAACATAGTTGCCCCGTACAATGAGACATCTGTCGTATTGAGGCAGAAGTTTTTGTATACCTTGTTGAAAAAGTCTGCCGCCAATGTGTTGACCTAACCTGCATGGATTCAGCATTGCTGTTGCACTGCTTTGTCACTGAAATGCTCTTTAAGTGAATAAAAAGATAAAAGATACTGGGTGCAAGGTTAGGGCTATAAGGTGGGTGTATAAAGACTTGCCAAAGAAACTATTTGAGCAGTTGCCATGTGTGATAAGCTAGCAGGATTGATGATTGTTGTACTCTTAAGACAAGATGGTGAACTCATAAATAAAGAATGAGAATGGAAAGATTGTCCAATGCTTCCTAGTTGACTTGTGAGACCTCACTGCTCAAGGTGTACTCCTATTCTCATCATCTGTGCGGCTGGTATACATAATTGAATCTGCTCTTCAGTTGCAGGTCTTCAACATGAGAACACAAAAACTTGTGCCCAAATACAACAAATGTCTCAATGTAGGAGGCAGTTGTGTTGAGAAATAGCTTAAAGTATATATAAACTTGTGCCAATAAAATAATACTACTGACACAAAAATTCTTACATTTACAGCCAATCAGAATTTACTTTCTAGGTGTGGCTCATATTTCAACTAAAATGACATGTGAAGCAGAATTTAACAACTTCAAAGATGGACAGGTTGTTTGATGTCATATGGCATGGCTGGCTAAGCATAGGGCAAAATTTTGATGTATTTTACATACCCAGTACAACACAACAGTATAGGCAATTGTATAAAAGTTGGATTTGAATAGAAAGACCAGGGTAGATCCTTGAACCAGGAGGTGACATATTTCCACAGAAAAGGTTCTCAGTGCTGTTGCACCTGTTTTCAGTCAGTGCACAATTGCACTGCTAAATTTCCTAAGATGAGTTTCTGTCCATAAACCCTCAGTAGCAAAATAATGAACTGCAATGGTTGCAGTGATGGTACATGGGTGTTTATCATGGTGTGGGATTAGTCCTCTAGTTTTTATTGGCCAATCACAAACTGAGAGATTTCTCTTTGATGTCCTAAATAATTCTACAGTTAAAATAAAAATACCAACGTTTACCACAATCAAAGGTTTATTATACATCGACTATAGTTTCGCAGAGCTATTGGCTCGGCATCATCAGGACGAATGGAGCATAAACATTTGAATCATGGTGACATCATCAGAGTTCCAACGGTCTTGGTTTTTGGGGAGTTGTTTCCACGCGCTTGAAAGAAATGGAGTCGACGTCATGTCGTTGTGAAGAGTTCCGGTATACGTGGAAAGGTTCTAATACATTAAGCTTGATAGTTGAATCAGGTTTATCAATGAGCGTAGCATTTTCAAACAAAAATTTTTGGTTATTTTCATTACAATGTTGGGCTATAGACGACTTTTTAGTTCACAGTTCCATACGTAGGTCTTGTGTTCCTTCACACAGAAATTTAAAGCCCTGTGGGTGTGTCCTATATATGAAAGTCCCCATTCACAAGGTATATGATAAATTCCCCATGAATTTATGTCTTTGACGTAGTCTTTTGATCCGTAAAAATTTATTTTGTTTAAAACGCTACGCTTATTGATGAACCTGATTCAACTATCAAGCTTAATGTATTAGAAGCTTTCCACATATACCGGAACTCTTCACAGCTTATCAACGACATGACGTCGACTCCATTTCTTTCAAGTGCGTAGAAACAACTCACCAAAAACCAAGACCGTCATAACTCTGATGATGTCACAATGATTTGAATGTTTACGCTCCATTCGTCCTGATGATGCCGAGCCAATAGCTCTGCAAAACTATAGTCGATATATAATAAACCTTTGATTGTGGTAAACGTTGGTATTTTTATTTTATCTCAAAACCACAAGTTTTGTAGTCATAAATTATATATAATTCTACAGTGTCTGAATTTATGGAATACTGTGTGAAAGTGCTAACACAAGAGATGTTTCCTTTGCTCAACAAAGTCTTCTGTTGTTGAAGATTGTAGTATGCATTTCATACTGTCTTATTCTGTTCTCCATGTTTTATTTTGTTTGGGAAAAAGAAAACATATGAAGAAAGAAAACATATGAAGCACCTACATCCACTATAAATATTGTAAGTATAGATACTTATTATTATTATACTTGATTTCAATTGCCAATACTACGTTAATGTCCTTTTGCAAACTCCCGATAGCGGAACTTGTATAACGTGTGAAACAGTATTTACAGACATTTAATGTCAACCGAATTTGAATGCAGTTTGTTTGTTTGCATTTTTTTCATGTGTTGGAAGAATACCATTTATAGTAAGCAAAGCAGCCAAAAATTTTAGTTTAGGCTTACCTAATTTATTGAACTTTTGTTTATTTTCCTTCTCCATATCTTTTCACAGTATATAAAATGCTGCGAAAGATTGTAGATAGTCATATATTATGAAAAAATTCATTTTATTCACATTATATGAGTATCTGCAATAGTTTGAAGTACAACAGTATTTTGTTTAATGTGAAAAGATATGAAGACACAAGTTTAAAAAACTAGGTAAGCCTAACCTAAATTTTTGACTGCTTTGCATTTTATACATAGAATTCTTCCAATCTAAAAAAAAAAAAAAAAAAAAGAACAGAATGAGATAGTATGCATACCACAATCTTCAATTTAAAATACCATGTATAGCATATACATACATATCACTAAGCTGTTCTCTGATATTCAGAGGTTAGCTCCACAAAGAAATACAAACTACCAGATAATTTTTACTTACTGTTGCCGTATCAAACTTCTCCATTTACAGCGATCTTGACATACAACTCGGGCTTCACTGACATCCATCACACGCCATACACAAGATCTTTTATACTTCATACTCATAATCTTTTTCTCATGCAGACACTCCTGAATCTGATCCTCCCATGACTTCCTTGGCCTTTCTCTACCTTTCCTTCCTGCCACTGGGGCTAAAAGGATTTTCTTAGTAAGCATCTCATCACTCCTTCTTTCAACATGGCCAAACCACTGAAGCATATTTGTCTCCACTTTGCTAACAACATTTTGCTTCACATTACACAACTACAACGCATCTTCGTTCCTCACACAATCAGAATGTGCCTTGCCACAAAGCCCATGTAAATAATGCATTTCTCCAGCACACAAACGACTTCTATGTTTCTTCTGTAGTACCCAGGTTTCACTGCTATACATATCAGTAGGAACAATTACACTTTCATAAACAGCCATGCGGGACTCTCTTGAGAACCCATCATTCCTGTGAAACCCTCCCAAAGCAGCCATGACTTTCAATGAAGAATTCACTCACCTACTAATTTCACCATCCAATTTGTTCTCTCTGTCAAACATGCATCTTAAACACACAAGCTCATTCACCTGATCAATCACTGTGCCATTTAGACATATATTACATTCAGTACTACCAGTTCCTCTCTCAAAAACCATAACTTTGGCTTTTCCCTTATTTATACTCAGTTTGAATTTCATGCAAACTTCGTACATTCGAGACAACATACTCTACAACTCACTTTTGCTCTCTGCCAACAGGACAGTGTCATCAGCATACAGTAATCTGCACACACTGATATCACCAAGACATAAACCAGTATTATCTATTTTGGCATCACGCATGCACGCATCCATAAATATATTAAACAGCCAGGGTAACATTACACAACCTTGTCTGACTCCTGCACCAATAGAAAACCATTTTGATAAAACAACATTTACTTGTATACAAGTTCTACTGCCAGCATACATGGTTTTTACACTGTTAAGTAGATTTCCAGTAACACCATATTCATTCAATACCTTCCACAAAAGTGTCCTGTTTACTCGGTCATAAGCTTTCTCTAAATCTATGTAGGCAGCAAAACCTTATTACCAACAGCCAGATACTTTTCAATCATTATGCATAATGCAAAAATTTGGTTAGTGCAGCCTTTACCAGGCATAAAACCACTCTGAATATCCCACACTTTCTCTGATGTAAGACCCCATATTTTTTCAATAATTACCTTCCAAACACTTTCCCTGGCACACTCAGTACGCCAATCCCACGATAGTTCTTGTAGTCAGTCTGATCATCTTTTCTCTTATACAAGGGAACAATGATAGTATCCTTCCAATCCTGAGGAACCATTCCTAACTCCCAGTACAGCTGGCAAATTTCAGTTAATTAATCAATTACAGGGTCACCACCATATTTCAACATCTCGGCAGCTATGCCATCAACTCCTGAAGCCTTACCTTTCTGAAAAGATTTTAGAGCTTTACACACCTCTTCTTTTGAGATTCTTCCTGTGATTCCATCCTTCACTGTGACATCATCTGCTTCTGCCTTTGAATCACCTTTGCTTTCCTGATTTAATAACTAACAGAAGTATTCACCCAATCTTTCACTTAACTCATTGGGCTCCCATATCATTTCCCCGATCCTATTTTGTACCCAGCTTACAACTTTGTTTCCCCTATTTTTCTTTATTCTCATGTACTTCCAGAAAGTTTTCCTATCTTTCCAAAAAGCCAATTCATGCTTTTCCACCTTCTCCTTCCTATCTTTTTCCTTACTCTGGCGAACCAGCTTAGCGGCTTCACACTTCTTACAGCAATATTCATCCACGGAAACTGTACCTTGCAACATCCCCAAATAGGCTTCCTTCTTTCTCTTTACTGCCTCTTCAATCTCACTATTCCACCAAGCTTCACCTCTATTGTTACCTACTATTGTGGTGCCACAGACCTCTTCAGCAGCAGTGACAACACAGTTCTTAAAACACTGCCACTTCTTTTCTACATCCCTCTCACAAGCCTTTAGCCATTCTCTGAATACACCAGAATAACGCTGATAATATTCAGGGAGCCTTTCGACCTTTATTCTTTCCATCCTGGACCTCTTCCTATTCCTTTTCCTCCAACCAGCATTCAGTTTCACTTGCGACACTACCAAGTAATAAGCAAAACCAACATCCGCACCTTTCATCACACGAGTGTCAACAATTAAGTGTTTCAGACGCTGATCAAGACAACAAAATCTATCACACTCTTTTGACCAAGAGTACGATTTTCCCAAGTGTATGTGTGGATATACTTGTGGTTGAAAAACATATTAGATACACACAAACCATTCTCAATGCAGAGTTTAATTAATCTTTCACCATTATCATTCACACAAGGATCATTAAACTTACCCAGAACATTGTCAGAAATCGCATTCTGCACACCTTCTCTCGCATTGAAATCCCCTGCTGTTATAACTTTCTCTTAGGCCTAATACCAAATATATTGAATGAAGTCTTCTGTGTCTTCTTGGTTTGAGGATTGCAATGTGCCTCTGGTGGACTGGTCATTTGTAATCCTGTCTAAATCTCAATGAATACTTGTGGAATGATTCGTAGTGACATCAGGTGTCTGCTCTGAGTGGCAGCATCAATAGCAAAATTCAGGACAAATTATGCATGAAGAATAAAGACTAATTCCATATGAGAATTATCAGATGCACATTAAAGTTTACCACAAAGGCTAAACGCTGTGGCATGTAGTAATGTTGCCCTTCAAATTATGTGGGCCAATGTGTATTAAAAAAGCAATATTTTGTTTTTTGGTTGTATTTCTCAGGTATCCCATTTTAAATAGTGTAGTGTACTATATAGAATATGTACAGACATTAAAATAGGTGCAAATCATAGCAGCATATTTCCTTAAAATTTTCAGTTTCCATCAGTGGTTTTTACTGGGTCTTAAATGGTTTTTTTTTTGTTGTTGTTGTTTTTTTTTTTTTTTTTTTATCAAAATAGTGTGTTGCCTGCAAAAGCCAGTTATGATTCCTTGTGTTTTAATGGAAATTCGGCTATTTGAATCAACATCAATGATTGCATCTTGCTTCTTTTTGATAGAGGATGCCATGTTTTACTTTAAGAATCATCTGTGAAAATGTTCTTTTCTTGAAGAAATACCTGTGTTGTGAAGGGTGAAATTCATTTTTGTATTTACTTGCCTGAAATTTTGTTTTTCCATGCAGAATTACTTCAAAATCTATACTTTTATATGTGCTTTAACTTTATGGTATAGTTTCCTGTAAGATACCATGTTCAATTTTCAAGAATGTGGAATTGGTTATTTTTATCATCTTAGTTTTTTAGCAAAGAGTTTTAAAACTGCAAGTACAATATGTCATTGTCTATAGTTGCAAAAAATAGCAGAATGGGGGAGAGGAATGTTTGTGCAGAGTTAGCTTTAGCACTTGTATTGTCCAGTACGACAATATTTTTTGACTTGCCCCACAGGCGTTTTTTCTTTTGGTGTGTGTGCTGGATTCTATATTTTTCAGTCACATTCAAAAGTATACAATATAAATTTATGGGCATGCACTTTGATCTCAAGGTTAATACTAAAAACAATGTTTGTTTGTTTTTGTACTTAATTGTAACAATGCTCTATTGTGATTATTTCAATTGCCCAGTGACAGCAAGACCTTACATCATCTTCAATCATCATCACTCATTTTTTGAATAACTATACTCATAGATTATTTTAGATATATATTGTATATATTCTACTATTGCACAAAAAGAAAGAAAAAAGTTCAATTCAGTACCTCCCTGAACTTGGCTCATGGTGTGGCATCACTGCTCACACTACCCTAAAGCTGGCCTTGTGTGTGTGCATGCATGTGTGAAGGCATAGTATTGTAATGTAAAAGTGTTTTACATAAAATCAAGAACTGTGATTATGAAAACAAAATTTTGTCATGCACAAGAGAAATGCAAGAAATAAAGTAATATATTGCTTATTTTCTTAGTAAGGACACTATGTATAACAAACAGTTACTAATTATTTCATCCTTTAATTTTCGCTTTTCTTATGGCATATACATTAAATTTAACTTGGTTTATTGCTCAGTGAATTCAGTGTCCTGCCATATGAATAAATACTTAAAGTCAACAAAGTTATAGAGTATCGTGTTTTTTTTCCATTGCACATTATTCATATGCATCAGTCAGACTTTTCATGTGTTTTTTTTTTTTTGTGTGTGTGTGTATCTGTGCCACATGTCACATTTTTTTATGTGTTATTTGCAAGTTTATCAGCTATTTTCCATAGAACCAGGTTACCAGTTTTTTTTAATCAAGCTTTTAATATAAATTTAAAAAACTGAAGTTTTTGCACAATACTGTTTTTTGTTTTTTTTTTGTTTTTTTTTTGTGTCTATTTTTGTTTTGATCTCAAGATCTCAGCCCTAAAATGTGTTATTTATTCCTTACTTCCTTTGTGCATAACTTGTGGAAGTGAAAAAAAAATGTGCTTATACAAGAGATGTAGTTGCTGATAAAATATTAAAATTTTAATATGATCATTAAAGTATTTTATTGCTGCTTTTGATAAAGTTTAGTTAGCACTCTTTTACTAGTTATGTATTAGGTGCTTTTGGGAGTGATTTGGGCTTCATAATTTTTTTAACATTTGTAGGTTTTAATTGTTTGAGGTAAAATTAATGTTTTGTCCTTGTATCTAGTTTATTAAAACTGAAGAACTCAATGTCTAATTACAGAGCAAGCTACATGTACATTTTATAGCTGATGTGTGCATGCATAGGTTTCCTTATATACTCTCAGATTTTATTATGATGAGCCTTGTCTTGTTTAATTTTTGTTACTCAGATTTTATTTCTTTTCACTTGCTGTATCATTTGCTAATGCTCTGTGATTTTAAAGAGATGTTGCCAAATTCCAAAGTGTCTTTAGTTTTGTTAGTTGTATCAGAGATGACTGTTGTGTTTCTGCAGGTTATTGGTGATATAGAGGATCTTTTGGATTGGTTTCATGAAGTGGAAAAACAAATGTTACAAGCTGAGCCTCTTTCTGCTGATCCTGATTCTTTAACTGCATTGCTCAAGGAGCAAAAGGTTAGTTTGTTAACTATGTTCATTATTTTACATGTGCGTGTATATTTTTATTAATCTATACACTGATTACTTACTAAATTGTGACTACCCCTTTGCGAAATGAGTTACACTTGATACTGACATAATGAAGAGGAGGGCATAGCCCTGTGAGCTAATGCAGTGTATATAAGAGGTTTGTGGTTCAGTTGAGAGTGAAGTTACAGATATGATGGTTAAAACAATGATTTGTTGGACCTTACAAAAGGTCAAATTGTGGGCTCACGAAGGGTTGATGAGTCCATTTTGGAGAATGTGACTCTTGAGGGTTGTTCAAAGGCCTCTGTGGTTAAAATGTATCAGAAGTGGTGCTCAAATGGTGAAACAACCAACCAGCAATGCAACTGTGAAAAGTGGCAAAATGTGTATTCTGGAAATAAATAATGGGTGTATTGCCTTGTGCAGGGAAATCGTTGCTGTACAGTCATGCAGTTAACAGCCTAATACAATATGAGTCAACCAGAAACAATATCCCCCATGACTATGGATCACATGCTGGCATGGATGGGCTACAAGAGCAGATGCCATATATGCCACCCTCTTCTAACAGTCCAAACATCATGCAGATTGAACAATTGAAGACTGGGATCAGGTGTGTTGGTACAATTAATTCCACTATATCTGTTGGTGGAGTCCGTATTTGGCATCAACAATATAAGACTGTGGATCTCTCGTTCATTACATTGACTATCTAAGCCAGTGGGGACAATGTGGGACATGTTTATTTGGCATGGACTGGGACGCTCGGTACATGTGAACCAACATGAGTGCCAGAGGCTGCTTACAGACCATGTACACCTCCTAATGTTGTACCTTCACCCAGTGGGGGATGCATTCTTCCAGTATAATGCTGCCCCATGTCATCAGGGCTGGCATGAGAAATCTTGAATGGCTCCCAGACTGATCTGATCTCAACCCAATTGAACATTTTTGGAATGTTGTGGGACATCATGTGCAGCAGTTGGTCACACCACACTGTTCTATACCAATACTGTGGACCATAATACAAACAGCTTAGTTTCATATCCCTGCATATCTACAGTATCTGTACAGACACCTAATGGAGTCGATGCTATGTTGGCTGTTTTGTTGGCGAAAAGAGGGTCCACGAAGTATAAGGTAGATGGTAACAATCCAGTGAGAACTTATTGTGTGTATTTTTTGTATGTGTGTGTGTTGGTATTTATTTGTATGAGTGTGTTTGTATTTATTTGCATGAGTGTGTTTGAATTTATTTGTATGAATGTATATTTGTATGTCAGTATTTGTTTGTATGTGTGGTGTATTTGTATTTTTTATATGTGTGTGTATTTGTATTTACACTGGCGGAAAGTGAAAAAAGAACACCAAGAAGGTGACGTCTGATACCAACCAAATTTATACAGCATAATAACGGAATGCAGAGGATAACGTGATCAAAACATTATGGCAAAATACAGCTGTATTTGCTGGTAAACTGAAAAATAGCATTTCCGTGCAACATGGTTAGTACGAGGTTGAACCGCCATGAACTGCATCACACTGTGCAATTCTGGCATGGAGTCTGTTGTACAGATGTTGGATGTAAGTTTGGGGTATTGAGTTCCAAGCATCCTCAACCTGGACATGTAAATCAGGGATGTTCGTGGCTGGCCGTGGAGACCGGATAAGTCATTATCCCATAAAATCCCACACGTGCTCAATGGAGGACAAATCCGGTGAACGTGCAGGCCATGGAAGTTGTCTCACACCCTGAAGTGCATGTTGTGTTGCACGTGCCATGTGTGGGCGTGCGTTGTCTTGCTGGAAAACACCACGATGGACCGACTTTACAAATGGCACAACAACGGGCTGAATGATGTTGTTGATGTAGGAGGTGCTGTTTAACGTACCGGGTACAAACACTAGTTGTGTACGAGAGTGATAGCTGATTGCTCCCCACACCAGGAGACCAGGTGTAGACCCTGTGTGTTGCTGGCGGATGCAAGAAGGGTGGAGACACTCCCCTGTGCATCTGCGAACACGCATACGGCCATCGGAGGCTCCCAAGCAGAATCTGCTTTCATCGCTGAACACGACAGATCGCCATTGCGTTCTCCAGTGCAGACGTTGGCGACACCGCTGCAGCCATTTCTGACAGTGGGCTGGAGTCAAAGGTACACATGCCAGAGGCACACGTGCACGTAGTCCTGCATCAAGTAGACGGTTGCGGATTGTTCGCACAGTTACCTCTGGTGCAACGGCAGCTTGAATTTGCGTCGCAGTGGATGTTCTGCTTGACAACGCCGCTCTTCTTATGCGTCGATCGGTCTGCTCATCAGTCCGTCTGTGACTCCTGGTTCCATGTCTTCTCGTGTCGGAATGTTCCTCGGACCATCTACGCCACCATGGTACCACCACCGATACTTCCCATCCAATTTGCTCCGCAATACGACGACACGACCACTCGGCCTTGCAGAGTCCGACTAGACGACCTCGCTCAAAGTCCGATAACTGCTGAAATCGTACACGTCTTCCATGTCCAGGCATTGCAGCTTCTTCAGGGTCTTCGCATGTGTCCGTACGCCGACGACTGATTACATTCACTTCACCGTACTCCTTAAATACCACCGACGATCATTTGCATATTATGCCGTGCTGTGGCGTAAGCGCTCACCGGTTGGTCCCAAAAGTAACATCACACCTATGTAAACTCGACCCATTAACATATGTAAATTTCATGATCGTCCGCCAATTCCTTCTTGGTGTTCTTTTTTCACTTTCCGCCAGTGTATTTTTATGTGAGAGTTTTTGCATTTATTTGTATTTATTTGTATATGAGTGTAATTGTATTTATTTGTATGTGTATTTTGTATTGATTTATTCATCTATTCTGTATTCACTGTCTAATCAAACTTCAAGTCTCTTCCATGTCTTTTTTGTTTTTAGCAGGGTTTTTTTTTTTTCCATGATCCCAACAAGCTGTAGTTTATTTATTTATGTACATAATTCTGTGTGTGTGTAATGTAAATGTAAGAATGAATGGATGTGTTTAAGGTGGCCTTTTTTTGACTCTTGATAATCAGGTGAGTGTTTCTATTATACCATGAGAGTCTGTTCGATAATGCTTCCACAAATGCTGTTATTTTCCTTTCTGATAGCACAGGATGTCATGCTGTTGTTGTGGATCAAGTTACACAAGTGATAGTGTTTATGGTCTTATAGAGCTCAACATCTATCTTGTATTGTTCTCAAGTACTTCACATCTAGTCTGGAAAGCCATACTTGGAGCACTGTAAACAATTCCTAGGAAAGAAGAATGCTTTGTCTTTGCCATTGATTTGCCACAGCAAATAGATCTGAGGGCAGGTGATGAAACAGATTGTGAAGGTGCAATATTGTGATCACTTGAATCTGAAACAAAACTGAGGCTCTGGTACAAATAAAAAAGGGGGTGATCTTCTGTCACTGACTTATGTACAGTGAAATTAACTAAATGTTGTTGTTGTTGCTTGTCTTTTTGTTGTGTTTTTTTCAGTTATATATCATTTTTTTTATAGGTTTTAAATGAAGAGGTGAGCAGTCAGAAGGGACGTGTACGAGACATACTTGTTGCAGCGAAAAAATTAATGAGAGAATCATCTGGTGATGATTTAGCAGAAGTAAGGGATAAGTCTGATGAATTGAAAGACGTAACAAATGCTGTTGCTTCTTTGTGTGCAGATCGTTTGGCTGCCTTAGAGCAAGCTTTGCCATTGGCTGAGCATTTCTTTGAGACTCATGCAGATTTATGCCAGTGGCTAGATGAGATTGAATCTGAAGCTGAACTACTTGAAGCTCCTGCATTAAATGCCAATCAGATTAAAAAACAACAAGAACGAAATAAGGTAAGTTTTTATGAAATTTTATTGTTTTCTGCTAATGTCATAAATTTTGTATTTTATATTTGGAATGTGTTCCAGTGTAACTCATATGCTGTCTTCTTCACACACAAAAATTTGTGATTGAAATATTTTTAAAAATAGCGAGGAAAAAACAGAAAAACGAAAGGGCATAAATATAGTTATAAGTTGAATTCCCTAATCTTCCTTACAGGAAGTTACATCTTTTTTGGCCCTGTTAAGTTCCATATAAAAATAAAAAAGTTTTAAAAATAATAATGGCTTGAAGCATTCTGTTTCATTATTTGCATAACTACTATAAGTTAATTTTGTGGAAAACATGTCAGCATAACAAATCTCCATTCTTTTAGTTAACAATATAATATAAGAGTGTGCACCACAGGTGGTATGTTATTAAAATAATTGCATTCTCATTTTTATAATAGTTTTCTTGACTATTCTTTAAACAACAACTAGCAGAAATGGTAATGAAAGAAGATAATAGATGTGATATAATTCTGTTCTCGTGAAAGGGAAGTAGCTGCGCATGCCACAAACTAAGTTTTTACTACCTTAATATTAAATAGCACTAATAATAATAATACAGTAATAATGTGCTATGACTTGCCTACTATTTTATTATTAATATTAGAAATATTGCTACTAAAAATTGTAAATGAGATGACACATCCGTTTTGACATGGGAGTAGCAACACATGGCGCCAGTTAAGTTTGGCACTTGTCAGTTTCCTGTGAGTTTTGTTTAGCTTAATAATTATAGTTAATATTGTTTATATTAGTAGTAACTTTATTTATAATATTGGTATGTTGTTTTTATTAGTAATGATGTTATTATTCTCATTAACACAAAAGGGGTAGCTGAAAAAGAGCAGAACTTAATTAGTTGCATGTGCAACTTCCCTCTTTTCAAAAGAGCAGAGGTATCATTACCTATTTTTAATTTCTTTCTCCTATTGGTAAAAGTGACTGGGTATTTAAAAATATAGCTATTTTGTGGTCGTCTTCCTTTGGGTGAGGTGGAAATTTAGATGCTGGAATTAAATGTCGGAAGGATTTTGTAGCCAAACTGTTTGCAAAGCATTCCATGATTCCTTGAAGGAGGACAAACTCTGCATTGTGTTTCTTGTTGTGCCACAATTGTTCATAGAATTGGTATGTAATGGGTTCAGTGGCCAAGAAAGATGAGTATATTCCACAAGTAACTTCTGACGCTGATTTGTACTCTTTGGGTCTGGTGATGCAGCACATTATTTACCTCATTATTTAACAGATTCTGTCCCTGTAGAAAAATGGGTGCATGGCAGAGTGCATGTTTTGTGATAAGAGCAGCTACTGACACACCAAGCATTCACACATCAGTCTCTAGATTCCTGTAAACCTGGAGTTCTAATTTGGAGCACCTAAACATATCTTATGTCGTAAAACTACCACTTGCTAGGAGAGTGGGCCCAGTGATTGATTTTTCTTGTTCCATACATATGAAGGTAGGTGCTGTTAAACAATGGTGCTGTAAAATTTCAACTTTCAACATAATTTTCTGTTAACCTGATAAGTCATAATGGCATTGTTCAGAAACATGGTATGCCATGTTTTTTTTGTTTTTTTTTTTTGTTTTTTTTTATGTTATCAAAATAATTTCATTCACATTTTTGCAATGGTTTTCTGGGCTGTCCTTTAGGTAACAACTCATTTGCCAGCAGTAATGGTAATGAGAGAATATAATAGATGTGTTACATACAAGTCTGTTCACGTGAAGGGGAAGTAGCTTCACATGCCACAAACTAAGATTTGACAATTTTAATAATAATAATACAATAAAAATTTGCTATTACAATTGACTAGTCTTTTATTATTAATGTTAAACATATTGCTAATGAAAATTGTAAATGAGAAAATCACTATGCTAGTTGTAACTTTTACACTTCATGCTTTTCTAGTCATGACTAATGTTTTTTCTAGTTATAGCTTGGGCAACTGTCATAGTTGTAGTGTGTGCAACTAGCATAATCATAGCTTGTTCACATGCATGCCTCTTGCATGACTCATATGTGGGCTGTTTGCTCCATAACCCCTTTTACAAGCAAAAATGTCACACACTATCTTCTCAGTCATTTGACTTGCACTCTCTTAATTTCACTGTAATGTCAGCTGTGCCCTTATGACAGGTTACTGAGTCTGTGTAATAACATTTCATCTTTCACTTCCCATGAGTAGCCACCCTCCGTGCAGCATGGCACTTTCAACAGCAGAAGGTGACATTGTCTGTTTGGCTCCATTCGGTAAACACCTTCATTACTCTGTGCCTTCAAGATCCAACAAATCAGATTGTATCTAAAGTCTCTGAAACACTCAATGCCCAAGCTTCTGACATGTTGTCCTTCTGGAATTCCATATGTAACTTTTCCCATTAGTGCTGTGGCTTGTATTTGCCATTAACATGAGTTATGCATATGTTGATCATTTTATCTAGTGGTGTACATGCCTTATTCCATTCTGGATGAGTGTGGTCATAGTTCACTGATCATTTAGAATATTTGGTGTATGTGTGCATAACACATGAATGTTTCAAAGTGAGAATGCAAGACAGCAAGAAAAGTGTTATATTATTTGCATTTAATAAAATGAATACTACATCCCAGTTTTTATTATAAATGTTATTACAATGAATCTCAATATCTTTGTTTTCTGTTTCAATTTCCTTTCTATTATTATTATTGTTATTATTATTATTATTATTATTATTATTATTATTTATTATATTTAATTTTCTCATCTACAGCAGTGGCATCTGTAGCATGGTCCACTTGTCAGTACAGACATAAAGTTAGATAAAAACATAGTCACTGATTGTTTAAAAATTGTCGTACGATGTGGCACATATCGAGAATTACTGCTTCTTGGAGTTTGGGCTTTAGGTGTTGTAGACCTAAAGCATCAAGCTGAGATATAAGAGTCTTGAGAAATATACTAGTTGCAGAGATGATCAGTGGATGTATGGGAACTGTTTCCAGCTTCCACATCTGTTTAATCTCTGCAGCCAGTTCCACATACTTGTTGAGTTTTGTTGCATAGGGCAGAGTTGCCAAGTGTCCCGGATTCCATCCGATTGCAAAAACATTTTCTGGAAATCCGATTTTTCTACAAAAAATCCAGTTTTGTGGTTTTCTTATGCTTTTTTCTTTTCTTTATTTATTTTTCCGCATTAATGATATCGGCAATCATTTTTCTCTAGCGTAACACTGGCTGTGGGAGTCAGTAACAAATGGAGACTAATGTTTTATTGTTAATCCACAGCACTTCAAGTGCCAAGGTCGTGAGCCCCGCGATGGTAGTGAGACAGTCAGTGGTTTGGAAAGTTGAATTACTGGTTCATGACATCACATCCACAGTGCTTGTGTGATGCCTTGTGCAGGGATGGGAATTCTGTGCCAGTGTGCGCCAAAACAAAAATCTTACGCCATCTTATTACAAAAGGCAGATTTTGTGCAAGAACAGCAGTGCCCCATCGTCATCGTTAGACTTTGGTGCTGTAAATTCTCCATGCATGTCATTTCATTTGACACTGAGTAAGATAATGTGGTTGAAAGAAAGGTTAAGAGATTCCAAGTATTACGGATTTTATGTAGTTACTATGGAAATCATCAGTCCACTACGGACTACAGAAAATGTTGAGTATGCTATGGAAATCAAAAATCTCAGCGAAATAGCTAAATTTTTGCTATCTCTTGATGTTGTAAGTCCTAAGCATGAGGACAGTGCATACATGTGTGTGGATGTTTTGAAAAAGAAAATAAAGGGAAATTATTCCCCCAAAAAAAAGTTCGAGGGCAAGGAATCTTCCAGTCAACGATAAAGTAAGAAACGACCTATCCCGCCAGACAGCGGGAACCCAGACAAGGTATACTAGGTCGCCTGCCAGCACGTCACCACGGGCTGGTCTCTAGGCCATTGGGGTGGCCAGGGTCCGAACCGGCGTCTCAAGGCAGGATAATTGTCGCAACATGTCAAAATAACATCCAAGGTGCCCAATAAGTCCCCGTGGAGCCAAGACAGATTGGCGGAACGGGACAATGAAATCAGTATATATTATTAAACATTTGTGTAAAGTTAATTTTCGTATTTTCAAGATGTTCCAATTGAAAACAACAAGAAAAAGTTGGCAAATCTCTTAAATGTTTGTAATCACACCGAAAATGACTGCTGTAGCAGCGATGAGAATGTCACGTTGTTTTCCATTTCCACATATTAAATTTTCCGAACCAAGTTTCCTTTTTTTCTGCCTGATTTTTTTTATGATGCTTTCTCTGTGTGTGTGTGTGTGTGTGTGTGTGTGTTCACGTTCCGCGGTAATATCTTCGATAATAGTGAAAAGGAGCGACTTCGTATTTCTTAAAAAAAATTCTAATGAAATGTATGTTTCCCTATTTCTAATACATACTTCAAAATTAATCAATACAGAAAACTCATTTTCACCCCTTTCCCTTTTATGAAACGAAATTAAATTTTTTGGTCGGTTTGTAATCTGTCCATGATGGAATTCGCTCTGTTGCTGTGCGCCGTAAAAAATTTCCCGGCAAAGTGGGCAAAGCAGTATCGATTTTTTACATTTAATTTTCCATAAAATTCGTGTTTTTCCATTTCTTAGTCATTTCTCACTCGTACATGAAATTCTGCCGTGGATTTGCGGAATTCTGCTTTTTCTGTCATCATTTGGTTCATTCTCAAGATTGATGCAAAACTGAGGAGAACCTGTTTTTTTTGGGGGGGGGGCTTAAACCTATATAATTTTGTTATTTAGGAATTGTAAATAAGCGCATCACTGTATGCACGTTGATGTCCCAGTTTTTTATTTTGAAAACTTGGCAGGTCTGAATATTATGGTCCAATGATACTGATATGTTGATAATGACTGCTTCCTTCTGCCTTTTGTCATGCAGCACTATGTCTATATGATTGGCAGAGATGGTTACGTCTGTTTTAATCTCACAGTCCCAATGTAATTTATATTGTTTATCTTGTACCTCAGTGGGTTGATATTTATAGTATGGTATTTCTGATGCTTGATAGTTCTGTATTGTGCACTAATTGTTGATGTATCATCTTAGCAAAATTAATATGTCGCTACATATAATCAACATTTGCTAGCATTGTGCCTCCCCAGCAGATGTGTTCAATGGTCTCACTGCACATATCACATCTTTTACATTTGTCATTTTCCAGATCCTCCTGTAAAATGTATTTTCCATAATTTTTAGTTGCAATTACTTTGTCTTGAACAGCCATCATAAACCCAATAGTATCTCCATATAATTTTCCTCACTTCAGCCACTGATTTGAGGCTTTCTTGTCAACTTTTGGCCAGTCTAACTGTGGTTTGGATGAGCACCCCATGAGGTTCCTTTTGCTTCCATTTTCGAATCTGGTCTTCCATAGACAGTTTTTCTATTTTAGCATCTGGTGTATTCAACATTAGCGGTGTGCTCTCTTTGTCTGCAGCAGGTATGACATCAAACATATTATTTTTTTTTATTATTATTATTGTTTTATTATTATTTATTATTATTATTATTATTATTATTATTATTATTATTATTATTATTATTATTATTATTATAGCAAGTGTTCTACCAAACTATTGAGCATTGTATTGTAGATTTGAGTGGATGTGATTTTTATGTTGTGTAAGGCTCATCATCACACTTCTGTGTTTATTGTAGGCCCTGATGCAATCAGTTCATGATCACAAGGCTTTGGTTGATAAATTGAACAAGACTGGAGCTGCACTCAAGAAGTTATGTACTCCAGAGGAAGCATCCAAAGTACAAGAAATAATGGACTCTGACAATAGTAGGTATAATTCTCTGAAGGATGTGCTCCGAGACCGTCAGAATGATTTGGAAGAAGCATTGCAAGCAACTTCACAAGTAAGTCAGTTTCTGTTGTCATAGGGGAATTATTTAAAAATACTTACTCAAGGCTTTTTTCCTCAGATTAATGTACTTAAATTCTATATTTTAACTTGAAGAACTTTCCATTATTTTTCTCATCTTCTGAGTTCTTTTGTATTTTTAGGTGTTTCTGGCCTCTAGATCTTTATCAAGACCTGTTTTCAATTATTAGGAACAGTATCGAAAGGTTTGTTTACACAGAAAGAATCTTAATTTTGTTGCCAGGTTCCTCTTTCAGTTGCCAGTTACGAGGAACTAGTGGCCAGTAGAAGCCAGAAATGTCTGTAAATGCAAAGAACTCAGAAGATGTGAAGAATAATGGAAAGTTCTTCAAGTTAAAATAGAATTTAAGGAAATTATTTCCACCAGTTTTATTTCTGACTGATTTATATTGTGAAGCACATGAGATATAAATAGAAACACATAGACTGTAATAATGTTCTCACTACAAGAAAATCAAGTAATAATGATGATGAGAATATTTGTAGTAAAATGCTTACAGAAAAATTCTCATGTGGAAATTTGAACTAAAATGGAAATTAAATTTTCATTGGTTTAGCAAAATGCATTATTATCTTATTCTATGCGCAAGTTTTTGTACATGGAGTTTTCTCTTTGAATAAAGGGCTATATGTATAATTTCACTTCAGCTTCTGCACATTACTGTCATAACTTTCTTTTCCTCCCCACATCATTGCCAGCAACATGCATGCTAGAAGACCAAAAACAGTGTTAATGAGGATGTTAAAGCTCCTCTCATTAAATTCAGGACATAGGCATTTTTTTCCTGAATCATTGTGCCATTACATCCACAATTAATTTTCATTCAGTGTGCATGTAGGTGTATGAGTGAAGGTTCCATAGTAATAAATGTAAAATAGTGAGGAGCACTTCTGAATATCCCCAGGGCTTGAGTTACCTGTATAGGCAGCAGCATATTTCCTAACTTTATTTTAAATACAATAGACATGAAAAATAATGAAATGCATATGTGTATTAAGTCCATTTATTTTTGTGGTGTAGTCAGCACAAAGATTCGCCAAGCTTTCACACTCCACTGGGAGACTTTTTCAAGGCAATGGTAGACATAAAAATGCAAGGAATTGGAACTCGTAAAGAACGAAGATGATTTTTGAAAAGAGAAAATCCTCCAAATACGTTGCGTCAGTGAATAAACAAATACATCGCTCTTTCCGCGGTTTACCAACACACAGCAAAAGTGTAAGGCTAATGTGCTTGGCTAGATATCGAGAGATTCAGGGTTCATTTCCCCGACGGTGACTGAATAACAATTTTTCGGTTGCTGTGTGTTAGTAAAACGTAGAAAGAGCGATGTATTTGATTTTTGAAAATAACATGGGTGACATCAAGAGCATATTACATGAATTTTATCACCAATTATACAGTGAAACACATCACGGCACACCATATAATTGCGTGACAAGAATTCATGTAATATGCTCATGGTGTCACCTGCGTTATTTTCAAAAATCGTCTTCGTTCTTCACGTGTTCCAATTCCCAGCATTTTTATGTCTACCATTGCCATTGCCTTGAAAAAGCCTCCCAGTGGACTGCAAAAGCTTGGTGAATCTTTGTACTGACTACACCACAAAAAGAAACAGATTTAATATGCTATATGCGTTTTCGTTATTATAGCATATTTCGCATATTTCCTTTCTTTCCAGCTGTTACTGCTGTGCATGGCCTTTTTTTTTTTTTTTTTTTTTATCACACTGTGGAACTCTGCAATTAACTTTGTCATTCATCTTCCCTATCCGCCCAACATCCATTTCAGAAAGCTAAAAAACAAAAAACAAAACTGGAGATGCAATTCATCTGGTACATCACACTCAGCATCATCTTTGCACATCAAAAAGCAATTTGTCAAATTTGCAGGAATTGTAGGACAGTGGTCTGAGCTGTCCATCCCTACCATGTGCATGCAGAGTTCACCCTTTTTCTTACCCAGCTCATCCTCTGTATGATATTCTGTAGTGTATATTGCATTTGCATTGTTGAAATGAAACTCAGAAATAGAAAGAACTTGCACTCATTCAAAATATAACAAGAAAGATGACACCGAATTTTCTGGGGTAAATAAGCATGTCGTTTGAATCTGTTCTGATGCAAATTAAATTGATCAAAGCTATTCAAAGTCAATGGAACCGGTATGGAAAACAATAGTATCTGACGGTAGAAAGAAGTTTTTCAATCGGGTTTTTAATCCCTCAGATATTGCTGTGAACAGAATTAGAAATTGTATGAAAAATATTTTTCATTATGAAAAATATTTTTCATTAGTTCTTGTATGCGATACAGGAAGAATTTTTCAAATCAGAGTTTTAGAAGCAGAAATAACGCAGAAAACGCAATAAACCTTTGTGCCCCCTAGCGGAAGGTCTGTGATTTACTTGAAAATTTTGAATTTATAGGAGAAACATTTCACATCGGAAACACTATCCAACAAAGAAGGAATTTTTCAAATCAGACTGTTAGAAGTAGAGATATTGACAAAAATAAGATATACGTCTGCACCCTCTGGCATAGAAACCATGCATTATTTCAAGAAGAAAATGTTCCTAAAAGGTTTGTCGACACGAGTAGTATTGGTCAACAAAGGACCATTTTTGCAATCGAGATTTTAGAAGCTCATATTTTGCTGCAAATACATCAGAAGCAGAAATTAAAACTTACGCCCCCTGGTGGCCAAACCATTCTTTACCAAACATTAGAAATTATGTGCAAAATATTTTTCCCATTAAGTTCTTGTATGCGATACAGAAAGAATGTTTCAAAGTCAGGAGATTTAGAAGCAGAGATATAGGGGGAAAAGCAATTTACCTTTACACCCCCTAGCAGAAAGTCTGTGAATTACTTGGAAATTTTGAAATTATAGGAAAAACCGGTCACACTAGAAACACTATCCAACAAAGAAGGAATTTTTCAAATTGGACTCCTAGAAGTAGAGATATTGACAAAAATAAGATATACGTCTACGCCCTCTGGCATAGAAACCATGCATTATTTCAAGAAGAAAATGTTCCTAAAAGGTTTGTAGACACCAGTAGTATCGGTCAACAAACGACCATTTTTGCAATCGAGATTTTAGAAGCTCATATTTTGCTGCAAATACATCAGAAACAGAAATTAAGACTTACGCCACCTGGTGGCCAAACCGTTTTTTATAAAAATTAGAAATTATGTGCAAAGGATTTCCCATTAGGAGCTGTATCCGGTGCAGAAATAATTTTTCAAAGCAGAGATTTAGAAGCAGAGATATAGGGGGAAAAGCAATTTACCTTTACACCCCCTAGCAGAAAGTCTACGAATTACTTGGAAATTTTGAAATTATAGGAAAAACCGGTCACACTAGAAACACTATCCAACAAAGAAGGAATTTTTCAAATCGGACTCCTAGAAGTAGAGATATTGACAAAAATAAAATATACACCTACGCCCCTGGGGTAGAAACCATGCATTATTTTAAAATAACATGTTTCAAAAAGGTTTGTCGCTACGAGTAGTATCGGTCTACAAATGACGTTTTTTTTTCAATCTAGAATTTAGAAGCTCATATTTTGCTGCAAATACATCAGAAGCGGAAATTAAGATTTACGCCCCCTGGTGGCTAAACCATTTTTTTACAAAAATTAAAAATTATGTGCAAACGATTTCCCATCAAGACGATTTCCCATTCGGGCAGAAAGAATGTTTCAAATCGGAGATTTAGAAGCAGAGATATAGGGGAAATGTCATTTACCTCTACGCCCCCTAGTAGAAAGTATGTGAATTATTTGAAAAATTTGAAATTATATGAAAAACATGTCACATTGAAAACACTATCCAACAAAGAACGAATTTTTCAAATCGTACTCCTAGAAGTAGAGATATTGATAAAAATAAGATATACATCTACGCCCCCGGCAGAGAAACTGTGGAATATTTTAAGAAGAAAATATTCCGAAAAGGTTTATCGATGTGAGTGGCATCAGTCCACAAAATATTTTTTCAATCGATATTTTAGAAGCTCAGATTTTATGGCTAATACATCGGAAGCAAAATTTAACACTTACGCGCCCTGGTGGCCAAAGTATTCTTTACCAAAAATTTGAAATTATATGCAAAAGATTTTCCATCAGGAGGTGTATCGGCTGAAGAAAAAAATATCAATTCGGAGTTTTAGAAGAAGAGTTATCGGGGAAAATGTAATTTACTTTTACGCCCCCTAGCAGGAAATCTATGCGTAAATTTGAAAAAGTAACTATATCTAAAATACTCTTCAACGTAAATAGAATCGAAAGACAAAATAATTTTTTCAATCGGATGTTTAGAAGCAAATATGTGGAATAAAGCATATTTTTGAATTCGACATCATCTGCATTTATGCCCTCTAGCGGCGAAATTGCATTGTAAAAAAAACGAAATAAAGGATCATCATTCGCATATTTTAAGCTTCCCAATGCAAAAAGAATTTTTCAAATTGGACTAATAGTTGCAGAGATATTGTGGGTACAAACGGATGGACCGACAAACCGGTAACATAAGCACGATCTCTTTTTACAAAAGATGTGCTAAAAATAGGAAGAACTCCCACTCTGCACTCATTTTGCCATAGTTAAAAAACAAGAATTAAGACTACCAGATTTCTCATTCATGCTTATTTCTCCCATGCTGAAGTATATACAGTAAAACTTCTTGTTTGGAACACTCTCAGAGAATTTTTTTTTTTTTTTTTTTTCATGCTATGATGTAAACTGTGAAATTATTCTATTCATCATGTTTTTTAAGCCTTTGCTAGAAGAGCTTTACACATTTTTTTTAGTTCTTCTTATTATTATGTTGTTATTATTTGGTTCAAATAAAGATGTTTATTTACCTTAAGTCTTACTTCTTAGTGTTCTTAATATGCCATATACGTCACTAACTCGATGGATGACATGCATTTTTTCTTGAAAGACGCACTGCCTTCAGCCATAATATCAGTTCCATGAAAGACCAAGGCAGCAATAGAGGAAACACTTCATTGTGTTCACACTGTGGACAACACACAAATTTACAAATAAAAATAACATTTATTATAGTTAAAAGACTCTGCACCGCTGTATCCACCTCATGTCAAGGTCAACAGGAGATTTTATGTGTCTTCATAAAATTCTTTATACAGTTCGAGTCTAGCCGTCATTAAAAGTCTTGAAGTTAAAAAAAGTTTAAAAATATATATATATTGATACACCACTATGAGAAAACACAAATAACTTATAAAAACCATATTTACACACTGCTGTTGCAATTTCCGGTCTCATGAGCTTCCATGTCTTTTCTGAGTCGATGTTTCCGATACTTCACTCAGGTCCAGCTGACAGTAGACGTCAAATTTTAGTCGTAATATTCATCATAATCTATTTAGTATATAGGAATACCGTATAATGTAAAGACTCATTTATCTCAATCTCTCTCAAGAACCACTGTGTATTAACTCTCTCATCTTAGGCCTACGCATTGCTATTGACCGCCTGTATGCGTTTCGCCTGTGTAGTTACCATGACATCCTCAGCAGGAATGGTGACTATTAGCCTCGGTCAAAACCAACTTTTACAGATGTTCCAAAAATGCAATTCATGAGGCAACCTTAAGGGTTGTCTCATAGGTTGCTTCTGTTTGGAACACTCCGAGAGTGTTTCAAACAAGAAGTATAACTCTTTCTACTAAATCTTTTAATTAATAGTAAATTTAAAAGTGTTATAATTAAACAAAAAAAAAGATAATATATGCAACTTACAAGACCCCACCACACTAGACACAGCCTGGAAAACACTTATAAAAAAAGAAAAAATCCATAAAAAAAGACAAAAAAAAAAAAAGAACATTACAAAAAATCACACCAATAAATAAAGAACAAAAAAAAATAATAATAATAATAATACACCTGTTTCTACAAACAAGTAATAATAGCCCAAAAATATCTACGCAAAAGAATTATACTTACAACTGATACCTACCAACTCATCCAATAGATGGCGACACATGAGAAACAAATCACCTAACACATACAGGCAGCAAACCTTCCCATCGATTCCAGACATGCAACTCCAAGACTACACACATGTGAGGAACCCTCGTGTAGAAGTAGAGGCCCGACGAAGGCGGTTAAGCACCGCTGAAAGCGCTCGCCATAACAACGAACCCCTTGTGAGACGTCTCCTGACCCGATGAGCATAACTCTTTCTACAAAAATCTTTTAATCAATAGTAAATTTTAAACGTTTGATTGTGCGAGTGAATGAATGTGGAAATGAAAATATATAAACTAACTGTTTTATTTCTGTAAAAAAAAATTTTTATAACTAACCAAAGGTCCGTAACATAAGGGACATCTTGGTCCCGGAGCACATACCTCACAGAGCAACAACGTGCTAAATACTTTGACAATATCAGGTAAAAATGCCTTAGATATTATGTATATTTTACAGATGTATTCTTGCGCCTTAAGTTCCGTCTGTTCCCTTGTTCCGTGCTTCTATCTATTGGCAATCTTCGAAATTTGATTCAGAATTATGTTTCTTTTTAATATTATTATGTTTATTTTTTGATTTTCGAAATAATTTCTTCTCTGTTGTTATTATATTTTTCCATGGATCTGGCAAGAGTATTGGGTTATTATTATAGCAATTTTCTGTTTTTTCGACAAGTATAGCTTCTGCCATTAATAAAGATTTCTATGTTTTTTGTTGAGAAAGGAGACCTATATTTTCCCATGATGGCGTAGTTTGTTTTTCTATGCAGAATTCAATTAATGAAGTTTTTATCTCTTTTTTGTTCCAGTTTGAAAGGTGTTCCATCATTCTTATTTTAATCTTCCTTTTCATGCTTCCAATGTACTGTGAGATAATTGCATTATTTTGATCGATTATTGGTATAGATTATACTCCCGCTTTCTTCAAGATTGAGCCATGTTGTCCTTTCGTTGTTAGTAAGGATCTAATATCACGTACTTGAGTTCCAAAATTTATACCATTTTTCAAACATGTTTTTTTCGTTTTTTCAAAGTATTATTAACTTCTGGTATATATGGGAGTGATCCACAATATTTATATTTGCTGTCCAGGAATTTTTATTTTCCTTTGTTATGTGTTCTTCGATTAAGTTGCTAATGGCATTAGTTGAGTATCCAAAATCTGCCGGCCAAAGTTTTCATCCAGTTCAGTTCATCACGAATGTATTCTGAACTGGATGAATGTGAAAACGCTCTATTGATATATGATCGAAATGCTGATAGTTTATAATTCTTCGGATGTGCCGAGTCTTTGGGAGTAATATTTGATATAAATTTGGGTTTCCTGTGAACTTGATAAGATAGTTCAAAATTATTATTTTTTTGATATCAAAATATCTAAAAAAGGTAGCTTGTTATTTTGTTCCAGGTCTATTGTAACATTTATCTGTTCATAAATACCATTATATATATCAACAAATGGGATGTAAGGTCAGGTGATGCGTAACATCACAGCCTCTCCTTGACAAATGTCAACCCCACCTTCTCGTGGTGCATCCTGTTCCCCTAAAGGGGCTCTGACGACCGCCAATAGCGGTATAACTATACCATCGGGATTAGAGGAAATGCTATCGCACACTCGCCAACTCGCTTGGCCAGCGTGGTGAGTTATGGCCAAACCCCTCCAAAATGACTCCACAACTTAAATCTTGGCCCTCAGTCTCCGGCAGCTGGAATGTACCTGGCCAAGGCAGCGGCCAGTACGACATGAAGGCAGAGGGTGCTAAGAATCCCCGGAGGACCGGACTAGGCTGCCATCTGATGCTGACCTTGGCTACGTATAATGGACGCTCCCTAATCTTCTGATTCAAGGCTTCTTGAATTGGAAGAGGAACTACAAAGGATCAAGTGGGGCATCGTTGTGCTAAGTGAGGTAAGGAGAAAAGGAGAAGATCTCATTGAACTGAAAAGTGGTCATCTCTTCTACTATCATGGGACTAATACTGGCAGAACTAGTGGTGTTGGATTTATAATAAACAAGAAACTGAAGGATAAAGTTGTAGAAGTTGAAAGTTCCTCTGACAGAGCTGCACGACTCGTTATCCAACTCTCGAGAAGATACCAGGCTCAGATTATTCAAACTTATGCACCCACCACAAGTCATCCTGAAGAAGAAATTGAAGAATTTTATGAGGAAATTCGTCATCTAAATAATAAAGGTAAGCAGCACTTGAAGATAATTATGGGAGATTTCAATGCAAAAATAGGGCAACGGCAACAGAATGAAACTTCAGTAGGTAAATTTGGTCACGGCAACAGAAACCAGCGTGGAAATACTCTCGTAGGGTTTGCAGAGGCAGAAGGGTTTTTCATCTTGAACTCCTTTTTCAAGAAAAAGCCACACAGGAAATGGACATGGAGACATCCAAATGGGACGACAAGTGAAATTGATTTTATTATGTGTAACAAAAAATTCGTCACAGAAGACTGCAGTGTGCTAAACAAGTTCAACACAGGTAGTGACCATAGATTGGTGAGATGTAAGATGCACCTCAACACTAAACTCGAACGTAGCAAGCTCATAACACAAATAAAATGTATTGACCTAACTAACCTTAAAAAAACACCGTAATACCTTCAAGTTGGAACTGAAGAACAGATTCTCTGCTTTAGAAGTCCTAACATCGGAAGAAGTGGATATTTCTGAAGTTAACAGAAAAGTAACCAAAGCTCTTATGGAAACAGCAACAAAATTAGCTGGGTCTAAGAACGAGTTGCATGTGAACAAATTATCAGGAAAAACCAAAATGTTGATGCAAAAGAGAAGAGAGATGAGGACAACTAAAGAAGATGGGACTTCCAAAGTGGAATATATAGAGCTATGCAAGACAGTACGAAAAAGTATCACTGAAGATGTAAGGAAATTCAACTGTGAACTAGTAAGGAAAGCAATTGAAAACAACCAAAGCCTAAAGATAGCAAAGGGACATCTCAGTAAGGGAAGAAAATAGATTATGGCACAGAGAAAAGAAGATGGTTCTGTAACAAGAAATAGAGGCGAAATTTTGACAAGAGTGAAAGATTTCTACTCCAAATTACATGAAAGGGATGATACATGTACTCCAGACATCATGAAAGGTACCAGTACCAGATTCCTTCCAGTCCTTCCAGCAGAAGTTGCACATGCAATCAAGAACACGAAGCGGGGGAAAGCTTCAGGAGAAGATGGAATTAATGTAGACATCATACAAGAAGCAAGTGGAGAAATCGAAACAGTACTCGTCCAAATTTTCACTCGATGTCTTAATGAAGGGAAGATTCCTGAGGATTGGAACAACGCTACAATGATCTTGCTACATAAAAAAGGTGACATTGAGGATCTCAGGAACTACAGACCTATCAGCCTCCTATCAGTGGTTTATAAAATCTTCACTAAAGTTCTTTCACACCGCTTAAAGGTAACACTGGACATGGCTCAACCGAGAGAACAAGCTGGATTCAGGAGTGGCTACAGCACAATAGATCATATCCACGTACTGAGAGAACTAATTGAAAGATCGAGGGAATATGAACTTCCATTGTGCATGGCTTTTATCGATTATGAAAAAGCCTTTGATTCGGTGAAACCATCAGCAGTTACAATGGCTCTGAAATCCTGCGGTATTGAAGATGCATACATTAATATTATTAATAACATCTATGAAAATGCAAGTGCAAAGATTCGGCTGTTTGAAAAAACAACACACATAAAAATTGGAAAGGAAGTGAGACAAGGTGACACCATACTCCGAAGCTCTTTAATGCCACATTGGAAAATGTCTTTCAATCACTGAACTGGGAAAACAAAGAAATAAAGATTAATGGAGATTATCTAACCCACCTTCGTTTTGCTGATGACATAGTCATTTTTGCAACTACCCCATCAGAGCTGCAGAGTATGATCCAGGAACTTGCTGACATGAGTAAAGAAGTGGGATTAAAAATGAACTTTCAGAAGACAAAAGTGACGATCAGTGCTTTTACAAGAAATAAAGATTTATCGATTGATGGAGAAAAGCTGGAGAAAACAGACATGTATGTTTTTCTTGGACAGAAGATATCAAGTGAGGGTCACATTGATGAAGAAATTAATCGGCGTACAAAACTTGCGTTTAGAGCTTTTGGAAGAAACAGCATAATTTTCAAGAGCAATATGCCATTATGTCTTAAAAGAAAAGTGTTTGATCAATGCATCCTTCCAGTGCTTACGTATGGTGCAGAGACGTGGACCTAAACTAAAAGAGACATAAAAAGGCTGCAGACAACTCAAAGTAGCATGGAGAGGTGCATGCTTCGTGTAACCAGGAGAGATAAGAAGAGGAACTCGTGGATCCGAAAAATGACAAGAGTGGAAGACATCATGATCAGAGTTAAATCCCTGAAATTTCAATGGGCTGGACATACTGCCAGAAGGACAGACCATCGATGGACAGCCGAAATTTTAGATTGGATTCCAAGGGACAGGAAAAGACCCAGAAGACCACATGGAAGATGGGTGGATGAAATTCGAAAGTATGCGGGAGTGACATGGAGGAGACCGGCACAAGACAGACTGTTGTGGAAGAAACTTGGGGAGACCTTCGTCCAGCAGTGGATTGATAATGGTTGATGATGATGATGATGATGATATCAACAAAGTTTTTTTTAGTTTTTCTTTGTCTTCATCCCATATTATAAAAATATCGTCAACATATCTTCTGAAAAGAAATGGTTTTATTAAGTTTGGTTCATTCATTATTATAGTTTCTATATAATGTTTTATTTTTTTTAAGAAATGGTTTTATTAAGTTTGGTTCATTCATTATTTTAGTTTCTATATAATGTTTTATTTTTTTTTAAGAAATGGTTTTATTAAGTTTGGTTCATTCATTATTATAGTTTCTAACAGATAAATGTTACAATAGACCTGCAACAAAATAACAAGCTACCTTTTTTAGATATTTTGATATCAAAAAAATAATAATTTTGAACTATCTTATCAAGCTCACAGGAAACCCAAATTTATATCAAATATTACTCCCGAAGACTCGGCACATCCGAAGAATTATAAACTATCAGCATTTCGATCATATATCAATAGAGCGTTTTCACATTCATCCAGTTCAGAATACATTCGTGATGAACTGAACTGGATGAAAACTTTGGCCGGAGATTTTGGATACTCAACTAATGCCATTAGCAACTTAATCGAAGAACACATAACAAAGGAAAATAAAAATTTCTGGACAGAAAATATAAATATTGTGGATCACTCCCATATATACCAGAAGTTAATAATACTTTGAAAGAAAGAAAAAAACATGTTTGAAAAATGATATAAATTTTGGAACTCAAGTACGTGATATTAGATCCTTACTAACAACGAAAGGACAACATGGCTCAATCTTGAAGAAAGCAGGAGTATACTCTATCCCCATAATCGATCAAAATAATGCAATTATCTCACAGTACATTGGAAGCACAAAAAGGAAGGTTAAAATAAGAATGATGGAACACCTTTCAAACTGGAACAAAAAAGAGATAAAAACTTCATTAATTGAATTCTGCATAGAAAACCAAACTACGCCGTCATGGGAAAATATACGTCTCCTTTCTCAACAAAAAACATAGAAATCTTTATTAATGGCAGAAGCTACACTTGTCGAAAAAACAGAAAATTGCTATAATAATAACCCAATACTCTTGCCAGATCCATGGAAAAATATAATAACTACAGAGAAGAAACTATTTCGAAAATCAAAAAATAAGCATAATAATATTTAAAAAAAAACATAATTCTGAATCAAATTTCGAAGATTGCCAATAGATGGAAGCACAGAACAAGAGAGCAGACGGAACTTGAGGTGCAAGAACACATCTGTAAAAGTTGGTTTTGACCGAGGCAAATAGTCACCATTCCTGCTGAGGATGCCATGGTAACCACAGGGGCGAAACGTGTATAGGCGGTCAATAGCGATGCGTAGGCCTAAGATGAGAGAGTTAATATACAGTGGTTCTTCAGAGAGATTGATATAAATGAGTCTTTACATTATACGGTATTCCTATATATTAAATAGATTACGTACGATGGATATTACGGCTGAAATTTGACGCCTACTGGAAGCTGGACCTGAGTGAAGTATCAAAAACGCTGACTCAGAAAAAACATGGGAGCTCATGAGACCGGAAATTGCAACAGCGGTGTGTAAATATGGTTTTTATATGTTATTTGTGTTTCCTGATAGTGCGTGTATCAATATATTTAAAAAAAAAAACTTCTTTAACTTCAAGACTTTTAACGACTGCTGGACTCAAACCGTGTAAAGAATTTTATGAAGACACATTAAATCTCTTGTTGACCTTGTCGTGAGGTGGATATAGCAATGCAGAGTCTTTTAACTATAATAAATGTTCTTTTAATTTATAAATTTGTGTGTTGTCCACAGTGTGAACACAATGAAGTGTTTCCTCTATCGCTCCCTTGGTCTTTCATGGAACTGATATTATGGCTGAAGGCAGTGCGTCTTTCAAGAAAAATGCATGTCATCCATCGAGTTAGTGACGTATATGGCATATTAAGAACACTAAGAAGTAAGACTCATTGTAAATAAACATCTTTATTTGAACCAAATAATAACAACATAATAATAATAAGAACTAACAAAATGTGTAAAGCTCCCCTAGCAAAGGCTTAAAAAATGTGATGAACAGAATAATTTGACAATTTATGTCATAGCATGAAAATCAATATACCACGTAATAGGAACACCCAATAAGAGAAACGAATACATATCTCTCACTGAAGTGTTATATACAGTATTTATTTTTGTCTGTAAAAAATGTTTTGCGTTATTTCCAGATTACAGTATGTAGAAGTAATGCAAAACTAGTTTTTACGTTCCTTGCAGTGTTGGCACTTTACATTTAGTTGCCATAGCTGTAAATGATCTTGTACACAATTGCAAACTCACACGCATACAGAAAAGAAATGTACCAGCCTTGAGGGAAGGGGTGACACAAGGAATTCTTGTGGCTACTCCAGTCATCTAGTGGGTAGATATCAGCATATCCCTGCAGAGTCCACATTTGGATGGAGCAATACTAGTCATCAGCTTAGCTTAGTGAGTAGATATGCTAGTTTCTGGCCAATCATTTGAGCTGGTCCCTTGTTGAAAGCCTGGATGAAGCATGGGTGGTGTGCTTGTCTTACAACACTGCCCCTCTTCCTATCATGGAACCAGTGACCCTAAATTACAGTAAGATGACTGCCTATAACCCTCAAAGTTGCTTGTGATATTTGTTAAATCTCGAAGAAAAAAAAATGCAACACCGGTGTATTTTAGCAAAAGACAAGCTCAAAATTTGGGACAGTGTTGTCTCTTACAAAATCCTGTAGATTCATGCTGGTGAAGTCATACTTAATACCATTACCTGGCCCTAGCTGGGAGGTTCTATATATTCATTTGGGATGCTATGATTGATGTCCATGTCTGTATCTGAGAAAGTACACAATAGAGAGGAGGAATGTCAATTTTGTGACAAATGCTGTTCCACAGGGACTGTAGACAGTGACTGTACTTGGGAGGCGTGCTTGTTAAAGGAGGTTTTACTGTACTGTCATAATGCCTGAATTGCCTTTAAGTAAAGTTGTAACATTACTTCAGTTTTTTGAGATCTTCTTGTACATAAGAAGAGAAAGATGTATTTCCTAGAGATAATTGCAGGATTACCTAACAAGCAGAAGACACTTATTACTTTCTTTTTTTCACTTGTTTGAATGTTTGAAGTTAAATGCTTTTATCAGGCTTCTCACATCTAAGATGTATAATGCTGTAACCAGTCCACTGAAAAGTGTGTGTGCATATTTATTGAACATGGTTAGCAGTTTAGATGCTGTTACTACATACAGTGGTGTGTTTTCAGAATTTCTTGAACTTAAAACTCGACATACACAAGTTCAAAACATTATGCTGCATTAAGTATAAATCTGTAGAATCAGTCATGAAGCATAATTTATTTTAATTAAACTTTACCATGCACTGATATTCTGTGCTTAACAGCCAAAACTATGTTCTAGAAATCATTGAATTAGTACAGAATAAAAATAAACCAGGGATCGCATTCCTCCTAAAATTCCTAAAATTCCTAATATTTTGTGACCCTCCTTAAATTCCTAAAATTATACCTAAAATTTGCTATTCATCCTAAAATTTTCGTAAGCTTATTTATTAAAAACACAACCGTTATTAACGCCAATAAATTTACCATTACGCAGGAGTGCGCACGCGTGCTTGAAAACCTGGAAAGTCCTGGAAAATCATGATTACGTTTTCAAGGCCTGGAATATCCTGGAAAAACGGTGTTTTTTTAATGCCGTCTTGAAAAGCCTTGAAATTTGAAATTAGTGCTTAAAAAATGCCCTTTTAGGAAATCGTGTTACTGTTACCCCTTCATTTTTTAAAGTTCCTTTTCTCTGTTCTCAAAGAAACCACCGGCAGCGGTTTCCGATGTGCACCAAATCCTAATTTGGCTGGGGGAAAAAAAGAAAAAAAAAAGGCACTACTTCCAGTGCAATAAAATTGGATGATTACTAGTAGGTCGAAGGGGAGCTTGATGTCCGTCCCACAATTGAGAACAGAAGGGGAAAGAAGAGGCATTTAGCATTTGCAGGGGGTCGCGTATGTACCAAGTCAGCTGGCATCCACCAGTGAGGAGTATGCCTGAACAACACATTCATCTACTTCTTGTTTATGTGCATGCCACCCTCCCTCCCCTCAAGAGACTTCCACTACTTATGATAAAAAATAAGAAAACTATCTTTGCGAATTTTTCACGAAAGTGGCTGAAATTTTTACATTCACTGTAATTGGATTACAGAAGCTCACTTCCAAAATTCCAGTTGAATCAGTTTAAAACTTTAAAAGTTAGCATTGGTAATTTTTATTATAGACAAGTATGTGTGCCTCTTTGGACAGAGTGAGCCTCCAGCAGAAAGGGTGTTACCATAGCAACGGTTGATTGACAGCTGGGAGCGCTGATCTGAAGCCCTTGGTTGGGAAGAAAGCAAACACCTGTTTATCACTTCCACAGCACAAAAGGACTAGGAGAATATTTTCAGAAATCCATTTTTCTGAATTTTGAAAATAACACAGTAAAATTTTTACAGTAGTTAAGATACATCACAATAAAGTTCTAGTGCAAATTTCGCCAAATTCCGTTAGGAACTTTAGCAGATGCAAAAAAAAAAAAAAAAAACGTTGCATAATCGGATTGAAAAAAAGAAACAGTAATTATAAATTACGGGAAAAGCAAGTGAATTATTTTTTTAGATGCCATGGTTTATTTAAACAGAGTGATCCTTAAATTTTTTTTCTGTGATGATATGGACTCTATTTGAATTACAAACACGTTTTTATTCAGACGTCTGAGTTACTGTTTTAATAAAAAAATGATCTATAATTAAAAAGTTTTCAATGGATTTAAGCAATATTCAGCAGATAAACAAACGTATTTTAGTAAATTGCAACATCATGACGTAAATTTGGTAATTTAATTTTGTCGAAAATTGGGGAGCATTTTTTTTTACAGTTTCTATTATAGTTAAAGTAACGAGGAAGGGTGCAACTTGACAGTTCAGTGAGCTGCAGGTGGTGATTTATGGTGATGTGCCAAATGAAAAGAAGCCATTCCATCAGGTAATTCCAAAGGTTGTGTTGTGTGGACGCGTCCTCCTGCTGTTTGATCTTAATTGGAATGTTTTTGTGCATGGGGGGGGGGGGGTTCGACAGAAATATCCGTTTCAGCTTTACAGCTTTCACGGCTCTTTTTTTTTTTTTTCTTGGTAATAAATAAAAATCATAGTTGCTGCATTCACCATTGATCCATGTTTGCATTTCTTGAATATAAACAGCAGACAATCAGAAACATAGTGTTGGGCGGGTCTTGATGATCTTCATTTTGCATATGCTGAATTCAGTTCTGTGGGAATAAGGAATGACTTATACTGTGAATATATACAAAACTACATATTTTTGAGCTGAAAAAATAGGTCTACTTGTACACAGTAGCTAAAGTGTGAACTCAGATGAAGACAATCAGACATACGGACGTCTGATTCCATAAAAAAAAAAATCAACATAGTTTTTTTTATTTACACACTACAGGTAAAAAAGCAAAAACATGTTTTTAAACATTATAAAGGAAAACGGATTTTGAAACGCATGACTTGATGATCTTAATTTCTGAAAGTTTCTTTTTTCCACATCCTTTTTTTTCAATTACAATACACTGTAACAGGATACTGTGTGTTATATCACTTAGAGATATGGCAGATTTTCGGTTGCTGATATCCGCGATCGTAAGCGGTAGTTGCATTGCGATTGTTGATGATGACAAGATAAATACTGGAGTGATGTAAAATGTTGCATAAACTAAAAAAATAAAAAAAATAAAGCCCTCCCCCCACCCCGAACTTTTATGCGGTCATCATAGCTGATCAACCATTTCATTCCATGAACATCAGCACATTTCAATCATTTGAACATTGGGGGTATCTGAAGGAATTCAGCCATGCTTAAGCGCCCTAGCGCAACGAAAACATGCTAATTTTGGACAGTTCTATTCCCTTCCCCTCTACCATCCCTAATAATTGAGAGTGCATACATTGAGAGTGTTTCAAATATTCTATTTATGAGCTAGTTTTCGCGCTGTTTGTTATGCTTTTATTTTCGAAGAAAGAGAGGAAAAATAAGGAAAAGCAGCTAGAGAAAAAAAGAAAAGCTGAGTTTGATGACAAAATAAAAGAAAATGATGCAGAAATAAATAGGCTTAAAAAAGATAAAGAAGCCTCCCTAGCAGTAATTCAAGAGGGAACAGAAAGAATGAGAAAAGCTGTAGAAAAACAAATACTGTTGAAATAGCAGTTGCCTCTAACTTGATCATACAAGGTTCAGCTGAAATAAAGAAAACTGAAAGTAAATTAGTTGTGGTGGAAGCAGAAAAAGATAGGCTAATCAGCAAAAGGTTAAAACAATAATATGAAAAAAGTAATTCAGTGAACAATTGTACATAGTTCTTGGTTTTCAATTACCTTTTTAGGATATTATAGTTTAATGTGAAACCTGAAAACTTTACTGTGAAAATCGTGAATTGCTTCTGGTTCAACAGCATATTAATGTTCAAAGTGAAACTTGAATGTGGTAAATATACTTGAATATGATAATAACACGTGAAAAGATAAGAACTGAACATTAGAAGTAAATCATACTTAAACTTTAGACATTAGACGTTATGCAAAAAATTTGGGTGTGAACTTCGACCATATATACTAATGGACTGCGCATTGGCAATAGCTGCATCAAAGCCGCCATGGCTCAAACATTGGGCACGTCATCATCAGACTCCAAATTTCGTGTACAAATGCTGTTATGATTACTAATTTACGCTGCAGAACTTCAGTGTTTTCGGTGTATTATGTGAATGCACCTCATATATAATGAAAACTCTTCAGGTAAGTTTACTTATGAGCTATATACATGCATGATCGTGTTGTTTACATTTTGTGATTTATAATGTGATGAACATTTGCGAAGAATTTGGAACATGCATTCCATTTTTTTTTTTCTTAAGTTACTATATTTTTATATCAATAGCTGCAAGTTTCTGGTTAAGTAATTGAACTTTATTGACTTAGGTATTTAATTCGTTTCTTACCCATGAAAAATCATAGAACTTTCTTTACTATATCGGTCAGAGCAACCATAAGCACAGCAGGTGTAACCCATCTTTTTGACTGTTGTCATGTGATTTTATGTTGGAGCCAGAAATTTTGATGTCATGCGCAGTCTATCAGTATATATGGTTCAAGGGTGTGAAGCAAACTCTTTACAATGTATACAAAGTTGTTTTACTAGATGTATACAAATATACATCTAGTTTTTATTGAAATACACTCCTAAAATTTTCCTAAAATTTTTCTAAAAATTCCTAAAATTCCTAAAATTCTTACCTAAAATTTTCCAGAAGTATGCTATGATCCCTGATAAACTGTCTTTAATTCAATTTTCTTGTAAAATTAATGTTTACTAAGGCATCTGTGGCCTCTAAGACTTATCAGTACTTAATTTGATAAGGCTGCAATATGTGATTTAAAGGGAAAATTGACAGAGAACTAAGAGAATAAATCCCTTTTTTTCAACTGTCTGCACATAATTGTCTATATGACAGAAAAGGATATGATATCCTAGGTAATAATTATTAAATGGAAATTATTTTCAGAAAGAATTTCCATTTACCACCCCAGTATTAGTGCATGAGATCATGCATTGTTATGCAATTTGATTGTGGACTAAGTTACATCCTAAAAACTATGGTAGCAAGAAATTGTTTTTAAATGATTGCAAAATTAATGTTTACTAAAGCATTAGATATTGCTTCAAATTTGCACATTTTTGCATTCTTCTGAAGATAAACTTTATTATGCCACATTATTTTAATGTGTATTTTTCTTTAGTTCTCAGATAAATTAGATGGAATGCTGAATGCTTTAAGTAACACAGCTGATCAGCTAAATAATGCAGAACCAGTCTCTGCACATCCTGAAAAGATCGAAGAGCAAATTGATGATAATACGTCTGTTTTGAAAGACTTGGATAAAAGATCAAATGCATTGGAGGCTGTGAAGCGAGCTGCAGATGATGTTATTGTTAAAGCTGGTGGTGCTAGAGATCCTGCTGTAAAAGGTAAAAAAATATTTTATTAAATTTTATTTTGTCTGTATGTGTATTTGGGTTACTTTGTATAAAAACATGATTTAATTGCCATTGTTGTTTTACATTCATTTGGTTTTCACAATGACAAAAATAACAAGTCTCAGAGTTTTTTAGATTATTCCATCTTGCATTTTGAATTTTTCATGATGTCTTCCTACATATGCATCATACATGCCCTTACACAGTGGGAATGGGAAAGCTCATTTTGCCTCAGGATGTCAGCAAACATGACTAGGTCATCCGTGTGTCACATACGTTATCTTAATTTTTGTAGGAATATCTTAATGACTTCACTATGAAATACCTTAAAATACTTTAAAACTTTTGATGGTATAAGACTTCCATCAAAAGTTTCATTGATTGTGCCGAAGGAGACTTATGGATCGTCACGAAATGTATGGATCAGGATGTTCAAGGCTCCCAATATGAGATTTTGATGGAAACATCCTTAAAATATTCATGAAACAGAATATCAAATTCTCATACATCAGAATTTATTTTTCAAAATTCTCATGTATGAGAATTTGATTTTTTTCTGCTTCTTGAATATATAAGTTCCAAAATGTTCACCAGATCAGTGTTCCTCTTAACTTATTTTTCAATGTTTTGCTTTAGTACTAGTACATAACATTGTAATGCATAATGATAGCCAGTTTTATATTTCACTGTGAGCCTGATCAACATGCTTGTGTTTCTAAATATGCACAATTTTGTATTAAAGAAATAGGAGCAGATGTTTTCTGATACTGCAGTATAGCTACATTAAAATGACTGCAGTCTGTATGTGTGTGTTATTTTCCCAGCTTAACTAGATAGATGTGGGATGGGCATAATACATTGTGTACAGCACAATGCAGAAATGGGGAAATAAAACTTTGATCTTGCATTTTTGCTTGAGAGTTTGGTTCATCAACTAGCTGTGATAGGCTGATTTTATAGCCTCGGCATTGATGAGTGGTGTAGTGAAATTTTTCCCATTATGTTGAGCCTTGGAGACCCTTGATATCCAGGCCGCGCCTGTGAAAAGCAGCATTTACAATGCGTTAGAGTCCTGTGGAAATATTGTTGGATTGATAGTGAAAGAGAAGGTCCTTTTTGCAGAATTCTCATTTCTGAAGTTTGAGTCTCATTTTGTGAAGCTGTCCTTATGAAGAAGGAAGTGCCCAACTATGTGTGTACAGGAAGTTATCAAACACAGTCAAACCTGTACCAATCCAGAACATGAGGCTGCAACTTTTCCTCACAGTAGGTGGAACCAATTTTGATGGCCATGAAGGAAGATTATGTTTCAGATAGTGAGATACCAGTTCCAATGTCTTACCAGCATAAAGTACAGTATGCACCAGAGTTTGATGTGCCAGTTCTTATATCTGACCAGCATTAAGCATGGTATGCTCCAGCAGGCAAGATTCCAGTTCCTATGGTAAGCGCCAGAGAGCGAGATGCCAGTTCCTATGGTATGCGCCAGAGAGCGAGATGCCAGTTCCTATGTCTGACTACCAAGAAGTATGATATGCACCATTGAGCAAGATGATAGTTCTTATGTCTGACCACCAAGAAGTATGATATGCACCAGAGAGCAAGATGCCAGTTCCTATGTCTGACCACCAAGAAGTGAGGTATGCAGCAGAGGGTGAGGTGCCAGTTCCTGTGTCTGACCAGCACAAAGTATGGCATACATCATTGAGCAAGATGCTAGTTCTTATTCTGACCATCAAGAAGTAGGATATGCACCAGAGAGCAAGATGCCAGTTCCTGAAGTATGGTATACACCATTGAGTGAGATGCTAGTTCCTGCATCTGACCAGCTAGAAGTACAGTATGCACCAGAGAGGGAGATCCAGTTCCTATGTCTGACCAGCATAAAGTACAGTGTTCACCAAAAGAAAAATGTGTAGCTGAGAGTATGGAGCAAGTTCTGTGTTAATTCTTCTGTCTAAAGATGTTGAAGCTTCCCCTGTTCAAGCTAATTTAATAAATAAGTTTCTATGGTAGTAAGAGAATAAAATGAAGATTAAAGTGATAGTTGTTCTGTATTAGTTTTATAAATTTGATAGTTAAGAAGCTTAAAGCTTTTAGTAAAAGGTTGCTTGAGGCTCTGTGGATGGGTGTCACCTAATGCCACTGAATTGAATATGGATTCTTATTCCTTAGAACCTGAGTATTTTTCCTGCTGCTGAGGAAATGTTGTCCAAGTTGGTTACACATGGTGGCACAGATATATATACTCAGTCAAGTAGAAAGGTAATTTTCAAAATGTCTAGACTGTAGAATATTTTGACAGTGCAAAAATTATTAGCTCAGTATGAATTGGATTTGGGAAAGCTCTGTTGAAGACAACAAAGGTTTAATTTAATGTAGGCTTTATTGTAATAGGGAAAGTGTTTTGCAACTTGCTTTTGTTGTGTAAAGTAAATGTTGTAACCACACTGAATTACTTTGTTTCTCCAGCTGATTTGGGTTTGATGTTCCAATAGCTCAGGCTCAGCTGTTTACCTTACCTATACACATGTGTTATGGCACTCATGACAGAGATTCTCAATAAATGATTATTAAATAAAGGGTGTGCTAATAAGGGAATCACTTAATTAACTTGTACATGGAAAATTCAGAAATGCACTTCATATTCTACATAGCTTGTATCTTTTACTAAGCATAATGACTTTTAACTTTCATATTTTTTGGCTTAGAAGTCAATGTGGAGTATAAAGTCGAATGAGTAAAATTTATCAATTTCCTTATCTTCATTTTTAGGTAGCTCGATCCTGAGTATAAGACGAGGCTAGAACAAATACAGTTAGTGTTCTGAAATTCTAAACTATATTTTAGTGTTTCAGTAAATATTAAAAGGAAGAGAAAGAGGTAACTTCTGCAAATTTTTCTGTTTGGCAAAATGTTGAATTTTGTAGGCTTATTTTTTCTTATGAACTGATGCTACCATATTCCTTCCCTCCAATCAACCAGTTGGAGAAACAGCTATGCAAAGGTGAAAAAAGAAAATGAAGTTCTGTAACTCTATTTTTGATGTTTCAGTAAATATTAAAAGGAAGAGAAAGTGAGGTAACTTCCCCATTTTTCCTCTCAGCAAAAAGTTAAATTTCATAAGCTTATTTTTTTCTTATGGACTAACACTACCATATGTCTCCCATCCCTCCCCGACCAACTAGTAGGAGAAGCTGGTGTGTAAAGGTAAAGAAAAACAAGGTCACACACAAGTGTTTGCAGCATGAGCTATCATTTGCTGCTTTTTCACAGAGTGTGATAGAATTCAGAAACCAAAAAAGCTTTTAATTTCAATTGAAAACATGAAGTAAATTAAGATAAGCTTGATAAATGGAAGCAATCATTGATTTTAATTCAGAGATTCATAGAGCAAAGAAAGTGTACCTTTGCTAGCTTCTTGTCATCACTGCTCTTTAAGCACATGCATCTGCTGGCTGTCAACATGATTGTCACCAGCCAATCAATTGCATGGCAACTATGTGTTTCAGAGGTTTAATCATTGCAAAAAGAATGGTGATTTTAATTATGTTTCTGTTTGATCCGCAATCTCCCCATCAGAAGCTTTCAAACATTTCATAGTGAACGAAATATTACATCTTGTACGCTTGGAGGATGGTTCGATGGTTCTTTATGTTATTTTTTTTGGGTGCTCAGATCATGTCCAAATTCAAGGCTTCAAGGCAAAATATTTTTTCCCATTGAGAAATTTAAATAACCAATCAGTAGATAAGTCAAGGCTCAGACTTCTAAAGAGAAGTCTCATCCTATATGCTGAAAAATAGGGTAATTTATTAAAACTGCATAGAACCAGCTGCAAATATACATATAAGAATGAATTTCAGGAGTGATTTTCTTTTTATGTTAATTATGAAAGTTAATGTCATGAATTTATTCTTCAAGTTTTCATAGATATCTGTCTTTCTTCTTTTATCTTCACAGATATTAAACAAAAATTAGATAAACTAAATGATTTGTGGGACAATATTCAGAAGTTGGCTCGTAACAGAGGAAGATCACTTGAAGATGCTTTGGCTGCAGCAGAAAGGTTTTGGGATGAATTGACTACTGTAATGAAAGCATTGAAGGATCTTCAAGATAGTCTCTCTGCTCAGGAACCTCCAGCTGTTGAACCTAATGCAATACAGCAACAGCAAGATGTCTTGCAGGTATGTTATTCATTTTGCATTGGTTTATTTGTAGTTCTGTTAAATCAGCTGTAAGCTGTGAGACTTTAATTCATGTGTCATTGAGTGCAGTTTAATGGAAAAGCAAATCAATAAGTGAAATATGAAGATGCTGTATGGATAGACTTTAAAGGTTTTTAAGGATAATTTTAGAAATTTGCATAATTGTATTTCAATAATATGTGTTCCAAGCTCTTGAAATTTAAGGTCACATTATATGCAGGTGTCAGTTTATTACCAATTTTTAGCTATTGAACTAGAAGGGTTGGCTTATACACATGAGTATATATGGTAACTAACATTGTTTCACTTATTTAAAAAGATCCGGCAAAACTGAAACTTACCCCCCCCCACACACACACACACACAAATAACTTGTATGCAGTACACCAATTGTAGATGGCATCACTAAAAACTGTATTTACAGGGTTAGCACGGCCCCTGGAATCTTGCAAAAGTTCTGGAATTTGATTTCTCTTTTTCCAAGCCTGGAAAGTCCTTGATTTTTCATATTTTTGCGAAAGGTCCTGGAATAGTTCTGGAATTTTTTCTTGCAATGAGAAAAAAAATTGGTTGAAATGTTTGAATTGATCACTTTACTATGTTCTTGCTCCCTGCAGCATTTTCTTGTGGTGACTTCTCTTCCTTCCGTGGAGTGCACAGATGTGGGGTCATCTCTTTTGTCACATGTGACCCTGGAGTGCATGATGTTTGAGAGCCTAATTCCAGCCACCTTGGTTTGTAGCATAGCAGTTGGAGTCACAACAGCATGTTGAAACCTTCCTGCGAGTCCAAGATGGCCGTTCCTTCTAGCATGCGCTTTCTTCACTGAAGGAAATTGATATCTGGCCTCCCAGCTGCCAACGTGCATGGGAATAGATGACTCTCGAATTAGGAATCTTGAGTACCATGGCAAAATTGTTGTGTATTATTATCATTGTGCTAGCAAAGTTTCAGGTTGCTTTATATAAGTTCTATACAGAGTAATGTTTATATGGGAAATTTTGCCTCTTCATTTGAGATCAGGGTTCCCACGGTCCTTATATATCCTTAAAAGTGCTTAATTTTTTTAGGGTCCTTAAAAGTCCTTATTTTTTGCCGAAAATGGCAAAAAATGCTTAAAAAGCACTTATGTTTTTATAACTGACTGCACGAAATTCAGAATTTACCATGTAGTGTTACTACAGTTACTACAGTATTTGTCATTTTCTTGTAGGACTTCCGTCCACAGTGAGTAGAGTTTAGGGCAGGACACAGAAACGGAAGGAATGAGAACAAGTCAAGCGACTTTGACAGAACAGTTTGTAGTGAGATTAGAGTACAGTAGATGGCGCCACCGTACAAGTACGATGTTGCACACAGAGGGGTGAGAGAATTTCAGGGGGGCGGCATAGGAAAGGATACCCATTTAACCAGTGGGTCCAGCCTGGGGGCCGTCACTTAACATGCTCGTCTGATGCACGGCGGATATTCAGGGATTGTTAGTAAATCACACCATCTCTGAAAGATCAGCCCAGGCTCGAACCTGAGGACCTTGTATTGATAGTCTGACTCGCTAAACACTAAGCCATCTGCGGCTAAAGCTGATTTACCATGTAGTGCCAAAACTACTGCTGCTTAATAGTTGGCCATGTTGATGTCATGTGACATCAACTAAAAGTCTGTGGGAGAGTATGGGAGAGTGACTGATAAGTAATTTGCTGAAAAAAGTGAAGGATCATGGGCTAAATTAAACACATCCAGCAGATTCCACCTAACAAGTCCCATCACCATCTTTTGGTGCTAATGTTTCACTTTTGTATTTCCCTTTGTTGCTTATGCAGATAACAGTTATTCAGTTATACCATAATAAAATTATTTGCAAAACTGAAATCTTGAGCACATAATTTTGACTTTGGTTTTCCAGTTTAAATCATGAGATGATTATGTGCATATTCAAATATTAAACTAATAACTTTGACTATTGTTTTAACAATTTGCATACACTTTGTTGCATAAGTGATTATTCCCTCAAATAGGAAAACTTATTTAAACAGCAGAACTGTCTTTTAATCATTCAGAATTAGTTGTCGTGCACCAGTTGAATAATCCAAAAATAATCAACACTGTCACTGCACAATTTAAAATCCAATATAACAAGATCACATTAAAGGTTTATTACATTAAAATATATTATTTAAAAGTTAAAATGTGCTAGATCTTTCGGGCCTTCAGATGTGCCCATCTTCAGATAAAATGTAACATTTTATATTTTACCTGAAGATGGGCACATTTGACGGCCCAAAAGATCTAGTAGATTTTAACTTGTAAATAATATATTTTAATGTAATAAACCTTTAATGTGATTTTGTTATATTAGATTCTAAATCATGCAGTGACAGTGTTGATTATTGTTGAATTACTGTCTTTTAAATTGCATAAATTCTAATGTATTTCATCCACAAGGTTAAAGTATATGGGAAAATGTTGCAAGTTTTGTCAGCATACTTCAATTTGCATTGCTAAGTCATGTGTAGAAGTCTATTTGTGCGCATGCCATTGTTGCATATGCAATTGACTTTAAAAAATGTAAAAAAATTTAGAGGGTTACTTAAAATTCCTTAAAAAGTGCTTATTTTTTGTGGGAACACTGAAGATGTAACACACACTGAAGAACAACTCCATAACAGTGGAACCCATAGGACTTCACAAAAATTCTAATTGCATAATAAATTTTACTCCAATTTTCAAAATATGAAACTAAGTACTATGATTCTAGCTAAAATTTAAGCTCCTGAAAATATTTTATGAATTCTTGAAAAGCCCCTCGAAAATTTGTCATGGAACCCTGTATGCACTATGTTGGCAGCACTTACAGGTAAGGTCATTTGTAACTCAAATGATGGAACTCAGACCAAAGAGTTGACCTAGAAGAAGGTGGGTTAAAGATGTAAAATCAGTCATTAGTGACTGAAGGAGCAACAGGGTAGTGGTCTTGCAAAGGACAGAAAATGATGGGAAGTGTTCATCATCAAGAAGAATTTTTTTTATGTGGTGTATGCCGAAAACATGTTTGAAAACTGTACAGGTATAAGGCATGAGATGAGAATGAATAGTGATGGAGTATATAAAAGACATCCAAAAAAATTGCAACTCCACTGCTCTTTCCCAGCTTTGCAAACAAAATTAATTTACTACCATTAGGGACAAATTCTGTTTGTCACTGCAGATATGACTTTGAGTTCTGCCCTAGATATATCATAGAATCAATATACACATTTTGAGCACTACTAAATGCAATGATGAAACACTTCGTGCCATACCTCCACCCTTAAAATGAAAGAAGAAAAGAACCATTCAGAAATAGTTGCAACAATCATTAACCATAAAGGCTGTATTGGGAACACTTCACACAATAACTTTCTCAAGATCAACCTTGTAACATAGCAATTTCATCAAAACAAGGGATGAATAAATATGAATCAAGTTAAACATTCCACTGCATTAGCTCATAATGCACACATGGTTGTGTGGAAGTACTCCCACTCAAAAAGTAAAATAAAAATACATATAACACTCTACAAAATTTTGATTTATATGCCACATAAACCGTCATTTTTTTGTTAATATTGCTGCAGAGACTATGCACTCCTCTGGGTTTATCATATTCATGCAGTTCACAAACTGAGGTAGCTAGTCAAGACAGAGTGCTTTGTGGCATATCAGGTGGTCTGAGACGTCATCAAGAAAGTGAATGAACCTGCCCAAAGTCATATTCTACAATGACAAGGTGATTCAAATAAAAAATGTTTATTGATTGTTAGTCCTGTTGGAAGTTCAAGTAACACAAGATTTAAAATTTAAACATTTTACTAATTGGTGAAGATATATCCCATTTACAAATATGTATAACAATAATTGTTTAAATTTTGCATTTGTTAGGAAATATTGGGATTATGTAGATACCTATACTTTGTTTGATGTGCAAGTACTTCTGGGAGAAAAACTTCCGGGTTATGTATGTTGGAATTAGTTACAAGTATTCATTACAGTTTTTTACTCATTCTGATCAAAATTAGAAACTTTTTATTGTAATTTTATTTTTGTAATCTATTTTAGACCAAAACGTTTTTGTGATTTTTTTTGTCATACAAGCATTTAAATCGTGTGTTTGTATTTCTGTGGTGCATCCTTCATTGTTCTCAATCTTGAGAACATAGAATCTTTTTGGTTGCACTGTAAACTGTAAGAACTCATCAATCCAATTTGATTAGCTTTTTGTCAGTGTTATATAAATGAGCAAGTGTCTTACCTTATATTTTTAATTATCAAAAAACAGGAAATCAAACAAGAACTGGATCAAACAAAGCCAGAAGTTGAACAGTGCCGCCAGGCTGGACAAGATTTGATGCAGTTGTGTGGAGAACCTGACAAGCCTGAAGTGAAGAAACATATTGAAGACTTAGATTCTGCATGGGAAAATGTAACAACACTGTTTGCTAAGCGAGAGCAGAATTTGATCGATGCCATGGAGAAAGCCATGAACTTCCATGATCTCTTCCAGGTACTTTTGAGTTCAAATAGTTCTTTATTGAATATTTATTGTAGAGTACTTAGTTTTTAAATGTCATGTACTGTGGGATGTAAACGAATTTGTTACACATCCTAAGCTTATAAAATGGGGGAAGAGAGTTCTGTTGCAGCTAGGTTGGACAAGTTATGAGAAACCATCATATGTTACCCAGGTCTTTAACAAAAAAAAAATGTATATATATATATATATATATATATATATATGTTAAAAGGGATGTAAGGTCAGGTGATGCGTAACATCACAGCCTCTCCTTGACAAATGTCAACCCCGCCTTCTCGTGGTGCATCCTGTTCCCACTAAAGGGGCTCTGACGACCGCAAATAGCGGTATAACTATACCATCGGGATCAGAGGAAATGCTATCCCACACTCACCAACCCGCTTGGCCAGCGTGGTGAGTTATGGCCAAACACCTCCAAAATGACTCTACAACTTAAATCTTGGCCCTCAGTCTCCGGCAGCTGGAATGTACCTGGCCAAGGCAGCGGCCAGTGCGACATGAAGGCAGAGGGTGCTAAGAATCCTCGGAGGACCGGACTAGGCTGCCATTTGATGCTGACCTTGGCTACCTACAACGGACGCTCCCTATCTTCTGATTCAAGGCTTCTTGAATTGGAAGAGGAACTACAAAGGATCAAGTGGGACATCGTCGGGCTAAGTGAGGTAAGGAGAAAAGGAGAAGATCTCATTGAACTGAAAAGTGGACATCTCTTCTATTATCGTGGGACAGATACTGGCAGAACTAGTGGTGTTGGATTTATAATAAACAAGAAACTGAAGGATAAAGTGGTAGAAGTTGAAAGTTCCTCTGACAGAGCTGCACGACTCGTTATCCAACTATCGAGAAGATACCAGGCTCAGATTATTCAAACTTATGCACCCACCACAAGTCATCCTGAAGAAGAAATTGAAGAATTTTATGAGGAAATTCGTCATCTAAATAATAAAGGTAAGCAGCACTTGAAGATAATTATGGGAGATTTCAATGCAAAAATAGGGCACCAGCAACAGAATGAAACTTCAGTAGGTAAATTCGGTCACGGCAACAGAAACCAGCGTGGAAATACTCTCGTTGAGTTTGCAGAGGCAGAAGGATTTTTCATCTTGAATTCCTTTTTCAAGAAAAAGCCACACAGGAAATGGACATGGAGACATCCAATTGAGACGACAAGTGAAATTGATTTTATTATGTGTAACAAAAAATTCGTCATCGAAGACTGCAGTGTGCTGAACAAGTTCAACACAGGTAGTGACCATAGATTGGTGAGATGTAAGATGCACCTCAACACTAAACTGGAACGTGGCAAGCTCATAAGACAAACAAAATGTATTGACATAACCAATCTTAAAAAACACCATAATACTTTCAAGTTGGAACTGAAGAACAGATTCTCTGCTTTAGAAGGCCTAACATCGGAAGAAGTGGATATTTCGGAAGTTAACAGAAAAGTAACCAAAGCTCTTATGGAAACAGCAACAAAATTAGCTGGGTCTAAGAACAAGTTGCATGTAAACAAATTATCAGGAAAAACCAAAATGTTGATGCAAAAAAGAAGAGAGATGAGGACAACTAAAGAAGATGTGACTTCCAAAGTGGAATATATAGAGCTATGCAAGACAGTAAGAAAAAGTATCACTGAAGACGTAAGGAAATTCAACTGTGAGCTAGTGAGGAAAGCAATTGAAAACAACCAAAGCCTAAAGATAGCAAAGGGACATCTCAGTAAGGGAAGAAAACAGATTATGGCTCTGAGAAAAGAAGATGGTTCTATAACAAGAAATAGAGGCAGAAATTTTGACAAGAGTGAAAGATTTCTACTCCAAATTATATGAAAGGGATGATACATGTACTCCAGACATCATGGAAGGTACCAGAGTTCTTCCAGTCCTCCCAGCAGAAGTTGCTCATGCAATCAAGAACATGAAGCGGGGGAAAGCTCCAGGAGAAGATGGAATTACTATAGACATCATACAAGAAGCAAGTGGAGAAATTGAAACAGTACTCGCCCAAATTTTCACTCGATGCCTTAATGAAGGGAAGATTCCTGAGTATTGGAACAATGCTACAATGATCCTGCTACATAAAAAGGTGACATTGAGGATCTCAGGAACTACAGACCTATCAGCCTCCTATCAGTGGTTTATAAAATCTTCACTAAAGTTCTTTCACACCGCTTGAAGGTAACACTGGACATGGCTCAACCGAGAGAACAAGCTGGATTCAGGAGTGGCTACAGCACAATAGATCATATCCACGTACTGAGAGAACTAATTGAAAGAGCGAGGGAATATGAACTTCCATTGTGCATGGCTTTTATCGATTATGAAAAAAGCCTTTGATTCGGTGAAACCATCAGCAGTTACCACAGCTCTGAAATCCTGCGGTATTGAAGATGCATACATTAATATTATTAATAACATCTATGAAAATGCAAGTGCAAAGATTCGGCTGTTTGAAAATACAACACACATAAAAATTGGAAAAGGAGTGAGACAAGGTGACACCATATCTCGAAGCTCTTTAATGCCACATTGGAAAATGTCTTTCAATCACTGAACTGGGAAAACAAAGGGATAAAGATTAATGGAGATTATCTAACCCACCTTCGTTTTGCTGATGACGTAGTCATTTTTGCAACTACCCCATCAGAGCTGCAGAGTATGATCCAGGAACTTGCTGACAAGAGTAAAGAAGTGGGATTAAAAATGAACTTTCAGAAGACAAAAGTGATGTTCAATGCTTTTACAAGAAATGAAGATTTATCGATTGATGGAGAAAAACTGGAGATAACAGATACGTATGTTTATCTTGGACAGCAGATATCAAGTGAGGGTCATATTGATGAAGAAATTAATCGGCGTACAAAACTTGCCTGGAGAGCTTTTGGAAGAAACAGCATAATTTTCAAGAGCAATATGCCATTATGTCTTAAAAGAAAAGTGTTTGATCAATGCATCCTTCCAGTGCTTACGTATGGTGCAGAGACATGGACCTTAACTAAAAGAGACATACAAAGGCTGCAGACAACTCAAAGAAGCATGGAGAGGTGCATGCTTGGTATAACCAGGAGAGATAAGAAGAGGAACTCGTGGATCCGAAAAATGACGAGAGTGGAAGACATCATGATCAGAGTTAAATCCCTGAAATGGCAATGGGCTGGACATACTGCCAGAAGGACAGACCATAGATGGACAGCTGAAATTTTAGATTGGATTCCAAGGGACAGGAAAAGACCCAGAAAAAGACCACATGGGAGATGGGTGGATGAAATTCGTAAATATGCGGGAGTGACATGGAGGAGACTGGCACAAGACAGACCGTTGTGGAGGAAACTTGGGGAGACCTTCGTCCAGCAGTGGATTGATAATGGTTGACAATGATGATGATGATGATATGTTAAAAAAGTATAACTTTACAGTAGCTTCTAAATCATTTGCATGCTTAGGGCAACCTGAATTTGCAATACAGCTTTGTTAAAAGCTCTGAAATTGTGCATAAAAGTTTAAAGAAAAGGAAAGAAAATACATAATTAAATATTTGATACGCTTTTAATTAATGTAAAGATTTCATGCTCTCTTCATTTAACAATATGGATGATTGGCACTTAAATATTATTAATTTAGCATTAGCTCAAATTTATGTTTTTAAGGAAGTATCCCTCCACTCCCTCACTTCTGCACCTGTAGGTAAAAGAAAGTAGTTTCAAAAATATCATGTCAGATGCCCCAGTTTCTGTGTATACATTTTGAAATTGGCAAAAAGTCTTAGTAGATAAATGAAGGAAGAAATATTCCTCATAGTACATGGAAAATCGATAGGATATTCAAAACAAACAGATATTAAATTCTGAATTTGCATGTTCCACATTACTGGTTATCCATGTAACACCTCTCAGAAAACTTGGAAATTTCATCTCCCTGGAGCGGGAATTGAACCTGCATCTTGAACAGAAATCGAGAGATGCGGGTTTGATTCCCTCACCAGGGTAATGAAATTTTCAAGTTTTATGAGAAGTGTTACATGGATGGCCAAAGTAAGTGTTACAAGCATACTGAAACGGAAATCGGGAGGTGCAGGTTCTATTCCCGCTCCAGGGCGATGAAAGTTTCAAGTTTTCTGAGACGTGTTAGAAGCAAATTCTGAATTATATTCTGTTTGTTTTGAATATTCTATTGCCTTAGTAGATATTTGCTCATATTAATAATGTAATATGAATCTTTAATTTTTAAGTGAAGAGATTTCTATAATCTGACAAGTTCTGTTTTCAGAGAAACATTCATTTTTTATGGGATTTTTTTTTTTTATTGATGAAAGGGTAATTGTCTATTGCATACCTACTTCCTTTTACTGTTACAAAAAAGCAGGTATGTAATGGACAATAGATGTACTCAGCTTGCATTTACAGAAAACAAAAAGCAAGGAGTCTTCAAAAGAAAAAATTTACATTTTAATTAATGGCATGTTAATGCTTCTGTTTCATATATCAATGTTCTCTAAAGAAATGGTTTGTACAAGGAAAGAAGAGCAAGAAAATCTTTAGTCACAGTCTAGATTCTAACTTTTTTTTCAAAAAGATATTTTGCAAAATAAAAACTAATTTCTGAAAAGAAGGAAAAATGAAAGAAGAAATTTTTCAGTAGAAGAAAGGCGTTCTAAAAGAAAAGCTTTGGTTGTAATTGCCCATACGCCCTTCCCTCTTCAGAAAAAAGGCATTTAATGTTGTAAATATCATCATCAAATACGCTAATTTCTAGACTTATTTAGAACTGGGGATCTCATGTTTGACCTGATAGTGATGGAAGAAAATCGAATGAGTGAGGAGCTTCATAAGTAGTCTTAAACACTTTTGGTTATCCAATCAGTAACTAAAAAATAGAATAGTTATATCTTACATTTACATTTTTTTTTACATTTTTTAGCATGTATTTGAATTACATGTAAGCTAAAAATTCTCATAATTTGTATTTCTTCCTCTTGTTTTATTGACTTTGTAATGTGTTAGCATGTGTGAATGTATAAAATACTTTCAGATGCTCTGATGCATCATCATCATTGTCAACCATTATCAATCCACTGCTGGACGAAGGTCTCCCCAAGTTTCCTCCACAACGGTCTGTCTTGTGCCAGTCTCCTCCATGTCACCCCTGCATACTTTCGAATTTCATCCACCCATCTCCCATGTGGTCTTTTTCTGGGTCTTTTCCTGTCCCTTGGAATCCAATCTAAAATTTCGGCTGTCCATCTATGGTCTGTCCTTCTGGCAGTATGTCCAGCCCATTGCCATTTCAGGGATTTAACTCTGATCATGATGTCTTCCACTCTTGTCATTTTTCGGATCCACGAGTTCCTCTTCTTATCTCTCCTGGTTATACCAAGTATGCACCTCTCCATGCTTCTTTGAGTTGTCTGCAGCCTTTGTATGTCTCTTTTAGTTAAGGTCCATGTCTCTGCACCATACGTAAGCACTGGAAGGATGCATTGATCAAACACTTTTCTTTTAAGACATAATGGCATATTGCTCTTGAAAATTATGCTGTTTCTTCCAAAAGCTCTCCAGGCAAGTTTTGTACGCCGATTAATTTCTTCATCAATGTGACCCTCACTTGATATCTGCTGTCCAAGATAAACATACGTGTCTGTTATCTCCAGCTTTTCTCCATCAATCGATAAATCTTCATTTCTTGTAAAAGCATTGAACATCACTTTTGTCTTCTGAAAGTTCATTTTTAATCCCACTTCTTTACTCTTGTCAGCAAGTTCCTGGATCATACTCTGCAGCTCTGATGGGGTAGTTGCAAAAATGACTACGTCATCAGCAAAACGAAGGTGGGTTAGATAATCTCCATTAATCTTTATCCCCTTGTTTTCCCAGCTCAGCGACTGAAAAACACCCTCCAATGTGGCATTAAAGAGCTTCGGAGATATGGTGTCACCTTGTCTCACTCCCTTTCCAATTTTTACGTGTGTTGTATTTTCAAACAGCCGAATCTTTGCACTTGCATTTTCATAGATGTTATTAATAATATTAATGTATGCATCTTCAATACCGCAGGTTTTCAGAGCTATTGTAACTGCTGATGGTTTCACCGAATCAAAGGCTTTTTCATAATCGATAAAAGCCATGCACAATGGAAGTTCATATTCCCTCGCTCTTTCAATTAGTTCTCTCAGCACGTGGATATGATCTATTGTGCTGTAGCCACTCCTGAATCCAGCTTGTTCTCTTGGTTGAGCCATGTCCAGTGTCACCTTCAAGCGGTGTGAAAGAACTTTAGTGAAGATTTTATAAACTACTGATAGGAGGCTGATAGGTCTGTAGTTTCCGAGATCCTCAATGTCACCTTTCTTATGTAGCAGCATACATAACTGTAAATGTTTTTATAACTTGTGAATGTTATCTTACTGTCCAATTGCTTTGATCTACAATAAATAACACTTGCACAACCCAGTGGCAGTGTTATTTCTCCCACTGTAGGCTCAGAGCTTAGTGATGTGCTGTTAAATTTTATGATCTGTGCCACACATGCACCTTCCCATCAGCATGTTTCAGTTCAAACCTTGATTCTCCACACAAAGTTAACTCCTTTCCAGTCCTCCACAGTCCTAGAGTAGTGTTATTTCTCCCACTGCATAGCCCAGTGGTGTGCTGTTAAATTGTATGATCTGTGTCACACATGCACATTCCCATCAGCATATGTTACTCTGAAGACCTTGATTCTCCACTCAAATTTTCCCCTTTTTGGTCTTCAATAGTCCAGGAGCAGTGTTATTGCTCCCACTGCAGTCTCATAGCCCAGTGATGTGCTGTTAAATTGTAATGTCTGTGCCCCATGTGTACTTTTCCATCAGCGTGTTGCAGTTCAAACCTTCATTCTCCTCACCAAGCTAACCCTTTCCAAGCCTTCCACAGTCTAATGGCAGTATTATTTCTTCCACTGTAGCCTTATACGTATAGCCCAGTGATGCTGACATTATCTTCTCCACTGTTGTCCTCTGTTTCAATGTTACAATATGGGAGAAGCAGTGATCACCTTGATCATCGATGACCCATTTACGGCCACATATTTGATTTAGTCCTGGTACACATGTGTGCATGATAATCCATGATGGTCTACAGTCAGTACCCCATCTTCCTGATACTGAATATCTGCCCACCATCAGTCTCAATCAGTTTACCCATCATCACAGTTGCAGGTGTGCTATAAAGAAGGTAGGTATATGTCCTCTTTATAACCTTCAGGGGGTTTTGTTTGCCATATTATTGTAGTGCGGTAGGGCAGGTTTGTGTGGTAAACTTGTGTGTGTGTGGTATGTATAATAAATGTAGTTATATACTGAGAATTATAATAATCTTTTTGCTGTGAAGGTTATGTAATAAGTATGTGCAGCAGAAATCCTTGCTGCTCCAAGGAATATACTTCACCTTGCACTCTTTACTTTTGATTATTATTTTTAGCTATTATTGTATACCATGCAGTCATGAATGAAACTGAAAGTATTTATGTTTTTATGTAGAAGATTGATGTCCTTTCTGTCTCTTGTTTTTCAGAATCTTCTTGAATTTTTGGATGTTGCTGAAGAAAATTTTTCTGGTTTGGGACCTGTAGGGTCAGATATTGAAGCAGTTAAAGGACAAATTGACCAGCTTAAGGTATTGTGTTCAGTAGGGTTTCATTACTGATAGCTCAACATACAAATAATATACAAAATTCCATTCAGTGCTTTTTCACAACAAATTTGAGTTGCATGTTGATCTTCAATGACCAGTGATATTAAATGGGCATTTTACTGAAATTTCTGTAAATTACAATTAACCTTTTTATGGATAGTGTGCACAGTAAAATAAAAATAAGGTCAGAATCTACCTGTATAGATCAAACATCACATGCTAAAAAACAATAGTATAGTGACTGCTGATTTAAAGACTCACATTTGTGACTGCTCATTTTGAATCTTAAAAGTGGCAGAATTTTTTAAACAAATATATATTCAGTGTTGTACTGCATACTCTATAGTAATAATGACTTTTCTTATTAAGAAATTTCTCAATTAAGAAAATCAGTAAGGCAAGGTTCTAAAATATATGAATATAGAAATTTATTTTGTAAAATGCATATTTTTATATTAGTGCATGTATTAATAAAGCATACCAGTAGTTAATGCTTACATGTAATAGCCATATTTATTGTTTTAATAAGTTGAACAAAACTGCCTACACTCCTTCAATAGAAAAACTATATGAAATAAATGTACATCATAGATACTAATGATAAATGTTTCTTCACTAAATGTAATCTTACATTTTATTTTCTTGCTTTCGAACCTTTTCGTGATGTGTGGTGTGTCGAACATTCAGTTTCAACATTGAATAACCCTTAGACTGCATTTTCAAAGGAAATTGTAGGATCAAAACTTAAGGCTTTCTTGTCATCTGAATCCACCCACTTGCTGTGAAATGTGTTCTGGAGTGGCCATAAGTAAAAAATTTTACTACTGTATAAGTGAATTTCTGATTTCTCCTGAAAGTACAAAGGCATACTGTTATACTTTTAAGCCCAGTGAATGTCTTAAATCACTCATTTTATTACAAGGAAATTGTGAAATTTTCTGTTTACAGGAACTAAGCATTGGAGAACAAATTTGCTGCACAGGCAGTCTTTCCTTCTTTTCTAAAGCTGGTTTGATTCACATCTAATCTTACTGGAGATAAGAAATAACCTTTTCTACTTAACTCTTGTGATTTACTTTTTCTGCATAATTTTGTGAAACTTCTTTTTCTGACTGTATATCACCACACATGGTTGCATCAATTTTTGATTTTGTTTATTTAATTTTATCTTTCTGTCTTTTGAGATAGATAGTTGCATGCCTCATAGGTAGAAATCACTTTCTCAACATTTTCATTACTGTCTCTGCCTGCTATTGCAGTGGAATTTAGTAATAGACATTACCAAATTGTGTACATCTCAGTTGCTGTTGGCAATGCTGTATCCATGATTACCATTCAGAATGTAATATTTAAAAGTTACTCATTCTGTTGTGGTCCAGTGATTTAGTTGTAAAATAGAATTTTCCATTTTTGATATGGGACAATTCAAAACTAGCCCATGTGTATTTCTCTAACTGAAGATATCAGTCAAGATTTGAACCATATTAAACCTCTATGAAGGTACGAAAATTATCATTAATCATGTATAGTTCTAGAAGTAAAAACAGATTTTCAGTCTAGGAAACATTTTAGTATCATTTTAGGACTAATTTTTTACATCCTCATATCAACTCTGCATGTCTTCCCATCCTACATCTTTCTCAACAAATGGTGAACATGTGATTATCTTTTGATGGCTGGTACATATGGTCTCAGTTTTTTTTTAATGTGGCATAGAGAAATCAAAAAGTTATCAAGAAAGAAAAGAAAGTAGCACTAGAGCAAGCACGAACCATTTTTGGATTAGAACCACGCATGAAGAGCATTTATCAAGATAAATGCATAACAAGAGGAACAGAGTTGAAGGATCTAGCCTAATTAGTCACTAGAACTCAAGTAAACAGCATGAACTGGGTAGTTTTATCTGGGCTGACGTACAGTTGAGATATAAGGCCTGTGTAGTGAATTGCATGACTGCAGAGGAAACTGTAAATTTACATTAAAGTAAAAACTATCTCAATAAAGATTTAGTTTGAATACTCTCCTTACATATCACATTTGCATACAAAATATGTAATATTTCCATAAACTAGCCAGAATAGCGTGAATGACTTGTTCAGTTAACAAACTTCTTTGCTCTGACAGTATGCAACTGTCTTTAGCAACATTTGTAACATGGTGCCATGTGGTCTTCATGAAATGACTTCACTTAGCCATTGAGATCACCACTGGTGTAAAAGACATTAACCACAAAAAAACTGCCATGGGTATAAGACAATATAAATTATAACCATAGAAAGCTGTCGATGTTTTTGATTTTGTTACATGTCGTTTTAAATTCCTAAATGTGGGATGTATTTTGTATTGACATCAGTATAAGACAATTTAAATTGCATTTATTTTTTTGGAATTGACATCGGTTAATGCAATATAAATTACAATCATCAAAAGTTATTGATATTTTTAATGTTTTATTTACTTTGACATATTACAAGAATCCTTCACGAAAGAATTTCTTCTTGTTTTGATATAACTTTTTGCATGTTTTCACCTGATCTTTGCATTTGGCACAAAAAGGAAGTTCTTTAAATAAACTAAAATCTTGATAGATAAAAACTTTGAACAAGAATTTTTTTTTTAAATGTGATAGTTCCTATAAAAAAGCAAATATAAAACATAAAAACATACCTGTGGCCATAGTGAATTTTGTTAAGCAGGTACTTCGTGATATGTATGTTGCTTCAGCCAAAACTTTTGGAATAAACGGGATTCTTCCAAAACATACTTAACGCCTAAAACCCTGTTTTCACACTCAGTATATCCAGAGATATTATGAAAGTGAAAAAACTGACTGGTAAAAATGAAAACTAAAACTCTAAAAGTCACAAAGTACAGGAAGGGCCAATCCCACTTTGTGTAACGCACAAAGCACCACAGAAAACATTACAACACTCAACTGAAACAAAATGAAACCATACTGAAACAACAAAGAAACCACCTCGAAATGCACAAACACAGCCACCAAAGCACAAGGAATGTTGATATTCTAATCATCTCATCCTATGCATTTCGGTAACATGTGCGTTACCGTCATCAGGACAATGTCAGCTGTGTCCTTTGTGATCATTTGATTATTTTGCGTTGTCAAATGATACATTTGATAACACAAAATAATGATTATAATATTATTTATTAATAATATTATTTTGCGTTGTCAATTGAAATATTTGAGTAATTTATTGTTTTATTTACTATTTTAAATTCTTAAATGCAGGATTCATTTTCTATGAATGGCTCAAGGAACCTCTTCTACTTTTTATTAGTCTGTGGTTAATACTTCTGTTTCAGAAAGAGTTCTTGAACTGTACCAAGTTTTTTCTTTAATATTCTAGGAGCAGCCAGTTGTCCGGTTCTTGCTAAAATTATTAATCAAAATTAAGCAAATTTGATATTTACAACTCAAAAACAATTTCAGTGTTGTGGAAAGGTTCCTAAAATACTGTAACTTCTGCCACATGATCCGTGAATTATGTCCTAAAATAAGTTATAAATTTTAGTTCTGTGGATAGCACATTGCTTTAAAATTAAAAAAAAAAAATGTTTTTGCAGCACTTTAATTTTTAAACCAACCATGTGGTAATTATGCAGGAGAGGTGGTGGAGTTGAAAAAGTACCACAAAAATGTGTTAACAGCAGGAAAAGTAACGCAATACAAAGATAGAGGCTCACAAAGAGTTGGAAAGCATTTTATTTATGAGCATGTTACAGAAAGTGTGCTGCAATGACGGCATTTGTAATATTTGCTTTCATAGAAGATTACAGGCTGTGCTCAATTGCACCCACAACCTTCTGAACACAGCTAAGCATTGTCATCTGAAATCACTTTACGAATTTGATTCATTAATTCTGCTGTGCCAGTCCTATTAGTCAGTTTTTGCTGCGCTAATCACGTTAGTTAACACTTTTTTTCTCTCTAATTGAAACATTTTTAAGAAATGCCAAATACTACAGTATTTTAGGTCAAACTATGGAACTCTCCAGTAATGCAGAAGAAACTAAGGATTTTTGCTCTTCATCAACTTAAAAAAAAAAAAAAAAAAAAAGTATGGGGTTTTGCCTACAGTTACTTTTATTTAACAAGAAAATAATTTTTTTCTTCCTTGGATTCAGGCTTGTAGCCAGACAGAGAAGTTTAGAGAGGCAGCAGATGATTTAGGTCAGACAAAAGATCAGACTTTTTATCGCTATATACACATGCATGCGTATATAGCGATAAGAAGTCACATGTATGTGTATATACACTGGTCACAAAAAGTTAGGGATATTGCATGAAATGAAGGATGTACGTATCTGACTCAGGTAACGCACAATGAAATAACATTCAGTGAGGCTGTGTAACACAAACAATAAAAGTGCTCTTAGAAAAATAATTTATTGTGCAATTTCTGCATATGACAAAGTAGCACTGCAATATAGACAAAATGGTAAATTCGGAGAATATCCATAGCTCTGGTTTTCAGTATCCAGTAGCACCACCTCTGTGTCGAAGAACCTCTTAACATTCACGAGGCATACTTGCAATGGCATTATTGGTGAGGGGAGCAACTCCGCCAATTTTACATGCAACACGTTATGGAGGTCTGCCAGTGTACTGGGGTATTTTGGAATGGGGTTATCCAGATGTCGCTGTAAAGCGTCATGAATGTTCTTAACAGGATTAATGTTGGGAGACCTTGGAGGCAGCTGCAACAATTCAATCCCATGATTTTCTAATTCCTGAAACACACTCCAGGCATGATGACTGGTTGCATTGTCATCCAGAAAACATAATGCATGTCTAATAGCATCATGAAACAGTGTCACAATGGGCACAATGATCTTGTTTCAATACACTTGAGGCAATCATGTTGCCTTGACAAACATACAAGGAAGTACTGCCATTAAAACACACTCCTGCACAGACTAGAACTGACTTCTGCTGGTAAGGGTGGACAGACTGCACATAGTGTGGTTGCATTTGTGTGGCAGGTCTCTTCCACCTGTTGTAAATGCCTTATACATTGGAACATGTCCAATATCTTTAAGTTTAATGTGCAGCTATGTAATCAATACATTCAGGGCAACATACCATTTTCATGGCCTTGCTCTCAGTTCAACATTGTAAAAGGACCGCAGATGTTTCTGGTGAGCATATATGGCATGACTGTGTTTTTGTGTGAAAATGAAGGAGTAATAGAGAATTACTACATGATGCCTCCGAAAATCCTACATGACCAGGAACAGAATATAATAAAGTGAATGGCTTCAGATACGAAAAGTGAATAGCCCCCATGCTGCTTCTAGGGACATGTGACATTTTGATCAAAACTCACGTGCTGGAAATGTTGAACTGGGAGCAAGGCCATAAAAATGGTAAGTTGTCCTGAATTTATTGTCTTCCACCTGTGTTCTCATCAAGTATTAGGATAAAGAGCGAAACAAGATTCGTCTGTAAAAAGTACCTGGTGGACCCAAGTACATTTTTGATGACAATGAGATGATGTCAATGTTATGCATCTCAGCGACCTGCTTGCTCTGAGTCCATAATCATGAAGATGGTTTCATACCTCTTGAATACATAACATGACACCGGAAGCAGCTTGAAATTATTCCCAAAAGTGGCTACTGGTAATACTAGGCCTTTTCTGAGCACTTACTGTCAGGTAGCGATCTAGCCTCCTAGTGGTTATCCTCGGGCGACAACCCCTAAATCGATCTGCAGCATTTCCGTGCCGTAGAAATTTTGTGTGTAGCCAACTTGTTACACTTTGCAAAACTTAAGTAGTAGCCACATTGATCTACCATTCACCTGGATGTAACATGCCAGCAGCCCTATTTCTGTTGTCAATGCTTAAACATCGTCTGGACATTATTTCAGGTTAATCCCACACTGAAGGTAATACATTCAGCAAACTTCTGCACCAAGGGTTGAAATGACCCATATTCCACTTCTTGCAGGGTTTTTTTATCGGAACTCACACAACACATGCCGTGTTGTTATGATGCTAATTTTACATATGATGTAGCTACCCACACTGATAACTGATCTCCAGCAATCGCTAAATTTGCATAGCACCACGCTTTCCCTTCGAAACCACAGTATCCCTAACTTTTTGTGACCAGTGTGTGTGTTATAATCACTAGGACAAGCAAAAACGTAACACCACCTAACCTGGCACCTCATTGGCTACAGATCTGCTTGGACTCCTGGATTATCCTGTGAATCAAGTCCCTACTTTTCTGTTGGAAATTATGGTCAGGGATCAACATCATGTCTGGATTATAAATCAATTCCTCCCCCGCCCGAATTCCCGGGTTTACGCATTATCCAACCCTGTCATGGATTACACAGTGGAAAACAATGTAGTTTAACATGTTCGCTGCTGCTGTGTTATTTTAACAGCGAGCATACGGTGTCAGTAAGAAACCCGAGATGCTACAAGGCATCATGTGGTACCATGGATCAGTAGCATGCATTTGGATCAACCTAGCCGTGCTCGGATCTCATAGCTTTGCATGACACTGCTACTCTAAAATACAAGAAAATTTATCTATAACTGATATTTGTAGTTATAACCTTCAGCAACTTCAGGGATATAAACACGTCTACAGCATATGCATTGGTTTGCAATACATATGCTCCGCCCCGGTGGCCCAGTGGTTTAAGTGATGGCTTCTGACCATTCGTCCGAAAGGGGTCCGAATTTGAATCCTGGTGAGGCATGGATGTTGTGTTTGTCTTACGGCACTGGCTCTCTCTCTCCCTTCCCTGGAGCCAGTTACCCTAAATTAGGGACGGGCAACTGTTTTATAGCCCATTGAGTTGCTCACAGTGGTCATTAAACCTCCAATCAAAAAAAAAAAAAAAAAAAAAAAATTAAAAAAAATGCATGTGCTATAGACACGCATATCCTGTAGACAGTAACTAATAAATTGTAAAATTCTTTATTCGAAAAAAGATTGAAAAATTCGATTGGTTCAATACCTGCCTTATTAATTTTCAGTCCTAGTACACTAATGAACAAAATTATTCTCATGACGTCGGGAAAATCATACCAATGTGTAGCTAAAATCTGTTGGCCGCCCCGGTGGCGCAGTGGTCTAAGGCGTTGGCCTATGATCATTCGTCCGTAAGGGGTCCGGGTTCGAATCCCGGTCAGGCATGGGTGTTGTGTTTGTCTTATGGCACTGGCTCTCTCCCTTCCCTGGAACCAGTGACCCTAAATTAGGGAAGGGCGACTGCTTATAGCCCATTGAGTTGCTCACGGTGGTCGTTAAACCTCCAATCAAAAAAAAAAAAAAAAAATAAAATCTGTTGAGTATGAGAAAGATGTCACATTCTTCATTTTCACTTTCACTGCTGATCGTGCTACAGCTACTAAAAGAATACGTTTATGCATATGATGACAAATTATCAGGATCACCTATATCCACGGCAGGATGTGCCCGCCAATGAACTTTTGATTGTATGGGACTGAAGATAGCCTGACTGAATATATCCGTCGTTTCCACAAAACTAACCATTGAAGTCAATATAGGTTTCCTTGAAATCCCTTAAGTGTCCTCAATAGGCTGCCCTCTTACGTATGAACTCTAAGTAGCAAATGCTTTTTATTGCCACTCAAGCATTTATTTATTGATGGTTCCCTTCACCTCAAAACAAGTGACATTCAAAGGAAAATAAACATTGCAGTGAAAAGCACACACTGTGTTAAGTCTTTGGGGAGAGAGGGGTTCAACTTACTTTCCCTTCCCTAAACCATATGGGGAACAAATCCTCTATCCCAAAACCACTGTCAATTTTTAACAGTTGGATACTCATTCTCAATGCCAGTAACAAAACAGATAACTCTCTTCAAGTGTCGAAGGTTTTAGGAAGGGAAATATTAATCCACAATCAGGACGCCGTTCAGTGTCATCCGCACCTGGGCTAAGTATTGTATGATGCCGTTCAGCGTCACGTGGCAGTGAAAGTGTTAAGCAACATCCTTGATGTATCGAACACATTTCAAAAACTATTGTTTTCGAAATTAGGTCAAATTTTGCCCTGGTGTTAACTGTAAAGTTACTGACATGACACTGAATGTATCTCTTCTGAGCTGTGCCAATTGCTGGCTCATTGTCGTCATTGCATTTTTTTTTTCAGCTTTCTTTGTTTTGTTAGCGCCATCTAGTTTTTGAAATCAGAGGTTTAACTTATTTGTTTTTTAGACTTTTTGGGGATTTTTTTATCGATTGTAGTTTCAGTTGTAATTTTCTGTTTTTTCCATAAGTATGTACTCCATTTTGCCCATCATCGTCACGTCATATGTACTCCATAATTCTTAACGACCCCCCCCCTCACCTGTTTTTTTTTTTTTTTTTTGGCTTCTTTCAGCACTTTTATATTTCTGAATTCGTATTCGTTTATTACTACTTATACAACAAATGCTGTATTAGTGATATTTTTTGGTTCATCTTTGCTGTGCTGCAAAAGTTTATAGATCATACTGAGTGTGAGAAAATGCAATGATTATCATTGGCTGTAAGTGATATCACAAATGTCAGAGACCACCTCATTTAATAAACAAAGTTGTCTATACATTTTAATTATGTGCTGTATTCTCATAGCGGTTAAAAATGTTTGAACCAAATTTCAGTTTCCTAAGTGCAAAATAATGTTCAGTATTCTTTGTGTTTGATTTGTGGTTGTATTCTGAATGCTTCTTCAATGTATGTAATACAAGGTTTTAAAATAGTAAACTCAAAGCACTCTGCATTTGTATCACTTAGGTCTTTAAGAATAATGTAGACCCTCATATGGTGGAAGTGGAGTCCTTGAACCGGCAAGCTCATGAGCTAACGGAGAGAACATCACCCACTCAAGCCAAGTCCATCAGAGAACCGTTAAATGAAATCAACAAGAGATGGGATGATTTACTGAAGGGCATGGTTGAAAGACAGGTAAGTCAACATTAAAATAAATTTTGATGTGCTTTCATATCTTCTCATTTTTGGAGAAGCATGGTTCAGTTATAGGTAGAATTAATTATTTTCACGGTAGCTGTAGTTCTGATTTTATCTCGTGGAGATTTTTGTGTTGAAAAACTGAAAATATTGAGATTTGGAATGAGGCTCCCATTACAGGAAGGTATTGAAAGCAAAGTATGGAAAAACTAAAGAGTTCTTTATTTTCTTTGTGGGGGGGGGGCTATATGCATAGGCATGTTTATAAAAGGAGTATATACTCCAGGGCAAAGAACTTACCATGACCCCCAAATACTCTAAGTACCCTAATCACTTTGCCATGTATGCCTAGAAAAAGATGGTTATATAAGTGATAATATTTGCTGATGACGTAGTCATTTTTGCAACTACCCCATCAGAGCTGCAGAGTATGACCCAGAAACTTGCTGACAAAAGTAAAGAAGTGAAATTAAAAGTGAACTTTCAGAAGACAAAAGTGATGTACAACGCTTTTACAAAACTGAAGATTTATCGACTGATGGGGAAAAGCTGGAGATAACCAATATGTACATTTATCTTGAACAGCAGATACCAAGTGAGGGTCACATTGATGAAGAAATTAATCGGCGTATAGAACTTGCCTGGAAAGCTTTTGGAAGAAGCAGTATAATTTTCAAAAGCAATATGCCATTATGTCTTAAAAGAAAAGTGTTTGATCAATGCATCCTTCCAGTGCTTACGTATGGTGCAGAGACGTGAGCCTTAACTAAAAGAGACATACAAAGACTACAGGCAACTCAAAGAAGCATGGAGAGATGCATGCTTGGTGTAACCAGAAGTGATAAGAAGAGGAACTCGTGGATCAGAAAAATGACAAGAGTGGAAGACATCATGATCAAAGTAAAATCCCTAAAATGGCAATGGGCTGGACATATTGCCAGAAGGACAGACCGTCAATGGACATCCGAAATTTTGGACTGGTTTCCAAGGGACAGGAAAAGACCCAGAAGAAGACCACATGTGAGATGGGTGGATGAAATTCGAAAGTATGCGGGAGTAACATGGAGGAGACTGGCATAAGACAGACCATTGTGGAAGAAACTTGGAGAGACCTTCGTCCAGCAGTGGATTGATAATGGTTGACAATGATGATGATGTTTCCTAGTAGACAACTAAAAGAAGCATGGAGACAGGGGCAGATTGGCTCACCAGGTATGGACCACTCAAGAAATGGCCCACTTTCTTGTATCCTCTTTGTCTGACTTGTTTGGAAAGAACGAATAATTATTTTGGTACTTGTGAATAAGAATTGTTAACTTCATGTGGGCTTTATATTATCAGTCTAAAATGTTATCATCATAAAAAAAAATGGTGGTTCCTTCTATCTGTATGCATGTTGGGCATTTGCTCTAAAATGACAAAGCAAAAACAAAATTCTCCATACTTCAGTGAAAAATTCGGCAGTTATAAATAAATTAAGCTAATTACATTTAAGCATAGGTTGTTTGACTTGGAGTCAAAGGAACATTAGTAGGCCTTACCCTCTTTTTGTAATCTCAAAGAAGGCACTAGTAACAATTGTGATGCTCTGTTATCTCCACACTTTTTTCCACATCTGGACATAGAACACAAAGCAAGTCTCTGGAACAGATGTTCCAAAATCTGTGCCCACAAACATATGTTGTAAAAGGAACAACAATTTACCAGTACCAGTTTGTGGATCAAAATGGTAGTTTATGAGTCAAAATATTGGGTAGACTTAAAAAATGGTGTCTATTCAAAGAGGTGGTACAACACCCCGTTTTGAGCATGGTTTGGTATGCTGCATTAAATCATGAATGGATTTTTAAAATTCTTTTACCCTGAAATTGCTGTTAAGATTTGTTCACCACTGAGGTGTTACAATGCATATATTTCAACAGTTCTCTTTCATCCAGGAGTTAACAGAATTTTTTTCATGAGGAAATATATGAGGACCACAAAACTAAAATTAATGGCCTTGTTTTGTCGACCCAGTTTGCCCCTGCATGCAGAGATGCATGCTTTGTGTAATCGTGAAAGATGGGAAAAAGAACTAGATCAAGAAATGACAAGAGTTGATGACATCATTATCAGAGTAAAGACTTTTAAACGGCAATAGCCTGAATGTATCACTAGAAGAATTGACCACCGTTGGGCAACTGAAATATTAGATTGGATACGAAGGAGAAGGAAAAGACGCAGAAAAAGACCTTGTGGGAGATGCATGGATGAAATTCAATTGCATGCCAAAGTGACATGGAAGGTAATTGCTCAAGACAGTGAGTTGTGGTAAAGACTTGTGTAGGCCTTCATCCAGCAGCGGATTCAGAATCGTTATTGATGATGAAGCAATAATTCCAGTGATTGAAAGTAGCGCTGCTACTGTAGCATGCTACATTTACAGTAGCGTGGCATGTAGCATCGCTACAAACATAAAAATGTAGTAGCACGCTACAAAATGCAGTAGCTTGCAGCAGAAAATTATGCTGCAAATCGTGCTACTTTTAAAAAAGTAAATTAAAAAAAAATCTTCAAAGCACGTGACATTTCCGGATTCCCTAGAATATTGGGGGGGGGGGGGTAAGTGTGCCCTGCCCACAGTCAAATACCTGACTTGACTTACTTTGTGAAAGTTAGCCAAACTGTTAACCACACAGTATTTATTATCTTCCTTAATTTATTCTATTTACAGGGAATTCTTATCAGTCAGCCTGAGAAAACAGCATGTATGAGATGATCGAGCTATCAATTTTGTTGAAGACCTTTGACAGCAAAATTCAATTCTCTTAATAAAGGAAATGGGAGTTTGCAGATTCTTGTTGATAGTGTTTTTATTTGAATTCCCTGAGCATATCAGCTAGCCTTGAATATAAGCCACTGAATGTGGTAAAATGTGTTACATATGATTATCAGAAAATACAAAGTTGTATTACTCGTACTTGTGTAATATGCCTTGGTATTTAGTTCAGAATGCCATATAAAAGAATGTACATATAAAGATCATCTTCAGAATTTACGTTTTTAACTTAATACTAAATGAAGAAAAAGTAGCTGCTTTTCATAAAAATTAGTGTAGCTAGAGATTGAAGTAGTGTATACTCGAGATCAATGTAGAACTGAAGAGAAATGGGGGGGGGGCTTAGGGAGAAGTTGCTTTCCGTCTGGGGATGATATTTCGTCTTTCAAAACTTTCGAAAACTGCAGTTAAACGTAGTGACGATTTTTTCCGTAATCGCAATCTCATTCTTCCTACAATGTTACCTGTGTCCAGTATTGTTATTAAATATCATTTTATTGCATTAATGTTTGTATTTCAGCATGAAACTGTGGGCAACGATTTCAAAAAATGGAAGTTAAGACGGCGCGAAGATTTCCCTGTAGTCTTCAAGCATGAGATTCTTCCGTGGATTCGAAAAATTCCGCCATTTCCGTTATCATTTTGGGCATTCTTGAGATCAGTGTACAACTGAACAGAAATTGGGGGTGGGGGTAATTGTGGGGAAGGGGGATTCCTTTTTCATTTGACGACGGGATTCCGTTTTTCAAAACTTTTGAAAACGGAAGTTAGATGCAGTGAAAGCCGCCCCGGTGGCGCAGTGGTCTAAGGCGCTGGCCTCTGATCATTCGTCCGTAAGGGGTCAGGGTTCGAATCCCGGTCTGGCATGGATGTTGTGTTTGTCTTACGGCGCTGGCTCTCTCCCTTCCCTGGAACCAGTGACCCTAAATTAGGGAAGGGCGACTGCTTATAGCCCATTGAGTTGCTCACGGTGGTCGTTAAACCTCCAATCAAAAAAAAAAAAAAAAAGATGCAGCAAAAATTTCTCCTGTAATCTTATTTATTTTATTTTTTCATGATCCTTCTGCCCAGCTTTTTTCCTTAAATATCCATTTATTTCACGAATACTGCATTTCAACCTAAAAACAGAAGAAGGTTCTGAAAACGGAAGTCGGTCGGAGCGAAGATTTCTCCCGAAATCGCTTTTTTCTTCTTCTTCCCTCGATGTTCTCACTGTCATGTGTTGTTGTTGAGTGTTACTTTCCCCTATAATTTTCTGCACTTAAGCTTGATAAGGGAGTTTTCCAAAAACAGAAGTGACGGAGTTTGAAACTTTGTTAGAATTGATGCATGGTAAAAAGGAGAGGGGGAAAGAAAAGTGGTGAGGAAATAGGAAGGGAATGATATCAACAGAAAAAAAAAACTAAGCAAAGATTTCTGTGCAGCTGCAGAGTCAAAAAAGACAAATATGGCCATGGAACTTGCTGAGAAGAAAGCAACACAAAAGGAAAATTGAGCTGATGTTCTAACAAGTACATAAAAAAAAAAGAAAAAAAGAGGGGTGTTTGAAGCAGTGTCTTTTAAAATAACTAATTCATACACTCAACATGGATCAAGAACACCAAACAGAAGTAATCGCTCTTTCCATGTGTGTCTCAGTTATAAATGTGGAAAGAGCGATGACTTCTGTTTGGTGTTCCTGATCCATGTCAATTGTATGAATTAATTATTCAATCGCCTCCTAGTTGTTTGTTCAGTTGCTGCTTTCCATCTGTGGTGAATCCCCAGCACCGTGCGGGGCTCCATGAAACAACCTGCCATGTGGTTTGGCAGTTAATCACTTGTGAGTCTGGGGAATTCGAGGTTGCTGTGGTGCAGTGGTAGCATGTCCAGCGCATAACTGGAATACCCTGAGTTCGATTCCCGGTGGCGTCTGATGAGAATTTTTCCGTGACTCACTTATTAACGTGGAAAGAGCGATGACTTCTGTTTGGTTTTAAAATAACTTTGTTTTGTTTTGAATTCAGTAATTTTATATTGTGAAGTGAACAATTCCATCTTGCTGGTGCTGCTTTATATTCACACTTTCTTGTCGCATGTTCTGATATTTTTTTGCCCCAATTAAAAAGTTCAGCTTTTTTGTTCCTTGGTCAGTCTCACATATGATATATCTTTGGATAGGCAATGCTTCTTCTAGTCTATAAAATTATTCTGAAATTTGGTGGAGAAAAGCAAATTGGTGTAAATTTCTCAAAGTGGTAAACTAAGATTTTGAAAATTTTTCCATGGTGGTAAACTAAGATTTTGAAAAATTTCCCAATATGGCAACACAACTAAGATTTTGAGAAATTTTTGAGGGTGGCAACATAACCAAGATTTTGAGAAGACTTTATCTTGAACTCAGTTCAGTTTCTTGGAATCATAACTTAGGTCCAGGTGTACACAGATTTGCCTATTTGGTCAAACAGTTGTTATGTGTGATATTTTCACTTCTGACATTATTTGCATAATTTGTTTAATAAAGAGTTCTTCATTAAAAGTCATAGCTGCAGGATTTCACAGGAATGATGGGCTGATAAAAGTTCTTCATTGAAAGTCATAGTTGCTTTAGGAGAGTTTCACGGGAATAATGGATTCTCAAGGAAGTTCCTTGAATGGCTGTGCATGAAAGTGTAGTTGTTCCTACTCGGATGTACAGCCGTGAAACCTGGGTACTGCAAAAGAGATGTAGAAGTCGTTTGTGTGCTGGAGAGATGCGTTACTTATGGAGAGTTTGTGGCAAGATTCACTCTGGTCATGTGAGGAATGAAGATGTGCTGCAGTTGTGTAATATGAGTCAAAATGTTGTTAGTAATTCAGAGTTGAAGAAATATTCTTCTCATAATACGTGGTAAATACGTCATGTTAATTAACACAGCAATCGGACATCGCCGAATTGACTGTAATTACTGTTTCACACGTGAATTAAATCACATCAGAAAACTTGAAAATTTCGGCGCTGTGGAGCGGGAATCGAACCTGCTTCTCCCGATTTACGTTTGAGCGCGCTATCCGTTCCATTCGGATAGCGCGCTCGAACGGCAGCGAAATTTTCAAGTTTTCTGATGTGATTTAATTCACGTGTGAAACAGTAATTACAGTCAATTTGGGGATGTCCGATTGCTGTGTTAATTATCATGACATATTTACCACGTAATTATGAGAAGAATATTTCTTCAGCTCTGAATACCTAAACAACTGGAGATTTTCTTAACAATGCTAGATGGCAGCAGAATCTGCTTAAATCTGAACATGGTCGGAGAATATTCCGATGCTCTTGACACACAGAAACTTGTGAATTCGCCGTCGTGGGTGGTGCAATGGATAGCACTCTCAAACGTAAATCGGGAGATGCGGGTTTGATTCCCGGATCACGGCGGCGAAATTTTCAAGTTTTCTCATGTGATTTTAATTCACGTGTGAAACAGTAATTACAGTCAATTCGGCAATGTCCGGTTGCTGTGTTAATTATGTTGTTGATAAGATGGAAACTAATATTTAGTGGTTTGGCCATGTTGAAAGAATGAATGATGAGATGCTTACTAAGAGAATTATTTCAGCCCAAGTGGCAGGAATGAAAGGTACAGGAAGGCCTAGGAAATCTTGGGAGAACCAGATTCAAGAATGTGTTTTGAGAAAATTATGAATAAGAAGTACAAAAGGTCTTGTGTGCGTCATGTGATGGATGTCAGTGAATCTCAAGCTGTGTGCTAAGATCACTATAAATAGAGATGTTTCATACACCAACAGTGAATAAATTCTAGTTCCGTCAGTTAAACATTTTTTTGGTGGTTTGGCTTTCTTTGAGGAACTAACCTCTGAATCTCAGGGAGCAGCTTAGTGATGTGTAATATATATATATATATATATATATATATATATATATATATATATATATATATATATATATATATATGTTTAATAAAAAGTCCAGTGCAAAAATTAATTGTGAAAATTACTTCAATCAGTAAACTTTATCACAAAATATATTGTGCATAAAATTCCTTGATCCTGTTAGAACTATCGGTCACTATTTTTGTTGCATGGATGGCTCTGTGTGTGCAGTTACATCTAATCACCTGAATTATAATGCCAGAAATATCATCCCATTGTGTGTGGGTGTGTGTGGGTGTGTGTGTGTTTTTATTTTTTGAGAAATACTTCATTTAAAAGTTTCGTGTTCATGTGTGTACAATTTTATTTTTGAAAATTCAAAAATACTGGTATGAATGTTAAATTATTATTTGTGCTGAATGACATCTCAATGTTAATTTTATTTTTGACTATTATTTAGCGTGAGCTGGAAAACGCCCTTTTGCGGCTTGGACAGTTTCAGCATGCTCTGGATGAGTTTATGGTTTGGATCTCTAAAACAGAGAACACCCTTGACGACCTGCGACCTGTGTTTGGTGACCCTCAAGTCATTGAAGTGGAATTAGCAAAACACAAGGTGAACTCTTTGTGTTATTTCGTGATATTATAATCGATATAATTATTTTAAGAATTTCTTGTAATTATTTTGATTTCATATATAGTCATTTAATTTTCATTATATTTGAATAATATGCAAGTAAATTGCCAAGCAGCTTGCTGTAATGTAAACTGAGAATAAGTGTAGGGTGAGCGTCATTTTCTTGTAGGACTTCCGTCCACAGGTAGTAGAGTTTAGGTCCCAGCCACCTACAGCGAGATCGCCTTTTGGGCAGGACACAGAAACGGAAGTAATGAGAGCAAGTCTAGCGACTTTTGACAGAACAGTTTGTAGTGAGATTAGAGTACAGTAGATGGCGCCACCGTACAAGTACGATATTGCACATAGATGGGTGAGAGAATTTCAGGGAGGACATAGGAAAGGATACCCATTTAACCAGTGGGTCCAGCCTGGGGGCCGTCACTTTACGTGCTCGTCCGATGCACGGCGGATATTCAGCGATTGTTAGTAAATCACGCCATCTCTGAAAGATCAGCCCAGGCTTGAACCTGGGGACCCAGCATCGATAGCCTGAAACACTAACCACCTGATAGCCTGAAACACTAACCTAAGTCATCCGCGGCTTAAACTGAGAATAATCACTTTCAAAATTTATTAATAAGTATTTTATTTTAATATTATAGTTCTTCAAAAGTGATATGTTTGAAACCATGTACTGATATTCTATAATAAACCATTCTTGGCTTCAAACTTGTGTTGGATTTCTCCAATTTTTTAGTGGGATGAATTAGCCAGTGTACAATGGTAAATCAGAAATCTTGTTAAGATATTTCTTTCTGATGTGTTTTATTCTTGTGAATGTTTCAGAATATGGAGAAAACAAGTGAATTTCAAATGTGTTTTTAATTATTATTTCCAAAGATGTCGCAACACTGCTAGTTACATCATTCAAAAATGGCCTTTGTTCTGTATATGTTCATACTAGTGGAAAAACCATGTGGCAATCAGTTTATTTTTGTTTTGTCCTGGTATATATATATATATATCACATAAGTGACATTTGTTTTTCCATATTTTTATGTATTTATATCGAATTTCAATCATATTCATTCAAAAGGAACTTTGTACCAAAAGTTAATAAATAAGACAGCACAATAAAGTCATTTACTGGTATAAGTCAACAAAGTACATAGATGCCAAGATTTTGCTTTCAGAAGGTGTCTTTCTCAAGACAGCCAAGAAACACCACCATAGGTGGAAGCTTGGCACTTTGTTTTTTGTTGACTTACACCAGTAAATGGATTTGTTGTGCTCATGGATATCAACAGGGTGCCATGTAACCATCTTTCAGAATTGAAAACTCCATTGCCTTGAAATGGGAAATGAACCAGCATCTCCCTAATTATGTTCAAGCATACTACCATTATTTCATGTAGGACAATGAAGTTATATGTAAATGAAACAAAGCAGATGCAGCTTAAGAATATGAACAACATTCCAGTAGAAGCAATGTGGGCTTCATTAGTTGTTGACACTATGATGAAGCATCAAATTGTTTCAACTAGTGTACATCCGGAATATTGTCCAGATTCCTAAGTTACACGTACTTTGCTTCAGTTGCTTGGAACTTCATTGTTCTAGGTGACATGATGATAGCTACTTGAACATAAATTTAGAGATGTAAGTTTGATTCCCATTCCAGGGTGATGTAATTTTTCGAATTTTCCAGAAGGACAGCTATATGGAAAACAGTAGGAAACATGGCACCTAATGAGAAGAATTGACAGTGAAGCACGTAACACACAAAAAAATTAGAAGAATTCTTGATATCATCATATCGTGCATAAGTTACGTTAAAAATTCTAAGCGGAGGGACGTTTCGGTAGTGGCTTCTATCTTCATCAGCCGTGGGTGATGTTCAGAGCAAACTAAGAATTTTGAAAGAGCTGAAAATTTGATGCAGTTTGCTTTCTTGATAGGGAATTCAATTTTAAGACCAACTGCATAGGACATTATCAAGTTTTCCTTCTCTCCATTGTATGCCTGTGATTCATCATTATGTTTTAGGTTTTTAACACTGTGAGCATCCAAACATGGTTTGTTAAAAACTGATAAATGACACAGTCAGGGTTCCCATGGTCCTTGAAAGTCCTTGAATACTCTTTGAATTTAATTTTCCTTTTCAAGTGCCCTTGGAAGTCCTTTAATTTTGTAAGAGTCCTTGAAAAGTACTTGCTTTTCTTTTCCCCTGTTCACCAAATTTCAGAATAGCCGCAGTTCATTGAAGAGAAGCTATCGCCAAAATGTCACCGGTGGCCGCACTGTATTGTAGAACGTTCTCTTGGAATCAGGAGCACATAGCTGTCACATTTTCCAGTTTTCACATTGTTGTGATTCTGTACTACGATAAGCGAATGCAAGGGGAATTTTTCTGAACTACAATAGGAGAATGTGAGTGGGTGTAAGTGTAAGGTACTAGCATCTGAAACCGGGTTTGCGATCTGCTGAATGCTTATAGCCAAGGAATCCAGTCTAAAATTTTGGTTGTGCAATGGTGGTATGTCCTGTCAATATGTCCACGCCATTGCCATTTCAGAGATTTTACCCTGATCATGATATTTTCCATATACACTGGCGGGAAGTGAAAAAAAGAACACTAAGAAAGAATTGGCAGACGATCATGAAATTTACATATGTTAATGGGGTCGAGTTTACGTAGGTGTGATGTTAATTTCGAGACCAACTGGTGAGCGCTTATGCCACAGCATGGCATAATATGCAAATTATCGCCGGTGGTATTTAAGTAGTACGGCAAAGTGAATGTAATCAGTCGTCGGCGTACTGACCCGTGCGAAGACCCTGAAGAAGCTGCAATGCCTGGACATGGAAGACGTGTACAATTTCAGCAGTTATCGGACTTTGAGCAAGATCGTCTAGTCGGACTCCGCGAGGCCGGGTGGTCGTATCGTCGTATTGCGGAGCGAATTGGACGGGAAGTATCAGTGGTGGTACGATGGTGGCTTAGATGGTCTGAGGAACATTCCCACATGAGAAGATGTGGAACCGGGAGTCACAGACGGACTGATAAGCGGACCGATCGATGCATAAGAAGAGCGGCGTTGTCAAGCAGAGCATCCACTGCGACGCAAATCCGAGCTGCCGTTGCACCTGAGGTGCTGTGCGAACAATCCGCAACCGTCTACTGGATGCAGGACTACGTGCACGTGTGCCTGTGGTATGTGTACCTCCAACTCCAGCCCACCATCAGGAACGGCTGCAGTGGTGTCGCCAATGTCTGCACTGGAGAACGCAATGGCGATCTGTCGTGTTCAGCGATGAAAGCAGATTCTGCTTGGGAGCCTCCGATGGCCGTATGCGTGTTCGCAGACGCACAGGGAAGCATCTCCACCCTTCTTGCATCCGCCAGCGACACACAGAGCCTACACCTGGTCTCCTGGTGTGGGGAGCGATCAGCTATCGCTCCTGTACACAACTAGTGTTTGTACCGGATACGTTAAACAGCGCCTCCTACATCAACATCATTCAGCCCATTGTTGTGCCATTTGTAAGGTCGGTCCATCGTGGTGTTTTCCAGCAAGATAACGCACGCCCACTCACGGCACGTGCAACGCAACATGCACTTCAGGGTGTGAGACAACTTCCATGGCCTGCACGTTCACCGGATTTGTCCCCCATTGAGCACGTGTGGGATTTTATGGGACAACGACCATCCGGTCTCCACGGCCAGCCACGACTATCCCCGATTTACGCGTCCGGGTGGTGGATGCTTGGAACTCAATACCCCAAACTTACATCCAACATCTGTACGACAGACTCCATGCCAGAATTGCACAGTGTGGTGCAGTTCATGGCGGTTCAACCTCGTACTAACCATGTTACATGGAAATGTTATTTTTCAGTTTACCAGCAAATACAGCTGTATTTTGCCATAATGTTTTGATCACGTTATCCTCTGTATTCCGTTATTATGCTGTATAAATTTCGTTGGTATCAGATGTCTCCTTCTTGGTGTTCTTTTTTCACTTTCCGCCTGTGTATATACAGTGTACATATCTGTAGCTCTGTGCAAGAGATCTTGTGGAACAATAACACCTCACCACAGTATCTCCCTATGTTTAGATATAATTTTAATTGAACTTTTTGACTGTTTGTTACAACTTATTTTAGTGTTTCACGAGAGTTCTTATTGGGCATAAATATACTCTTGAAAATGTTTATGAGTCCTTGAAAAGTTCTGGAAAAGTCCTTGATTTTATTTATTTATTTATTTATTTATTTTTTTTTTTTTTTTTGAGAAGAGAGTGGGAACTATGCACAGTGATTATATAGAGGTCGCCCAAATGAAAGTGAGACTTGTGTAATAGCATTGTTGTATAATTACACAGTCATGCATTTGTGCCAGCAGATGGCGTGTCATGTCAGGAAGCATGCTGTTATCGGCAGCATGTGTCAATGTGCTGTTTGCACATTAGGTGGCAAGTTGACTACATAGGGTCATGACATGGATTCGTCCAAACAGGCCTGGCAGGCAGTTATGTAATTTTTGATGGCAGAAGGTGTTAGTGTAGCCGAAGTTTATCATCATATGAAGGATGTGTATGGGAATGAGTGTCAGTCACGGTGTACAGTGGTTTGCTGGTGTAGTGAATTTTGTAAAAGACGTGTGAGCACAGAGGACATGCCGAGATCTGAGCAAGCACACGTGGCCATCACCATGGAATTGATTGCTGCCGTCTGTGGACAACCTTGTGAAGGAGAATCGCCGAATCACTATCTGTGAGTAAGGGAACTGTTAACACCATTCTCCATCACTGATTGGGATACAGCAAGGTTTGTGCACAATGGGCCCCTCAAACATTTCCAGGAGGAGCAGAAGACTCGGCAAATGCATTTTTCCTGGAGCATCTGCATCATTTCGACGCAGAGGAGGGACAGTTTTGTTCCAAGATTGTGGCAGCAGATGAAACTTGGTTGCGCCACTTTGATCTGGTGACAAAACGGATGAGTATGGATGGCGGCATCCCAACTCTCCAAGTCCAAAAAAGCTCAGTCGACCTTAAGAGCTGGAAAAGTGATGCTCACAGTTTTATTTGACAAGAATGGCTCATCGCTGTTGGATTGGCTGAACACAGGCTGTATGGTCAAGGCAACCACCTACTGCAATACGTTATGCAACCTCAAAATAGCCATCAAGTCTAAGCGACTCAGTATGTTGTCAAATGGGGTTATTCTGCTGTATGACAATGCAAGCCGGCAGGTGGCAACAGTGTACCAAGATTTGCTGCAGAGCTTCCACTGGGAGGTCCTCGACCATCCTCCCTATATCACCCGATCTGTCACCCTGCAATACCACATCTTTGGGCCACCGAAAAAAGCTCTTAAGGGCTGCCAATTCACTAATGACACTGAGGTCCGGGACACCATTGAAGACTTGTTCCACAGCCAACCATGGAAGTTCTTCGCTCAGGGTATCCACAATCTCTTGCCGCACTGGGACACTTGCTTTAACCGACAAGGTGGGTATATAGCCCATGTATCACTCTTACATCCTGTATGTTCACATATTCCAACCTATAAACCCTTACAGCAAAAAAACGACAGTCTCAGTTTCATTTGGGCGACCCTTAGCGACCCTTATATATAAATTTCATGGAGCTCCATTTCAGAAGTGTACAATCTTGTAATATATTTCATTTGATATTATTCAGTACATTTTACCAGTGGTATTTCCATCCAAATCTGTAAACATGATTTTTGCAGAAAATTATGTGTTTGGCTGTAGTATGTCGTTGCATAGACCATGGTAGGCCATAGATTTTTTTCATTGTTTTACTGATTAGTGACTATTTTATCACCTATAACTTCAGCCAGTTGTATATTATCATCACACTAGAATCGTTCATGCATTTGGGGATATTTTGTTGCCTACTCACAAAAGTTGCATATGAACAAAGTCATCCCTTCCTGTTCTAAAATTGGCATTATTTTACGTGTTCCTCTAGATTGTTCTTTTTTAAACTAAAACTGTAACAATTAATTTTATTTCAGGTTCTTATGAATGATATTCAAGCTCACCAGACCAGTGTTGATACATTGAACAGGGCTGGAAGACAGTTGATTGAAGCTAATCGAGGAAGTGAAGATGCAAGTGTGACGCAGAGCAAGTTGAACAACCTCAACAGAAGATGGCAGCAGCTGCAAGACAAAGCAGCTGAGAGGCAGAACGAGTTGGAGGAAGCCCTCAAAGAAGTAAGTAATGTCATGTATAAATAGAACCAGACTATCTAAGCATTATACTGACTAGACCCAAGCATTATACTGATATGCCAGTGGTCACCCTCCTCGGGATTTGGATTTTTTTCTTACTTTTGTTAAAAAATCCTTGGTACCCCTAACAACAACCAGAAAGGAAATTTGTCAGCCCACAATTAGAATACAAATATCTCTTTATAAAGTCTGTCTCCTATTTACTACTTATTTTCAAATTGGGATTTAAAAAAAAAAAACTGTGTTATAAATTAAATGAGTTTGCTTGCATGTGGAGCATGCCCTGGTTTCTGCGGCAGAAACCTAAATTATCATTTGGTGACTATTTGTATATTGTAATTAGACCTTCTGGAATAAGTTGTTTCTATCTGTTAACATCAGCCAAAGTTTATTAAAAAATAAAAATTAATATATTCATGCTGAATTTAATACATCAAAAAATTTTGAATCTATTGAGAAATAGCACAGTTGTTAAGGAAAATGTGAAGGAAAACAAAAGCATTTTTTGTCTGTAACATATTAAATTTTTGGCAAGCATAAGAACTGAGTGAAAAATGAGCACTGTTTCAAAAGTTTACTACTGGATAGCAATTAATAAAAACACACTGTTATTTTTTTTTTTTTTTTTTTATTTTAAAGAAAATAAGTGTTTAGAGCCCTTATGGTTTTTTTTAGTTGAGCATGTCCTAAGGTTTACAAGACTCTATACCTGTGATTAGTAAAATGACAAAGTTATGAACTGATGGTATATTCCCAAATAAATAACAAATGTGCAACAAAAAAAAACTATTTCAATTTTAAAAATTAATCATTCAAATTTTTTATATCAACCTTCAAACTTTTAATTGTACAAATTCTGAAATTTGGGCATGAAAAAAAAATTTTTTTTTTTTTTTTATATTTTTGCTGTTCATAAGTAAAATGTCAAATGACACCCACCGTTTTGAATTTTTCCTCTTCAGGCTCAGATATATAATCAAGAAGTGCAAGATTTGCTGATGTGGCTCAGTGACATTGACAGCCAACTTGTGACGTCGAAACCTGTCGGTGGGCTGCCTGAAACTGCTAGGGAACAGCTGAATCGTTTCATGGTGAGTAATCAATAAAATGCGATGAGCATGTGAAATTACTTGAAAAATATGATCTTGACTTTATAAAACAGCTTTGCTTACATTTGTTTTAAACTCATTCATTAAACTACTTCTCTGCTATTTTCTGCAATTCTGTCATGCATAAGCAAGACTTCGTAGGCTTTGTAGTAGTATTCGTTTCATCCTTACTCTCAGATTCTTGCCCTCATTTTCTTTCCTTTCCCATCTCAGTTTCTACATGTCATTTTCATGTCATCTTGTGAAATTAATATTTTAATGCAATATTTCCAGGTGAAATTTTATAGTAACAAAGATTGTTGGTAAAAAAAATTAAGGAAAAAAACTTTTGTTAAATAAGCAGTTACTGTACTGTTCAAGTATCACGCAAGTTAAAATATTTTCTTATTTTGCAGTAATCTGTACAAGTAAATTATTAGCTGTCCCTGTTCATTCGTGGTTTTGACTTTTTTTTTTAGAGAACTCTTGCCTTTTGTATTATTTTTTTTACCTGTAATGTAGACTACTACTCTATACAGTATGCAGGAGGTGAAAAAGGAAGGATAATATTCTCATTCGATTAGCATGAGTGCAAAAATAATTAGCCTAGTTTTATTGTAAAGGTTTAGAATTGTAATAGGAGTGATTCATATCATTAAGATGGTTGCATCCAGTAGCTATTGTCATTTTACAACACATGCAGATGAACTGTATGAAAAAGTTGAGATACAATGAAAAACAGCACCATAAGTATCTTAGGGTCATATTTGTCTCAGTTTGATTGGTTATAATACTATGCACTTTTAATATTCACAGACTGTTGGGAAGAAAAATTCCTAGGACTTTGTTGAAAACACGTAATTATGCATCTGTAAAACTAATCATTGTTAGTCTGTTTAACCATAAAATCTGTTACCATATATCCTGGATTTTATAAGTATTATAAAAATGTTTTGATCAATGATAGTAATTTTGTAAGCAGTTAATTAAGAAAATTATGTTAATTTAAAAAATTTAAAACAAAAAATTTACTGTCTCCAACATTGTAGGGGCTGAACATGTTATTAACTATCTTACGTGAATACCATCAAACATATGCATCATGCTTAGGGAAAAAAACTAAACAACAAAACTGTAATGTCTATAACTCAAAAGACATCTCTTTCTCAGAGAAGTAGTTGATCATAGAAGAACAAGACCAACTCCCATCCCACTCCATCTGTCAGTGACCAAGACATTTGTTGTCTGAAGTGGGCCGTGGTTTGAGTCCCAGATGTGGTATGTGTTGCGTGTTTGTCTTACAGCACTGACTCTCTTCCCTCCTTGAAACCAGTGGCCCCAAATAAGGGACGGGTGACTGCTTGTAGCCCTCTGAGTTGCCCTTGATGGTCGTGGAACACCGAAACAAAACAAAAGCTGAAGAACAAGAACTATTAACAAAAATCACAGTACTGTGAAATTTCCCAACATTTAACAAAAGATGCACTGCTCTATATCTATGAAAGCTAAGAACAATTAAGTTTTTAATACAAAACTCACCTTTTCACCCATAACCCCACAGGAAAACATATCAGTACACATATAACCTCCGACTTCTGTTTTGTAACAATTCCGGTGAGAAGCACAAAAAACATTAAACACAAACTTTCTAAACCTCATTTCTACTCAGATAACCATTCTTCATATACACTAAATATTAATACTAACACTTAAGTAAAATGAACGTGAAATTAAACAAGTTTAAGCTAAGATCTAAACTTCATTTTAAAATATCTTCATTGCTAATCCAACCCTGAAAACACACTTTCTATTTTACTTTCTATGTAGATCTCTGGCCATCTTAACATGATCTTATTGGATTCAAACAATACAATTGACAGTTTAAGTATTTTAATGTGATGAAGGTTATTATTAACATATACAGTAAACATTAGACCTTTCAGGTCCACAATAGACCCATCTTCAGATGTTAGTAGCAAATTGGAACTGAGTATGATATTTAAATACAATAATGAGAAATGATTTTAAAATATCTGGTAGTTTGTATTTCTTTTTGGAGCTAACCTCTGAATCTCAGAGAACAGCTTAGTGATATGTATGTATGTATGTAATGAGAAATGATTTCATGATAGCATCACATGCACATGAAAGACATCATACTTTATGAAAGATTTGATTACATCGAGATATATATATATATAAAAAACCTCTGTGATTCTAAGTTCTCTTTCATTTTTATATTTAGCTAATGATTTTATGACCAATGAGATAAGGTTTAAAGCATTCCTCATTAAAGTTTTCAGTAAATAGTATAAAAGATTCACTACTGAATATATATGGTGTGGTAAAGTCAAGTGTTTTATGGGAGTACATGCAGTTGACAGCAAATAATAACTGCACATGAGGGGGGGGGCAGTCCAGGCTGTCATCATCGTGTCACCAGATAATCTGTGCTCCTTAAAAAATGGCCCAGACTAGGCCAAATGCATAACAACTTCTTTGGGGTTTTTAAAATATTGTTTTCACCTGTTTTGAAGAATCATTTTTAAATGTGAATTTTTTAATTTTCTCATGAATTTATGTCACTATAAAAAAAGTGAAAACACTTGTATGTAAAGCACCGAGTTGTTGCTCTTTTTCACTCACCGGTAGTGAGCATTTTCACATTGCACTTTCTAAATCACATACCATCTAATGCAAATGCTAAACTGTGCCTTAGTATGATAAGTATAGTTATGCTACCATTTGGCGAAGTCATTTTCGTTAATGAAATGAATATGATTTTTTTACATGTCTTTTCACTTGCTAACATAGATCTGTTATTTTTTTAGCACTGATTGTTTTTTCTTACCATTAGGAGCTGTACAATGATCTTGACAGCAACAGACATAAAGTAGACAGTGTCATGCAGCAGGGTCACAATTATCTCAAACGTTCTAATGAAGGTGCTGCAACTAATTTACAGCATAATTTGAAAACTCTGAAGCAGAGATGGGAGAATGTTCTCAACAGGGCCAATGATAGAAAGGTAATGATCATTGTACTCTTTACTCTTGTTGACTTATTTGAAATCAACTACTAATCCCTCAGATTGTAGCCCCCCCCCCCAATCAAGATATGTGGAGAACTTGTGAATCATAATGAGCTATATCTTTTTATCAAGTATCTAATTAATTTGAATGTAATTTTTTGTTTAGTTCTTGATTTATCAAAAGACTGCAGAGGTATTCTTCTGTGAGAAGTAAACCAGAATATGATTAATCGGTTTTCCAGCTTTCTGCACATCTTTTGATTTTTTGTCAAAAAATGCAGCTATTCTGTAGTTTTGTCATTCTGTCTGTGGTTGGTAATTGGGACCATGACAAAAAAAAAATTCCAGCATTTTTCACTTCCTGATACCCAGGTTTTCAGCTAAGTGCATGGTTTTGTCTTTGGAACAACAGCTGTTGTCTTAGAAGTTGAAATGGAAAAATTATTTAGTTAAAGAACAACCATGAAAAAGATTTTTCATACACCCAACTTTCTCTGGTGTGCTGTTTTCTCCACCAAATGGCATAAATATATATATATATATATATATGTATTTTATTTTGCATGGTATACCAGCTTCTGGACGATGAACTGGGGAAAACTATGCATCAGATAGCTTTATCCATGGTCAAAGTTATCGCTGTATTTTCCTATTTATATTGGTGCACAATTTTTGCATTAGGTAACATAATTATGTATTGCTATTAGAAATGATTTGCCCTTGTAACCCCTGCTCTGTTGTGGCCTGCACTCTTCTTTTTGGCAGGCATGTAGGAGGGAAAAAAACTATTACCTGTATTTCAAGAGCATCAAAAAAGAAGTAAAAAACATGTTAGTGCAATTTTAAATGGGGCTTTAATGATTAGAATTACTTACCCTCCAAAATAGTATAATTTTCTACATGAGATACATAAAGAACGTTCTCTGAAGTTCACCATTTCCCTTTTATACTGCTTTTTTTTTTAATAAGATTTGCAAAATATTAAAAATTAAAGTTATTTACAATTATAAAGTGGTAATTTTAAAATATTTACCTTATTTTGATACATCTTATTTATAAGACATGATCGAAAAGTTTCCATTTGGAGTTCGTGAGGAGACATGTTTTCGCAGCATCTTTGACTTCATCGTCATTTTCAAAATGCTTGCCCCAAGGTAATTTTTCATTTTTGACTACAAGTGGTAATTGCAGGGGGCTAAATCAGGACTGTATGGGAAAGCAGCCATACTTCCCACTTGAAGTTACGAAGAAGCTCCTGTGTGGCGGCTGCTTTGTGTGAGGTGTTTTTCGTGCAACAAAATTATTCCTTTTGACAGTTCTCCAATCTTTAGTTGCTTTCTTTAACTTCTTCAGAGTCTTGCAGTGCTTCACAATGTTTGTTATACTCCCTTTTGCTATAAACTCTGTGTACACTAGTTCCTTAAAGTAAAAAAAGACACTTGCCAACACTTTTCTGGCAGACGGCACAACTTTAAATTTTTTTACAATTGGTAATCTGGGGTGTTTCTACACCATGGATGCTGATTTGATTTCTTGTGCAAAGTGATGCATCCACATCTCGTCACTTGTGGTGATGCGCTGCAAAAAATCTGTGCCTTCAGAATAATGTTGCAGAAACACAAGACTGGACACAAATCGTTGATTTTTGTGCTGTCCCATGAAAGATCGTGGAATTCATCTTGCGCAGACTTTTCTGAAATGCAGGTGCTTGTGAATGATAGCATGTACGCTACCATATGACATGCCCAAATCTTCGAAAATTCCATGAATTTTAATGTGGCAGTTATCCCTTATCAACTTCTCGACATGCAAAATGTTATCAATGGTTGTTTAAGTTGAAGGCCTGCCTCTGCCCATTTCATCTGTCAAATCTGTACGTCCTTCTTTGAACTTCTGACTCCATTTTCCAATTGCCCTGCAAAACATGGCCTCTTCTCCATACAAGTCTTACGCTTCATGATGGATTTTAGTTGTATTCAAACATTTTGCCCATAAAAAAAATGCACTGTTCTGCGAACTTCCGATTTCAAGTAACACTCCAGTTGCTGCGCATAACAAACACTGGAATAAACTACACTGTACAATTGTACCACACTCCTCCCACAAGCAAATGATGAAATGTATATACATCTCTCTGCAGCTGCATTCTTTCCTTCTTTTCATTTCCGATAGAAGCTTCTGTGTGAAACTTATTTTCTGATACATCACCATAAACGTTAAGACGATTGCCTTATTGACAAACAGGGTTGAAGATGCTGTTATGGTAAAAGTCTGTTGTCTGTGCATACAAAAATCCAACACAGCCTGCTTTATGTCATCATCTGACTGGAACTTAAGTCATTTTACAGTCTTCTTCAGTGTACTGAAAAAGTGGAAATCTCAAGCAGAAAGCTCTGGACTGTAAGGAGGAAGGTTGCAGGGTCTGCCATTGAAGGGATTGCAATTTGTCCTTTATGATGTTGGCAACATGAGGGCACACACTGTCGTGCAGTAAGATTACCTCTTCACCGAGGTTGCCGAGTTGTTTATTCTTAATGGTACCACACAAATGCTCAAGTGTCTTGCAATACCGTGCTGCATTGATACTGGCACCTGGCTTCTTGAACTTACCAGTAATGGGCCATGGTGATCAAAGAACACTGTCATCATCACTTTTCCAACAGATGCTTTGCCCCCCCCCCCCAATTTCTTCGGACCGGACCATAGAGAGGACTGATGCCACCATTGCATGCTCATAGACTTGGATTCTGGTTGGAAGTGGATGCACCAGGTTTCGTTGCTGGCCACAGTGCACTCCAACAATGCGTTGCCTTCCGTGTTGAAACCCAGCAAGGGTTGCAGAGAGACTGCCATACGACGTATTTCGTGATCACTATTGAGGGCTCGCAGGATTCATTGACAGCCCACTTTACAGTACCCTAGACCCTGTATGGTGCCTTGAAAAATATCGTAGCTCATGTTGAAGTCACTGGCCATTTGACAAATGGTTTCTTGCCGATCACTGAGTATAGCAGCTTTCACATTCTCGATGTTATCAATTGTGTTTGATGTGGATGGATGCCCAGACCGCTGCAAAACGTGTGTTGTAAAATCAGTTGGGGTTGGGGGCGTTCCTAATTTTTGCCTTATCTTCTGATAATCTTTTTATACAGGAGAAGGAACTCCCTAGATATTGTGTTTCATATATTCTCATTTTTTCTCATAATCCCTTTTCCTTTGTCTTAATTTAATTTAGTTTTAGTTTCTGTAATTAGTTTCTTTATTACTTTGGTGTGATATCCATATTGTCTTGCAGTATATTTTATCCAATGTAGTTCTTCAAATTTTCTGTTTAAAGGTTCTTCTTTAAATCTTTTGTAAAGAACATTACAGTGGATAAAATACAGTGCAAAACCATATGACTATCGCACCAAAGTAATGATGAAACTAATTACAAAAACTAAAAAGAAATTAAATCAAAAGGAAAGAAGCTTATTCTCATGTGATGTTTTGTCATAACTTTTATATTTTGTAAAAATTCGTAGGGAAATGAGAAAATGATATAGCTTTGAATTTTTGCAAAGTATATAGCTGAGTATGAAACCTATAGGAGATAAAAAAAGAGAGAATCTTTTGAATTTTTCTCTCAATGTTCTTATTTAAATATTTTCATGCACAAAATTATTTAAGTATTCATAATAGATGAGCTTCCATTTATTATTCTTTGCTATGAATTGTTATTTTTTTTAATGTCATGAAGTTTAATTTGTGTCAATAAGAACATTGTGCATTTTTTTTTTTTTTTTTTACAATTTTGCTCATTGCATAAACATGTGTCAGCATTTAGTCAGATTTTTTTTCTAATGGAATTATTTTTCTTTTCTTGTAGATAAAACTTGAAATTGCTCTCAGAGAAGCTACTGAATTCCATGAAGCACTTCAGGAATTTGTTGAATGGCTGACAAATGCAGAAAAATTCCTCTCAAATCTGAAACCTGTCAGTCGAGTGATGGATACAGTAATGGAACAAATCGAAGACCACAAGGTATTTTCCCCTTATGTATATACAAAATAGATTTTCAGAGTATTCATTAACATATGAATACTTATTCTTTTATAATCATAATTTTAATAGAACTAAATGTCATATTATTTTTATCTATTTGCATTTCCGGTATTTTGTAATATAGTTTGCTTTCCATGGGAACACACACATACAGATGCATTAATGAGAGTAATTATGCAACATTTATGACCTTACATTTTAAATCTTATTAATAACTGTTTAAATCCTGTTTTTTTGTTGTTGTTGTTTAGTATGCAACAAAACTTTGAAGTTGTTGAAATCTATTTTTTTAACAGTTTATTTTTCTTATGTTTTTGTAGACCTTTCAGAAAGAAGTTGGTTCCCACCGTGAAGTGATGTTAAATTTGGACAAGAAAGGCACACATCTGAAATACTTCAGTCAAAAACAAGATGTCATTTTGATCAAAAACTTACTTATTAGTGTTCAGCACAGGTGGGAGCGTGTTGTCTCAAAAGCAGCTGAGAGGACAAGGGCATTAGATCATGGATACAAAGAAGCCAAAGAGGTACCAGATTTGCTATTACTTTTTTAATAACTTTTGTCATGTGTGTTGTAGCATGCATCTTGTCCCACCATTTGAAAAAGAAACATATTTATTCCATATAATCAGAATGTAGTTCTTAATATGTTGATATCTATGCCAGACAGTTAACTGCTTAGGTTGTAAGTGTGTGTGATGAAATTACACAGCTTGAAAATGTTAGTAGCTAGGTCCTTCAAAATATATGTTTACTAAGGTATGTATCAATTGCATTTTGTGCTCAGAAGCTTCAATGGGCATAGACAGCATCAAATGTAACCAGTAATGGAAAAAAGAGGAGGTTAGCAAAAGGCAAAGAATAACATGCTCACATGTTGTTGGTTTGTGGTCTTGTTTCAATATTAGTTGTCATTTAGTAATCATGGTTCCTGGATGTGGGGAAGCAAAAGTGAATTGTGCAGATGTTAGGAGATTAAACAGCAGATAAAATAAGAGGTTGAGCCAAACACTGGGGATGTGAGCTTATTTATTTATTTATTTTTACATGTTGTTCCGTAATTTCCACATCAGAGTCATAATGTGAATGATGATTACTATTCCTGACATTTTCAGATACTTTAGCATTTCTACTCCCTTTCAAAATTTGAAGTACATTTGCTTTACTCATTTAACAGAAGTTGTAGATTAGATATACGATCTGATCTTCAGAAACCTACTTAAAATGAAGCTGTGGTGATTTGTTTTCCAAGCCTGTGTCAAAGATTACTGTAAATTTTGAACTTAAATCGTAAAGATAGATAAATATGGAACACCCACTGGATATTTTCCAGCTGTGATCTTGCCTTTAGTTTCAATGTTGTTAAGGTTGCTTAGAGCTTTTGTGCATGTTTTTCAGTTAAATGGCTTACAACAGATTTTACAACCTTTCCCAGTTTGTTTCCATTTCCCAATGATTCTTTTTTCTCTCATGTATATAGAAAAGAAAAAGAATGAAACTCAATGGACTTGTGCCATGTAATTCACAATAGTTGTTGCTGCAGTGATAGTTAAAAAGCATTGAATTCAATTTTTTTAAAGAAATTAACACTTCTGTGTTTTTGTTTGTTTACAAACATAGGGGGTAATACATATAATATTTTATGTCATGCAGGTTTTTGGTACCTGTGTGAAAGCAATTTATCTTTGTTTATAGTAGCCTTTAGACAGTTCTATAGGTGCCCATAGAGAGGGACAAGAGGGGGCACTTGCTCTCCCCTAGAAATCTGACTGCCATTTCGGTTCTTGGGAGGCACTACAAAGGTTTTTGCCATATCATTCATTCTGATTGCTAATTTTTATGTTGAATTTCTGGAAGTGTGTGTATGTTTAGTAAAAACATTGGGAATTTGTAGGAGAAAGTAATAATATTGAAATTCACCACTGTGTGTCTAGCACAGAATACTTGAGTAGAGTGTAAGGCAGTGTGAAAGACAAAGAAATAAAAAAATATATTATCTTCTACAAAGGCTTTTTACTGCTGGACAAAGAGTTCTGCAAATTATTTCCAGAACTTAGTATTGGGGGTGTCCCCCCCCCTCTTAATGATCACTGGAGTTTTGTGATGCATGCAACACAAAAGTCACAAGGCTCCGAACAACAAAGTAATTTTTTATTGTCCCAACATGCTATTGAACTCCATCTATCAGTATTTTATGCAGTTTTTGGATCATCTGGTTTTCATTTAAATTTATCTGGGTGTGTGTGATAAAACTGGTTAGTGCAGTGGTCTCAAACTTGCAGCCCACATGAATGATTACAAAATAAAAGTAAATCACCCTTTCTTCAAGTATATTGTAATATATTACATATTTTATAAACATAGTAATGCTTAGCAAAGCCATCCTCTTTATAAGTAACAAGTTTATTTACAAAGAATATAACTGTATTAAGCAAAATACATATTTTCAATTTATTCAAGTCTTCATTTTCCTATAAGTCTGACAATGCACCTGAAGAACTTCAGCTTGAATTAATAGACTTTCTGTGTGATTCTTTCCTAAAAGAAAAATTCAACAGCTGCAATCTAACAGAGTTTTACCTGTTAGTTTCAAAGGACAAGTATGTAAACATTCATAACCTAGCTGCACGGGTTCTGTCTATGTTCGGAACAACATACTCATGTGGACAGTTGTTTTGAAGAATGAACCAAGTAAAATGTCTTGAAAAGTATAGGTTAACTGACAGTCACTTATGCTCACTTTTAAAAGTAGCATGTTCAAAGGACATTATTCCAAATATTGAAAAGTTAGTGACAGAAAAGCGAGCCCAAGTTTCTGGTCAGAACATGTAATATTTTTCTGTACTGTGTACCGTGTTCAGTTGGTAAAATGTGATTGTTTTAAGATTTAAGTGAAAATAATTGTTACATAAAAGTGATTGTTTTTAGTGGTTGATGAAGCATTTGTTTTTACTATTTACCGATAATTAGAAATAATATTCCACTCTAGTGCCAAGCCATTGATGTAGTTTTATGAAGCTGATATTTATTCATAAGAATTTTTTAATATTCGTGCAGCCCCTAAATTTCTTCAAAACTGGAAATTGGCTCTTCCAAGGGTCTGAGTTTGAGACCACTGGGTTAGAGAATACAGATGGCACAGTGGAAGTTTACATTGTTTATGTTATTTGTGTTTACGGTTTCTACTTTTGTCCCCTCCTAAAAACTAAGCTATCGGTTCCCATGGGCAGTTCTCTAATGTTATTGGCTAAATGACCTCTCTTAAGCAGGATCTGGGTGTGAACTAAGTGCCGTGTGAGACAGTAAGAAGTGCAGGAGGTAAGAGGAATATCAGAAGGATGTAGATGGAGTCAGTGGTGTGACAAGATTTGCATGCTAATATTAGATCTGAGTTGGGCACTTCTTTTGTGGAAAACAAAGTGAATAAAAACATACTTAGGTGTCCAGTTAAAGAAAAGTGGACCATATATGCCAACGTATCTTGTGGTTACCTCCAGGTAACTTTCTACACATTATTCCAGAGTAGGCAGTAGAGTGCACACACCATCTCCACTCTTCATAAGGCTACTTGTTTTAGGCTTAAACTGAGTTATAAAGTGAGTGAGTAAAAACACACTATATATGTTGGTTGTGTGTTTTCTGTGAATTAAAAGTTTTTAGAACATCTTGAATCTAATGCTTTTATCACCCGAGATAAAAAGGCTTTTATCCTTGGATACTTAGGTGGTTTTAGGCATGTGTATAGTATAAGAGAAGAAAGACTGCAGCAATAAGCATTACATTTTGAAGTAGTTGGTCAGAATAGTAATTTATCAAGAGCAGGCAATCTAGTAACAGACTGAGAGGGAGGGAGAGAGATGGGGAAAGTTTGTAGGTTTCAGCCTTAATTTTTGTTATGTTTTTCCTCCAGAAGTTTTAGAAGATACAATACCACTACCCTGACACAGTTGGCTAATTGCCAGCCTTATGTCTGTGTGGTAGGCAACTGCTGTGGGTTCTAGTCCCTGTGCCAAACATCCAGTTTGAAGTTTTCCACAAATATAATATTAGTGGATTCGTAAAAATAGCCTTGGACACACTGATCCATATCTGGCAATTTCTTCATCGTTATGAATTGCATATGTCCTTGATTTAGACGTGACACTTGAAGAAGATGCCATAAAACATAGCAAATGAAATAGTTAAAATATTCATCACATTTGTTACTATATGTTGTTGTTTTGTCATCTTTCTGTGCTGCATATGTTCTGTTATTCAGCATAAATTAATTATAAAAAACATTTTTAAATTAAGACAGTTAATTGCCTTAAAAAAGTTTTTAGAAGTAGGAGTTCTGGCATCTCATCCGACGATGTCCGTTCTAGACAATCCGAACTAAAAAACATAATCGAATTGGCCACTGAGGCAGGATATACATCGAACCAGATGCATAACTTTATCAAGAAAGCCAGAACCAGCCGTGCTAATATTTCTATGCCGCAACTTTGCTACCTGGGTTCTATTCCTACATACCAAATGTTTCCTATCAACTCAAAAATGCGCTCAGGAGGATGAACTTCGGTGTCAGCATAAGGTCTCCAGCATCTTTATATATGATGCAAAATATTGACAAGCCCCCTTTTCTCAATGAGGTAGGTGTTTAGGCCAACCCATTTCAATATCACGACGGCTCCAGGCGATACTACATCAGAATGACCAAACGTTCGTTTGGAATTAGAATCGGCAAACATAAAAGGGATACAAAAAATGGGAAAATAACCACTGCCCTATCAAGAGAAGTCAAGTTCAAGTCCACCGATCCTATATGGAGTGATGTAAAGAAATTAGCTTCATACTCCACACCCAAATCTACTGCAAAACTTTGGAAATCTTGACCAGCTGCGGCTTGCAATGATAGCATCTCTCTGGAGTTGCCACGTATTTGGAATCAATTCTTCAAATAATGCTGCATTTTCTACCATGGTGCCGCATGCCCAACCAACGTGACCTCGTTTTTCAAATTATCACATTTGCACCCATTCATTTATTGTCTAGTCAAGTCACCGCATTCAAATTGTTGAAACATTCTATTATCCAGTTTGCAGTTAGCTGTCTACCTTCCTTTAAAAAGCCATCTGGTTGATGTGCAAAAGCTTGGAAAGTTTTTTTTCTGTTCTATGCCAAGAAATTTTGGATTATTAGTATAGTTATACTATTTTGAGTTAAAAATACAACTGTTTTCAAATTCTCAATGATGTAAAATTGTGTGAATTTGCATTAGTTCCATCAGTCCCTGTGTTGTTTTCAAGAAATTACATTGCCTTCAGAAGTTTCTTGAACATGTGAGAAATGGTAAGATCATGTCCATTTGAGATGTTCATGTATGCATCCATTATGAGATGTTCTGATTACGATACTTCTGCAAATATGTTGTTGTCCCTATGGATTATGTTCATCATGCACAAAAACTCTTTAAACCAGTTTGTCCCACATTCATGGTCCCACTGAAATGAAATCTCATAAACTTGCATCTTTTCTGTCATTATTTTGGCATCATCTGCTGAGTATGGAGGTTTTTCATTTATTTTCTCAGGTTTTCCTAGGATTATGTAGTGAGAGAATGCCATACGTCATCCAATGAACTGTAAACATGGTGGAGCATCTTACTTTAATGGTTGAAAAATCACTGGCACTCATTTGTGTCACAGATTGTACAAAGCAGAAATTGTCTGCATACCAAAACAATGTTCTGTGATTGACTTTGAATTATTAGAGATATAGACTTTGCAATTAAGGGCGAAGCATTTCTTCTGATAAAGCTCCTAATACCAAGAAATCCAGGATCTGATGTATGTGTGGTTTTCAAGGTGCCTTGTTGAATATGAAAACATTTACGCAGATAGCTAGTAAGTAGGTTTATGGCTGCAATCACAGAAAGCAGTTACCTCACTTTATCTTCCTTTTAATGTTTACCGGAACATTAAAATTATAGTTCCAGAATTTTGGAATCTTAACTGCATTTGTTTTGGCCTCCCTTGTGTTATACTTAGAATCAACTTATTTATGAATTAAGAATACAAACTTGAGAAATCTGATCCATTCCAGCTATGTGGGAGAACCAGTCAGACAGCTTAAAATCAGACTGGCAGAACATAAAGCTGCAATTAAAAATATGACAAACAAAATAGTTTTGGACAGACATGTTCAAAATATAGGACATAGAGTGCTTTGGGACACTGTAAAAGTTCTGATGCATCAATAGCACTGTAAAAAAAAAAAAAATGTCAGAAGGACTGGAAATAGAGAGAACTAAAAGATACAGCATTAAATGATTTGAAAGGTTGGAATTTACATCTTTTGTGTATGCAGAAATGATTCAGAGGTACATCGGCCAAAATTTTATTGTTTAAACAAGAAAAACAAAAACAAAAAAGGCATATTTGACTGCTATATACATAGACTTCAAATTAAGAAAAAGAAAATTTACTACTTTATGGCAAAAGATAGTCCAAGGAAGTACCTTTTACCACAATATAATAATTTTTTGCAGTCAGCATGTGCAGTAATACTGAGGATTAACATGCATATTAACTGCTGTTGACAAATGTGCTATATGATAATAAAAAGGACTATATAGAGCACACCTCTGTGTAGGGGGAGGGGCAGGATTTACACACCTCAAAATAGAGGATTGTTGTGATTTTTTATAGGGGTGTTAAAGGAGTGTGTAAATCCCTGAACCAGCAAGCAATTTTTTTTTCAGGTTATTTGCTTTCTGTACCAGACTTCCCAGGTGTTTGAATTCTCTGTTGACACTCTTACCAACATTCTCATCATATCTTCTGATCCTACTTCCTTGACTCTCTTGCCAATATTTTTATCATTCCTTCTAATCCTATTTATTTTGGCTGTCTTGCCAATGTTCTGATCATATCTTCTACTTCCTTTGACTCTCATGTCAATATTCTGATCAGTGATCGAAAGTAGCATGCTACTTTTAGAGTAGTGTGGCATGTAGCATCGCTACAAATAGAAAAATGTAGTTGTAGCAGTACCACGCTACAAAATAAAGTAGCTTGTAGCAGAAAATTATGCTACAATTCGTGCTACTTTAAAAATATTCATTAAAAATTGTATTCTTCAAATCACGTGACATTTCGAGATTTCCTAAGTGTATCTGGCTTTAACAGGGTGTCCGAGAATGCTCTACCTACATAACATACCCAACGTCTTTGAATGTACCTTACATATCTTACACTGTGAAAGCCATTCCTAATTTAGATCCATTGGTTCCTCCAGGAAAAGGAGGGAGCCAGTGCTGTAAGAAAAACAGAACATGCATGCCTCACCGGGATTCAAACCTGGACCCATGTGGGACGAATGATCAGAAATCAGCTGTTAGACCACTGCCCACAGGGTATGCCACTAGTGGTTTTATTGAAGATTGTTTCTTGATTGCGAAATTCGATTCTTTTAGTTAAAGAAAATGAATTCTCAGATATACTAGAATGATACAAGACTTTTAATTGAATTCCTTGAGATTCTAGCTAGTCTGTCCAGCTTTAAAAATGCACCAGTGAATGTATCAAAATGTATTGCATATACAAAGATGAATTACTTGTGTAATTTACCTTGGTTTTTAACTCTGAATACCATATACAATAATGTAAATGTAAATATGTATCATACTTTCAGAATTTGCACTTTTAATTTAAATCTAAACGTAAAAAAGTAGCTGAAAAGTAGCAAAACTCGCTACTTTAAAAAAAAAGTAGTGTAGCTGGCTACTTTTCAGAAAAGTAGTGTAGCTGGCTACTTTTCAGAAAAGGTAGTTGCAGCTGTAGCAAGCTACTTTTTTGGGAATGTAATTGTAGCAGTAGACAGCTAATTTTAAAGAGTAGTTTTCCAATCACTAATTCTAATCATAACTGTCATCTTTTGTTCATTTCTACTTATCAGTAGGATACCACCTGTATAAGCTAGGGCATTGACTTTCTGCCCTATGTTGAAACCTGTATTCCTTGCATCTATCTTCTTTATGACATTCTCCAGAATTAGACTAAACAGCAGAGGGGACAGGCAGTCTACTTATTAAACACTAATTAGCCTCGAAAATCATAGATACCATCAATTTATTCTAAATTAGCATTTTTAATTCACAACAAAAATTTTTGTTAAGTTTTATTAGTTTTTCTGGGATTTCTACTTCTCTCATTTTCTTTCAAATTAAAACACTTACTCATGGCTTTGTAAACCATACATTCTGATTTGTTTGTTATTTTTGAAAATCGTGATTTCATATAAATTTGTTAAATAAAAAATGTGAAATAACATTCATGTTGTTCCATCAGAGATATAAACTGTATGTGATTACATTTTGTTCTCATTTTTATGGGGTTCTTAAGTTTTAAATTCCAGTGTGTGTGTGTGTGTGTGTGTGTGTGTGTGTGTGTGTAATATCTATCTTTTATTTTGATTTTATATTATCAAGATTTTTGTGTATAGTTTTCTCTGGTCTTTTTCAGTTTAATGATGCCTTTAGTGATTTATTAACATGGCTTGATGAAGCAGAGAAAGCTCTTGATGTAATGACTCATGTTGGTAATGATCCAGAAAAGATTAAGCATATGCTTTCTAAGCACAAAGAGTTCCAAAGAGCTCTGGGTTCCAAACAGCCAATTTTTGATGGCACAATGAAAGTGGGAAGAAACCTGAAAGACAAGTGCCCCAAGTCTGATGTTATCATTTTGCAAGGTATGATGGATGAACTGAAAAATAAATGGAACAATGTGTGTGGGAAGTCAGTCGACAGGTAAACATTTCATTTCTTTAATCTTTCTTTTCTGTAAAATTAGCTAGAATGATTGTCTGTATGTTTGTGTGGTGCACATCTACATGACTGTTTTTTGTGTGTGTTGTTCTTGGGCCTATTCTACCCCCTGAGGGAGATTGAGTACGAATTTGAAGCGATACGTATGTATATACACTATATTGACAAAAGTCACCAGACACCTAAAGGAGAAACACAACATAGCATTTATTGACATTCATTGGTACGGTGTCGGTCCACCTTTGTCCTTAATGCATGCACTGACCCTTCCAGACATGCTTTCGACAAGGTTTTGGAACACAGCGATAGGTATGCGCTTTCATTCAGTACATAATGCTGTCGCTAACTGTTGCTTAGTAGTTGGCCTTGGTTCCAAACTTCTTATGCAGCACTTTAATACATCCCATAGGTGCTCTATGGGATTAAGATTAGAGCTCTGTGCTGGCCAGTCCACACATGATAAGGAATTATTGTCAAAGAATGCCATAACAGTCCTTGCTTTATAGCTCAGTGCATTATCCTGCTGGTACCAACAAGGCTCAGTTCCATAGTATTGTCACAGAGTTGGTAGGGCATAATTGTGCAGAATATCAAGGTAGACGTGCTGGTTAACAGGTTTGTTCACGATAACCAATGGACTGGGACCCTATCTTGAAAAACACCCCCATGCAAGTACACTGCCAGCTCCAAACTTGACTATAGGAACAGTACACTGTGGTAAATAGCGTTCTCCTGGCTGCTGCCATACCCACACACGCCCATCATACTGATAGATCATGTATCTGGATTCATCAGTCCATAGGACCTATTTCCGTTGATCTACAGTTCACGATAAATGTTCTTTACACCATGCTAAATGACGAGTAGCATTCCGAGTAGAGATGAAATGCTTATGAGCAGTCGCAGGAGTCGCGCTGGCTCTTTTAAAGTTTTTGCAAATTCATTTACCAAATTCAATTTTTTATCGCCAAAGTGTTATAACAGTACAAAAAGGTAATCGCGAAAGCTCTTTTTTTCTTCGCCAAAACGATTTTTTTCTTCACAAATTGCAAAGATGGCGATTGGCAGCACGACCCCTGCAGCCGCACTACCACAGTAACCCATAGAATGAAGTTCTCTGCGAAAGGTACGTGTACATACCGAGGTTCCAGCATTTTTACTCACCTGTACACTGAAGTCTTGTTCAGTACTCCGTCGATCAGCTGTAACGACTCTCCTGAGGCTTTGATGTCCTCTATCACTGATTTTCTTTGGTCTGCTGGTACGTTTTGCTGCTTCAGGCACTCCATGTGTCTTCCACTTATTCAGTACATTCAAAACAGTGGACTTGGGTATGTTTAAACGCCTCTCGGTTTCTCTTATGGACAACCCACTAATATAACACCCAAGAATATTTCCTTTCTCAAAGTCAGTTCTCTCCTGCCGCAACATTTTCACTCAACCTCACAGTGCGATATGATCGCTGTCAGCTGCAGGCTTTTTTTTTATATCATTTGCAGCAGTACTGCGCATCTTCTCAGTGGATCCGTTCATTTGCTTTTGAAGGGGTGTCTGGTGACTTTTGTCAATATAGTGTATATATATACAGTTGAACTCTGTTAAGACGAGCTGTTCGGGATTGAACAAATTGCTCGTTATAGCCGTTATTCGTATAATCCGGGAAAGACCCAAAATATCAAGGAAATCATTCAAAAAATAAATTTCGTTATCAAATATAGTGCATACAATGTTTAATGTTGAGAAATATATAGTACTTACGTTTTGTTGAAATTACCGTACAATATTTCGGTTAGTTGTGGAATTCTTAAAAAATGTGTACGTACAGTACTACATACACACAGAACTATACGTACCATTATATATACTGTAGTACATACATATGTAAGTACATACGATGTGATGCAGATTAAGTTGAAATTCTTGAATAACGGACATGCAAACTACATACATACTGTATGAAATGCAATATGTACTATACATTATTGTAATTTTTGTACCATACAGTACTTAGATAAAATTAAGCACAGGTACAGTACTATCTGCCCAAATCACATATCCTTTTTATTTCGTATGAAAAAATTTGGTTAATTTTAGCTGCATTGTCCTTGACTTCAACCAAAAATCCATCAGATTACGCTTAACAACTGATAATGCACTGAACACACACTCATTGCCAGAATTAGTTTCATAAAATGTAGTCAAAACATCCAAGGCATCTTGTGCTTGATTGTAAGTCACAACTTCTTGTGTTTCTGTAATGTTTTCGCCTTCACTGTCGGTTTCAGTTTCTTCATTCACCGCAATGACTTCTTGCACAATTTGTTCCTCCGTTAAAATTCCAGTTGTTAGGACCACAGCGTCAATGTTGATAAAATCATCAAGAGATTTGCAATTGTTAAAGGTGCTTAAATCTGAACTTTTTAACCATTCTGATAAGGGGAGATCATCGTCATCAATCACCAGTACTTTCTACTAAAGTCTCCTTTAGAAGACCAGCCTTCCTATAACAATTTTTAATTGTTGTCGGAGTGACACTATCCCAAGCTTCTCTCATAAGACGAACAGCATCCAATACGGAAATCTTTATTTCTAGCTTCTTCTCCATTTTCTGGATTAATTGTGCGGTTAGAAATCGCCGAAAATGGCACTTAAAGCTCCTAATTAATCCCTTGATCCATAGGCTGTAGAATTAATGTTGTGTTTCGTGGTAGGAACACAAGTTTGATATTTGTCAAGTTTTCTACTTTGGGATGTGCTGGGCAGTTGTCTATTAACAGCAAAATGTTTCTGTTTTTCTTTCGTAGTTCACGATCCCATTTATAAAGTTCTCCCATAAAGATACCTGATGTCATCCACACCTTTCTGTTTGCTTTATAATCAACCGGGAGATGCTGAACATTATTAAAACATCGAGGCTTTAACAATTTGCCAATCACCAATAATTTTCTTTTTCATTTCCTGCCATGTTCGCACAAATTAGAACGGTTAGCCAATCCTTTGCCAATTTACCTCCAATGCATTTCTCGCCTTTAAAAGTTAAAGTCATGTCAGGGGTTACCTTGTAAAAAATGCCTGTTTCATCAGCATTGAATATGTTCTGCTCACTGAATTCAGAAATGAAGCTGGGCCAAACGCTTTTTAGCCATTGACTTACAGATTCCGTATCCGCAGACATTGATTCCCCTGACATTTTTGCGTAAACAATATTGTGTCTGCTCTTGAAGCGATCAAGCCACCCATTACCACATATAAAATTCTCATGACCAAACTGTACTGCAAATTTTTCCGCTTGCACTTTTAAAATCGGTCCACGGATAGGAAAACCAGCATCACGTTGAACTTTAAACCAACAAAGTAAAGCTTCGTCAATATCATTTTTTTTTTCACACTTTTTCATTTTTTGCAATCTGTAAGATTGTTTTCAAATGCTGACAAAACTGCATCTTTGTTCTTCCACAATGTAGATACGGTAGATGATGAAAGTCCATACTTTTTGCAAATAGCTGAATTTCTCTTGCCGTTTTGCAGTTCTTGAATAATATCCATTTTCTTCCTGATGGAGAGAGCCTTTCTTTTAACACCAACCATTTTGCTCACAATAGCACACTTAATAAAAAAGAGGGAGGGAAAGCATAAGTGATGTCGCAAGAGTAAGGCTGCATGCAACTTTCTGATTAAAAAAAGGTTACGATATGTCCCGTACGAAGTTGAAATACTGAATGCACTAAGAAAACATGCATGGGGTTAGACCATAGCAGCCAATGAGAGAAAGCAAATTCCAGGAACCCTCTTGTAAACAGTGACACAGGAAAAGCTGGGAAGCTTTCCCCCACAAAATGCCGCCCCCACCTACCCTTGGGCTGAAATGCAAGACATCATGAAACACTCCCTGCTTTTCTCTCGGAGCAGATGACACACAAACGGTCTTTTTGGGTAGCAGGTGGCTAATTGATGCCACCTTTCAATGCTGCGCTATCTTTGCTGGGTGTTAAAAAATAAATAAATCTGAAAGTCTTGCAAATTTGCTCGCTATAACAGAGTTGATACTCGTAATAAGCGGGATAATTTAACACTAATTGCATACGAAACCAAACTTCTTCTGGCATTTACCCGCTATAGCCGGGACCTTGTTATACCCGAGCTCGTCTTAACCAAGTTCGACTGTATATATTATAAAAAAGTTTTTCTCGGTAACATATTTTTCATTTTTTTTTATTTTTAAAGATTTTGTGCTTGTTCCCACTTTAAGTATTTTTTTTTTCTGGAATGCTTTGACTGAAGAACAAAATCCATGGACATACACATCCCCCTTAAAATATTTCTAGCTACACCACGGGCAGGATGCATTTTATTTGTTTTAAATTTAGATAGCTAAAGACCATATTGTTAAGAAGTTAGCTATTTTCAAGTACTTTTTTACAGTACTTGTGATAATGAACCATGATTTATGGATGGGGTTGCTATAGAGAGGCTGTCTGAAAAATAGTAGTTGAACTCAGCAGCAAAGCAATCCCCTAGCAAAACACAATTTTTTCCTTCACAACCTTGCATTATGAAATCTCTGTCTTGTGCTGCCCTTTGAATTTCTTTACACACCTATGTAGGTGCACTTCCACCAGTTTAAAAACCAATGAAGAAGTGTGAACCAGAAAGTGTCAGTACTTCTCTATTTCATTATTGTTGCTTATAAATGTAGGAAGAATTTTTAATTTTTTTGAAAATTAAGTGCATTATTGTTGCTCGTAAAATTTAGAATTTTTGTTGTTGTTGTTGTTGTTGTTGAAATGCAGTGGAAATGGTAAAGTGGTTTGAAAACTAAATCTGACTGAGAGCTTGCTCAAGTGCTAAGCAAAATGTGCTTGTGTTTTGATTTTGATTTTCTTTGTTGTCTGAAGCAAGTAATATTAAGTTGGAGACAGTAGTCTCTCTAATCTAAGATGCAGATCTATGGCATGGGAAGTTAGGAGGGAGATGGCGAATAAGAGACTGAATTTTATTTTATTTTTTTCATTTTGTGGAAAGCTTCATATGTTGATGGCACTTCCCCAATGGTGAAGTTAAAATGACCAGTTTGATTATTCATGTCCTGAAATAATCACAAATAGATAGAGGTATTTATTAATTACTATGCTATCATTAATTATCATTTCACACATGAATACTTAGATCGTATTCAGGATTATGTGACACAATACAAATGCAAAACATTTGTGTGTGTTTTCTGTTTACTGTTAGTAATAAATTTCTGAAGTTAATTCATAAAATGCACAGTGGTTTTGTTTTATGTAAATGATCTGCACTGTTTATTTATTTAGTTCTTGTGTGATTTCATCATAGTTTTTGAGGCATTTTAAATGTGTTCAATCTCTGTGTGTAGAACATGTTGCTCGTGGGGTTGTTGCACAAGCATGAAATAGTCACTAAAGAACAAAAACGTCCATACATTCATAAACATTAACTTAAATTATGAAAGTCAAGAGCTGGGTAGTTTTGTTTTGTTTCTTCAGCCCAATGGATAAAAGCAGAACATAAATATGGGTAGAATTGGAAGTAGTAATTTCAATTTCCATTGCCTACTACCTTCTAGAATTTTCATATGGGATTATGTGCTGTCCTCTCAAGAGTACCGCTGTAGATCTTTAACAGAACCTAATGCGAATTACTATTTTATCATTCCATTTGACGCTTTTTGGGATCTGGCAGTCGTCTGGAATTAAAGAAATGAAATCTGGGGTGTTTAAGTTGTAGTGTGACATTAAAGCATTGTTTTTTTGTTAATAATTAATTCAGCTTATGTAATATTGTTGAATAAATATTTGTTACTAATCAAAAACAACTATTATGGGAATTTTACTAGGAATTTTTTTTTTTTAAATTGCAAATTTTCAGAGAAAACTCTTCTCCTACTTCAGGCTGTCTTTTTGTTGTCACTTATTCCCATCACTATCGCGGTTATGGTTAACCTTGAAGGTTACAGTTAGTTTTATCGATCTTTCCATCTTCATTGTAGCATGTCGAAATTTCTTGATTGCTTGCCAAGTATCTGACCCATACTCTGTTCGAATTCTTTGAATAAAGCTCATGTTGAGAATTGGCTTCCTAGTTTTTTAATTCAATTACTAATAAAAAACAACTATTATGGGAATTTTACTAGGAATTTTTTTTTATTTAAATTGCAAATTTTTGGAGAAAACTTTTCTCCTTTTTCAGGCTGTCTTTTCACAATGAAGATAGAAAGATCGATAAAACTAACCGTAACCGCAATAGTGACAGGAATAAGTGACAACAAAAAGACAACCTGAAGAAGAAGAGTTTTCTCCGAAAATTTGCAATTTAAATAAAAAAAAATTCCTAGTAAAATTCTCATAATAATGGTTTTTAATTAGTAATTGAATTAAGAAACTAGGAAGCCAATTCTCAATATGAGCTTTATTCAAATAAATATTTGTGTTAAAAATTCGAAAGTGCTGATTTTGTTGTTGTCCTCATTATCTGAAGCTGCCCATATTTGTCATTAAAAGTTCAATTCCCAGAAGAAAATCCTCAAGATCAGTTTTGGCTATTAAAAATTAGAAAATATAACAGAGTTTACTAAATAAAACAGAATCAAAGGAGGAATTTCTAGTATTTTTTTATTCATTTCAGTAAAAATCAGTACTTATCACATTTCACTTATTAAAACTATTTCTTGCCAACCTCATCATAGCTGCAAAACTCTTCGGATGCATAGCTTATTTTGGGACCAGGGCTTGCTATGAAATCAAAGTGAATCTGACTCTGGTGTTAAGTTAATCATTATTTCAGAGATTGCACATAGAGCTCTGTGTAGAAAAATTTGGTTGAAATCATTCATTTTAATTAATTGACAACACAAAATTAAAGTGTTATAAATATCTCCAAATTAGGGAATTTTTCTGAGGAATAAAAGGAAAATCGTAAAGGAAGGATTATAGAGTAGAAACAGACATAGGAGCCCATGGAAACTCCTCCCATAGAAAGTGGCGCCCCTACGGACCTAAAACAGAACCAAACTGTGACATGAATCCATTCCGTCGGCAATGGTTATTATGGCAACCCCAACCCAGCGCTGGGGTGGTGAGGAGCAGCTGCTCTGTGCCACCCTTCCGATGCCTCAACTGCTGTCCCAATCTAAGCCAAGTGAGGCATTGGAAAGATGACAGTAACGAAATATCCATAAATATTGAAGCTAAACACATAGATATCGAAACAGATGACAATGGAATACAAATCAGAACTGAACGTAAAGCTATACTGTGAAGAAAACAATGACAAAGTATCTGTGAATGAAATGTGCAACAAAAACACGTAGAAACCTAAGTAATGGAATTTACAAAGGAAAAGTTAACGATCAGTAAGAAATAAGCAAGAATAATGCCACTTATTAGAATGCTACAGGAAACTGGAAGATGCAAACCAAAAAGAATCCGGAAAATGATAGATATATGTTGTGTACGTCGTGTTCCACTCTGCAGGGAGATCAAAGCTCAAGTGGACAAAGTCATGTGGTTTGTGGTGATTCCTGGGAAGCCCAGCTGTCAATCAACTGTAGTTCTGTTGTAGGTCGTGGGTGCGCTGCAGTTGACTTCATGACATCATGAGTTTCAGTTCAATACAGCCAGTGTCTTCTCTGTATATCCTTCCTTTATGAGAAAATTATATGTCAAATTTTTGAGTAGTACCCCTACCCTTCTTTAGAACTAAAGCTATATAGTAGGTGTTGCCATTCGTGAGATAAATTCCAACCTTTCAAATCATTTAATGTTGTACCTTTTCTTCTGTCTTATTTCCAGTCCTTCCAACAATTTTCTTTTGAAAAAGTGTTGTTCATGTGTCAGAACTTCTGCAGTGTCACATATCTATCTATCTCTCACTCACTCTCACTCTCTCTCTCACACACACACACACACACACACACACACACACACACACACACACACACACACACAAGCCAGTCTCACTAATCCTTTGATATTTTTCAAACTGTCCTTTATGGTAAGTAATGTTTCTAGTTAACTTAGCTTTTGACTTCTGGTAAATTATGTTGACTAGTAGAGAAGGGTAATTATTATCTTCCAAAACTTTTCCCAATTCCTTCTTTTGAGCATTTTTTAACAATTACAAAGAATTTAGAACATTAATTTATTCCAAAAATTGAGTGGCCAAGTTTGTTTTTATGTAACTCAGATGATTTGACTGAAAGTCTAACATTTTATTATTGTACTGTGGAATTAACTTTTTTACGGGTCTTATAGAGGTTATTATTCAAAAAAGTTAGTGGTCAAATTTTCGAACTAAAGCCTAGTTCGTGATCAGGACTACCTACGTCACTGGAGTAGTTGCTGCCACTCAGCTGTCTTCCAACCGCAATTATCATTAATTGTGGTACTTCTTCTTCTTGCTATTTCGATCCCTTCTTCTAGTTTCCTCTTTACTAAGTTTGACCGGTGGGCGATTATTCTTACTGAGTCCCAATTTATGGAGTGTCCACTTGCTTGTATATGTCTGTCTAGCTCTGTTTCGTTACTAATGGTCCTAATAGCTGCTTGGTGTTCTTTCATTCGGACTTTAATACTTCTCCCTGTTTCTCCTATATAGCTGAGTCTGCAGTTACAGTCGATGCAATATATTACTCCTTCTTGCAATTGGATGTCCACTTCTTTTTGCTTTAAAGCTGGCAGGAATTTCTTTAATTTGTTACTTAGATCTGGAGCAAGCCTGATATTATATTTTGCTCTGATCCTCTTCAGTTTTTCGAAAAGTCCCTTGTGGTACGTAATTTTGCTGGTGAATTTGAAGTTGTTTATTTCCTGCTTCGTTTTTGGCACTTGTCTAAATAATTTTTTGACATAAGAGGAGGGGCAATTTTTTTCTGCCAATATTTACAACTAGGATTTTATTATTGTTGGTAGGTTTCTTATATAACCGCATTTCAATTTTCCCTTCTTTTACTACTAATGACAAGTCCAAAAAATTGAGCTGATTATCTTTTTTCAGTTCAAGGGGGAATTGCAAATTTTCCAGTCTTATAAGCCAGTCTTTTGTAAGACTGTTGTCACACTTTATCAAATAGTTCTTAATATGGGCAATACTTTTCTAGTTCTCACTGGAAATAAACTGTTGGCACTGTTTTTGTAACCATTCAGAATGGTCAGAACTAATGAGTTTTAATTGAGAAAGTTGTAAGAACTAGTTTTTTTGTTTTTGTTTTTTCAAAAGGAGTGGTAAATTCTAAGATTTTATGTTCAAACTCATTTTCACTCAAAACCTGTGATAATTTCTTTTGAGGAAGGCAAAACTAATTTCGAACACTACCCCTTAAGGAATTCCAGTTATTAAAAGTAAGTAGTTATGGATTCTATCATCCCTTTCTGTAACAAATGAACAAAACAGTAGCATTTTTGTTGTTGTTGTTAATTTGCTGTTTTTACTTGTCTCGTAATGCACGTGAATTTATAGATATTTCTTTTCTTCACATGGCAGTTCTCTCATTGAATATTTCTCTTATACAGACAGAGGAAACTTGAAGAAGCTTTATTATTCTCTGGTCAGTTCAAGGATGCTGTTCAGGCCCTTATTGACTGGTTAGAAAAATCTAAAATATCATTGACTGAAGATCAACTGCTGCATGGTGACTTGGACACTGTTATGGCTTTAGTGGATCAACATAAAGTATGTACTCCCCCTCCCCCTTTCAAGTGCTGTTTGTATATGTATGTACTCAAACTTTATGGTAACAAATTTCTATGCTGTATTTTTTTTTTTTCATCTGATGTCTTAACATTTTCTGTGATTGAAGACTTCACTTACTTCTGCTTCATTTTCTTCTATGTGTGCTTTATTTTATTGCAGATGTTTCTGGCCTTTAGATGATTAACAAGTCCTGTTATCAGTGCTTCACTTCCCTCCACTTTTGTTTTTGACACAAAATGCAATTTAAGTGTTGTTGTCAGATTACGAGATTCATGCTATAGCATCTTTTAAATAAAATATATTTGATGTTTGTCTTCAATTTTAATTGTTATCATTAAACCTAACACTGAATATTGAGGTTATGGTTTTGGTAGTTTCATTGATCAAACGTTTTTTCTCTGATGTGGTTGGTTACTTTTAGAAGTATTCTGTTGGTTTGAGGTTCATAATCCATAATTTTAATTTGATCCCACATTGGTTTGCACTTTTATTTTTCTAAAATATATAAAAATAACAGGCCTTGATACCTAAAGGCCAGAAATATCTGTACAAAAGTAGAATCTACGAGGGGTTGTCAAAAAGTTTTGTATGCACAAACTTTTGCATGCGTCTGTTATCACTTGTGAAAGATGTCATGTCTGTTGGAAGTAGTGTCCAAATTTGAAATCCGGTCAGTGATCCGTTTTTTGTTGGCCAAAAAAAGTTTAACCCCACTGAAATTCAGCGCCAATTAATTGAAGTGTACGGTAACGAATAATTTTCTCGCCAGGTGATCGCTAAATAGTGTTTGTTGTTCGAAAAAGGACACATGGATATCAAAGACAATTACCACTAGGAAAGGCCATTAACTTTGACGACGAAGGCAAACATGGACCTCATTAATGAATTGATTCATGCAAACAGGCAAATCACAGTGGACGAGATTGTGGATCAATTGAATATTTCTCTTGGAAGTGTGCACCACATTATCACCAAGCGTTTTAAGTTTAGAAAAGTTTGTGCTCAACGGGTGCCTCATTTACTCCCAGAACAGCACAAGGCACGAGGTTTTCAAGTAGCTCTCGCTTTTTGGATCATTATCACAGAAAAGGAAATTAATTTTTGGACCATATTGTGACCGGAGACGAGACTTGGGTCCATCGCTTCTCACAAGAAATGAAGCAGACTTCGTGTGAGTGGAAATATTAACATTCTCTGCCTCCGAAAAAGTGCCAAATTGTTTCTTCCGCCGGAAAGGTTATGCTTGCCCTTTTCTTCGACAATCAAGGTGATGTGCATTATGAATTCATGTCAAAGGACACCACAATTAATGCGGCATCATATTATGGCTGTGAAAGGCAAATTAAAGATTGACGGTCAGGAAATCTTTCAAGAGGCATTGTCCTTCTGCATGGCAACGCGACACAACATTCAGCACACATCATGAAGGCCCTCTTTAACAAATTCAAATGGGAGTTGTAGAAATATCCTTCCTACAGTCCAGACCTTTCTCTTTGTGATTTCTATGTGTTAAGCCCCATAAAAAATGACCTTTCAAAGCAGATCACTCCAATGAAGACGCCAAAAATGTGACGTGAAAATGGTTATTGCAAGTTGGGCGACAATTTTTTCAAGAAAGGATAGTGCCGCGCTACAAAAAATGTTTAGGTAAACTAGGCGATAACATCAAAAAATAGCTTTTCTATTGAATTTTGTATGTAAGAATAAACATTTCTCGAAATGTTCATTTTTTTTTTTTTACATGCAAGTTGACTGCTCTATGTAAGAGGAGACAATGAAGAAGTAAGTGAAGTCTTCAATAAAGAACATTTTAAAATATTTCTGAAAAAAGCCAATAAATTTAAATTTCTAATCTGATATCTGTGGATCAGTAAGATAGCTTGCAAAATGCAGTTCATGCACATCTCATGCATGACAATATTTTTTATTCATGTTGTTGACACTCAAATTCACATTACAATGATGTGTGTGTGTGCTGCTTAACTCATTGCATGACAATGATTTTTTACTCGTGCTGTTTATGCATGAGTCTCATTGTCCATGTCAACTCCTGCTTTAAATGGAAGCTGGGCACAAAAACTTCTTTCTTCAAACAAGCTTACAGGAGATTCATGGTAACTTAAACCTCTTGGATACACTTCTGTTCATGATGCAGCTGATGTATTTTTTCACCACTTTCAGGGACCTTTTACCTTATGTAATGTGTTTAATCAGGTTCTCCATATGCATCTGTGGGGTGAAATACCACTTAAACCTGAAATAATGCTTTAATAAAACTAATGGCATTGTTGACAGCCAAAAACTGCTGAGTTCATCAATGTTTTTACCAATCGGGAAGTTCTCATGGTCAATTTTAGCATGCCTTCTTGTTCATAAGTTTTACTAGCTGTGCACTAAATTGGACTCGTTTTTTATTTTTTATTTTTCATTTTTTTTTTTTCATTTTAGAGTTTGGAACAGAAAAAACATTGGAACTGAAATATTTAAATCAACTGCATGGGATGTTGTTAATAATTTTTTAAATTGAACCTCTATAGTTGCTTGAATGCAGGCTAGTTAAAAGCAACATCAAAAATAGATTATGGTTTTAAACTGAGAGAGAAATTCGATTTACGTTACAGAATGTTTTTGTACTTCCAAGAATTTTCCTCATTTAAATTTTTAATTTCTAATTTGCCTAATTTTTATACCTCCTTATGAATTTACTATTGAAAATATCCATGTGTAGCCTTTATTGTAAATGTAAAGGCTTGTTTTTCAAAGTTATATGTGTGTGTGTTTTTGTTGTAGACATTCCAAGAGGAGCTGAAAAGCAGAGCTAACAACCTTGAATCAGTTCGTCGTACAGCCAAAGAACTTCTTGAATCTGCTAGCCAGGAAGATGCGGATCACATTCGCCACCAATTAGAGCTTCTGGACACAATGTGGCATCAAGTGGCTCAGCTGAGTGATGAGAAACAAAGAAAACTTGAAGATGCCCTAAGAGAGGTATGTTTTTCACACTGTGGAATTGTTCTTAGACAGCAAAACAAAACGTTTATTTTATGAGTCGCCTAACATGTTTTTAGCATCTTTCATGGCAGCTGTAAAAATGAACAAGATTACATCAGAAAAAAAGTTATATATATATATATATATATATATTCTAAATAATAACACACGGAACTGTACACCAACTATATGTAAGACAGTACAACTATACTAGTTATCCGAATTTATTGGTGTATATAAAATAAAGGTTTCCAAGCTTTCGCACATCAACCAGATGGCTTTCTCAAGGAAGGTAGACAGCAAACTGCAAACTGGATAATAGAACGTTTCAACTATTTGAACGCGGTGAGTTGACTTGACAATAAACGAAGAGATGCAAACGTAATTATTCAATAAAAACACGAGACATCATGTTCGTATTGCACGCAGAATCCTTGGAGGAAAACAAAAGGCATTCATTATTTGAAGAATTGGTCCCAAATTCATGGTAATTCTAGTGAGACGCTATCATTACAGGCCTCATCGTTGGTAATGATCTCCAATGTTTCCCGAATGGCAGTGGATTTAGGAGTAGAGTTGGCAGCTAATTTCTTTATGTCATCCCACATAGGATCGGCGGACTTGAACTGGACTTCTCTGAATAGGGCCGTTGTTAATTTGCCGTTCTTTATGTCCCTCTTATGCTCGTTGACTCTAATTCTAAATGAACGTTTAGTCATCCCAATGTAGTATCGCTTAGAGCCATCTGGATATTGTAGAGGGACGGCATAAACACCTGCTTCGTTGGAAAGTGGGAGCTCATCAGTATTTCACTTAAGCATAGCATATAAAGGTGTTGGAGATCTTATGCCGACACCGAGGTTCATCTTTCTGAGTGCGTTCTTAAGCTTATAGGAAACATTTGGTACGTAAGGAATAGAGCCCAAATAGTGTAGCCGCGGCATAAAAAGATCGGCATGCCTCTTTTTGTTTCTTTCGATGTATCTATGTACCATGTTCGGATCGTATCCTGCCTCGGTCACCAAATCGATAACGCTTTTTAATTCGCTTAGTCTAGAAGGAACATCGGAGGAGATGTCGAATGCTCTTCTGATTCGAGAACGGAATAAAGTTGTCTTGTAATCAGCCGGGCAGAATGAGCTACGGAGCATCAGGTTGCGAATGGAAGTGGGTTTGTAGTAGACTTGTGTACGGAAGCGATTTTCAGGCGATTTACTCAGTAAAACATCCAGATAAGGCAATGCATTATTGTGTTCTAACTCCATAGTGAAATTGATCGTAGGGTGTATATCATTGATTTTAACAAAGAAAGGTGACTTGATCACGCTAGTTACGTTAACTAAAACTTTTACAAAAAGTTCGTAAGTTGGATCTGCAGTTCCCCACTGGAACGAAGCAAAACGAATTGCTTCGTTTGACAATCGTTTTGCCCTCCGTTACCGTGAAAGCATAGAAATTATTTTCAACTCAATGACTTGCAACTCCGAATCTCCTCTCTACATTCCGTTAATCTGGAGATCAATTCTAAGTTTTGGCAACAAAAATAGGAAAAATTCAAATGTAGAATCTGGCAACAATCTTAGTCCTCCATTGGCGTGATGAAGACCTAAGATAAGGTCGAAAGCTTCCAACTTACGAACTTTTTGTAAAAGTTTTAGTTAACGTAACTAGCGTGATCAAGTCACCTTTCTTTGTTAATATTGTTACGTGTTTTGCCCATAATCGTCATCATTGATTTTATCCAGGAAGAGCGGGAGAGTCTCCTTTCCATGAGGCCACATGAAAAATATGTCGTCAGCTTATCGAAGCCAACTCTACTACTCTACTGCCTACTCTACTCCTAAATCCACTGCCTTTCAGGAAACATTGGAGATCATTACCAACAATGAGGTTTGCAACGATAGCGTCTCGCTAGAATTACCACGAATTTGGAACCAATTCTTCAAATAATGAATGCCTTTTGTTTTCCTCCAAGGATTCCGCGTGCAATACGAACATGATGTCACGTGTTTTTATTGAATAATTACATTCGCATCTCTTCGTTTATTGTCAAGTCAACTCACTGCGTTCAAATTGTTGAAACATTCTATTATCCAGTTTGCAGTTTGCTGTCTACCTTCCTTGAGAAAGCCATCCGGTTGATGTGCGAAAGCTTGGAAACCTTGATTTTATATGCGCCAATAAATTCGGAATATAGTATAGTTGTACTATCTTATATATAGTTGGTGTACAGTTCCTTGTGTTATGATTTAGGTTTTGCAATCTCCGAGCAATGTGGAACGCCTTTAAACAATTCTGACAGCTTCGACTCAAATTGGAAAAGGAACGGTCTCACCTGGATTTTTTAACCGCTTGCAAGACATCAGGTTTAATCCCGAAGTTCCTTAATTTTAAGACATCCATAAATGGATCATGGTTCGAGAAGAAAAAGGACAAATTTCTTTGCCAGACTCTATCAAGAATAGTGAACCTGAAAAGAAAGGAGGTCATGTCAATGGAATCAAAGTGTTATGCACTACATATGAAGTTAAATAGACTTTTTGACCCGATCACTTTCAACAACCTAACACTCAGAGTGGACATGTTAGTCGAAAGACTCCAAACTTCCTTATCCTCCAGACATAAAAAGAAGCTGGATTACCTGAAATCATCCCAGAATCCAAATCCTAAAGATATCACTATTCCCTTCGTCAATATTTCAAACCGGACGCTCACACTGGAAGAAAAGAAAGTTTCGGAACTTGGACCAAAATTCTGCTTCCAAACGAGACCGAATCCAAAAACCGTCATTTCGGAGTTGGAGAGTGTTATATTGCGAGTTCCGGAAAACATCAAAGACGAACTACACCACCTCTGTTGCTCTAGGCTTCGATCACTTTACAATCCAAAACAATCGTCCAATAGATTTAATATTCCGAGACTGATTTCAAACCTTAAAAATGACCGCAATATAATATTAACGCTAACGGAAAAATCCGGTCAGATAGCGATTATGGATGCTGTGGATTACAATCAGAAACTCAAGGACTTCATCTTCGCTTCTGGATCTATAGTACTACGATGGAGCCCTTTAAATTGTTGGATTGCCCAGGTACAAAGAGCTACCAGGTTAACCGCTATCCCGGAGGATCTCAAGAAAGCCGCCAAATTGCCACCAGGCCCCCAGATCCCGAAGCTCTCTGGAAGACTTAAGCACCACAAGCCCGATAATCCATTGAGACCCATCGTGTCAAGGAGATGCGCACCAACGTACCATTTAAAGAAGGCACTCTGCAAATTTCTGGCCAATCACCTCCCTAAATCGGACTTTATAATAACTTCCACTCGAGATTTTATCACGAAAATCAAGCAAATCTCTGTCCAACAGCGTGACATTATCGGTAGTTTCGATGTGGTTTCTCTTTATTCTTCGGTCCCCGTGCTGGAAGCCATCAGAACGTTGAAAGAAGTTATATATAAGTCAGCACTTTATTCGCAAGAATCTTGCCACAGCATCTTCAAATTAATGGACTTAATCTCAAATTCTAGTTACTATAGTTTCTGAGGAAAAACTATAAACAAACAAATGGTGCTCCAATGGGATCTTCACTTTCAGCAATTCTCGCAGAAGCCATCCTTCGCCCAATCGAGCAGCACATATTCACCAGCATTACCCCAAGACCTACCACTTGGCTCCGATATGCTGATGACGTATTTTTCATATGGCCTTTTGAAAAGGAGACTCTCCCGCTCTTCACAGCAAGCATCACCTCTATTGTTACCCACTATTGTGGTGCCACAGACCTCTTTAGCAGCAGTGACAACACAGTTCTTAAAACATTCCCACTTCTTTTCTACATCCCTCTCACCAGACTTCAGCTCTTTCAGTCGTTCTCTGAGTAAGTCAGAATAATGCTGATGGTCTTCAAGGAGCCTATCAACCTTTATTCTTTCTTTCCTGGGTTTCTTCCTATTCCTTTTCCTCCAACCAACATTAAGTTTCACTCGTGACACTACCAAGTAATGATCAGAACCAACATCCGCACCTCTCATCACACGGGTGTCAACAACTAAGTGTTTCAGATGCTGATCATAGACAACAAAATCTATCACACTCTTTTGACCAAGAGTACGATTTTCCCAAGTATATGTGTGGATATACTTGTGGTTGAAAAACGTACTAGATACACACAAACCATTCTCAAATTCTCAATGCAGAGTTCAATTATTCTTTCACCATTACCATTCACACAAGGATCATTAAACTTACCCAGAACATTGTCATAAATTGCATTCTGCACACTTACTCTAGCATTAAAATCCCCTGCTATTATAACTTTTTCTTTAGTACCAAACTGGCTCAAAACAGCTTTTAGCTCACTCCAGAAATCTTCCTTCTTATCAGAATGTTCAGAGTCACAAGGAGCATACACTACAACAATTAGAATTCTCTGAAGTTTCACTTTCAAACGAATCCAGAGAATTCTCTCACATACACAACTATAGTGAACCAAGTTGTTCTTCATCTTTTCACTTAAAATCACACCTACACCAACCTGTCCTCTCACATTATCCAATACTCCAGACCACACACTCACTGTGCCATTCACTTCTTCTACCCCAATTTCCTTCTTTTTGGTTTCACTTACACACAGCACATCCAGTCTATACTTATTCATCTCCTCAATCACCTCATTCATCTTGCCATTTATACCTGTAGTATTCCATACACCAATCTTACATTCACTCAGCCGACATCTCTTTCTCATACGCCGTTTAGAAAGTCCAGGTCGATTCCATGGTGGACCGTCCTTCTCAAGTGTGGTAGGTCCACCATATCCCACACTTGAGTCTGGATATTGATTTCTTTTTGTCTTTTTAATCAGGTAAGTACATCAGTGGGGGGGATTAATTAGCCCACAGCTGAGGGTTCCAGTTGGTCATTCAACCTAAGGATTCTGGAACAAAACCCATTGATTTGGGGTCTTTTCGCCAATGTCACACAGAACTAGGTGGCACCTCTCCAAAATTCACAGAGGCCCTAGTTGCTGTTGTGTGTGACATTGTTACCACGGAGCGCCCTGAGGAGGCAATATAATAAAATATATTATAATTTGTAATACTTTCTTTTTTTTTGCCATCAGTTTGACTCTATAAATCATTATTAAGGAACATCTTACACATTTAAAGTATAAATTTTACAATAGTATTTAACATTTTGAAATTTCTTTTTGCATACATTTTTAATGTCATTTCCTAGTAAAACATGTAACCGAGATTTCACTGTATTTTTATGTGTACTAACTGAGATAGCATAGTAAAGCAAAATCTGCAAATGTTTACAATGATGTCTGCTCTCCTACCATTGTGCGGTTTGTCATGAATATGTATATGCTGTTTGATGAGATGTAGGAAGGAACATGTTAAGTTGGGAGATGTTCAAGAATATCAAAGGGAAACGTGTGTGTGTGTGTGTGTGTGTGTGTGTGTGTGTGTGTGAAATGATTTTAGAATGTGCTTCCAAATCACATGGTCAAGTTTTCCACATTCTGCAAATAACTGTTTACATTTATTTTCACATGGATTCGAATTTGTTTCAGGCCAACCTGCATTGCGTGCGAGTTCTCAAATTGTTTTTCTTCATGTGTTTAATATCTGTACTGACATTGCAAAATTTGGTTATTGATTGCACATTGATTTCCAGGCTGAGAGACTGCACAAGGCAGTTCATATGCTGCTTGAGTGGTTATCTGATGCTGAAATGAAGCTGAGGTTTGCTGGGCCCCTTCCTGATGATGAAGAAACCACAAGGCAACAGATTGAAGATCATCAACGATTCATGAGAGAAATGACTGAACAAGAAGTTAACAAAGACAGGACCATAGCTCACGCTCAGGAGATACTGCAGAAATGTCATCCGGATGGTGTATCTGTCATTCGTCATTGGATCACAATTATTCAGTCCAGATGGGAAGAGGTGAGTCTTGTCAGTAATTGGCAAAGTCCTTGAACACATTGTAATGTTGCAGTCTTTTATGTGAACCATTGTTTTGACTGTAATCATTTCAGTTAGATTTATTTTCTACTTTCATTCTAAGTGTGTTACTTTTCCGACATACTGCCACAATATAAAAACTTAATGGATATATACTTTATTCTTGATTTATCTTTTTATAAACATTTATAAGCATCCAAAATTTGGCAAAAAAAACCCTCTCATTCTTTCTTTAGATTTCTCCTCTTGTAGTGGTGTCAAGCCACGGGGGGCAGAGGGGGCAGCTTCCCCCAGTACTCTTCTACATGTAGGGGTGAAACATCACATTTGCCTCCTTGCTTTTCTTCCTTTTTAATTATGACCAAAATCGGATAAATATTTTTATTATTTTATTTCATGCCATTTAAAATTCCTTCTGATAAAACTAGATATTATTTTATATTTTAATTATTTAACATCTAAAACCCTGAATTTTTTAGTGCCATTCCTGAGGTGTGGATTAAACTCACATCACTTGTCCAGTATGAGAGAAAAACAAATAATATTTCACAAAGTACCAGCATAGAGGGGGGAAACATCCCCCAAAGTATCAGCCATATCACAAAAACATTTATCCTGAAATATTTGAATACTGAAAATAGAGATATTCGAATATTTCTGGTTATCTTGAAAGATTGTGTTTTTATAAGAAGAGCAGGAACGTTTTCTGTTTCATTTAAAAATAACAAAATCAGTTTTTCTTTAATGAAAGAAAATGGTAGGGGTCAAAAGAAGAATGAGATATATCTTAATATGTATGTTGTTTGATTCATAATGTAAGGAATCCAGTTCTTGAGAAATTCACATAATGTGGGGATGTCTAAATCAATGCAGTTTAACATATTTTACAGTATGAGTAAACATTTTTACAATATATTGGAAAACTCTATATTTTAAATATATAAATTCTATGTGAATTAGATAAAAGTTCTATGTTAATTTAGATTTTATCTATATAATTGTTTTATCTGTAGCATGTTCTAATGACATCACCAAATATACATATCCTGACATCATGCCCTTATTGTCAGGAAATAGTTCCGGCACCCCTGTCTTCTTGATTGTTTTTGTTATCTATGTCATCAGTTGTCTGAATGTACTAAGATCACAATACATGCTCATGATGTTTTGTTGATATTATTTTTCATTCTTTTTTTTTATTGGTGATTTTTAATTGTTTTTTGTGTTGTAAGAATCAAAAATTATTTTCTCAAGAAAAAAATCAAGGAGTTTGTGATTTATTCCCATGTTCCGGAATGTGTTTTGGGTTCTAATTTGTAAAGCCACTGTCAGTTTTTTTATCAAGAAAAAAGCAGGAAAGAAGAGAAAAGAAATAGTGATACCTACAATGATTAAAAAACGTATAATTTTCCAAAAATATAAAGAATTAATGGAGTAAAAGTGGGAGTGGCTTTGCTGAGTAGAAGCTAAAATATATTGGGTCGTTTCATAATTATTGGCCGATTCAGACACAAAGAAACAAACAGCAGTAACAGACGATGAAATACATTTTGTTCCGAAAAGTATCTACCCTCGGCAGCAATACATTGTGCCCAATGTGTTTTCAGTGCAAAAATGCCATGGTGGCAGAAACTGGCATCACAGTGGTCCAAGAAATCGCTAACTACATGAATCACAGCATCCTTGTTAGTGAACCGTTTGCCCCTCAAGAAGTGGTCCAAATGGCGAAACATGTGAAAGTCTGAGGGGGCCAAGTCAGGTGAATAAGCAGGGTGAGAGAGGGCCTCGTACCCCAAGGCATTAATTTTTTTCATGCTTCCAACAGACACATGTGTTTGTGCACTATCCTGAAGTAATATGGGGCCCAAACGATTGATGAGCGATGGTTGTTTGTTGCATAATTTCTGCTGACATTCGTTCAGCTGATGGCAGTGCATGTCCGTTGTGACTGTTCGACCTGGCGGCAAAACTCATAAAGAACCACAGTCTTGGCAGTCCATCACGCAGAAATCAGAACCTTCTGTGGGAGCAACTTGGGTTTGGACATGTGTTTGGGTGGTTCCCCTTTATCGAGCCACTGCACTGTTCGCTTCCTGTTGTCATAAAGCACTCATTTCTCATCAGCTGTAAGGATCCGATGCAGAAAGAGAGCACTAGCCTCACGTTTTTGGAGGGCAATGCATGTTTCCAGACACCATGTCTGCTGCTGTTTGGTGATTTCATGTGGAACCCAGGTATCCAGTTTTTTAACCGTGCCCATAGCTGCCAGGTGTCTGAAAACTGTTGCTGATGATACGACAAGTTCGACACTGAGCTCACGTACTGTGGATGTTAATTTTCCTTCCACTTTCCACCTTAACTGTGCCGTGTCACACGCAACCAGATGACTGGCTCCTGGCTTATGGTCGATGGCAACATCACCAGCACGGAACTTGAAAAACAGTCTACAGACCGTACTGTCACTCATCATGCCGACACCCCACGCTCTATTGGCATTTGCGACCATTTCGGACAGTTTCCGGCCTAGTTTGAATTCGTGCAAAATGACTAATCTCACATCGCATTGCTCCATCACATCCCCAACTGCTGAGATCTGTCTGAAATGCCGTTATATATTTACATGGATTGAACCAATTCACTTTGCAGGGGTGTTTGGTAGTTCCTCCTACGAGGCATCCCTTGTAACTGGCTATGCAAATTCGCCTTGCTGGCATTGGCCAATAATTATGCAGTGACCCAACATATTTTCCCCCTAAGTGAAAAGAATAAAAGAAACAGTGAGGACTGAACTATTGGATGCTATTTTTGAGGACCAGTGAGTGCACTTGTAATTCCTCATATGAACGATAGGTTTTTCACTTGCCATAAACAGTCTGCAGAATCTGATAAATGTGTTATAAGCTTGATTCAAAGTATTCATTGAGCATAGGATTTATGGATACAACCTAGAAGAGATCATTTATGGTTCGACACTGAGCTCACGTTAAAACACTTCCAAAATGACTCTTTCTATCAATTTCAAACTTTATGCATGTTATTTGCTGGAGACCATGTGATCAGGCCAGAATGAAATGTTACAAAAAATAATTGTGAAAAATACAATAGTAGAACAAGAGAAACAGAGTCAGAAAGATTTGGGTCTTACTTTAAAAACAAAAGTCCATTAGTGACAGAGCCTCTGTACTAACTACTCCAAACAGAACATACGCTACTTGGCTGGATTACCTACAGACTTTTTTTTTTTTTAAGTAAGTACCAAATCTTTCTGACTCTGTTTCCCTTTTACTGCTCTTGTATTTTTCAGAATTATTTTTTGTTACACCCCATTCTGGCCTGATCACATGATCTCCAGGGAATAGCATGCAAAAAATTTTAAATTGATTGAAACAGTCATTTTGAAAATGTTTCAAAACCATAAATGATTTTTTGGTTTGATTGCATGTTTTAACCACCATTATACACTATGTAGTAAAAAACTTGAACCTCGAAGAGGAACCAAAGGCAAGAATAGAAAGTGGTAAGCCTTTGTATTTGTTTTTTCTGTTCTCCTTTTTATTATTATTATTATTATTATTATTATTATTATTATTATTATTATTATTATTCCAGTAAATTGTTCATCTTATAAATAAATAATAAAACAGAACTTGAGCAAGCAAAAATTTGTTTTATTAATAAATTATAACTATTACTAAAGAAAGATTTGGTTGAGTTGAACTATCTCTGATGTTAATATTTCTACCAACTTCCAAGAAAATATAGTTGATGATTTCATATATTTTTTTATTCCGTATTATGGGAATAACTATAATATAAAATATATAGTTCATGGTGCTTAAAAAGTATGAAACCACTGAAATGAACTACATATGAACACATGTAATTCATTTCACATCCATCCATGCAGTGTGAAAGGCAGAGATGCTCACCTCCTATCAAACTATCTAATTTAAATACTAAATTAGATCTATGGGCTGAGAACTGCATGTATTCTTCCCCAGAACTCTCATCTTTTCTCTGATTTTGGCATTGAACACCTCCAAGGTGTTTAGTGTTCAATGTATGCATTAGTTGAGCAGAGTGCGTGATGTATATTGAGCAAGAGTAGCCTCAAAATGAATGGCTCCAAGCATTGTCTATAGGATAATAACCATTTATTTTATTTCCCCCTCACCTTCTGAGGTTTATTTCTCAATAGGTATTATATATCATGAAAGAAATACGGGATTACGCCATATAATACAAATTTTGAAGATGACAATCCGATTTTTGGCGTAAATATGACAAGGATGGTAAGTCAGATAATATCCGAAAACTTGAAAATTTCATCGTCCTGAAGCGGGACTCGAACCCGCGTCTCACAGAAAGCGCCCGGGTATGCTTTCTGGGAGACACAGGTTTGAGTCCCGCTCCAGAACGATGAAATTTTCAAGTTTTCGGATATTATCTGACTTACCATCCTTGTCATATTTACGCCAAAAATCGGATTGTCATCTTCAAAATTTGTATAGGTATTATATAAGTAATGTGTTTTTTCTTTCATGCTATAACAGTTAGTTGAGAAGAGAGAAATAATGTGTTGTGTGGTTTTTCAGTCCTGTGTGTCTATTGTATTTCCATCTTCATATTTGTGCAATTATTAATTAACTATTTGTACCATATAGGAAAACTGAATATTTCTAAAAGTCTGTAACAGTTCTTTTATACTACTTATGATTGAGTTAATAAACTGTTCTGTTTAAATACAGATCTAACAACATTTTAACCAAAACGAATTGTAAATATGCTGTATTGTCTTTAATTACAACTGTGTCTGTTAAGCATTAAATTCACAGAAGTCCAAATAATACAAAAGTATTTAAAGAGCTTAATAATAAAATTAGCCAGGTGAAAAACTTGAGGAAGTGATTGTTATGCATGCTTAAAAATTTTAGAAACAAAAACGAGAAATGCAGCTTAGTTGTACATTTCTTTTGTATGTAAGTATGGGCCATAATTTTGTTACTCATAGGCTCTTTTATTTAACCCAATCTCTATATTAGTTAGTAGAATAATGTAAAATTGTTTTCCTTTTATTTCGTTTTTTTTTTTTTTTTTTTATGACTCAATTGTTATAGTGACTGCTGATCTGTTATGTTATTTTGAAAGATTTAAATTCCTTTTTCTCCGTAATCTTTATCTTATTAGGTATCTCTTTGGGCTAAGCAGAGAGAACAACGACTAAATGACCATTTGCGCTCACTTCGTGACGTTCTAGACCTTTTAGATGAGCTTCTTGCTTGGCTGATTGGTGCAGAGGCCAGCTTGACTGCATTAGAAGCTGAACCTTTACCTGATGAAATACCAGTGTTAGAACAGCTGATAGTTGATCACCAGGTAAGTTTTATACATATTCTTCATGGAAAATAGAAGGTTCTGCATTGTTAGCAACAAATTGTGTGTGCAACTTCGAAAATGTTGTATATTATATTCTTGAAGTTAAAATTTGAGTAGATTTTACAAGTTCTTTGTTTTGTAATTTGTCAAAAAATATTTTTTTCTCTTTTGTGCATCTGACAAAAGGAATCAACTAAAGGCAACCCTTTGCTGTTTTAAGTAAAGACAATCATCCTCTTTTGTTTGTTTGCAAAAATATATTGCAAGCTTCCAAGAAAAAAAAAGCTGATATTGTTTTCTTTACTATTGACAATAAAGATAAGTCTAAATGGTACAGTGACTGATCTGGTGAATGAGTTTGTATATTTGGGAAGCATGTTTGGCAGAGAGAACAAATTAGATGGTGAAATTAGTAGGCGAGTGGAATCTTCATTGAAAGTCATAGCTGCTTTAGGAGGATTTCACAGGAATGACGGGTTCTCACAAAAGTCCCGAATGGCTGTATATGAAAGAGTGATTGTTCCTAATCTGATGTACGGGAGTGAAACCTGGATACTGCAGAAGAGACATAGGAGTTGTCTGTATACTTATGGGAGGTTTGTGGCAAGACATGCTCTGATCATGTGAGGAATAAAGATGTGTTGCAGATGTATAATGAGGCAAATTGTTGTTAGTAAGATGGAGACTAATATCCTTAGGTGGTCTGGCCATGTTGAAAGAACAAGTGATAAGATGCTTACTAAGAGAATTTTTTCAGCCCAAGGGTAGGAAAGAAAAGTAAAAAAAAGCTGAGGGAATCATGGGAGGACCAGATTCAGGGATGTCTGCATGAGAAAAAGATTGAGTATGAAGTACAAAATTGTCTTGTGTGCGACATGTGATGGATGTCAGTGAAACTCAAGCTGTGTGCCAAGATCGCTGTAAATAGAGACATTTAATACACCAAACAGTAAGTAAGTTCTAGTTCCATCAGTTAAACATTTATCCGATGGTTTGTCTTTCTTTGAGAAGCTAATTTCTGAATAGAGAACAGCTTAGTGGTGTGTGTTTGTGTGTGTGTGATATTGACAATAGTGTTGAAGGTAGGATTCTTTTCAAAAATGGGATGAGAATATTTCTGACTGACAAAATTAGCCATTGGTGGTTAAAATTTAGAGTAACATGAATTTGTTTGTTTCTTTGTCGGTATTTGCTTTCATGGGAATACCAATGGGTTCCAAGTCTCAAGAAGGTAGGCATATCAGCGACATGCTGATACAGTAAATATTATTTCTTTTTTATGTTCCTTTCCAAATTATGAACATGCTGCTTTAAAATTTTCATTTATAAAGCACCCATATAATATGCAGTAATTCCATTTCACTTCAGGAAGAATGCCCATATTTTCTAAATAGTGTTTCACCTAATTTTTCTGTAGAAAAAGTAATATAATCTGTTCAAACAGCATGAAAATAAAGTAAAAATAACACAGGTTTATCTGTCAAAGTAAAGAAAAAATCACATTTTGGAAGCTTTACTTTTGTTCTGTTGAGCTTCAAAAAAAAAAGTTATTATCTTTCATTATATTCGATCAATTTCTTATTTTTTCATTGCATTTGATCTGTATGTTATTAAACTTTATGATGGAAAAATAAGTATTATAGGTTAATCTAATAAATTTGAAATTGCAGTAATATATAAATCTAAACTCGAACGTGGCAAGCTCATAAGACAAACAAAATGTATTCACATAACCAACCTTAAAAAACACCATAATACCTTCAAGTTGGAACTGAGGAAGATTCGCTGCTTTAGAAGGCCTAACATTGGAAGAAGTGGATATTTCTGAAGTTAACGGAGAACTCACCAAGGCTCTTATGGAAACAGCAACAAAAAAATAGGTGGTACTAAGAACAAATTACATATGAAGAAAATTTCAGGAAAAACAAAAATGTTGATGCAAAAGAGAAGGGAGATGAGGACAAATAAAGACGTAACTTCCAACGTGGAATATATAGAGCTATGCAAGACAGTGCGAAAAAGTATCGCTGAAGACATAAGGAAATTCAGTTGTGAACTAGTGAGGAAAGCAATTGAAAACAACCAAAGCCTGAAGATAGCAAAAGGACATCTCAGTAAGGGAAGAAAACAGATTATGGCTCTGAGAAAAGAAGATGGTACTGTAACAAGAAATAGAAGCAAAATTTTGACGAGGGTGAAAGATTTCTATTCAAAACTATACGAAAGGGATGATACATCTATTCCAGACATTACGACAGGTATCAGTGCCAAAGTCCCTCCAGTCCTCCCTGCAGAAGTTACACATGCAATTAAGAACATGAAACGGAGAAGAGCTCCACGAGAAGATTGAATTGCTGTGGACATTATGCAAGAAGCAAGTGGAGAAATTGAAACTATGCTCGCCCAAACTTTTCCCAGATGTCTGAATGAAGGGAAGATTTCTGAGGATTCGAACAATGCTGCAATGATCCTGCTCCATAAAAAAAGGTGATGTTAAGGATCTCTGGAACTGCAAGCCCATCAGCCTCCTTTCAGTGGTTTATAAAATCTTCACTAAGGTTCTTTCACATTGCTTGAAGGTAACACTAGACATGGCCCAACCAAGCGAACAGGCTGAATTCAGGAGTGGTTACAACGCTATAGATCATATCCATGTACTGAGACAACTAATTGAAAGAACAAGAGAATATGAACTCCCATTATGCATGGCTTTTATTGACTGTGAAAAGGCCTTCGATTCCGTGAAACCATCAGCAGTAACAATGGCTTTGAAATCCTGCAGTATTGAAGATGCATGCATTAGCATTAATAATAACATTTATGAAAATGCAAGTGCAAAGGTTCGGATATTTGTGGATACAGCACAAATAAGAATTGGAAAGGGAGTGGGCCAAGGTGACACCATATCTCCCAAGCTCTTTAACACCACATTGCAAAATATCTTTCAATCATTGAACTGGGTAAACAAAGGGATAAAGATTAATGCAGATTACTTAACCCACCTTTGTTTTGCTGATGATGTAGTCATCTTTGCAACTACCCCTTCAGAGCTGCAGAGTATGATCCAAGAACTTGCTGACAAGAGTAAAGAAGTGGAATTAAAAATGAACTTTCAGAAGACAAAAGTGATGTACAATGCTTTTACAAGAAATGAAGATTTATCAGTTGATGGAGAAAAGTTTGAGACAACCAATTCTTACATTTATCTTGTGCAGAAGATATAGAGTGAGGATCACATTGATGAAGAAATTAATTGGCGTATAAAACTTGGATGGAGAGCTTTTGGAAGAAACAGTACAATTTTTAAGAGCAGTATCCCATTATGTCTCAAAAGAAAAGTGTTTGATCAATGCATCCTTCCAGTGCTTACATATGGAGCAGGGACATGGATCTTAACTAAAAAAGACATACAAAGACTGCAGACGACTCAAAAAAGTATGGAGAGATGCATGCTTGGTGTAACCAGGAAAGATGAGAAGAGGAACTTGTGGATAAGGAAAATGACAAGAGTAAATGACATCATGACCAGAGTGAAATCACTGAAATGGCAATGGGCTGGACATGTTGCCAGAAGAACGGACCACCGCTGGGCAACCAAAATTTTAGACTGGATTCTGAGGGACAGGAAAAGACTCAGAAGAAGACCCCATGGGAGATGGATGGATGAAATTTGAAAGTATGCTGGAGTGACATGGAGGAGGCAGGCCCAAGACAGACAATTGTGGAAGAAATTTAGGGAGACTTTTATCCAGCAGTAAATTGATAGTGGTTGTTGATTATGATGATATATAAATACTAAATAATTTAGTCAAAGGTTTAGTCACAGTCCTTACACTGAGAAAAAATAAGTTGAATGTGATGACCTAAGACCTTGTTCAGATGGCTTTTTATACCTGTTCTGTTTGTCTTTCCTTTTCAGTAGCTTGAATATTTACATATTTTATCCGTAGATATCAATTCTGAATTTAAATATGGTTTTAGTGACGTTAATTTACACAATAGTTAAAAATACACACTGTCCATGCACGATTTAAATAAAATATTCACATATTAAAAGCACCTAACAATAGAAATATTTTACTCTGTTTCTATTTTTAGAATAGAAAATAGAAATGTTTACTCTAGAAATATTTTAATAGAAATGCTTTACTCTGTTTCTATTTTTCCTCTATTTTTACTCTATTGTTAGGTGCTTTTAATATGTGAATGTTTTATTTAAATCGTGCATGAATGGTGTGTGTTTTTAACTGTCATGTACTTTTTAGCACAAATGAAAATACTAGTGGATATGTTAATTTAAAAAACTTTAGCTCTGATACCAACAATTTACAGTACTCAAATTTTTTAATGGAAAACAGTTCTGTATTATGAATTATAATGCTTCCCAGATATCTTTGAACTTGGAAATCCAGCAGGATAATTGCATTCTTTTAGTAAAGTTTATCTGCCTAGTAGTTGCTGATTCTGACAATGCTTCGCCTCTTTATTCCAAACTCAGTAAACACCTATGGTATCCACAGATGATAATTCAGGTTAAGATATTTTTTATATTGTGCACATCTGTTGAAATGGAAAACTAATTTTATTAAAAATCTGTTTTAAATAATCCAAAAAATGTAAAGCATCCTGTTTTAATAACTGCAACCATTTTTCATCAAAAAAATAATTTTCTGTGGTAAGGAAACGATGCTACAGCATAGTATAGTATCTTGAATCAAAAAGCCAACATAGCTGTATTGCTCATCACTTTAAATTATTATTTTTTTCCTTTTGTACTTTTCAATTTCATTGTCATGTGTTTTATGTTATTCATCTATTAGAAATAGCAATAGATCATTAAAAAATGGCTCTTCAACACAAATAGTTATTTTTGGTATATATGTTTCCATTTTTTATGCTTTCCAACCGTAGGTTGAAGAAGCATATATGCTCCAGCTTTGTCTGTATGTCCACACGATAACTCACATTAAAATGGATCGATTTCGATAAAATTTTAGTATGTAGTAGGGGACAACCTGGGAACACCCTATTGAAAATGGGCGAAATGGGGTCAAAGGTCAGGACATAGGAGCAAGATCCATTCCATCGCCCTTATGCATCATAACTTACGTAAAAGTGCTTCGATTGCAACAAAACATTATCATGTTCCGGAGGTATACTGAACCAATTCTGTTGAATAACATCGAAATGGGGTCAAATGTCAGAACATAGGAGCAAGATTTATTCCATAGCCATTATCCTCATAACTTGACTAAAAATGCTTCTATTGCGACAAAACTTTAGTATGTTGTTCTGGAGGTATACTGAACGAATCAATAGTCAGGGTAGGGAGGAGGGTTTGTCTGCACGCGATTTCTGGTATGTCGGAAAGCGTATCATAATCAATGCATTGCATGATTTTATTAACTTGTTCTAAAATGAATGGCTAGTTTTTGTGCATGGTTATTGAGCACTGCTCATAGGAACTTTTCTGTACCAATACATTTTTCCCGTAAAACCAACATCTGTTGCCCCGCCTTGAAAATTCTGTTTATAATATTGAAGTAATAATTGCTCTTGGCTTCCAAGACAATTGTTTTTAATAGAAAATGTATGTATGTATGATGATGTTTTTTTCTTTTTTTGTTCTTAGATCATTAACTTTCATTTCGAAGATAAGTACTTGCATTATCAAAAATATTTTAACAAACTTGGTGAAAAGCACAAAGTTGAACAATAATCAAAACTTTCATTCCTGCAAAAGAATCATTCACGAACAATCATTTCATTTCCTTGTGGTCACTGTGCTCACCAGTAAATCATTGCAGGGAGACCGTGTGACCAACTCACTTTCAAAGCTGCAGCGGATATTGGCAAGCTGCCCAAAACAGCAGGAGCTCTCCATAATGAATGATTCACCACAAGCGAAAAATTTGGGCACACCAATGTATGCGCCTAGATACAATAATTCTATGTGATGTAATCATTTATTTCATTTCAGAAAATTGAAGTAAAGTCATTATTAACATAAAGACAGACATGCTCACACTTATGTTTGGTTCCATTTCCAAGTATGAAACAAACTCAAAAATACCAAACATATTCAGTGTAATTATTCTTGTAGTTCAGTTCACCTGGACTATGTACATCTCACTGGAGAATATTCATTCCAAATATGTTCCTTAACTATAGATTTTTTTTTTAAATAACAACAAAAAAAACCGCTTGTAACTGTAAATTTGTGTTCAGAAATAAAATCTAAGGTACCTTTCCTCCCATTAATAGGTTTTTATTTTGGCAATAAGGTGTCCATCTTTGGAAAGTATGAAGTATATAATGAAGATAGCAGATGTCACTGTGGTGTGATCAACAAAAAGCCATGTTAATACAGAAAGAGTGACCTCATTGAATGAGTAGCAACCAAAGTGTTTGTGAGACATGGTACATATTGGCAAACTGCCTAATGAGCAGGAGCCCAGTAGCCATGCACTGTTCATGAATGAGTCTCCACTCGTTGCAAACACACCATTTGCCTTCAAGACCAAAGCGAAAATTGGCGAAGTGCCTAAACAAGTACGAACATAGTGAGAACTCACTCACCTTTCATAAATGAATCTCCACTCATCACAAACACACCATTTAAATATTGGCAAACTGCCAAATGAGCAGGAGCCAAGTAGCCATGCACTGTTCATGAATGAGTCTCCACTCGTTGTGAACACACCATTCGCATTCAAGGCCAGAGTGAAAATTGGCGAAGTGCCTAAACAAGTACGAACATAGTGAGAACTCACTCACCGTTCATAAATGAATCTCCACTCATCACGAACACACCATTTAAATGGCACTCATGTTTCATTCCCATTTTTAATTTGTTTACCATACAAGTATTTCCTAGCTTACTGCTCATTGCTCACTCAACTCAATAAAAGCTGATACTTATTAATTCTAGACATTACTTTTTCTTGTAGGAAATTCATTTCCAGACACCTTAGGGTGAAGAAAATTTAATGTGTTGCGATTTCAGTGAGTGTCGCAGTAATGGTGTATTGAATGATCATTCGTTGCGGTGAGAGTGAAACATTCACTATTCATGGTGAAAAGTCATTTGTTGTGAATGAATCATTCACAAATGGTCCATCACTAATTTGTTAGAGCTCATACACTGATGTCTCTCTCGTAAATTGTAAAACTAACTTGTGGAGGGGAGAGGGTGTGATATGGGTCTTAATCCAAAAATGGTTAAGTCATAACTAGGGTTAATATTACTTGTATTGTGTTTTGATATAGTATGATTATAGTGCAGTTAGAAGTTCAAAGTATCTCATAATATGAGGAACAGAAGAAAAATGACTCATTGCATTTATGCCATTTTCTATGCCAGAAACTGATGATCTTGTAAATCACATGTTTCATCATGATCATTTATAGTGGTGAATGATCATGACAAAACATTTTATCTCTTAGTGGTTCTGTCATTGTGTTTATTTTTCATTTTATCAGATTTATTAAAATGTTTAAAATGCATGAATACATTAGCATTTTCATCTCATTTCATTTTGCTAAGATGTGAAGTATAGTCATTTTTAAGATTTTGAAAATCAGTGGATTCTTCCATATAAAAATAACTTTTAAGTGTTTATTTTCTCTTTTTCCTGTTATATTAAAAAAAATTGCCTCAATGTGTTTTACAGGGTTTCATGGATGACATGACAAAGAGGCAACCTGATGTTGAACGTGTTACAAAGGCCTTCCAGACAAAGCGACAACCGCAGCAGCAGCAGCAGCAGCCTGGTACTCCTAATAAAGAAAAAGGCAGAGAACGCCATGAATCAGCTCAGGACAGAAAATCTGGTCGTGGCACTCCTTCTTCGAAGGCACCAGTGTAAGATTATTAGTCTATGATTTTATCAATGCTTTGTTTTGATTTTATCAATGCTTTGGTTTGCTGTGATTAATTGGTACAATATTTTGTACTGATTTCATGTTGCTCTCAGTTTTCTTGAGAATAAATGAAGATTATTCCTTCATGGGTGTACAACCAAGTGTTTTAGATGTAACATGGTGCAAGACAGTTATATATTCATCTTTGTGTTTTGCTGTGGTGAAGTTAAGGTAAATATGGTCTCATTAGTATAGTGATTTCATGTATCTTGTAATATCAGCCATTTTAATATTCACTGTGAACATAGTGCATTTATCAAATCATAGTCAGATAAAATTAAAGTTTGTTGAAGAGTGTTAAAAAAGATATTAAAGTTCAAAGATTGTTGGGAGATGTGAGAATGTGGATGTAAAAAGTCATGTGATAAAATCATTGAATATGCTGTAGGGACATTTTTTTAACCGTTTTATGTGCATATTATAAAACATCAATTGAATAAGCATTAAAGTTTCAGTAAAAAATTTGGCATCATGTTTGTCGAAACAGATACTTATATTGGTAGTGATTGAAACGTGCATAATATAATGCAAAATAACCTGAAATCCTTATTTTCTGAATCTGAATCAATGTCATAATCTTAATTACTTTTAGTGCATCATCTCTTCCTTCCACTTTTAGATATTAATTCTGACTTTACAGTGCTATCATGGAATAATATTGTTACGACCCCCCCCCTCCCTGTTAATTCTGGATTTAATGGGTGTGGTGGAAGTATTAAATTAATTATGTAAATGGGAATTGGAAAAAATTAAATAGGCTGAGACCATAAAGGAAATAAGTGTTTCTGAAGAATTTGCCTCCTTGCGAGGTCAATGGCTCTTTTAAGATCCCCAGGGTTTGGGACCCGATTCAGGCGAGGGGAAGAATGCCGAGCCGCGATTGTTGTGAACAAGCGATAGCTCTGTTGTTGTTTTTCGGGATAACTTAGCGCAAAGTGGAAGGCTAATGCTTCAAATCTAAGAAGCAGGGGAAATCGTTGGAAGTATGCATCTAGCCACTGAGAAGTCAGCGAACAAAGTATTTCAGAGGGAAAATGTAGGGTCATCGCAATTGTTGTACAGAAGTGAAGTGCTTTTGGGAACATTTTTGAGTGCCGAGAGACAAATGCGAGGGTACATAGCAATGTAGAGAAGAGAAATTCGTAAAGAGGAACCAAAAGAAAGTAAAAGGCAGTCTGATCCCAGCTCTTGCATGGAAAAAGATGCTCTGACCCATTAACGCTTAGGTTTGGGCAGGTTTCATTTTGCCCGTGAGGATGAGGACGCCGCTTTGGTTAGAATGGTAGATGTATACAAGGGGGTGAGAAGGAACGTCCAGGCATTGGTACTTCAATGCAGCACTCAGAGGAAGTGGTCAGTCCAGCCAGCCAAGAGAGGATTAGGGCAAAGGTCAATGACACCACCCTCTTTAGCAAAAGGAAAGCTCTTCACTACAGAACTGTCCGATGGAGAACAGCTGAGAGGAAAACATCGCAGCAGTGAGCTATTAATCTCCCAGCCAAGAGAGGTCAATTCCAGTGTTGGTGCACATGTGTGTGTGTGTGTGTGTGTGTGTGTGTGTGTGTGTGTGTGTATTTCATTCGGCCTGTGATACTCAAGGCACGGTGATACAGTTGTGCAATTAGTGACCGTGTGTAATCTGCAAGATCTAACAGATATGTGACAACTCTACGAAACTGTAAGTACCTTGTTTTTATTAGCATGCTGATCCATATACTTTGAGGTGAACTTTAACACTATGGCCCGAGTTATGAAAGACTGAACTTTCCCTTACTTGTGAACTGAACTGTGACGATAGAACTTTCTCCTGTTCAGGTGCTATTGAACACAGCTATCAGCCGGGCCCTAACGATGTTCTGGCCTGGAAACTAAAATTTAAGATCGGAGGTTAGAACTCGTCTTTTAAGTGCAGTTTACCAGCGTAGTGTTTCTCAGGTTTTTAGTTAAATAAATGTTTTTTATGCATGTGCGAACCTGAATGCTCTCTGTTCTTTGGGCTCTGGTATTAAATTCCTGTATTTCAGCTATCAGTAATTGTTTTCGCCTAACAATGCCAGCTCTCGAATATTAAAGAACTTTGCACGCTAAAATTTGAACCTAACCCGCTCGGCACATCGCATCATTTGCTGGCAGACGGTGAAATCTTTAGCCGCTCAGCACGTCGCATTATTTGGTGGTGCGTGTTGGGATTTGGAAGTAATCATCATATCAATATCATAAAACAACAAAATATGGTCAGACAATTTCATACAGCTCTGTAGCAGCTTGAAGTGAGAGATCGTGTTGTATAGCAAAATAAGAAAGTCAAGGGAAGAAGATTAATTGAATGTGTTAGAGCATTTGAAGGGGGAGGAGATTTTTCATATAAAGCACACAAAAAATGCTACTGCTGTGTGTCTTGCAGGCCATGTACAGTTAAATTTTTGCCATTTGGCTAGTGTGCTTATATTTTTTTGTATCTGCAATGAAATCTTCATTTAAAAAACTCCCACTTCATGAAAGTTTGTTATTCCAAATGGACTGTTTGCTTCCACATGGAATTTAAGAAGGGTGCTCTGAAAACAGCAGAATGAGTGGGTTGGGCACAATGTTCTTCAGCTGTCATGTGAAGTTCAAGTCACTGCATTGTGTTGAACACCATACTGAAGCACAGGTATGAAATGATGGTGAAACCATTTTACCATCAGTCAGTGCCTTTGCTTTAATTTATGAGTAGAAACAAAGTCTTTGTTAGTATTCAGAAGCATTATGCAATGAACTATGTATTACTGTTACATGTTATGTAAGTGAAAAGAACAAGATCACTGATGCTGTTTCTTTTTCAAACACTTCAAGTAATTGAAGGAATGGAGCGCTATAATCTATAGCATATTGCCATTATTGTTCAGCTGTGCATCATAATCATATGCCAGAGTGTTAGAGCATCGAGATGGTGAGGCATTTATTTTACTTTACCACTGGGAAAGAGCGATGCTGTAATATGGGCATTGTACTTCTGGTGCAGTCCTAGAATTTTTATAGTACTTCATTTGTGAAAAAGGCAACAGACTCTCAATTGGAACTATCAAAACCTTAGTCAATATGTGTGTAAGAGCGATGCTGTAGTGTATTCTATCCTATATGTAGTGTATTCTATCCTCATTTACTGTTTTACTGTTTAGCAGTAAAAAAAGAATATTGCAAATGTTTTTTTGTTTTTTTTTATTACTTCTATAATTTTGACGTCAAGGTTTTGATCCAAATTGCAAATGTTTTCTTTCTTTCTTTTTTTTACAGACGTCAAGGTTTTGAACCAGAGATCAAGAATCCTAGAGCAAGAGAGCTGTTGGATAAGTGGCGCAATGTGTGGCTCTTAGCAATGGAAAGGCAACGCCGCTTGCAAGATAAACTGAATTATCTGAAAGAAGTACGTATTTAGAGTGTTTTTTGTGTCTGAAGAATATTTACTTACTAGGTTTTGGAATGCTTTTGAGCATGCATGTATTTGTTAAAATTTAAAAGTTGAGCTGAAAAAAAGATATATTATTGTAGTGTTGGGCCTTGATATTGGCACTCCAAATTTTTTTTTTTTTTTTTTTTTTTTTTTAAATTTGCAAAGTTTCTGTTTTGCATTGTAGGAATAGATACTCTGCTATGGCATTATGATGTCACCAATTTAAAAGAAAGTTGTAGGAAATGTTCAGTGCACAAATGAGTGTTGGACTTTGGATTTGACCTGGCACCTGTAAAGTATCTTCAGTATAGTAATTTCAAGGCTTTTGAACGAAAGATATGCTCATTACCCATGAAAATATTGTGGCATCTTTGTTCAGCATCTTGTACATGTACAAAAAAGTTATAAAAATTGGTGTATCCTATATCTACTTTTATTTATGTCAGACTTCCAATTTCAAATGCTGCTCACTTGTACAAAATACCTTGTGTGCTTCAGAATATTAAATAAAATCTTATTAAATTTAGTTAATATAACATCCCTCATCCCCTCTGTACTGATATTGTCTTATTACATGCACTCTGGCCTGTGTGTTTCATGTGCATGACATTCTTTGATGTCCACATGCTGTGACTGACTAGTTGCTTAGTGGTGCTATTTCCATCATCATTTGATATAAGTTCAAACAGTTTTGCATTGTATATAGCACTTGTGACTCAAGTTTTAGGATGACAATGGGCCACATTTGTCTTTTAATGGATATGAAGCTGGTTGAACGTATAAAATTGATGCTATTTTAAGCAGCAGTTTGTTTAATACTAACCTTTACAAAACTATGATTAATACACAAAGGCAAAATTTAAACTAAGTATTTTCCCTATCAGTATCACATTAACTATACCCTCGGAAACAAAATTGTCAAATACCATAGGTGTAAGCAAACATAAAATGTGACATGAAGCAAAGAGAAGGAAAGTAATATTTTTATTTCTTTAATTCACGATTGCTTGGGCCTATGCCAATTGATAATTTAATTTACAAAACTCACTATTTGCTGGAATGGGTTCATGTACTGGTTTAAAACTTAATGAGAAAAGACAGTGCAAAATATCAGGATATGCACACTTTAGTACAAAAGTAAAGTCCTCAAACTTCTAACCCCCATGTCATTTGCATGTTATTTAATGAACAAGCCATTACATGTGTGTTAAGGAGGCTTTTTTTTTTTTTTTCAATCTAGTCACTAAAGTCTGAATAATTCCTCCCCCCCCCCTTTACATTTTGAGTAGTATTGGTAGTCTCGCATGTGCAGAAACTAAAACCAATTTTAGCAAATTGGTAGAACAAATATGTATATATGATACAGAGGTTATACTACATAGTTTCAGAAATTTAAAATGAACATTATGCATCATTGTCGAACATATGAATACACAATCTGTATGCAGGTTATCACGGTAAATGTGGAATGATTATAGATGCTTATATCTTAAATACTATTTAACCTGGAAAAATTAAGAAACTGTCATTTGAAAGCTCAGTTTATTATCTTTCCAGGTAAATTTATAACATTGTCATGAACATCTCTGTCACAGAAGAAATGAAAAGAGCATCCTTGCTGTCAGCTCTAGGTGCCAGGAGAGCCCCCAAAGGAGGTTGCCAAGTTCCACAAATTCTCTTTGTCTTTAGTCTACAAGATCAAGAGCAGGGTTGGTAACACAAAGGATCCTGATGACATCCCTAACAAGCGTAAGAAGCATGACAGTTGCTCGGACACCATTAGGATGCCTGAGTTTGTCACCAAGGTGCAAAGGATGGTGGACAAGAACCCCAAGAAATCAATGAAGGCGTCATCCAAGGAGTTGGGTGTTGCTTATGATACTATCTGCCACATTATCCACAAGGACCTCTGCTGCAGCTCCTATGTTCTTAAGAGTGGTCAGTTCATGGACCAGGCCACACAGGAAAGGCGTCTGATGAAGGCAAAGAAACTGCTCAACGAAATCAAGTGCCCCAAAAGGAACAACACCCTGAGATTCTTCTCAAACAAAAATAATTTTGACCAGGACCAGGAGGTCAATAGGAGGAACAACAGATGGTTGTGCAAGAACCCTGATGACGTGCCTAGGGTCATGCACACAAAATTTCCTGCCACCATCATGGTCCTCGGGGTCATCTCCAGTGAGGGAGATGTCGTACCTCCTCACTTCTTTGAGAAGAGTTTAAGGGGCAGCTCAGATGAGTACATTAAGTTGCTGAGAGATGTAGTGAAGCCCTAGATGGGCACCATTGCTGATGGGAGGCCTTAAATCTTCTAACAGGACTCTTTCCCAGTCCACAAAGCTAAAGTGACTCAGAAATGGCTTGAAGAGGACGTGCCCTACCACTGGTCTCCAAATGTTTGGCCCCAGCTTCACCGACTTGAATCCCTTAGATTACTATATGTGGGGTGTAGTTGAAAGAGATTGTCAATGTCATGGCCCACATGAACAAGGCCCAGGTCGCCAGGCTTGTGACCAATTCCACTCGTGGATCGAGACCGTCATCACTGCCTACGGTGGGTTCATTGAATAATTATGAAGCATGTTTATGCATCAACTATTCTACAAGATTTTGCTTCAATAAAACATATATTCATGTTTCAATTAATTGTTTTATTATATGCATAAATTTTTCACATTTACCATGATAACCCTTAGTTTCTAAGGACTCACAAATATTTATGTGAACCATTTGTTGTTATTTTATTAAATTATGTACATGAAATTAGAATAAGTATTTTGTGAATGTGATTAGTCTACATGGAGCAAAAATTATGTTCCAAGTTTATGTTATTAGTGTAATATTTGTTGTAAGAGGTTTCCTTCAGGAAAGAGTTAAAACCTTTCCCAAAAGAAAAATTATAATCAGTATCTGCAACAAGAAAGGCATTTTATGCTCTTATTTTCTCCCCTGAGGTTAATTTCTGTAGTTTGTAAAAGTGCTACAAAAGGTCTTGATGAGATTATATTTCACTGAGTGCTAATACCTGCATACTAAATTGTTAATTGCTCCTTGTTGATTTTTAGATGCATTAATAGCAAAGCCTTTGTAACTTTTTTAGTTCCTGTTGTTTAAGTTGTAAATATAGCTTGGCTTTGCTTAGTTGTCAAAAGATTTTCTCTCCTTGGTATTTGATAAACATATGTTTTGTTTTTTCTTCTTCCTGCTTGTACTATTTGTTGTATTTTCTCTACTGCAGTAGTTGGAAGGGGAAGAGAAAATAAAGTATTAGTCCTTAGTTTACATTTAAAATTAAAAGCAGTATCTGTTCTTCTAAATACGTGTGTATGCATGTGAATTCATATTTCAAAATGTAGAAGTCATATAGTTTGCAATAGGTATTTATAAAAAATATATAATAGTGTTCAAATTAAATTTATCACATCATTTTTGTTAAAGAAGATAATTTTTGCATGAGTTCCTATGTTTACAAAAAAAAAATAGATCTATTTGAATAATGCTTTGCCCATTAGTTGAGTAAATTGCTGGAGAATTTCAAAAAATGCTTGAAAAGAAGTAGTAGAAATGATAACATGGGGAATTAATCATGCGAAAAAGTACACTAGGAACTGTTGCAAGCAGCAAAACAATTATTTCAGATAAAAATTGCAATATTGTCTATAGAAAATTCCAGGGGGGTTAGGATTGGATGTAGTAGTTGCTTTATATATGCCAGTTTTCATGGTCTTCTGTGACCTCTGCTTAGAAGCCTTTTTTTCTCTATGTAATAAAAAAGTTCAGCTGCTTTTAAATATGTGGTGAATAATACTATGATAAATTGTGTAGTTGTTTTCATCATTTTGTAATTGTTTTCTCTCTTTGTTTTTTCCCCCAATCAGCTTGAACGCATCAAGAATTTTGATTTTGATGACTGGCGCAAAAAGGTAAGTGCTCTGAAACATTCAAGTCCTTTTGTTTTTTTGCTTGTTTGGCAGATAGCCTATTTCCAAGAAACTTGAAATATTAAATGTGTTACATTAGCAGAGGGTAAGTTAACAGCCTTAATGAGAAGTAGCTGCAAAATTTTGAATGTACAGCGTTTGTACAAATGGCTTAATGAAACACAACAGTATGCTAGTGCAAGGTGGAATAATAAACTAGTTACTTGTTTGGAATAGTAAACTAGTTAAGAATGTACTTTCATCAGTGGCGGCTTGTGGTAAGCTGAGATGGGAGAACTGCATCTCAATTTTGTAGTATCACAATATCACTTCGAAAGCTAAGTTACTGAACCTGTGCTGATGCTGTCCATTTAATAATAATAATAATAATATATATATATATATATATATATATATATATATATATATATATATATATATATACCTACCAAGTATTAGACTAGTGTACCAGTTTTTCTATGCACTGAAGTGCCAGAAAAACTGGTACACTAGTCTAATACTTGGTAGGTCCCCCACGGGAGCACAGGACTGCAAAAATACAGCGGGGCATGGACTCCACTAGCTTCTAGAAATATGCTGTATGCAATGCACACCATACTTCCTGCAGAGCATTCCACAATTTGGGGTGCATTCCGAGGTCTCGGATTCCTGTGTTTGATAGTGCTTTGCATGGCATCCCAAATGTGTTCTATCATGTTCAGTTCTGGGGACTTGGGTGGGAATGGCAACACCCCAAACTCAGATGAATGCTCCTCTAACCATAATGTGACATCCCGACACTTGTGTGGAGTTGCATTGTCCTGTTGGAACAGGCCCAACCCATTAGCATGAATGCAGGACATGAACGGGTGTACCTAGTCAGAAAGGATGCGCACATAGCATTGGCTGGTTACAGACATTTGTAGACGTACCAGGGGTTCCAGTGAAGTCTAGAGCTAAACACACCCCATACCATTACGGACCCCCCACCAGCCGGTATAGTTCCCTGTTGACAGGCGGGATCCCTTCATGGGGTTTGTGCCACACACGAAACCTTCCATCTGCTCGATACAGTTGGAAACGTGACTCGTCAGACCAGGCTACTTGTTTCCAGTCATCAAGTGTCCAGTGGCGGTGTTGCGGTGCGCAAGCAAGGCGCATAGCTCTGTGTCATGCACCCATCAAGGGGACTCGAGTTGGGCGTCCGCTCCCAAAGCCCATATCGTGCAGGGTATGTTGCACAGTCCAGACGCTGATGCATGTTGAGGCTCCAGCATTGAATTCAGATGATACCTGTGAGAGTGTTGTATGCCTATCGCGTGAAACAATTATTGACAGCCAACGATGGTCACGTTCACCCAATGTCTTTTTATGGCCACTCTGGCATCGTAGATTGGAGGTTTTGCCGGAATTCTTGTAGTCACGGTACACCCTTGCAATGGTCGTCCGTGAAAATCGGAACTTTGTTTCTACCTCCGAAATACTATGTCCCATCTCACGAACGCCAACTATGACACTGCATTGAAAATTACTTAAATCGTTGTTACTTGTCATTCTCATGCCGAAAACAGCTCTGACAGCTGGCAAGGATGTCTATCTCTTTATATATGCACTGGCGGATGCAACCGAGTGCTTGCATAATAGGTGACGTTGCTATGTATTCTGCATAACCTCGTCTGTACAAGTTTTTCTGGCACTTCAATTCAGTTTATATATATATATATATATATATTATAAGTCAAATTCTCTACGCCTTCAACCAAGAACTTCCATTTTGAGTAAAGCAACTTTGTAGTACATGTTTAAGAAGTTATATATATATATATATATATATATATACTGGACCAGGCTGCCATTTGATGCTGACCTTGGCTACTTACAATGGACGCTCCCTATCTTTTGATGCAAGGCTTCTTGAATTGGAAGAGGAACTACAAAGGATCAAGTGAGACATTATCGGTCTAAGTGAGGTAAGGAAAAAAGGAAAAGATCTCATTGAACTGAAAAGTGGGCATCTCTTCTACTATCATGGGACAGATACTGGCAGAACTAGTGGTGTTAGATTTATAATAAACAAGAAACTGAAGGATAAAGCTCTAGAAGTTGAAAGTTCCTCTGACAGAGCTGCACGACTCGTTATCCAACTCTTGAGAAGATGCCAGGCCCAGATTATTCAAGCTTATGCACCCACCACAAGTCACCCTGAAGAAGAAATTGAAGAATTTTATGAAGAAATTCGTCATCTAAATAATAAAGGCAAGCAACACTTGAAGATAATTTTGGGAGATTTCAATGCAACAATAGCGCAACAGCAACAGAATGAAATTTCAGTAGGCAAATTCGGTCACGGCAACAGAAACCAGCGTGGAAATACGCTCGTAGAGTTTGCAGAGGCAGAAAGGTTTTTCATCATGAACTCCTTTTTCAAGAAAAAGCCGTAAAGGAAATGGACATGGAGACATCCAAATGGTACGACAAGTGAAATTGATTTTATTATGTGTAACAAAAAAAATTGTCATGGAAGACTGCAGTGCGCTAAACAAGTTCAAGACAGGTTAGTGACCATAGAATGGTAAGATGTAAGATGCACCTCAATGTTAAACTCGAGCGTGGCAAGCTCATAAAACAAACAAAGTGTATTGACGTGACCACCCTTATAAAGCATCATAATACCTTCAAATTAGAATTGAGGAACAGATTCTCTATTCTAGAAGGCCTAACATCAGAAGAAGTGGACATCTCTGAAGTTAACAGAAAAATCACCAAAGCTCTTATGGAAACAGCAACAAAATTAGCTGGGTCTAAGAACAAGTTGCATGTTAACAAATTATCAGGAAAAACCAAAATGTTGATGCAAAAAGAAGAGAGATGAGGACAACTAAAGAAGATGTGACTTCCAAAGTGGAATACATAGAGCTATGCAAGACAGTACGAAAAAGTATCACTAAAGACGTAAGGAAATTCAACTGTGAACTAGTGAGGAAAGCAATTGAAAACAACCAAAGCCTAAAGATAGCAAAGGGACATCTCAATAAGGGAAGAAAACAGATTATGGCACTGAGAAAAGAAGATGGTTCTGTAACAAGAAATAGAGGCAGAAATTTTGACAAGAGTAAAATATTTCTACTCCAAATTATATGAAAGGGATGATACATGTACTCCAGACATCATGAAAGATACCAGTACCAGAGTTCTTCCAGTCCTCCCAGCAGAAGTTGCACATGCAATCAAGAACATGAAGTTAGGAAAAGCTCCAGGAGAAGATGGAATTACTGTAGACATCATACAAGAAGCAAGTGGAGAAATTGAAACAATACTTGCCCAAGTTTTCACTCGGTGCATTAATGAAGGGAAGATTCCAGAGGATTGGAACAATGTTACAATGATTCTGCTACATAAAAAAGGTGACATTGAGGATCTCAGGAACTACAGACCTATCAGCCTCCTATCAGTGGTTTATAAAATCTTCACTAAAGTTCTTTCACACCGCTTGAAGGTAACACTGGACATGGCTCAACCGAGAGAACAAGCTAGATTCAGGAGTGGCTACAGCACTATAGATCATATCCATGTACTGAGAGAACTAATTGAAAGAGTGAGGGAATATGAACTTCCATTGTGCATGGCTTTTGTCGATTATGAAAAGGCCTTTGATTCAGTGAAACCATCAGCAGTTACAATGGCTTTGAAATCCTGCGGCATTGAAGATGCATACATTAATTTTATTAATAATATCTATGAAAATGCAAGTGCAAAGATTTGGCTGTTTGAGAATACAGCACACATAAAAATTGGAAAGGGAGTGAGACAAGGTGACACCATATCTCCCAAGCTCTTTAATGCCACATTGGAAAATGTCTTTCAATCACTGAACTGGGAAAACAAAGGGATAAAGATTAATGGAGATTATCTAACTCACCTTCATTTTGCTGATGATGTAGTCATTTTTGCAACTACCCCATCAGAGCTGAAGAGTATGATCCAGGAACTTGCTGACAAGAGTAAAGAAGTGGGATTAAAAGTGAACTTTCAGAAGACAAAAGTGATGTACAATGCTTTTGCAAGAAATGGAGATTTATCGATTGATGGAGAAAAGCTGGAGATAACAGATGCGTACGTTTATCTTGGACAGCAGATATCAAGTGAGGGTCACATTGATGAAGAAATTAATCGGCGTATAAAACTTGCCTGAAGAGCTTTTGGAAGAAACTGCATAATTTTCAAGAGCAATATGCCATTATGTCTTAAAAGAAAAGTGTTTGATCAATGCATCCTTCCAGTGCTTACATATGATGCAGAGATGTGGACCTTAACTAAAAGAGACATACAAAGGCTGCAGACAACTAAAAAAAAACATGGAAAGATGCATGCTTGGTGTAACCAGGAGAGATAAGAAGAGGAACTCATGGATCAGAAAAATGACAAGAGTGAAATCCCTGAGATGACAATGGGCTGGACATTCTGCCAGAAGAACAGACCATCGATGGACAGTCGAAATTTTAGGTAGGATTCCAAGGGACAGGAAAAGACCCAGAAGAAGACCACATGGGAGATGGGTTAATGAAATTCGAAAGTATGTGGGAGTAACATGGAGGAGACTGGCACAAGACAGACCATTGTGGAAGAGGCTTGGAGAGACCTTCGTCCAGCAGTGGATTTATAATGGTTGACGACGCTGATGATGATGATGATGATATGGATCTAAAGCGCTTTTTTTTTTTTTTTTTTTTTTACAAGAAATGAATATTTAGATTCTATATTTAGCGATTGATAGGGGAAATGTAGAGTAACCGATACTTAAATTAAGCTACAGATATTAAGCAATGGCCACATTTATGAAGAAAGTAATCGACCTATAAAACTTGGTCGGATGCAATATTTCTTAAAAAGAAACTGATTAATCAGTGCATCCTTTCAGTTTTTACGCATGGAGCACAGACATGGACCTCAACTGAAATAGACATACAGATGTTGCAGACAACTGAAAGAAGCATGTAGAAATGTTTGATGTTACCAGGAAATATACAAATAGGAACTCGTGGATTGGGAAAATGACAAGAGTGGAAGACATTATGGTCAGAATTCCTGAAATTGCAATGGGATGGACATATTGCTAGAAAAAAGAGCCACCGACGGAGAGTTGAAATATTGAACTGGATAGCAAGGGAAAAAACAATGCCCAGAAGATGACAACAGGGAGATGGGTGCATGAAATTCGAAAGCATGAAAGAAACTGGCTCAGGGCAGACTGTTGTAGAAGAAGGAACTTGGAGACTGTGGGAATAAATATTTTTTCTTCTGATACACTTCCTTTGGAACTTCAACTTGATACCGACCACTGCAACTTGGACGGCGATGAAAAACATTTTGTGGAATTTTGAAGGGTCTGCCAAAATTTTGCGGTGAGTTGTTATTGCGATACTCACACACCGGCATTCTCTTTAATAAAAACGGATTGCAAACATATTCAGTCGAGTTTTAATTTTGAAGCCATGATAACAATTTAGAGTAGAAAATTTTTTTTCCAAAATTTACCAACTTCATAAATTTTTTATATCTGATTAAATGTTCTTTTCAAAGTAATTAAGTATAATGCACTACCTCAATTGAAATGCGCTGCTTATTTTCGGGAGGGAGGGGGTATGCAGCAGAAAAATAAAATGTACCCAGTGAAGTGACTTCAATGATTTTTGGTGAATAAAAATTTACATGAATTTAAAAGCAAAAATTTTGCTGTGCTTGGTAAGTGAAGAAATCAATTTTGTTCAAGTATTTCGCTGCAGAAATTAGTCTCTCTCACTTTTTTTTTAATTTATCCAATACTGAACTCTATTCTTAATCGCAATTTGTTCACATGCCCATTTTGGCCAGAAGAGAAAATGTAAGTAAAACTTTTTTTTGCAAAGGTTTCTGCAACTGAGTATTTGCTATTAGCAAACACAAATAATCTCCAGTTCGATGGGAGTAGCATTGTTGGTAGAATTATTACATTGAATAAAAGCAGGAACAAACCAAAAATTGGAAGAAGAAAAAAAAAGGGTTAATTAATACATTCAAACATACTTTATTTCAACATTCGTTGTTGTTTTTAATTCATTTCCCTATTTTATTTCTTATTCGGAAGCACAAGAACTGTATTAATCAACAAAGCACACAGGCCCTGCGATGCATTCCCACCCAACGAGAGACTGCATTCGCGAGGAACCCTGCTAGCGAGAGCTGCCATCAATGCAGTCCCCAGGGAAGTTTTATTCAAAGGAAACAAACTAATGTGGGAATAGGCAGAGTTTCCCACATTAGTTGGTTTCAATAGCCGTCAGAGCTGCAAGCAGGGCACCCGCCAACGTTCCTTCCGCTACCAGTGGTGTTACGCAGGGAAAACTTCCAGTTGAGTTCAGAAGACTTCAGTCGTGGCGTTATGCTTAAAAAACTTGCAGCGGTGTCCACAAAACTTCTCTCTCTTGGTATGCCATGAAAAAAAAAACTGCTTTGGGTAGGGGGTGGGGGCTGTAGCCCCGCAGCTCCATAGTAGGAGCCGCCCCTGACTTTTCATAAAACTTAATTTCTCACAACTTCTAATCATAACAAGTGACAAGATGTTAAAAAACAAGATAATTAAAAATAAAAAAAGAAACAGTTGTTTTAGTTCAGATTTATTGATTCAGTCCAATCAATTACATTACAAACAAAATTAAGTAATTATGTTGGGTTTTACATATATCAAAGTTACATAAATTCATTAATGCGTGGGATCTGTGCAAGAATGTAGTAAATAAAAAATGTCCTGCATTGAAACCTATTTATATTCTCCAGCTCTTTTGATGCATTTGTGAGTTCATCTTCTAAGTGAACTGCCAGGGTGGCCAAGTGGTTTGAGGCACTGACTGCTTACCTTTTGTCTAAGATGGGCCCAGGTTTGAGTTCTGGATGAATCATGGATGGAGTGCTTGTTTGATGGTGCTGGCCCTGTCCCTACCCTTGAGCCAATGGTCCTAAAGTAGGGATGGGTGACTGCTTTATAGCTCTTATGGTTGCTCATCATGTTTGTAATACCCTGAAACAAAAATAAATACTTACTTTGTGGTTACAGGTCATATGATGAAATAAAAATCTGTTCTGTAACATAATTTAGATTTAGAATGTTTTAATTTAAATGTTGTAATCCATTATAATTATGAAATGAATAATAAATTATCTGTTATAAATCATCCATTATAAAATGTTGTAATTCATTACAGTGTAGAATATTGCTGCCAGCAGTGTTATTTCACAGACTGCATGCTCAGTTCTGTTCCCAGTCATGGTCTACAGTTAATTCAAATCCACCAATAGAAGTTTATTGTAGTAAAGTCTTAAGCTGTTAAGTTTTTGGCAACTTTGTACTTTGTTTACTTTAAAGCTATCTTTGTTAAGAAGTGATAAAATTCTCACAAAAGAGTGAATAGTTCAATCTATTCTTCATACACCTCAAGGTGTTGAATTTCTTTATGTGGTTATAACTCTTATTATACATACATGTCAACAGCTCAGTTGCTGCATTGTTTAGTGTTTCTCACGTTGTTCCCAGTCATGGTCTACAGTTAATTCAAATCCAACAACGTGAGAAACAGTAAACAATGCAGCAACTGAGTTGTTGACATGATATATAATAAGAGTGAATAGTTATTTTTTAAAGTGTTTCATAAAACATCAGAATGCCTTTGTGTCACAGACATACATTTTTGAAGGTCACTTACCTGAATTTTTCTTAGGTTGAAGAATACTTTACATATTTTACTTCCCCTTTGATAAAGCCAATCGGGAACTTAAAAGTGTTGCTATTTTTTTAATGGTAAGTTTCATAAAAAGCTCCAGTGAAGAGCTTTATTTTTATTTGACATTTCTTTTTCACTGGAACTTTTTCTGAAATTTAATAAAAAAAAAAACAGTAAATTTCTTAGGCTTCTAATTGGTTTGTGCCAAAGAGAGAGTAAAACATGCAAACTGGTGCTCAACATTAAAAGTTTTCAGAAGAGTAATCATTGAATATGGAAAAGTTACTCTATTATATAAAGGTATTTTGATACGTTCTTTGTATGATTTTGTGACATTCTTATAACTTTCATTTTCTTATTTTTGCTTAGGTTTGTTATGAAACAGATCTGTATGCACATAAAATTCCTGTGCAGTTCAGTGTACTAAGTCTATAATTTCTTTTTCATTGAGCTTCCATTGGCCCATTGATACCCTTTTAAGAGATTTTGTCAAATTCAACAGCCCCTAACCAGTGTGCCTAGTTTGCCAGTGGTTGGAGCCAGTTAGATTCGTCAAAATGGTAAGACGTCAAATACTGACCTTTTCTTCATATTATTACGCACATAGATGTCTGAACTTGGCACGAGACTCATTATATGATGATTCTACGTATACATCTTGTATGTTCAGGCATCGCCTTCAGGGTCAGATGGGAGGTAAAGTATAGAGAAGGTTTGAATCACACTTTGGACCCAAAAATCAGTGTAAATTATAGAGGTTTTAGCTTAAATGCTCTTCACTTGACTTGTTAAATGCATATTCAGCCCCCTCCTTTAATGGGATGATTCATTGGATTCCTCTGGTAATAAGCTATTTTTGTCTGTGCTGTTAAATTAACAGGAGTCAATTAACTTTGCTTTTGGCTCCTTATATTTCCCTGAAAGTTGTAAAAAAATAAAGTGAAGAAAAAAACAATGATAAATGCAGTCGAGTCACATTATTGTGACCACCTACTGTTGGCATCAACAGTGCATAGCCAATGAAAGAAGGCATGTGTCGTGAGCTGTCTTGGAGGGTATATAAGGTGTGCTGTAGGCATTCTGAAAACATATCACTCGTTGCTATCGCGGATAAAAGGAGCGATTTATCAGATTTGCAAAAAGGGATTATTATCGGCTTTCGGGCCAAGGGTGGCAGTATTTCTGAAACAGTGCAGTTTGTGAACTGTTTGCATGCTGCTGTGGTGAAAGTGTATCGTGATTGGAGATACGGCACTATTGCGAATAAGCAATGTGGAAACTGAGGAGCATCACGTGCCATTGATGTGAGAAATGAACGTCGGCTGCGAAGGCGCGTGAGGGCCGATTGACGCGCTACAGTAGAGCAACTCACTAGCCGAATGAACCAGGGGGCTACCGGAAGTGTGTCTAAAACGACAGTTCAACGAACTCTACTGCGTATGGGGCTCCGATGCAGACGGATGGTCACTGCACCTATGCTAACGAAGGTGCATCAGCAGAAAAGGCTTACATTTCCACTGCAGTATCAGAATTGGACCTCCGCTGATTGGCAAAGGATTGCCTTCTTCGATGAGTCACATTTTCTACTTCATCGTACGGATGGACGTTGGCATATAAGGTGAGAAGCATCGGAGAACAAACACTCTTCAACTATTGCTGGAAGAGCACAAGCTGGTGGGGGCAGCGTTATGGTCTGGGGAATGTTTTCGTGTCATTCCCCGAGTCCACTCATACCTGTGGAAGGTACTATGGACCGAATTCATTATGAATCCATCCTTGCAGACCACGTACACCCATACATGCTGATTGTCTTCCGTGGGGCAGATGGGATCTTCCAGCACAACAATGTGATGTGTCACACAGCTAGAAATGTCCAAGAGTGGTTCGAAGAGCACAATGAAGACTTCAAAGTGCTTCCCTGACCCCTAATTCCCCAGACTTAAACCCAATTGAGCATCTGTGGGACCACCTTGATTGTGTTGTTTGCTCTATGGATCCTCCACCACTGTCAGATGCACTGCAGTCAGCATGGCTCCACATACCTATGAACACCTTCCAGCACCTTATTGAGCTGTCAGATGCACTGCAGTCAGCATGGCTCCACATACCTATGAACACCTTCCAGCACCTTACTGAGTCACTCCCAGCTTGTCTAGCTGCTGACCACGCTGCACATGGTGGTTACTCTGGATATTAGCTGGTGGTCACAATAATGTGACTCTAACTGTGTATGTGATGTGTTTTAGAGTTACCTTAGTTAATTTTTTCGTGCGTAGTGTATTTTTCTTTTTGTGCTCTTATTGTGCATATTTTAATCTTTTATTTTGTTTTGTGGAAGTTGCATCCAAATAAAGTTTATATGTTTTCATAGTTTTTGGCCTGGATGAATAACAAAAAGTCTCGAGTGATGGATCTCTTCAGAAAGATTGACAAGGACAACGATGGGAAAGTTACTCGAGAAGAATTCATCGAGGGCATCTTAAAATCAAGTATGTGTTGGTTCTTTTACAGTTTATTACATGATCTGAAGTAAAAATTTAATTGCTGCTAAAATGCTAATAGTTGGTGTTGTCCAGTCCCTGGCCATAAGACCCGTCAGAATTTTTAAGAAGACGAGGTTTCTCTTCAGATCCTGTTAGGGCATGCCCAAAGAAAGGATAAAATCTTGCATAGACATCTGGCAACCTGGGCATAAATTTTATAGGACGCCATTTTGTTTTGGGCATATACGCGCAGTAGGTGGTATTGAATTTCGTAATTTTCTGTTCTTTCCAGTATAGCCATGCAAACTATGACATGTTTTTTGGATTCCTCATAAAATTTCCTATAAGATTAGACTATTTAACCAGTAATAAACCAAGTTTATGAAAATCTAACAATTTTTTTTCATTTTACTTAGTTATTTCCTGAAAGGATACTTATACTTAGCTACACAAAACATTTAACTGATGTGAATTTTGTTTGCTTCAGACTGAATAAATGAAATGGAGGATAACAAGCAACTTGTTGGCCTACATTTGTGCCGAGCAAGTGGAACTTCAATAGATGCGGACATATCAAAATGCATTTTATGCCTAAAACGCAACAAAGAGAAGACAACAACTACAACAGAAGGAAGACAAATAATCTTGACTGCAGTTGAAATATGACAAGGTGATGTTTTTAAACGTATCAATCTCCTTGGAGGTGATTCTGAGTTCGGGAACCTTTGTTCAAGTGCATGTTATAAATCTGCCCACTAAAGAAAATTTTGCTTCAGAAAAAATGAAACCATATAACTGGAAGAATCAAGTAAGACCCACTCCAAGATTCAGCAATATCGCCACACAAAAAATTGAGAACTGATGTTGTTTGTCTTAACCAGCCATCGTCTAATAAGGTGGAGCCTATAAAACTTCCATGTATTATAATTGCGGAAAACAGAAACAAAGGAACATCAAAGAAAAATATAGAATTAGTGAAACCAATTGGGCTAAAACATTTCTTGCAGCCACTCTGTTCTTCAAGGACGATAAATACATCAGAACTTATGATCTTGAAGATCAATCGGCTTTGTTTGGAGCAGATTTATACTACCACAAACTTTGTCTTGAAGTGTATCTCGAAAGATATAGAAAACAAAATCAGCCAAATAATAAACAACAAACGCAAACCAAAGGCCAAAGAATAGAGGATATTGAACCACTTCTACTAGACATTCTAGATTGTGGTTATGGTCTAACACTTGGTGAGATTCGTGATTATGCCAACAAACAGCCTGGGGAACAGTTGATTACAAATACAGCAGAGGTAAAATTGTACATGATAAAAATATTTGGGGATAACATTCAGTTCTGCAAACCACCACAAAAAAATAAGTCCCAGCTTGTTTATTCGCCAAAGCTTACTGTTGATCAAGTAGCGGAGACAGTGATGTATTCAGGCATCTTCTCGGGGGTGCTTAGCCCCCGAAAATCCATGACCCCCCCCCTTATGTTTTTGTGTGATTTTCCCTTATATTTAGTCTAATTGTATTCGTTCATAGCTGAATAATTGGAGAAATTAGTTAAAAAAAACTTAAGAAAATGAGGCAAAATGTTATAATAATAATAATGGGAAAACACCCACATGGACTTCAATGTGAAATTTCTGTCATCCTTCAATAAAACATTAAATAGTCTTCGCTGAAGGGGTGAATTTTCAAACACTAATGACTCAGACTACTACCACAATAAAAACCTAATTCCACAGAATAGCGTTGTTTACAAAGCAATACATCATCATATTTTGGAAGCTGGCATTCAGCCGACTTCCAAATATGACGACTTTCCATGTTTACAGTTAAGCCTCAGTGTAGCTAACGTGACTTTAGTGCTTCCAATACAACAAAATATCTGCTACCTAATTTTGAACAATAGCAAATTATTAGAAATTGTTCCCATAAAGAGTTTTTTTTTTCTCCCTGGCGGTGGGTGGTTTACACTCTATAGCAAAAAAAAAAAAATCGAGGCATCTCAAATTGGCATCCAATCGCTTAGTTAGTTTGGTTTTTTTTTTACTACTATGTGCTAATCTAAATAATCTAAAGGGGCTGAAACCAAACGGCAAGGGAAGTTCTGCAAACCACCACAAAAAATTAAGTCCCAGCTTGTTTATTCGCCAAAGCTTAGTGTTGATCAAGTTGCGGAGACAGTGATGTATTCAGGCATCTTCTCGGGGGTGCTTAGCCCCCCGAAAATCCATGACAACCCCCCCCGTATGTTTTTGTGTGATTTTCCCTTATATTTAGTCTAATTGTATTCGTTCATAGCTGAATAATTGGAGAAATTAGTTAAAAAAAAATTAAGAAAATGAGGCAAAATGTTATAATAATAATGGAAAAACACCCACATGGACTTCAATGTGAAATTTCTATCATCCTTCAATAAAACATTAAATAGTCTTTGCTGAAGAGGTGAATTTTCAAGCACTAATGACTCAGACTACTACCACAATAAAAACCTAATTCCACAGAGTAGCGATGTTTACAAAGCAATACATCATCATATTTTGGAAGCTGGCATTCAGCCGACTTCCAAATATGACAACTTTCCATGTATACGGTTAAGCCTCAGTGTAGCTAACGTGACTTTAGTGCTTCCAATACAACAAAATATCTGCTACCTAATTTTGAACAATAGCAAATTATTAGAAATTGTTCCCATAAAAAGTTTGTTTTCTCCCTGGCGGTGGGTGGTTTACACTCTGTAGCAAAAAAAAAAGAAAAATCGAGGCATCTCAAATTGGCATCCAAACACTTTGTTAGTTTTTTTGGTTTTTTTTTTTACTATTATGTGCTAATCTAAATAATCTAAAGGGGCTGAAACCAAACCGCAGGGGAATGGTTTACACCATACGTTTTCAGGTAACAATGTAATGAACCTTAATATTAAGAAACAGACTTGTAGTAAGGTGAAGACATTTTTACCACTCCTAATGTTGTTGTTTTTTTTTTGGGGGGGGGGGGGATTTTCTCCGGCACAGAGTTATCTTACTAGTATCCGCAATATTTTACACCACCCCATGGTGAAATCCGTGGTGCATTACTGAATTAAAGCTAAGGTATAACATTTTTAGTCACTTGTATATGCAGATTACTTGGAATTTGTATTTGCGATGTACGGGCATAAGAAATTTTTTATACTCTATTTAAAATTTTTATATGTATTAATGTATATATAAATAACAAAACTGTGATTATATGTATATGATCAGTCAACAAGTTTCAGCCTCCTCAAAATTTGTAAACCACCCCCCCCCCCCCCGTAAAAAACTCTGAATGCAACACTGAGCCGAGAACCTACGATCTGCACACTGTGTTAGGGAGGCTGGCAAAATTATTGGACAATGGCTCCTGCAAACAGATTTCAGCCTTGATGGTGAATTTGGGGATGTAAACCAGCTTAAAAACTCTTGGGTAAAAACGCCAATCCTACGTGCACAAATTGATTTCTTGTCTCACGTAATTAATGTTGATAAACTAACCATCCTTTCTTACATTAATGATAACAGTCGACCATATACGACTTCAGGTGAAGTAGAAGAAGAAGAAAGAGACAATGATGAAATTGGAGAGGTCAGTGAGAAAACAGAGACCGCTGTAACAAGCAGAATCAAAGCCTTTTCTCAGATATTGTTCTACAATGTCCATAAGGGAAGAAAGAAGACTCCTCCGCATCTGATGACTGGCCATTCAATTCACGAGAAGTGTAAGAGCAAGCAGCTTATCACTTTATTCAACAAAATTGGATTGTGAGTCAGCTACAATGAGATTATGGAATCTCGCCGTAACTTTGCACAGCACACAATGAAGTCATGTTTGGTGAGCCCTGAACTTCCAAGTCATTTTATCAGAAGCAACTTCACCGTAAGTGCGATGGATAATTTTGGCCATGAAGAGGCAAGCCTTTCAGGCCTTCGGGGAACCCACGATACTGTTATGGTCTTATTTCAGGAAGCTGCGAACATAATTCCCAGTAAGCCAAAGTTGTCAGCAGTGGATCATCATAAACTTGGAAAAAGGTCTGTTGTTCTACTTCCAGGTCTGTTGCTCTACTTTCAGGTCTGTTGTTCTACTTCCAGGTCTGTTGCTCTACTTTCATCAAACCCATGAAGTCTCAATTCATATCTGAATTGACCAAAAAATTAGATACTCCTGACAGAAATTTTCAAAAACAACATACCCTGAAAACCAGTGTGGTTGTTGTTGTCATGAATCAGTTTCGAAGGCTGCCAGTTAAGGGAAATGTCACATTTGAAGATATGTTTACAATCTTTGACAGTAATGTTAATAAAAGGTTTGTAAATTCAGTCATGTGGACTATGTTTTTCGCAGCTACCTTCAATCGTCAATCAAAAATGCTGAGAGAGAAAGAAGACCTTCTGCGTAACCACTACCGTTGACATCCATTGCTACCACTACCAAGCTTTCTGTATAAATGGAAAGATTTTGGGCTGACAACAAAATTCTGATTCAAGATGCCCTGAGCGAGTTTTTGAACACGCTATCAGCTAATCGACAATGGGAAACTATCCTCGGCGGCGAGTTGCTTGGAAGTGGACCTACTCCCGCCTTAGCGATGAAACATGGAAGCTTCACACATATCAAGGATACTCTTCTAGTAACTGTTGAGGACGACAACATATCATTCCTCATGTTTTTCACTCTGTAAAAGAAGGTTTACAGCGTATCTGCTTTCAATTGACACAAATGTTTTGTGATACTCATTTCTACAAGTTTCTTAATGAAAATGGACTCTCTGAACTATGGATGAGAAAGTCGGCATCAGATATCATACCAATTCATACTCTCGTAGAGAAGATAAGTGCTACCACAGACGTCCTTCTTGCTAATCATTTTCTTACAGGTTCTGATGTGACCAGTAAGATAGGCACCAAATTGTTGTCGCTCAAGGCAGAACCAGAAAAATATCTCCACAACTTTGATAGGCGTTATCCTCCAAGTACTCAATCCTTTAAGCTATCCGAGTGGTACTTGGAGGTTTTAAAACCAGTCTCCGTTTTAAAGGTTCTAAAACAAGACATTTGATGCACTTCGATTTGAAATAATGACCAAAGCTGGCATTCCAAACTTACAAGGCTTCCCTTGTACAAGCTCTTCATTACGAGGTCACCTGAAGTGATCATTTTACATGGTATACTCGTGCTCTACAGTATTATTGATGGACGAACCATTAGCCCCAACTGATTTTGAATGGACAATCAATGCTGATGACTCATCGTTCTCGCCAGACCTATGCATTAGTGAATTACCTGAAGATGTCATTCTTACCTGTACTTGCAAAAGCTGTCATACAAAACGATGCAGGTACCACAGAAACAATGTTTCTTGTACGCCATTTTGCAAATGCAACATGTCTTGTGATATTCAGAAACATGTAAAATACTTAAAATGACCATTTAACACTGTGAGTAATTTGTGATTCTTTATGTATCATAATTTAGTAGTGATACTTCAATACATTATTATCTATTCTTACCTTGTATGGGTTTTTCTTTTTATTTTCTGTTTTCTCCTTCAATATTCACATCCAAGGGTCCCAGAGGGGTAAAAATAGTCCTATCTTATAGGGCATTTTATGAGGAATCCCAAAAACATGTCTTATTTCGTATAGGTATACTGGAAAGAACAAAAAATTATGAAATTCAATACCACCTACTGCGTGTATATGCTCAAAACAAAATGGCGTCCTATAAAATTTATGCCCAGGTTGTCAGATGTCTACCCAAGATTTTATCCTTCCTTTGGGCGGCCCTAACAGGATCTGAAGAGAAACCTCGTCCATTTCAAAATTCCGACGGGTCTTAGGGCCAGGGACTGTATTAGTGAGGGTGCATTACTACTTCTATTAACTGTTATCTATGCATGATACGATTTTCTGTAGCTACCTTTAGGCTATGCTTGTTTAAACTGCATGGGTTGTAACATTTTTGTCTTATCTTTATCATGACATTCCATGCAGTTGGTTGGTTTTGTAAAGTGTAAAGGATACTTGTAGTATGTTTTTTTCCCATATAAATGAAATTAATCTTTTGTAATCATGCCTTTATCTTGGATTAAAAGGTCATAATGCATACTGGAACCAAAAAAATTATTTATATGTGATTCAACACATAGAAACAAAAATGAAAATAAAATATTGTTGGGAGGTCTTTGAAGACTGTAAATTGAATCTCTTCATTCCATATATTTTTATTTATTCCTACAAGACCATAGGATTTTAAATTTCAGAGATGTAATGCTATATATAGTGATGAATTTTTAATACTGAGGTAGAAATTTATTCATAAATAAGTCATACAATTTACTGTTGTTGTTGATAGTTCCATCAAATTGTGTTTGACTCTTGGTGAATGTATAAACGAAAGCCCACCAATCTCGATCTGTTCTCAGCAAGATCTTGTAACTCTTCTATGGTCATTCTACAAGCGCTTTTGATTCCACCCAACCATCTTGTTCTGTGTCTTCTCCTTCTTCTGCTTTCTGCAACCTTGCCAAGTATGATCATTTTTCCAAATTCATTTATTAGCACACATCACATGTCCAAAATATATGAGTTTTTGCTTACAGATCATTGCCTCAAGGAACAGCTGGGCTTGATTTGGTCAAGTACTGATTCGTTAGTTCTTCTTGCAGTCTGTGGAATTCTAAGTAGCAATTGGCAGTCTATAATTGTTCTCTCTCATTTATAGTTACTGACTTCTTATTTTTTATGTATACCAAAGTTTTGTTGTTGTTGTTTTTTCTGACTACATCTATCTTTTTTTTTTTTTTTGTCTTTTTTTTCCCTCTTTGGTTTAGTTCGTCTTATTATGTACCTTTTTGTATTTTTCAATCAGTGATTTTTATTTTTTTAATCAAGTTTCAGAATATAATGTCTGAAAATTTTGTTGAGGAGCACCCTATGTGGCCACATTTGACTTCCGTGTTTATAGACTTAAGTAGGATATTCTTACTCTGAGAAAAATGCTGTAGTTCTAAACTTTAGAAATGCTATTTAGAGTGGGAACAAAATAGACTCATAGCAGTCAAAATTTGTAATGATATTTAGAAATCTGAATCTTGGTTCAAAACAAAAAATTGGGCATTGCAGCACAGGGAGTATATAGATATTATATCAAGTAGTTACTAAGTGTGTAGATATATTATTTGGAATCTCTCTACTTTATTGTGTTCTCTGATTCAATATATTTCTAATGTAACTTCAAAATGTAATTTTTTTTTTTTTTTTTTTTTTTTTTTTTTTGTATTTCAGAATTTCCAACTAGTCGTTTAGAGATGGAAAGAGTAGCAGAAATTTTTGACAGAAATGGTGATGGATTTATTGATCATAAAGAATACATTGATACACTGAGGCCAGATAGAGAAGTAAGATACTTATCTGTTTGCTTAATGCATGTTAATGATGAGTTTTAAGTAAGCCATTGACTGTTTAAAAATGTAAGAAAGTGCATGGAAGCCAAGTGTGTTTCAAAAATTATCTTGTATAGTTCAGACTTGTTAAGTTGCAACACCTAAGCATCCTTTTGTTCCATTACAGAGCAGACCCTTGACTGAGGACGAGAAAATTCAAGATGAGGTGCAGCGGCAAGTGGCACAATGCACATGTGTCCATCGTTTCAAAGTATATCAAGTTGGAGAAGGAAAATACAGGGTGTGTGTTAACCTTAACACTCTCTCTCTCTCTCTCTCTCTCTCTCTCTCTCTCTCTCTCTCTCTCTCAAGCTTGTGTTTGTCTGCATTGTAATATATATTAGCTGACATTTAATTTCATTCATCCTCAGCTTTGAAATTTTCTCTTAAAACATCATTCTACAATATTTATTTTCAGACATTTTAATTAAAATAAGTAAAATCTGATTAAATTTTAAAAGGGGCAGAGGAAATTTTGTGGCAATTTTTGCCTGCATGAAAAATTACAAAAGCTTGATTGAATTTTAAATCTTTTTATCCCTGGGCATATTTCTGTGAAGAAACTTTACCAAAATAAACAAAAAAAAAAAGAGAGAAAATTTTGTAGGGAATTTTTGTCTTTATGAAGATTACAGAACCTCAAATACAGCTGCTTATAAAAGCATGCTAACAGTTACACTGTGCTCATACTAGAAATATAAATGTTAATTTTTGCACATCAAATTGGTGTACAATTGCGTCTGATGACATGCATATCAGATCATCATAAAATTTAGTTGTGTGGTCCAGTGTAAACTTCAGAATGAATGTTGGAACAGCTGTGGTTGTGATTATTCAAATAATATATAGGGATGTAATGAATCATACCATGTCCTCGTTAATCTTATAATGTGGTGGAAGCATTGACTTAATACATGTAATATTTGCATACCATGCCATACGCTCATACAAAAAAGAAAAAAAGTTTTCTATATGACAAACATGGCATGTCCCATATTTGTATGATGCACAGGTGCTAATGCAACTTCTTCAGTAGCAATGCTTCACCCATGTTACTTACCTTATAATGTATATGCTGGATTACCATAAGGTGACAAAGGTTAAGGGGAAAAGATCCCGTGTTTTGTACTGGTGTACATGTAAGATACAAGCTGATAAATATTGCACTTTAAAGCTTAAGAATTGCTGGATGGTTGATTTTGATTGTTTTTTATTACATGTTCCTTGATGGATGTATTTATTAATGCATATGTGCAGGATTTCAATCCAGTGCAAATTTTCTTGGTAGTGTATACTGGCACATCAGCAAAAAACTTCTATTGAGCGATGTGTAAATATACGAAAAGTGTTATAATTGTTGCCTGATATTTATTATGGTGGAATTTAATAATTAGTTTAGAGAGAGATTGAGGTGGAAGAAATTTTAGCAGTAGCAAAGATTTTGTGTATTCATAAAGAACTTGTTTTAGTACCTTATTTGGCATACTGTCATATTCCATTGACTACCCTCAGGTCTCAGGTTAGCATCTTTGTTGTTTTGAAATAGGAAATTTCAAAAAACTTAGTAAGTTGTAATTATTTGAACATCAAAGATTTAATTTAAATACTACATTTTGTGATAAGACCTACTAGTCTTTTCAACTTCGAAAAATGTATGATTCGTCGGCTGACAGATTATTCTAGTATAACATGCATTTCACATGAAAGCTATTGATATTAATGTAGACTAGACTTAACCATTTGACTAGCATTTAGAGATTTTATCTTTGTTTTGTTTTTTTTGGTGTTTACTGCATTTTGGGTTTAGTTTTTTTGATATTTTTCATCATTTTTAAGTTTACTGAAAATATGGCTTTCAGTGTTGAATTTTGTCTTAGTTGTTGGTTAGAATAATGTTGAAGCCAGCCCGGTGGTGCAGTGGTCTAAGCGCTGGCTTCTGACCATTCATCTAAGTTGGGTCCAGGTTCGAATCCCAGTGAGGCTTGGATGTTGTGTTTCTCATATGGCATTAGCTATCTCCTTTCCCTGGAAGCGGTGACCGTCAATTAGGGGCAGGCAATTGCTTATGGCCCATCAAGTTGCTCATGGTGGTTGTTGAACCTTCAAAATAAAAAAAAAAAATATGTTGAAAGCTCTGTTTGAAATATTTTGATAAAAGAAATTGTTGGCGACTCACCAATAGAATGGCACGGATTTTTTTTTATAAGAAATATATTTGTTTGATTAGTATATCTGATCATCACAAAGGTTTCCCTAGAATTCCACACCCACTGGCCAAAAAAATTATTTTCCTTTATATTACTGAGCAAGGCCACTTTTGTTGCAATTAACAGCTAGTATGCAATGTGGCATGGATTCAATGAGGTGCTTGAGTTCATTTTGAACCAAAGATAGTTCCTGCAGCAAGATATTGTACAGCTCAGTCAGTGTTGATAGAAGATGGCATTGATGCCGAACAGCTCTTTCTGGTATGGCCCACACATTTTCAATTTCATTGAGATCAGGGGACTGTGGAGACCAGGGGAGATGATTAAAGTTCTCTTCATGCTCATCAAACTATTCTTACATGAATCAGGCATGATGTGCTGTTGCATTGTCATCAATAAAGTATGCAGGAAAGATTGTAACATTGTAGAATCCACTTGGTTTGCTGCAACACTCAGGTATTCCTTGGATGTTATCTTACCATCCAGTCCGAGAAAGCAAACTGTGCTTCGCTCCTGAGAAGACCACTCTGCTAGCAATAGCTAAGAGAGGAGTAATGAAAACACCACCCCAGTGCAGATTCCAAGGGTGCACTATCAAGGCGGTGCGTGAAATGAAATACTTGGGTGTGGTCCTGGATCAGAGTCTATCAGAACTGCCACACCTGAGGCACCTTAGAACAAGGTGCACGGTGATTCTCAATAGATTGAATGGCATGAGGTTAACGGGCAAAACCAAGAAGGCCATCTATCAGAGAGGAATTGAAAGAATTCTGACGTATGCAAGTGAAGCATGGTGGACTCCCACAGTCAGAATGAAGAAGGGGATAAACCAAATCCAAAGGTTGGCCCTACTAGGGATAACCGGTTGTTTTCGCACAACGTCGACCCTAGCACTCCAAGTGCTGGCGGGGTGCGAGCCGGCAGACCTAGTAGTGGAAAGGGAGGCAGCAATGCACTGCCTAAGGTCAGGCGAGGACGCCTACCTTCTCGGTGCGCCGCATCGAGCCTCCGACATGGAGATGGAAAGCGTGGACTGGCAGATCCACCCTGCCGAGGAAATTTGCCCACCGTGGGACAAGGAGAATCCCACGGGAGTTGGGCATGAGCTGTTCACGGACGGCTCAAAGTTGAAGGGACAAGTGGGGGCAGGCTTCTGTGCGTTCTCGGACGGGAACGAAGCCACTGCAGGAAGCGTGAAATTATCGCAGAACGCTTCTGTCTTCCAGGCAGAACTTCTGGCGATAGAGACGGCACTCACCTGGACACTCCCCAGGCGTAGTGAAGAAAGAATAAAACTCTACTCGGACAGTGAGGCAGCACTGCAGGCTCTGAGTAGATTCAGGGGAAGAAACCCCATCGTCCAGAGGATCAAAACCCTCTTGAGGGCAGAGGGAGATGGGGCAGTTAGTTTCCACTGGGTACGAAGCCATGTCGGAACCCTAGGAAACGAAAGGGCAGATCAGCTGGCGAAGGCAGCCACGCTGAAAGAGACGGTCGACGTGCAATGCAAAACGCCGCGAAGGTGTACTCGCGCAGCATTAGCACGTCGGACAATGACCGAATGGCAGGTCAGATGGGACACGGGAGAGACAGGGCGGAAGACACACAGAGTGTTTCCGAAGGTCTCGACCAAACGAGCACAGACAAATAAGTTCCTGAATCAAGTACTCAGTGGCCATGGCATCAGCCCTGAATACCTAGGCAGATTTGCCATCAGGAACTGCACTTGTCCCTGTGAAAAGAGAACGGCAAGCATAGAACACTGCGTACTTGAATGCAGTGGCTTCGCCGAATGGAGAAACACACTGATCCCAGGTGTGCAAAGAACGCGAAGATTGGATCTGCTCATCCAATCATCCGTTAACAGGAGGGGGATAATAGCCTTGGTTGAAAGGCTAACCCTCCAGCAACATACCATCTTCCCCAATCAAACGGGGACCGAAACGCAGGAGGTGAACGTGCACACCGAAAGCGATTCGGAAGATGAAGGAGGGTAGAAGTCTGTGGGAAAGCAGACAAAGAGACCACCAATGTAAATATTCTGTAAATAAATTTTTTTGCTATCTCTTGATGTTGTAAGTCCTAAGCATGAGGACAGTGCATACATGTGTGTAGATGTTTTGAAAAAGAAAATAAAGGGAAATTATTCCCCCAAAAAAGTTCGAGGGCAAGGAATCTTCCAGTCAACGATAAAGTAAGAAACGACCTATCCCGCCAGACAGAGCGGGAACCCAGACAAGGTATACTAGGTCGCCTGCCAGCACGTCACCACGGGCTGGTCTCTAAGCCATTGGGGTGGCCAGGGTCCGAACCGGCGTCTCAAGGCAGGATAATTGTCGCAACATGTCAAAATAACATCCAAGGTGCTCAATAAGTCCCCGTGGAGCCAAGACAGATTGGCGGAACGGGACAATGAAATCAGTATATATATTACCATCCAGCCCATACCAGCAAGGCATGGGGTAACTCCAGATGCACGAATTATGTTGACAAATCATGCTGGGTCCATAGTTTCATGAGCTTTCTGCCACTCTCTCTCTGCTGACCATCAGTGCCAAACAATGTGTGTAGTGCAATTCATATGACCACATCACTTTCTTTCATTACTCCACTGTCATTTCACAGTGTACTCAGCTCCACTGTAAGTGGATTTTTCTGTTTATTGTTGAGATAAGTGACCTCTGAATTACCAGACTACTTCCATGATCATTTTTGTACACTGGAACATCTATACTATCTTCCACACAGCACAATGGTCACACTCTTTTTAAGTTTAGTTTTCTGGCCGCATTTGTGCCTTTTGGATATGACGGATATTCTTGTGTTCCAGTCACTAAACACTTCAAATGGTTGCTTTTGAGAAACCAGTAATTTGTTTTGTTAATTGTGGCTCCTGCTAAACATGCACCTATGATCAGACCTTTTTTCAATTCCGACAAATTCTGAGTTTTTCCCATATTTATGGAAGTTAATTGCAGCCAAATATAATCTGTACAAAAGGCAAGGCAGAATATCATCAAGCCATGTGACTCTTAAATTTATATATATATAGGTGTTTACTGTCTGTGAGTGTGTTATCATAAAGGTTCATAGTTTTTTGTCCAGTGTGTGTGTATATACTCACTATATAACTGTTTCCCCCTTGTAGTATAGTAATTTATTGTATTGAATAAGATTTGTAAATAAATTTTACAGCTGACTAGAAAGCCCATTTCACTTTCCAATTCTCAGAATACAGTACGTCCCTGTCTTACGTGGTTTCGAAGTTATGCAGTTGTGTATCTTGTAGCACATCTTCTGCTTACAACCATGACTACAAGATGGTGCTGGGAAGTCGGAAAACACTAGATGTGAAAACAATGACCATCTGGGATCACTTATGAACGGCGTGCATTGGCGCATAGTTATTCCAATTGGTTTTTCATTTCTCTAGAGTTGTGTATTGGTTGTCTATATAGATAGTAGCAATGTGTCATCAACAAAAATGTCGAAAAAACGTAAAAAAGAGAGATGGATTATAACTATGGAAACAAAAATACAGATTATTTAACTCCGTGAAAATGATTTCAAATGCGTAAACATTGCATGTGCTTATGAACGGTACAAGTCGACTGTTAGAATAATCATAAATGATAAAACTAGGATAATGGAGCATGTAAAAAGTTCTGTGCCAGTGCAGTCCACAATTGTTTCCAAGAAAAGAGGAACATTGATGGGAGCCAGGAACATGTTAATACATAGTTTGTAAGAATGTAATGTCCAAATGCATATGTTATATATATATATATATATTTAGTTTGCGTGTGTTAATTTAATGGGATTTAGGGATTTCTACTGGAAGTTCTTGGTTGAAGGTGTAGAGAGTTTGACATATACTCCACCAGTGGTTCTTGCTGCAGTGCGCAATTCCCAGATGGGTAATAACTTAGATTTTATATTATGTAATATCTTTGATTTTCTGTCTCTCTCTCTCTCTATATATATATATATCATCATCATCATCATTGTCAACCATTATCAATCCACTGCTGGACAAAGGTCTCCCCAAGTTTCCTCCACAATGGTCTGTCTTGTGCCAGTTTCGTCCATGCCACTCCCGCATACTTTCGAATTTCATCCACTCATCTCCCATGTGGTCTTTTTCTGGGTCTTTTCCTGTCCCTTGGAATCCAATCTAAAATTTCGGCTGTCCATCGATGGTCTGTCCTTCTGGCAGTATGTCCAGCTCATTGCCATTTCAGGGATTTAACTCTGATCATGATGTCTTCCACTCTCATCATTTTTCGGATCCACGATTTCCTCCTCTTATCTCTCCTGGTTACACCAAGCATGCACCTCTCCATGCTTTTTTGAGTTGTCTGCAGCCTTTGTATGTCTCTTTTAGTTAAGGTCCACGTCTCTGCACCATACGTAAGCACTGGAAGGATGCATTGATCAAACACTTTTCTTTTAAGACATAATGGCATATTGCTCTTGAAAATTATGCTGTTTCTTCCAAAAGCTCTCCAGGCAAGTTTTGTACACCGATTGATTTCTTCATCAATGTGACCCTCACTTGATATCTGCTGTCCAAGATAAACGTACGTGTCTGTTATCTCCAGCTTTTCTCCATCAATAGATAAATCTTCATTTTTTGTAAAAGCATTGAACATCACTTTTGTCTTCTGAAAGTTCATGTTTAATCCCACTTCTTTACTCTTGTCAGCAAGTTCCTGGATCATACTCTGCAACTCTGATGGGGTAGTTGCAAAAATGACTACGTCATCAGCAAAACGAAGGTGGGTTAGATAATCTCCATTAATCTTTATTACTTTGTTTTCCCAGCTCAGTGATTGAAAGACATTTTCCAATGTGGCATTAAAGAGTTTCGGAGATATGGTGTCACCTTGTCTCACTCCCTTTCCAATTTTTATATGTGTTGTATTTTCAAACAGCCGAATCTGTGCACTTGCATTTTCATAGATGTTATTAATAATATTAATGTATGCTCTCTCTCTCTCTCTCTCTCTATATATATATATATATATATCACTATAAGCAAGCAAGTTTTCTTTCAGTTTTCTTGCATGTGCTCTTATATTTCAAGATTAATTTCTGCTTTTTGCTGATCTTTCACATAATGTTGTAATGGTTTAGCTTTAATTGTTTTTTGAAATGAGCGTGCATGTCGGCAATTCACCATAATTAAGCACCATTCGGTTTGTGCAGTTTTTTGACTTACATGGGAATCTTCAGAATGAATTAGCCTCATAAATCATGAAAGAAAGAAATTCGTATTCGCTTCGACTAGCGAATCCTGTGATGGTTAAATTCAAATTGATCGGAAACTTGAAACTTGGTCGTTCTGGGTGGTGTAGTGGTTAGCATACCTAGGCGTTTTCTGGGAGACGCGGGTTCGAGTCCCGCTCCAGGACGATGAAAATTTTCAAGTTTTCGGATATTATCTGACTTACCATCCTTGTCACATTTACGCCAAAAATCGGATTGTCATCTTCAAAATTTGTATTATATGGCGTAATCTCGAATTTCTTTCATGATTTATCTGCTTCTCCGGGCAAAACACTGGATAAGATTATTAACCTCCAGATTCGCTAAACATGAATGCCGGTTGCTTCGACTAGCGAATCCTGTGATGGTTAAATTCAAATTGATCGGAAACTTGACACTTGGTCGTTCTGGGTGGTGTAGTGGTTAGCATACCTAGGCGTTTTCTGGGAGACGCGGGTTCGAGTCCCGCTCCAGGACGATGAAAATTTTCAAGTTTTCGGATATTATCTGACTTACCATCCTTGTCACATTTACGCCAAAAATCGGATTGTCATCTTCAAAATTTGTAGCCTCATAAGTCGGGGACTTACTGTAATACATGTGTTCAGAGATAAGTAATTATATATATCATCAAGAGGGGGTTTTAAACTTTTACTTTTAATACTTTTTGTAGTTCTAATCTTTATGCAGGTTATGATGAACGTGATGAATTGCTCTTCTGATTTTTTTCTCCTTCTCAGTTCAAAAATTTCTCTAATGTGTCTAAACATCTCATTTCAGTTTGGTGAATCTCAAAAACTACGATTAGTGAGAATACTGCGCAGCACTGTAATGGTCAGGGTAGGTGGGGGCTGGGTAGCCCTAGATGAATTTTTGGTGAAAAATGATCCATGCCGAGGTAAGTGTTTAAGAATGAAAATTACTTTTTTTGTGTGTATTTTTTTAATAGTGTGCTTTGAATGTTGTTGACAAACAAAATATTTTAACCTACTATTGTATGTGGCAGTGAATTATATATTGAAGCATTTTCTCAGAATAAATATGTTTTGAAAATGTTATTCATGGCCACTGGTATACAAAATCATGTTAATGTGTGATATGAGGTTTATTTTTTTCTTGCTAAATTATTGTTTGTAGTATGCTGTTTTTCATTATTCACTTCATTTTGCATGCTGCTGTTAAGACCATAATAATGCATGGAAATGTTTATTGATCTCTAATAATCCATAAGTTTTAACACTGAAATACTTAATTCACAATCTGTTATTTTAAATTACACAAAATTTCAAACTACGATGAAAAATATTAGATAGCCTTGTGGTCATGTAGTCTGGGAAATTAATCATTCACAGTGATGGCAGCAAACAAACTGTCATTTTGTTTCTCTGAAGGTTGTGTGGTTACTATCAAAGCATAAGAAACCTTTCTCTGACATGGAAATTATTAAAGTGTGCACTTGCTTATAGTGGAAGAAGTATGTGCAAAAAATGTCAAAGGTAAAGTTATTCAGTCCATAAAACAAGTTCACCTTTCAAATAATACTACAACTGAATTACAGTTCCCAGCATTTATTAGTTTTTATACAATTTCCAGCATTTATTAGTTTTTATACAATTTCCAGTAATTCATTGGTTCTTCTAAATTCTTTAGATCTTCTGCTCAACTGATTGGAATTGCACTGCAAACCATTTGAACTGCAAGGTATTGGCACTAAACTATCAGCCTACAGAGCACTTTTGAACTGGAATTCCATAAGTTATTTTCTTTAACCAGTGTATTTTACTCATTGAAAACAAAAGTGATGGCAACTTACATTGCTGTAATTTACCGTAGTTAATCTGTAACGACTTGTACTCCCTTTCACAATGCCAGTTGCAAGAATATTGGTGAAAAAGCATGTGGCACATGCTTCAGCAACTTGTTTTTCAGTCCGTCGTTTTCCAACACATATAGCATGATGGAAAATCTTAGTGGAAATGTATTTGAAACTTTAATAAGTGCTTTAAAACCCAAAATTTGGAGATATTTATAATGTAAAAATATTTATACTGTTTTATATTATAAATATTGATGAACATCCTTTTCTTTTTCTTTTTTTTTCTTTTTTTCTCCCCATTTTTTGCCTGTTTATTTTATCATTTATTTTCGGTTTAGTTTCTTTACTGCAAGCTGCATTTGGCTCAAGGGCTGCTGAGAACCAGTGATCTATAGCCTGCTGTTTTAGAATACAGCATCTGTTGAAGAAATTTTTCATCTGTCTCATATGTAACTCGTGTCCAAGCCACCTGAGTTTGTTTTCTTTAAGTTTGTCTTTTGCTGAAAAAAGTACCAAAATCAGAAGCGTTTTCAGCATTACTGATCTTATCTGTCTCTTAATCCATTTCTCCCCCCCTTTAGCATTCATCTTACCATTCTTATTTCAGCCACTTGTGAATTCCTAAGGAGAATTTACAAGTGGCTGATGTAAACATTGATAGGTCTAAATACTACCTTATCCTACCTGTTTTAATGAGCACATTCTTGTACAGCATGAAATTTTCCATGCTTTGCTGGTTCTGTTTCCAAGACTCTATCAATCCTTTCGTCTAAATTGATAGCTGCACAACACATAAATAACTAAAATATGCTACCTGTTTGAGCATAGTCTTTACAACCAAATCTAATTAATATATTTTGGGGTATGATAAAGAACCAATGAATTACAGTTCCCAGCATTTATTAGTTTTTATACAATTTCCAGCATTTATTAGTTTTTATGCAGTTTCCAGCATTTTATTAGTTTTTATACAGTTTCCAGTAATTCATTGGTTCTTCTAAATTCTTTAGATCTTCTATCAATCCTTTCGTCTAAATTGATAGCTGCACAACACATAAATAACTAAAATATGCTACCTGTTTGAGCATAGTCTTTACAACCAAATCTAATTAATATATTTTGGGGTATGATAAAGAACCAATGAATTACAGTTCCCAGCATTTATTAGTTTTTATACAATTTCCAGCATTTATTAGTTTTTATGCAGTTTCCAGCATTTTATTAGTTTTTATACAGTTTCCAGTAATTCATTGGTTCTTCTAAATTCTTTAGATCTTCTGCTCAACTGATTAGAATTGCACTGCAAACCATTTGAACTGTAAGGTATTGGCACTAAACTATCAGTCTACAGAGCACTTCTGAACTGGAATTCCATAAGTTATTTTCTTTAACCAGTGTATTTTACTCATTGAAAACAAAAGTGATGGCAACTTATATTGCTGTAATATACCATAGTTAATCTGTAACGACTTGTACTCCCTTTCACAATGCCAGTTGCAAGAATATTGGTGAAAAAGCATGTGGCACATGCTTCAGCAACTTATTTTTCAGTCCGTCGTTTTCCAACACATATAGCATGATGCTCCAGTCCTTTACACTCTTAATAAACACCATGTGTAAATCCTTATTCACACTATAAAACGTAGCAGCACAAACAAAACTAGATCATCCTTGCATTCCCTGACCTCTTGAAGCCATAATGTTTATCAGTCAGCTGATTTTACATCAATTTTTGAGCTTCTTACTTAATATTGTTGAGTTAACATTGGAAGCAAGACTAGTTAAAGATATATCACATTAGTTACTGCAGTTCTTTGTATTTCCTGTCTTGTAAATTAGGAAGATTGTTTGACTTTTTCTAGCTCTTGAGGATCAAACCAGTTTCTGCTATTATTGTTCCTTTGGATGAGGGAAAAGTTAATCACACACATACTGAATGTTAGGACTATTGTTGTATCAACTGCTGATTGCACCAGGGAGAGTGTTTGGAAAGATCATTATTGATAAAATATAAAGTTTTACATCAGAGAAGGTACGGGATGTACAGATTGGTTTTATGCCTAAGGCTGTAAGGGCTGCATTAACCAAATTTTTGCATTACTTATGATGATCAAAAAGTATCTATCTGTTGGTAAGAAAGTTCTTGCTGCCTGTATAGATTTAGAAAAAGCCTATGACCAAGTCAACAGGCTGCGTTTGTGGAAGGTCTAGAATATATATGGTACAATAGGGAATCTGCTTAAAAGTGTGAAAGCTATGTAAACTGACAGTAGAGTATGTGAGCATGTGAATGATGTTTTATCAAAATAGATTCCTATTGATGCAGAAGTCAGACAAGCTTGTGTAATGTCACAATGGCTGTTCAAAATACTTATGGATGCATACGTGATGCCAAAGTAGACAATACTGGTTTATGTCTTGGTACTTCTGGTGTGTGTGCAGGATGCTGTATGCTGCTGACACTGTCCTGTTGGCAAGGAGCAAAAGTGAGCTGCAGAGTTTGTTGTCCTGGATGTACGAAGTTTGTATGAAATTCAAACTGAGTATAAATAAGGGGAAAATCAAAGTTATAGTTTTTTGTGCAAGAAACTTTTAATACTGAATGCAAGATCAGTCTAAATAGTACAAAGTTAGACCATGAATGAATTTGTATATGTATTAAGCATGTCTGACAGAGAAAATAAATTATGGTGAAATTAGTAGGCGAGTGAATTCATCTTTGAAAGTCATAGCTGTTTTTAAAAGATTTTACAAAAAATATGTCCCAAGTGGCTGCACGTGAAAATGTAACTGTTCCTACTCTGATGTACAGCAGCGAAACCTGGGCACTGCAAAAGAGAAATAAGAATAATTTGTGTGCTGAAAAGATGTTACTTATAGGGAGGTTGTATCAAGACATGTTCTGAACATGTGAATAACGAAAGTGTTACATATGTGTAATGTGAACCAAAATGTTGTAAGTAAGGTGGAAACAAATATTCTGAGGTTTGGCCATGTTGAAACAATGAGTGGTGAGTTTCTTACTAAGAGAGTTTATTCAGCCAAAGTAGCATGAAAGAAAGGTAGAGGAAGGCCAAGGAAATCGTGGGAGGACCAGATTCAGGAATGTCTGCATGAAGAAAAGATAATTAGTATGAAATACAAAAGGTCTTGCGTGAAACGTGTGATGGATGTAAGTTAAGCTCGAGTTGTATACCAAGCTTGCTGTAAATTCAGACATTCAGTATATCAACAGTAAGTAAAATCTAGCACCATCAGTTTAGATGTTAATTTGGCAGATGAGCTTTCTGTGGGGAGATGACTTCTGAATCTTATAGAACAGCTTAATGATAAAAATCTCCTGTAAGCTTTTTGTGTTTGCAGTTTTGCTCATTTGTGCTGTCCATCCGATGATCTCTTAATAATTTGTTCACTTCTTTTGATGGTTGTATTCAGTTGTGCTACCCATCAAATTATTTGTACATATGCCACTCCAGACATCTTTTTTTTTTTTTTGGGGGGGGGCTTTAACAACACAACTTTTGTACCTGTTGTACTCAACCTCAGTGGTTTTTCAAAGTGAAGTTTCAGTTTTAGTATAACCCTCCTGAGCTATTCTTGTTCTTAACCACTGGTTTCATTTGTTACCATCAGGCTATCATTTTGTCATCTGACCATTCCATCTACATTTAAGTACTTATGTTGTTTTTTCTAATTCTTTGAATGTTCAGTATACTCATATGTTAGCCAACCACATTTTCAATTTGATGTTCACCATTCACATATTGTTGGGCTTTTACCACTAAACTTCCATTTGCCAGAAAAAGTGTCAATGCTTGAATTATCACTAAATTGCTTCTGAACTACTGTTATGTCATTGTACAATTAGCTATATATTAAGTTTCAAAAAATAAACCAGTGTTAGACTAGTGTTCACAAGAAGTTCAACTGATATAGCAGACTGCTATGCATCAAAACTAGTGGAATCTATCTAGTGAGGTTACAGAGTTATTTTTTCATTAATCATCCTTAGTTGTTGTTTTTACAAGAAATATATACATAAAATTTTTGGTGTTGTTCCTCTTCTATTCACAAGTTTTGTTCTAATGTTACATTTCATGAGTATTACTGCTGTACTCACAAAAATCTATGCTGTAAACATGATTTCTTCATATAAAGATAGTTAAATATTTAAAATTTTAAAGTAAAACTGTGGGCGAAGATCAGATTCATTATCTATTTTTTGCAACTGGGTATAGTTTTGATATTTGTGAGTGTCAGCAATATAAATGCTGCTTTTTACTACAAAATGGGAGGGTATAGGTAATTATAGGTATTAGAAAGAATAAAAACTTGTGAAGCAAAAATTGCATGGCAAAACTTAAATCATGGGTCATTCCACACAAAATCGTCAGATTTTGAATTAATTTTCCACCAACACATCTCCAGTTCTTACAATTTTTTTTAATGGGTAGCTACTCCCAACTTATAAAAACCCTGAAAGTTTCGATTTTTTATTTCCGATAGATTAGAAGGTATAATTTTTCGAATTTTGGTTGATGGCGGACATATTTTGCGTAAAAAAGCAAATATCTCCGTTATTTAGAATAAAAAGGAATACATAAATCATCATTCTTTCTTATATTTAACCAAGGAATCCATTGGTGCAACGCATGCGTTTCTATCTGCTTTAGTTTTTGAGTTATGAACAATGAGAGAGCCTTTCTTCAATGCTTAAAAAGGCAATGTAATACAGCACTTAGAAAGCTGCAGTTATTATTCTTTGCAAAGAAAGGTTTGATCTATCAAATGAAGGTAAAAAAACCTTGGGCTTTTGCCTGAGCTCCAAGAAAAGAATTTTTAAACATGGTGCATGGCCAGTGCATTGCCACGGTGAAAGCACAATCGGCGAATCACACTGTGTCGTGGCCACGGCTGTGCAGAGACATGGCACCGGAAGAACGGCATTCCTCCCGCACGCAAGAAGTGATCCCACCCATCACCCCCTACTACGCTGACGCATGTATTGTTGAACTCATGTTTTGAAGGAAAGGAATTCTCTATTTTAAAATAGCATGATTAGTTCATGAACGATGTTTATATTTCTGTTTTGCAACACTGTGATCAACTTCCATGTCAGATTTTGATTATATTTAATCAAATCAGACAACGGGAAGTTGAGCTTCCATGGAACGCATTTTTTTATTTTTTTTTTTTTCCCTGATAACGAATTTGGCGATTATCATAAAATTTAACATCTAAAGGTTTTACAGTATTCGTGAGATTTTCCCGCATTTTGTGTCATCATCTGAATCTTGAAATCGATGCAAAACCAAAGTTAATGGGGAGGGGGGAATGATTGCTCTAGATGAGAGACCAACGATTTTAACGCATTTCTCCTGCTTGCTGTTTCAATGCTCTATGATCGTGGAGAAATTTCTTTGCCTAATTTTGACGATCATCTTGTATTTTTTTTACTCAGCTTTTTTTTTAATTCTGGCAAGTATGCATACATGGATAAAAAGTTCCGTCATGCTTTGTTTTCAGATTTATCATGCCGGCGATGAAATGAAGCCTCTCTCCTTTTTAGATGTTGTTTGTAGAAAGTTACTGCAAATGACCTGACGCTCCAGACCTTTTGCGCACTTCGTCTGATCAACATCCTCTGGACGAATTTCTAAGAGAGCAGCAGAAACACGCCATTTTTGGAATTATAGTTTAAAACAATTTAAGAGAGAGAGAGAAAAAGATAAATTGCCTAAAATTGCAAAAAAATAGTAACTTGCTATAGAGATTTGTATCCATGGTTCCCATACTACATACGTTGAATAAATACTACATACCGTATACAGTATTCACTTGAAAACTTTTTTTGACTAGGGTTAACATTATCAGCATCAAGTAAAGTGCATATGAACGGGTTTTTTGCCAAAATTCCTGCCAAACACTTCAAAATGTGTGCCTCCTCTCCCATCATGTTTACCCCCCCCCCCAATGGCCACCCAGTTCTGAGCGGCTAGCGTCACCACTGCCCTGCATTTGTTAATATATTTGCCATTATGGTATCACAGATGTAGAACTGTTTATTTTTCTTAGAGACGATTTACTCTTTTTATCCGTGCTATGTCCGACACGCTTGCTTCTAGTTTTTTTGTTGTTGTTTTTTTGTTCTTGTTGTTGTTTTCTCTCTTTTAAAGACAGGATGGCCCCAGACCTCGAACCCCTCAGATCCTAATTTACGAACTCTGGCAAACAGCGGCTTTAGCTCACCACAAGTGGAAAAGCTCCGTAGTGTATTTTCTCAGATCTCTTTTATTCTCTTGCGATTTGAAAGTTGCTGCCTAGTTTTTCAGCATCTTTGTGCATTGTGATTGTGGCATAATGGGTTAAACAAAAAAAAAAACTGGACAGCTATAGTAACTTGTCAATGTGAAGACGATAACTGTGTTGCTTCTGATAAAGAGAAACAGAAGCACATGAAACAGAGCGGACAAATTACGATCACTAAATAGTAACACGAGTTCCCTACTTGTTTTACATATGTATATTGGTAATCAATAATTGTGATACATTGGGTATTATATTAATGAAAACGTACTAATACGTTCGAGGTCTGTTAATGTTCCCATTATTTCTAAATTTATTGGCATTATTAATAAAAAATAATAATAATAACAGAAATAAATCCAATTGCTACCACTCTGACACCAGTATATGATTAGGAAGCATAAACATTTTCATTCAGTGTAACCATCAAACTGTATTTTCCTATTTTTAGGGGACACCACAAACAGTTAAACTGTGTTTTCCTTATTTTAGGGTGATGTAATGCGTTTATGTTTCATATGAGCTCTTGAGAGTTTCGTGAGCTCCCACCTGATGCATAATCTTTAAATAAGCAACTGAAATAAAAAATAAATAAATAAAAAGCATTCAAGATGACAACTGCAAGATATACTCATTCATTTAAATACCAGAAAATAATCAATAACATTTTTTCTAGCCCGATGCTGAGCCTTGCTAATGTTATCTGTGATTGTCAGGTATCTGATGTTAACTAAAACGCAGTATATATCTCCTCTACCTTGCAAGAATAGGCACCAAGATATATATCCCCTATTACTTTATTTCTCAAGCTGTCATTCCTTGATCATTTTCTCTTACGGCAGGCGTGGATAACTAGACATTTATTAATTCCTGAAATAGAACTATTTCATGTCTAAAAATTCTGTTGGATATTGTGTGAGCTGTAGATATCATTAATCAATATTCCAAAAACGGTACTCAACATCAATTGCATAATTTATAAGCATTTAGTACTGTATATTGGTAAGCTATATGGAGAGAAAAAAAGTTTATATTAGTTCTTCTTTTCATTGAATGGTTAAGAATACCAATATATTTTCAACGTCTGTTGCATAATTTATATGCGTTATTTGTGTGTAACCTTCTTCATGGTATAGCTGATATTAATTAGCTGTATGGAGAAAATGGTTTATATTAGTTTTCCTCGTTGTCAAATGGCTAAGAATGTGGTGGATTGCATCTGACAATTTGGTGTGAAATGACCCTTTAGTAATATTTTACAGTTATATTATTTGAAATGCCTTTAAACATAACATTAATTCACTATCCTTCCTCCTTCAAGCATCACATCAAATGATCATGCGATCTGACCAATGCATGATCAATGGTATCTTGATCTGCCGCCCGTCTGAAGGCCAACATGGACTCCCGCTGCTGTTTGGCTTGCTGCACGACACTTTTCACCACACTTGTTTCACAGTGCAAAATACGAGCCATGAACCATATTTGAAAATTATTTTCTCAGCGCGCACGCTAAAGCCGAAGGGTTTTTTTCTTCATTTGTTAGACTAAACTTTTCTTTAAAAACGAAAAACAATTGCGTCCTTCTAAGTGCTGTACTACATTGCTTTTTACGTTTTGAAAAAAGGCTCTCCTGTTGCACCTAACTCAAAAACTAAAGAAGATAGAAATTCATGCATTGCACCAATCGATTCCTTGGGGGAAATTACGTAGGAGTGATGATTTTGGTACTTCTTTTGATCCAAACAATGGAAATATTTGCGTTTTTACACGATCAAGGCCTGCCATGCACCAGAATTCAAAAATTTATATCTTCTAATTTATGAGGAATAAGAAAATGAAACTTTCAGGATTTTCATACATCGGGGTGATTTATTCATGAAAAAAAAATCGTAAGAATCAGAAATGGTGTGGTGGATAGCATATGATGATTTGGCATGGAATGACCCTCATGTTAGTTTCTTGATCCTGTGTTTTTCAAACCACAAGTTCTTTTGCAAGAATGGATGGTGGCCTCTGGCTAATTCAGCATAAAGTACTTCAGTCACTTTAAATTTTATTGGCCTTATTGTAATGGCTAATGTGTTTGATGAAAATCAGAAGATAAGTTCAATTCTGAAGATAACGCAGTGTTCATATTTCTGAAAAACTCAGCACATGGGATATCAATTGTTATAGGCATTTAAAAACTCAGCACATGGGATATAAATCGATATAGGCATTTAGAAACTCAGCGCATGGGATCAATCAGTATGGGTATTTAGAAACTCAGCACATGGGATATCATTTGATATAGACATTTAGACAGAGCTTCAGCATTTGGATGCATGGAGTCATTTCATTGGTTATGTCATACATTTTCAGAATCATTGCATGCTTTTGTTAAACTGTCATATGTAGGAATCCACTGTGTGATTGACATTTCTTCTTTCATGTTAGCCTCAGTTTGAGCATTAGAGTACTGATTTATTATTAGCAAGTCCCACTACATGTTAAATTACCTGTATGTCTCTCCAGACATTGAATTGCTCATATCTTACTTATCATTAGCTAGTGAACTGGTGTTTAACTGATGTTGCCTCAGATTTTATCTCTTTATGACTAGTCAGTGTTGCTCATATTTGTACCACTGCAGCAATCAAAAATTTAATCAGAACTTTGAGCAAGTCGTCTTTTTTGTTAAATAATTAATATTTTAGTTGATGCCCTGCAAGTTTTTACCTCTGCATGATATTACTGCTCAGGAATGGTTTTGAATTGCCATGAAGTGTAAATGCTTGTAGATTGTCAAACGAGTTATTTTGTGTTCTTTAGTTTTGATTTTGTTGCATGATTTGTTCTTGTTTATTTTGTTTGTGCCAGTTTTAGGATTTTTGTTTTAGAAATTTGCATGTTGCATGTGTGTCATTTTGTTGCCTTGTAGCCAAAGGACGTACAAACCTTGAGTTGAGGGAACAGTTCATATTAGCTGAGGGAGTAAGTCAGTCTTTGCAACCGTTCAAACCAAAAGCAAGCCCTAACTCTTCCCAGTCTTCTCAAAGTGGAGGGTCATCATTCAGTCGTCCAGGGATGTTGCTTTCAACTACGGGTCCCATAACTAAGGTCTGTTTTTACTTGTTTTCTTAATTACTTAATGGCATATTTATATGCTACTATTTTACTTTTCAGGGAAGCAGCATACTTGATTACCTCCTATGTTAAATATGTAACTTAATTTTGCAACCTTATTATGTGAAATAATGCCCTCTTTTTAGCACAGTTTCAAAAAAAATATCCATATCTTTCTGTAAAGATTAATAGATATGTAAATCGCTCATTCAGTCCCTTCACTTGTTGCCAGAAAAATTCCTAGCACTTGAACTTAAGTATTTAATTATTCATGCACAGTTATTTGTACACATTCTTAGTATACTGTTTTCTCAGTCACAAGGTTCTGTTAACATTGTATAAACCTTCTGTATCATTGCATGTTAGATACACTTTTACCTTGAAATATTAAAGTGTTGGTGTTTAAAGGTATCTATTGCAAGTGTAATCTATTTAAATCAGTATTCTGAGTGTTGTGTATTGCAAGAAAATATATATTCATACAAGAGCAGTGTTGGGATGAAGTTACAAAATATCGAAATTACAGGCAGATAGGAAAGTAATGAATTTTGGCAAGATATCCCAATAATCCTGCATTCTTCTGTTCCTCACGTTTTTTAAAAAGTTCGTTAAAAATCCCGATGTCCGGACCCCACAGCTCCCTATTTAGCCAGTGGGCGTCATACTGAGAGTGAATGATATAAATATTAAAATACGAACAAAAAAAAACAATTAATTCTTAAAAATGAGGATAAAATAATAGCATTGTTACCTTTTATCTGTCAGTAGCTCCTTCCTGGCTAGTTGCCTTTGGTAGAATTTCGTCATTACTATTGACCTTCGAGTGACCTACGTTCTTCAAGAAGAAATTGAGTAATCAAGAGATTTCATAAACATTCGAGCAATATGTAGCCAAAAGAAGGGTTTGTGGGTGGCACACACTTTGCAACGAAAACGCAACTACTGACAATTAAAATACTTATGATAGCTAAAATCCGCAATGAAACTCATAGTGAAAAAACCTGCCTTCCGACATAGATTTGAAAGAACTAATCCAATGAAATAATAAAATTAAATTAAAATCCATTTGTCCAACTTCAACTTTAAATGAAAACGGTATTCAAAGCGTCCAACATTCCCAAGGAATCCAGACATCGAACCTCCGACGCGTTTTGGCTCACATTTTTCATGGCCATCTCAAGGGCATTTCGTGCTGTACTGTTCCACATACATTAACTGCTAGCTAAGTCGACGTTTTTTAACGAACTTTTTAAAAAATGTGAGGAACAGAAGAATGACAGGATTGTTGTGATATCTTGCCAAAATTCATTATAATAAGCCACGTAGTGATGTTCAAGTGGTTAGACATAATGATTTGAACTGATATTAGTATTAAGATAGGAAAGTTTTTGATGTTGCTTCAAGTCCAGTTCTTACCATTGTGTCAGTTAATCAAAGACAAAAAAGTTGCCCTTTTTCTTTCCTTTTTTTTTTTTTTTTAAATTTCTTTGCTCACATTAGTTGAAATTTTCTAATTTTGAGAAAAAAAGAAAAATACAGCTCACTTCTTTGCGGAAACATACTATATTTTGCAAAAGCCTAGAAATTTACTTCAGTTGGCTTCTGACTATTCATCCGAGGGGCCCAAGTTTGAATCCTGGATGAGGTGTAAGTGGTGTGTTTATCTTACAGCACTGGCTCTATCCCTTCCCTAGAACCAGTGGCTTTAAATTAGGGACTGGGACTGCTTATATCCCTTAGAGTTGCTCACAGTGGCTGTTAAACCCCCAAACAAACAAGCAAAAAACTTACTTTGTGGTTATAATGATCAACTTATTTTCTTTTTGTGTGTGCGGTGGTTGAGGACGGGGTCGTCTAGGGAAATCATCAGGAATACTAGAACTGTTTTTTCAAGCATTCTCAAGGTGCTATTTTGTGTTTTTTAAAAGTAATTAAATCATGTATTTTTCATGGTGCTCTCTATATTATCTCATGGCATGAATGATTTATTAAGCCTGTCTAAGCACTCAGCATAAAATTGTGTGGAGAAGTCTTCCTAGCTTCCTAGCGCATATTGCAATCAGTAAATGATAAATCTATTTACTCTTTTGAAAAGTCATTAGTATCAGAATGGATTCAGTGATTCAGTATGTTGTTGTAATTTTATTTTTTTTTACATACATGTCTTGTTGGTGAGTGAAATGTAGCATGTCTTTAAAACAAAAACAGTCATTTAGGGTGATAAATAAGAACTCTGTAACTCTATGTGCTTATACACAGTTAAGTTTCCATTGGCAAATATGTTTTCAATTGATTGTTTCTCCCTGAAATTGTAGAATTCTGGTCAGTGCCAAAACAAACAGAGCTGCCCTTTCAGAGAGATCTTTAATGCTTGTTAATTGGCCATCTTAAATAGAAAAATTCCTTATATGTTTTATTTCACTTAATCATTGATTTTTGTGTGGGTTCTAAAAGACCTTATCACAATTTCCATATTTAACAGTTATTATGTAGGTTTGAAAAGTAGACTGTCTTATGTAATTTCACTTGAAATGGTCTGTTTAAGTTTAATTTTGTATTTAGTTTGAAAATGTTTTTTTCTTTTGATCTGCATGCCATACTTAAGGAGAATGGGGACAGTGCATGTGTTGCATGTATCAGTTCTGTAGAAGAAGGTATTTGCTTTTTCATTTTGTATAATGCATAATGCTGATGAAAAATATTTAGCTCATCATTTATGTTCCAGAATTTATATACGTATATCCTTCAAAGAAGTGAAATTTTTTCTACATAAACTTGTTTAAATGTATGCGTTTTTCAGAATACTGTTACAAAACATTCACAGAACCCTTTAACTGTTTAGAAAAGTAAATTTGTAGCATATTTTAAGTTGCTTTGTAAAACAACAAGAGCCCTATTTCTGTGTAAAGCAGTACTACATTTTATTTGATTTTGATCCAAGTCATCATGTCAAAAATTCTGAGTATATACTATCTGCAAAATTAAAATCTCAATAAATTTGCCAGCTTTTTTTTTTTACCTTCTCATCTGTGTTAAAAGTACATGTCCATATCCATAATGTCCTAAGTTCTGAAAATACATGTCTATGTTTATAAAGTTAGGAGCTACTAAAGATCCCTTTACTTCACAACCAGTTTTGTTTTCTAACCAACTTTTGTTATAGTAAATCTGACTTTCCTTGCTTTGCTGATGCTGTTGTCTAGTTCCTTATCAAGCTTTCCAGTTACATCAATAATTGGTTTAATTGCCTATGTGGTATTTTCCATATGAATGTTCTTACCCTGTGTTCTGAAGACAATACCCAAACCATAGTATCTTTGACTGTTCATGTTTAATTTCTCCTTGTTTGCCTATGGGAAAAGTGTAACAGCAGTGTCTATAAGATATATCTGTTGGGATTACATCCTGTAGTATTCTTATCAAAAGCAGTTCGTTAAGTATGGTGTATTTGTAAATTTTAGGTGTATGCTTTGAGTGTGACAGCATTAACCTTTTAATCAAGCATCCTGGGAAAATTTTCCATTAAAATAACTTCAGATGCCATTTTTCCACTGGATTTTTTTTTTTTTACTCACTAGCTGAAACAATAAATTTAGTTCAGTTATAAAACACTCATATTAATGTACACAATTCGACTCAGAGAATTCCACACCAGGAAGTATTTGTCAGACAGAACACCATGGAAATTGGAAGGTATGTGCTAACAGTTTGGATTTTGTAAATTGTCACAGTTGATGATCAATCACATGGTGGGTGAGGGAGATAAAAGGACAAAATAGCTCAGCATAGCTAAATTTGGTCGTCCACACTTGGGGGCATGCAGACCATTGCATCAGAGTGATCTTGGTGGGGAAAGCATGTGTACGGAGTAAAAGTACCTAGGTGATGTCATCAGGATTTGTGACATTACACGAACGTCTGTACCAGAGGCTTCATCAGGGTTACGTATGACTGGTTGGTCCCTGCATTGTATCATGGCGGAAACATATCAGGATACAACAACTGTTGGCCGAATATGGTAGCAGTGATTATATTTGCACTTTTAAGGTATTAACCTCTTGCAAAGTGCGCATAGTTTACGTGCAATTCATAAATGAAAAAACCATTAGAAAGTACTATTCACTCACCATAAAGATCATGGTAACCTCCAATGACAACACACTTCCAACACGTCAATCATCGTGATGTAACTGGGCTTCCAAGGTTTACAGACTTCTTGCTTACGCTTCTTACTTCCGGGTGTGAAACATCGTTTTTTTTTGTTTTTTTTCCTTAGCCTTATGAGATGTTACTACTATATAGCTTGTCAATTCCATGAAAAATCACACATACAACTCATTCATACAATTCAAGTAAAAACTATGTACATAACCTTACATTCATGGTGATTAAACCATGGTCAACTGTAATTATCAAACTCCTCCTTCTGTTTCACAACCCCTGCTACTCCCACTGCAAGTGTCACACCCATTCAGCCCCTCACATTCAATCCTCTAGTACTTTCAACAGGCCTCTGTCATCTTCAGGAGGCAGGTGTGTCTCACCCACCCACCACAGCTCAAGTGAGCAGAGCCATCGAGGCATGGGCCCCAGTCGCTATCTCTGAATCGTTGTGTCTCTGGCGCCATCTATTGTCCCTGCTGCTCTTTTTTCCCTCTTTCTTTTTACGCTGCTGTTCAATTTTTAATTAAAGTATAGATTGAACCAGCATATTAATAATTGGAATAAAAAAGAAGCTAAGACAGCATTGACCCAATACTGTATGGAAAATCAACAATGTCCAAGGTTTGAAGATATTAAAATTATTAAGAGCTGTAAAAACGAAAAGCAGTTAAGAATTGCAGAATCAGTGTTAATTGAAAAAAACAGATCAAGATTATGCAACATTAATGAGCCAAGTAACCTAAACGAACAATGGAAAGCCCTAATAAAAATTGAACAGCAGCGTAAAAAGAAAGAGGGAAAAAAGAGCAGCAGGGACAATAGATGGCGCCAGAGACACAACGATTCAGAGATAGCGACTGGGGCCCATGCCTCGATGGCTCTGCTCACTTGAGCTGTGGTGGGCGGGTGAGACACACCTGCCTCCTGAAGATGACAGAGGCCTGTTGAAAGTACTAAAGGATTGGATGTGAGGGGCTGAATGGGTGTGACACTTGCAGTGGGAATAGCAGGGGTTGTGAAACAGAAGGAGGAGTTTGATAATTACAGTTGACCATGGTTTAATCACCTATGAATGTAAGGTTATGTACATAGTTTTTACTTGAATTGTATGAATGAGTTGTATGTGTGATTTTTTATGGAATTGACAAGCTATATAGTAGTAACATCTCATAAGGCTAAGGAAAAAAAAAAAAAAAACGATGTTTCACACCCGGAAGTAAGAAGCGTAAGCAAGAAGTCTGTAAACCTTGAAGCCCAGTTACATCACGATGATTGACGTGTTGGAAGTGTGTTGTCATTGGAGGTTACCATGATCTTTATGGTGAGTGAATAGTACTTTCTAATGGTTTTTTCATGGTAGCAGTGGTTGGAGGAAAGTAATGTACATCGCCATAGTGGGACTATTGCATATAGGTGGACATCTGAACACTTTGATTGCTGCATTTACAATCATTTGCAAAAGTTTAAGACCACCTGTTGGCATTAGGATATTTCTGCCGATCACGTCAGCTATTGTCTGTATTATTCAACTTTCTAACAATGTTGCATCATCCCACAGTGGCAGCTGTTGATAGAGTTGGAGGAAGAATGTGCGTGTCAGTTTGCTTCTGGTTTTCGTGCTGAGAAGTTTTGTGCATATTTTCTACATGTCGAAAAAGGGGCAAAAAACCGTCATTAAGTGTTGCTCAGATGGCACAAATAGTGGCTTTATATCATGAAGGATACTCCGAACGTGACATAAGCAGAAAGGTGAATGTGAGCAAGACTGCTATTCATAATACAATGATGAAATATCGAGATACAAGTGAATTTAACGACCAAAAGAGAAGTGGATGTCCAGGGAAAACAACCCCATGTGATGACAATACCATAAGGTGAATAATTATGCGTTCTCCGAGGAGTTTGTGCAAGAAATTCAACGCCTTTCTACGAGGATAGATCAAAAAAAAAAAAAGGTTACAAGGGTCATAAAAAATGATTGATTAACAATAGACAGAAAATTCAAAAGGGAATTATGAGGCATACTTGCCAATCACTTTTCCACATAATCACCAAATCTGTTCAGGCATTTATCGGAATGCATGACCAACTTGTTTAACCCAGCTCGGTAGAAATCACGTCCCTGCCCATTGATCCAGTTCTCGGTAGCTGTTTTTACATCACTGTCAGAAGAGAACCTTCTTCCAGATAAGTGTTCCTTCAATTTCAGAAAAAGGAAGTAGTCACTGGGTACCAAATCTGGGCTGTATGGGGGGGGCTCCAGACTTCCCACTTGAACTTTTACAGCAATTCTTGAGTTTTGCGTGCTGTATGGGGCCTGGCATTGTCATGCAGGGAGATGACACCATCACTCAACATGCCAGGCCGTTTACGTCGGATGGCTTCACGTAACCTTGTCAAAGTGGCACAATAACGATCGGCATTAATGGTATGGCCACGCTCCAGATACTCGATAAGGATAACACCGCATGCATCCCAGAATATGGTTGCCATAACTTTACCAGCAGAGGGTGTAACCTTAAACTTCTGTTTCGTTGGTGATCCAGCGTGTTTCCACTCCATACTGGCTCTTTTGGTTGTGGGGACGAAGTGATGAAGCCAAGTTTCGTCCCCAGTAACGATGTGATCAATGAACTGCTGGCCGTGGGCATGGTAACGCTGCAGAAATGTGAGGCTGCACATCATTCGTGTGGCTTTCTGCTCCTTGGATAACGAACGTGGTACCCAGCGGGCACAAACCTTGGAATATCCCAAAACATCAGAAACGATAACGCTGAACAGTACCATAGCTGAGTCCCAGCTCTGACACCATTGCACACACAGTTACTCGTCGATCATTTTGAATCATTTCGTTAACTTGTGCCGTGTTGATTTCTGTCGTTGACGAACTTGGAAGGCCGCTCGCTGCCCTGTTGCGGTTTTCCACATCCTCTTTGCCCGATTGAAAAGAGCAACACCATTTCGCTACATGTTGTCGGCTGATTGCTTCTTCACCATAAACTTCCACTATTTGACTGTGAATTGTAGATGCGGACACATTCTTTGCCCATAAGAACCGAATTACGGCTCGCACCTCCAAGCGGGACCACTTTTCTAAACGTCTTGCCATTTCAATCGCTCTCACGCGTCTGCGAACTTGCACTAACTTCCCAAACAACCGCTGTCAGACAACTAGCGCCGTCTGTCTCCACTCTGGGCAACAAATGTATGCTCCACACTAATTACTTTTCCTATGCTGCTGCTTGTAACCTTTTTTTTTTTTTTTTTTAGATCTATCCTCGTACATTCAAAAGGGTCTGATATTAGTATCAGCACTGTTTCCCAATGTCTTAGCAAATATATTGGATTAAAGTCTTATAAACGTGCACATAAACCTAGGCTAACCTCTGTCATGAAAAAGAAGAGACTCCAGTTGGCAAAGCATCATCAATCGTGGACTGCTGAAAATTGGAGCCAAGTTCGTTTTTCTGATGATTCAACTGTGCATCAACTTGAATCACATGTTCGACGACCAAAAGGCAAAAGTTTTGATGAAAAATACACTGTTAACACCGTGAGACATCCGCCTAGTCAGATAATATGAAGTGCTATGTCAGCATCTGGTACTGCTTCATTATCCTTTTTGCCGAAAGGCCCTACCATGACTGGTCTTTTTTATGTGGAAATATTAAGTGAGAAGCCGTTAACTCATATGCAAGTGTACAGATGCACAATCTTTATGCATGATGGTGCCAATCTTTATGCATGATGATGCCACAGAAAAAAAAACAGTAAATGACTACCTGCAGAGGGAAAACATAACTGTGCTTGGCTAGCCCGGTAATAGTCCCGAGCTTAACCCCATCAAAAATTTGTGTACCATTTTAAAAGGCAAGGTAGCAGAAAAACAGCCACCAAATAGATTTGACTGATGCGATAAAGTACATGTGGTGCAAAGACATTTCAAGTGACTGCTGCAAATCCCTCATTTAGAGTATACCACATCGTATTCTGTCTATTATAAAAAACAAAGGTGGCCACACAATGTACTGATTTTGGTCTTTTTGTGTTCTAAAGAATGTAAGTACATATTCATCTGTGGTGTCATTTTTTCAAATATCTCTGACTAGTAATTAGTTTTCTGTGAAAATCTTAATTTTCAATAAATTGACAGGTGGTCTTAAACTTTTGCAAATGACTAATGACAAGCCACAGCAGACAACATTAAAAGGTGTACAGGCAGCTGTTCACATCTCGGTATCAGTACAAGCTGTGAATTGCAAATCAGCTAAAGTAGTTTGCGCTCTCGACAACCATTGTGATGACTGAAACTCGCCGTGGCACATCATATTGCAAGGTCACAATGATGCCGTACCAAACATGCATGTCAGAACAAATGGAATCATGTATTCAGTTACGAGTATCTTTTCTGTCTCAATGCCGGCAATCACCAATTAAGAGTTTGCAGACAACGTGGCTTCCGAATTGATCTTGCTTCCATCTATGCACACCGTACTGCTCCTCAGCCTGGTGTTAATAGTTTGGGGCACTGTCAGCTTCAATAGCCATTCATGACCATTACACATAGTGGGTACAATGACAGCATGACAATATGTCGACGAGGTGCTGTGGTCTATATTGTTGCCATATCTTTGTGCTATCACTGATACCCAGTTTTAACAAGATAGTGCTCACCCACACACTGCTAACATCAGCAGACAGTGCCTACAAGATGTCTAAGTGCCACCCTGGCCAACATGATCCCCAGACTTCTCTCCAACAGAGAACGTTGTTGAACATCATTGGCAGATGACTTAATGCTTCTGCATGATCCTCTCACTATGTCGATGAATTGTGGATACAGATCAAAGACACCTAGTCAGTGATACCTCAAGACACCATCCAGGAGCTTCTCCACTCAAGAATGTCATGCTGTGTTTCCGAAAATATAGCCCAGCCTGGTAGTCATAGATCTACTGACTCAGGACACATTATATTGTTTCCTCGCCCATCGCATTCATGTTGTGAGATTTCTTAGCCCCCAGGTCACAAAAAGATAATTGTAAATATGTATGTGTATATTTATTCCCCACGTGGAATTTCTTTGTTCGTACCATTTTCAGGCAGAGCAGACAAAATCAGCATGTTTGGTGTCAGATAAACACAATTAGCCACATTACAATTGGCTTAGTAGATAAGTATTTGAAGTGTATTACACCTGTGTTGTGTGGTAGTGGGATTATCTCAAGGAAGGGCATGTTAATGAGTGAAACGCAAGATTAAGGGTGTTTACAGGTAGCCCCAGGTAGGTGGGATTAACTCGGAAATCCGGTATAGGAGCTTTTCTGAAGTTCTAAGAGAGAACAGACACTTTTTACTTTCGAAGTGGAAGCGAGAGAGATGGGACCTTGAGTTTGGTGAGAGAGTTCGGGTCTTGGATGTGACATTGGAGAAATTTTTTCAAAGAGCGACTGATATTGGGTCGCGTAGCTGAAGCGACGGTTTATGGGAAACATTAAGTTTGTGTCTAGTGTTGAATAGAATGGATGTAGACCAAGTTAAATGGAGCATTCCATTAACCAGCCCTAGAGAAGTCCCCAAGCCACATCGTTTTAGCAGAATAAACTGTCTGTTTTGGTTATTGTTACAAAGGTTCCGGATTTTATAATTTTTTTCCAGCAGTGATTCTTTTGGAGAACAAACCAACAAAATTATGTGATGGCTCTCACTAGATCATGGCTCTATGGAGAAAGAGCTAGAAAGGAGCAAGGGTCATTACACATGTAATTCCTCAAAAATTAAATCACTTCTTTCCCACCTATTTGTCTATACCGGGTGGTTCAAAACTATATGTCAAAAATGTAAAGGCAGGTAGAGGGGACCTAAATAAGCAGATTTCGTATAGGAATGTGTGTGCGGTAATGCCGCGTTGAGCCAGTAGAGAACGCTGATGAGTGCGGCGTATTAAAGTGCTTCGCCAGCTGGATTCTTCATTTCCCGCACGGATCTCGAGAAGCATGCATCGTTACACCAATGCGGAGCTGGCCGATATGCATTTCATGTATGGGGCTGCACAAGGAAATGGATTAGCTGCTCAACGGATGTACAGGGAGCGATTCCCGGATAGGAATCAGCCGGATCGTCGAACATTAGAGCGGCTTCATCGGGAGTTAAGCACGAGTGGATCGTTTTATGCTTTCAGGCGTGATACTGGCATTGGAAGATATCGCAGAACTCCTGCAGTGGAAGAAAGAATACTAAACACAGTAGAGGATAATCCATCGACAAGCTCGAGAGCTGTAGGACGTGGGTTGGGTGTGAGCCATCCGACTGTTTTGAGGACTTTACATGAAGACGGAATGCATCCGTATCATTTACAGAGAGTGCAAGCAATGATCCCTGACGATTATCTTCCACGTCTCAACTTTGCCCGTTGGTACCTACAGCAGACTGCAGCCAATCCAACCTTCCCTGCAGATGTTTTATTCACTGATGAGGCTACCTTTACGCGGTCGGGTATGTTTAACATCCATAATTCTCGCCTGTGGGCTCATGATAACCCACATGGCACAATAACACACGCCTACCAAGAAAGGTTTTCCATTAATGTTTGGGCAGGCATTATGCACAATAATTTGGTAGGACCATACATTCTACCTAGTCGTTTAACTGGCCACACATACGGCATCTTCCTACAGGTGGTCTTACCTGAACTTCTGGTCGATGTTCCTCCAGATGTTCGCAAATGAATGTGGTTCCAGCACAATAGAGCCCCAGCTCACTTCAGCCGAAACGTCAGGAATCACCTGACGCTGTCTACGGTCAGCATTGAGATAGGACGGGGCGGACCAGTTCCCTGACCACCACGTTCTCCTGATTTAACCTGCTTGGATTTCTTCTTTTGGGGTCATATTAAAAGCCTCGTGTACGAGAGTCCCGTCACATCTGCAGAAGATCTTGTTGCTCGCTTGTCTGTTGCTACTGGACACGTGCTCGACATGCCTGACGTCTTTTCTAATGTACGCCTATCCATGCGCCGACGCTGTGAATCTTGTATCGCTGTTGGTGGCCGCTCTTTCGAGCACCTTCTGTAAACTGTTAATAAATTTTTTATTTCTTTTGTCTTTACTTGTCTTTTCAGTTTCCTGTGATTCATACTGCTTTACGCGCTAGCGCTTTAATGCGGCATTACCGCACACACATTCCTATACAAAATCTGCTTATTTAGATCCCCTCTACTTGCCTTTACATTTTGGACATATAGTTTGGAACCACCCTGTATGTGTGGCAAGTTTAGTCTCATTTCACTCATTTCTTCATGGCGTGGCATTTTCTATGTCGAGCTATGTAGTTAACAATAATATGGCTCAACCATTTACACTCATATGTTTAACAAAACATCTGATATTGATGTGTAATTTTTGCACAAATAAATTGCATTCCACCAAAGTTTCGTGACATAGTACAATAACTTCTCAATGATCTTACTTTATGTTTGTCTTCCAACCCTTAATTTTAAGACTTAGTTATTGGTATCTGTTGTTTTGTCACTCACAAAATCTTGGCTCATAATTTTATTGTCATGTCAATGTGTGCTGACAAATATTTTGTGTGAGTTTATATGTCAACCACTAGGTGTGTTATTTACACCCGATTTCTTTTTCTTTTTTACTTGTAGTTGTTTGTTGTTACCATGACTGGTTTGTTTTGTCAGTTAGGGAAACGTGTGAGTACTTTTGCATCCCTAATCAAATGCAATTTTGGTAGAGCTCTGCACCTTTACAGATGCAATTTTGGTTGAATTTCTGCACCTTTACAAACGCAGTTATGGTAGAATTCTGCACCTTCACATTTTTTAATTCATTGATTTTCTAGTTGATGCATTCCATGGCTTCTTCACATAGGTACTTGTTTTATTTATAGCAATGCAATGCTGTGAACCTGTATGTGTTCATTTGTGTGTTGCACTTTTAGATCAGTTCGGGAATGATTTCCCTCATCTTTATGTTCTCTTTCTCACTGTTATCACTTCCACAAAAAGTTTCTTTATTGTAACATTGAAAAATTGCACTATTTTGCTTTTATATCTATGTGCATTAGATTTGCTTCCTGTATACTGCGTGATTCATAATTATTGTTGGGGTTTCCGTGGCCTGGCATGGTCAAACTGTAACTGACCAAATAAAACTGCCTACAGTATAAACAAGTTCACCATGGAAAGTTTTATGTGGCAACACGGTACCCACTGAACTGACGCCATACTTCAAAATGGCAACTGTTCAAGAAAAAAGAAATGTGCTTAATCTGGTTCTTTGAAACAAATTCAGTTATCACAACACAACGTCGTTACAGAATGCAGTATGGCAGAGCTCCACCTTCCAATAATGCTATTTGATGTTGGTTAAAGCAGTTTCAAAAGACTGGTAGTCTGCAGCATCAAAAAGGAGCAGGAAGACCGAGCACTTCGCAGGACAATGTTGATGGTGTCCAGAGGTCTTTTCTCGAAGCCCTCAGAAGTCAATGAGATGAGCTGCATCACAGTTAGGTATGCCACAAGCGACTGTTTAAAGGGCTCTGCATAACCGCCTACAACTCCGTGCATACAAACTGCATATTGTACAGGGTTTACAGCGGGACGATAAACCCCGCCGTTTCCAATTTGCCCAAGACATTTTGTCAAAAGTCGAAGCTGATGAACATTACCTGTAGACATAAATATTTAGTGATGAAGCTACGTTTTTCATCTTAGGGAGGGTACATCAGCATAACTGCAGAATATGGGGCTCCGAAAACCCTTGCGCCATTCGAGAAGTCAAACGAGATAGTCAAAAGGTGAATGTCTGGTGCACTTTGTCATGTTCGGAAGTGTTGGGGCCCTTTTTTTGCGTGGAGAAAACAGTGAGAGCGATGACCCATCTGGACATGCTACAGCTGTATCTGTTGCTTTAGTTGGAAGATCAGCAGCCCAATGTGGTGTTCCAGCATGATGACGCACTGCCGCAGTGGGCTGTTATTGTTCGAGAATTTTTTTACCTGCATTTTCCTGGGCACTGGGTTGGGCATGGTGGGCCCATTCCATGGCCTCAGCGCTCATCCGATATTACGCCACTGGATTTCTTCCTGTGGGGATACGTGAAAAACATTTTTTTCCAGACCCCTGTGACCTCCCTCGATGACCTGAAGACCAGAATTGGTGCTGTGATAGCAACAGTAAAGCCACAAATGCTGGCGAACACTTGGCAGTAAATTGATTATCGCTTGGATATCTTACATGCCACGAAAGGCATGCATTTCGAAGTGGTTTAGCAATCTGATGTGTTGATTCTACAGGTAATAAGACTTTTAGTTGTCATATTCTGTTTGCGGTTTTATTTTGTTGTTTCCCGTTTTCCGATTATATGCCACTGAAACCCTGACAATAATTATGTATCACCCTGTATATATTTTTTCTTTGCATGTGATTGAGACATTTCATAAATTTCTCATAAAAAGTGTCTTACTGGAATTGTGGCTCTTGTTCTTGAGTATTTGCTGATTTTGTGGCTTTTGGCTTTGTCCAAACAAATATTTCATGAAATGAGCAGCATATGAATGGCATTTTCATTGAAAAGTAATTTTCTGAGTGTAGCAGAATTTTGCACAGATTATTTTCTTTCATTATATGATCTTTTGTTATACTGATGTCTGACACTGTTTATCTGTTGTTAAGTCTAATATTCTTCGCATACTAATTGTCAAAAGGCACCAGACACCCCTTCTCATTTCAGCTCTTTGCCAATCTACAGCTGGTACAAATTGTTGAAATCTGCGTAATTTGGAAATGATATACAGTGTAAAGCTGTATTTGTGGCTTACATCTGTGGTCAACAACTTCTTTTTTAAATGTTCAAAGTAAGTATCATTGAATGTAGCAAACTGACAAAAGTTACTTTATGGTGCAGCTGTCTGTACTCATACATTCCAGTGGTCCACAAAAATTGGAATATGGAAGTTGTTGATCCTTGAAGGTAGTGTTCGTCTGTACAAAGGCTGTGATTGAGTGTGTGCTGTTACAATGATAAGATACGAGGAAGTGTTGATTAGGCCTTGGTTTTTCACAGAAAGAGTGGAGTCAGGGATGAATGGTTTTAATGCATTGTTGTCTCCAGGGTCAGTCAACATGCTTCTGACATCAATGCTCCAGCTCCTTTATAAGCCTTTCAAACAGAAATCTGCTTATTGTGCCCGAAGCCACATATCAACAGCTGATGTGGCATCATAAGTGGACTGAAATTTTGTTCCCTTCAAATGTTTCTTAAATTTGGAGGACAAATAATAATCGGATAGGTTTGAGATCTGGTGAGTAGGTAGGATTTTCAACAGTTCAAAGATAATTTTATAAAACTTTGCCCGAGTGATGCCAGCCATGTGAGCCAAGGCATTGTCCTGAAAAAACATAATCTATTTTGACAACTTTTCCCCTACATTTTGATTTAAGTTCCTACTTCACCTTGTCCAGAAGAAATGTATATGTTACTGTGACAGTGGCACCCTTTTACTTATAGTTCATTAGCACTACCCCACCCTTGTCCCAGAACACAGACATCATCATCATTGTCTCTCCATTCTTTGGATTGTTCCTTGGACTCTGGATCATACAGATGCATCCACATTTCATCCATGGTTACCAGTCAAGCCAAGAAACTATCCGCATCCTGCTGAAAATGCTGTAACATTGCTTAAGATGCTGCAATTCGTGACTCTTCTGATCCTCAGTCAGGCATTTTAGCTCCCATTTGACTAATAGCTTTCTCATGCCCAGTACTTCATGGATGATGAATCCAACACATTCACAGGAAATTCCCAGAATCTCTGCTATCTTGCTTGCATAGATATTTTTTCCTTTCAAAATCATGTTGTGCACAGCATCCACATTTTGTGAAACAGTGACCACAACAGGCCTTCGTGCAAGACCTTTTCTAGACTCAGGTGAGTGGAGCACTTGCCTCAGACCCTACACTTTAGAGGATCCCACTGATCATGGGCGCAAAAATTATCTAGATAAAATGCAATCTGCAGAATAAAACAAAATTATTATGAATAACCAGTCCAGCCAAGTGAATGTTACCTCATTTGTATGAGATATATTGCCAAATTTCAGTATTGCTTTAAAAATTTTATTGGCAATTCCAGTTAATGCTGCCACAGTAGAATGGAGTTTCTCTAAATTAAAAGTTAATAAAACAAATATATTAGAACTACAGTGAATTAAGAAAAGTTATCTAATTTGGCATTACTGTCAGTAGAACATACATTATGTGAAAATCTGGATTACAACAACATAATTAATGATTTTACTGAAATGAAGGCAAGAAAAATAAATTTTCTAGAATAAACTTGTAATAATTTAGGAATTTTGTATGTAGTTTTATATCTTATGCCCACTGGTCTTATTAAAAGAAGATTCTGTTCTCTAATCTGGATTTCAGCATTATCTGCCACAAATATCATATCATTGCATTTGTCTAAATGTGATACATTGCAATAAGGCTTGCTGCCCAATGAAATCAACAAACTTTTCATTGAGATTCCGAAAACAATTGAAAAAAAGCCCTCCTTTTCGATATTTGTTTAATTTTGAGCTCTATGGAAGATCCCCATTTTCATTTCTATTTTATAAATTCCTAGTAAGACCATGGTCAACACTGAAAGAGATCACATACTAGAAATGCAGTAATTACAGCCTAAAGAGTTCAAGAGTGCACTCATTTGATATTAAACAAATATGTCAGTACCTCTTCTCTATGCATTATTCTAAAACTTCATCGATAGATCACAGTATACCTCACATGGGCACGTGAATTTTAAAATTTAATTTTTTGATCAAATTGTTTATGACAGTGGGGAGCCATGCCAAAGTATTTGTCTGGAGCCCCACACACCCTAGGGGTGGCCCCTGCCTTCATGGACCATCTTCATCTTCAGTGCTGAAATGTCTTGTGTTAAATTTGACAACAAAGTTCTTAACTGTGGAGTAAGGGAAGACACTGATTGCGTAATGTCTGACATTTCACTGTGAATTTCTCCTTTTGCTCTCTTCCCTTTCAGAAACTTAATTATCCCTCTGCTCTCCTTGAAAGGATGCCATCTTTACTTAAGACCTGAACCTAAAGTGATTAATCATGTTGCTGTGGATTTAGAATTGGTCAGAAAATATCACATGATATATACAGGGATTGAAAATTATTCAGTGAGAATCGTGCTGCAGGGGAGTTGGCAATGTACCAAGAGAATCTAATGGGTATCACCTATGTAATGTACCTTCATGATGTACCCCTGGGTTAGAATGGTTGAATCCTCTCTTGAACTCATGTGTAGTAGTGACGCAAGCACACCTCATAGTTGGTATGCAGCCTAAAGCCCATTTTTACGAAGTTCGGGTATCGTTGTTGGCTAAAAATAGTTTATTTTTAATTATTTATTAATTTTATTTATTTGTAAGTACATCCTTGCAGATGGTGGAATTAGTTACAGAAAATGCTACAAACATCATTGTGCGTTAATATCATAGTGCATTAAAAGTGATAATTACAATCTTACATGACATGCTTTATGAAAACGATTATAACTTACATTAACAATATCTGGACATTCTTCAAGTGATTTTTAAAGTCTATACATTTTGCATAATGGAAAAATTTTCCCATCATCAGTCATGCAGAATGGCACTGCAAATACTTAGCATTTTGTCCTTCATGAACTTGGCACATGGAAATTTAATAGGTTTACAATTTGAATATTGTCTCTCTCTCTCTCTCCATTGATGATACTGTATAGAAACTTAAGTTGGAGAGCCTTCCTTCTTGATTGTGGAGAGGTCATCTTGAATAATTAAAGAAGCCAGCCATCAGGATATCGTTGATATGAACACCAGTAGATTCGTGAAAAAGGTGCCATGGAAATCCTTTCTAAACTTTCTGAATTTCATTTATTAGTGTTACAAGGCTAGGGCTTTAAATGATCACCACATACTCTAGTGAAAATCTGACCATAGTTTCAAAAATGTGAATAAGTGTCTGAGGATTTGAAAAATACTTAGAATGTCGCATGATGAAACCAAGATTTCTGTATGCAAAACATATAATTCTTTCGATATGGCTTTTAAAGTTCAAGTTGGAATCAAATGTGATTCCCAAGTTCTGGGCATTGTTTGTCCGGCTAAGAGAATAGTCACCAGCTTTGTAGTCAAAAAGAGTTGAGGTTCTTTTCTGCAAAAAGGAAATGACATGACATTTGGAGATGTTGGTAGAGATGGTTTAATGTACACCACTGAAGCAGGTTATTGATGTCAGTTTGAAGAGCAAGACCATCATCAAGAATCTGTACATTGCAATAAAGCTTGATATCGTCAGCGTACAAGATACAAGGGCCATCAATGTAAAAGGGAAGGCCATTAATATATATGGAAAACAAAAGTGATCGTAAATTAGAGCCTTGGGGTATTCCAGATGTGGCAACATAGGGATCAGAAACATAGTTGTTATAAATAACAGACTGGAATCAGTTGAAAAGACAATATTTAACCAAGGACAGCAGTACCATGAAGGAATATTATGAAGGACTACAACAAGCTTGTAGAGCATCTGGTTTACTATATAGTTTGGTAGTAAGGCTGGTGGCAGCCTTAAAAAAAGGACAGAGAAATGTGGCTTATGATCCTGGGCACGGATGTTTCCAGATGAGTGAAACTCAAGTGATCACTTTGTCTGCACTATTGGATAATGACCGGCAGTGGACAATTCATGAACTCGCCCACAAGAGTAACTTTTCACATACGACTGTGCTGCACATTTCGAAAAAAATTACTAAATATGCCAAAAAACACATCACATAGGGTGCCTCATGCTTTAAGTGATATTGAAAACTGGCAACATTACGAGGCAACTCTACTCCATTTAGAACCGTATTAGTGTGAAGGGGACACACTTCTGTGGCGTTTCCTTACATTGGATGAAACATGGGCGCTGTGTTATAAACTGGTACTCTAATGTCAGTCTAATGAATGGAGGCATTATAACTCACTGTGCCAAACAAAGGTCTGACAAAAACCCAGTAACTTTAAGGTGATGATCTTCGTTGTCTATGACTGGGATGGCATCGTACTGTCACACGCAGTACCTCCAGGACAGATGGAAAATGCAGTATATTATGCACATTTCCCCAAACAAAAACTAGAAATGAGCATAATGTTCAGCTCTCCATTAGAAGCAGCATCATTTGCTGGAACATACTCCAATATTTTTGCATGACAGTGCTCACTACCATGTTGCTGGCATTGTTACTGACCTGTTGATGGGGTTGGGAAATGTCATACCTCCCTCCCCATAAAGGAAGGATATATAGAGAAGATACTGCCTGTATTGAGCTGAAACTCATGACGTCATGAAGTTGACTGCAGCGCACCCACGGCCTAAAACAGAACTGCAATTGATTGACAGCTGGGCTTCCCAGGAATCACCGCGAACCACACGACTTTGTCCATTTCAGCTGTTTGAGCTTTGACCTCCCTGCAGAGTGGTATACGACATATACCTATTATTTTCCGTATTCTTTTTGGTTTGCATCTTCCAGTTTCCTGTAACATTCTAATAAGTGGCATTATTTTTGCTTATTCCTCACTGATTGTTAACTTTTCCTTTGTAAATTCCATTACTTAGGTTTCTACATGTTTTTGTTGCACATTTCATTAACGCATACTTTGTCATTGTTTTCTTTACGTTCAATTCTGATTTGTATTCCATTGTCATCTGTTTCGATATCTACGTTTTTGGCTTCAATATATATGGATATTTCGTTATTGTCATCTTTCCGATGCCTCACTTGGCTTAGATTGGGACAGCAGTTGAGGACAAAGGTCGTGAGGATGGGGGGACAACAGAAGGGTGGCGCAGAGTAGATGACACCCCCCAGCACTGGGTAGCAACCATTGCCGACGGGATGGATTCACTTCACAGTTTGGTTATGTTTTAGGTCCATGGGGGTGCCACTTTCTATGGGAGGAGTTTCCATGGGCTCCTGTGTCTGTTTCCACTCTATAATCCTTCCTTTATGTCCCTCCCTATTCACCTGATTTAAGTCCCTGTGTCTTGGATTTGTTTCCAAAGATGAAAGCACCCCTTCAGAGGATTCATTTCAAGACCACCGACAACATTGTAAGAGCTGCAGGCTGGTTTATGGGGAAGAGCAATACATCTTGCCTTTGCTAACAACGTACAGAGACTTCCACACAAATGACAGCAGGTTTTGGATAATGCTGGCAATTATATTGAAGGGATATAGCTGATGAGAGTCGGATCCTATGTTATATCCCAATGTAGCCATTATGTTCTCACTAATAAATTTCCAACCCTTGTATAATACTTTCTGTGATGCAACCAATGAGCCATTACATTATGATCACCCCCAGTCTAGAGAAATGAGCGCACCTGGAGACTGAACGGTTGCACAGGTGAAGTTCACTGATCAGTATATATACAATCCAAGGACTGGCTTTCAGTTAGTAGAGTGTTCAGAGTCAGAATGGGGAAAACTGCCACGTTTCATCGGAGTTTGATAAAGGACAAATTGTGATGGCACTGTGCCTTGGAACTATGATCTCGGAAACGGCGTGGCCTGTGGGTTGTTCACATGTGTCACTGTAGTGAGTACGTATCAATAGTGGTGCACAGATGGCCAAACAACAAACCATTGTCCAGCCGTGTGTCGTCGTTAGCTCATTGATGTCAGAGGGGAGCGAAGACTGTCATGCATTGTTCACAGTGACTGCAGGGCCACAGTGTGACAAATCACCTGCCAACAACAACAACAGTGGTGATCAGGGCAATGTGTTATAGCACACAGTTCATCGAAGCCTGCGTAGCCGAAGACCCAGCCAGGTCCCTATGCTCACTGCATGTCATCGCCAACAATGCATGAAATGGGCAATGCCACACTGCCAGAATCATCAAGGTTGGAGCGTGGATGATAGGAAGAAAGTGGCCTGATCTGACGAATGACGAATCAAGATTCCTGGTGCATCATGTTGATGGCCGAGCGCAGATACGGTTGATGGCCGAGCGATCACCGACGGAGACTATGGCACCTGGATGCACTGTTGGACAGAAACAGGGCAGCGGCAGTGTTATGCTGTGGGTGATGTTTTCTTGAGACACTTTAGGCCCCATTATCCCAATAGGACAATCCCTGACAGCTGTCAGGTATCTGAACAACATTGTGAACCAAGTTCACCCATTCATGGCAGCTGTGTTTCCTGCTGGTAACGGTCTCTACCAATAGGATAATGCGCCATGCCACACTGCCAGAATCGTCAAGGAGTGGTTTGAGCAACATACTAGTGACTTTTTTTTAATGTTCTGCCCTCCAAATTCACCTGACATGAACCCAATTGAACATTTCTAGTTGGCAAAGCAGGTTTGCACTAAATTATCACCACCCTGAAATGTACGTGAACTGGAGGACCTGTTGTTGACATTATGGTACCAGATACCCCCAGATACCTATCGCCACCTCATTAAATTGATAGCTCACTGAGTGGCAACTGTTTTGTGGGCTAAAGAGGGTTCTACAGCTTATTAGGTAGGTGGTCATAATGTAATGGCTGATCGGTGTATGTTTCATTTGTCAAGCAAAAGAGGAAGGTGTGAAAGCCAAAGATCAGCATCTCCTTGTACATGTCATCTGACAAAGAGTGCAAGTCATTAGGTTGTTCATCATTCTTATAATCGGTGATCATGAAAAGGGATTCTGGTAAGTGATATGCAATGCCATGAGTATATTTAGAAATGACAGTTGGATCTGGATTTTGGCAAAACCAAGAGGGAAAGCATCTGACTGACAGCTCCATTATCACATCAGTGAAATTTGGACCAAGGAATGCCCAGCATTTCTTTTAATATCTGGCACTAAGTCTGTTTGTCATTTGTACTGCCACTGCTGTTTTAGACTTTCTGGGCAGTTGTTTATAGCATGACTACAACAGCTTACAAATAATTAATATACCAAGCCAAATAATTAATTTGCCAAGCCACAAAACAAAAACATTGCACATGTCTGCACAGTGTTTGCAAAAAACATGTGCTTTGAGCTTTTATACTTCTGAAACCATGGCTACGTAGCTGGCTCATTGCCGCCTTGGTGGTACGCCGGCTTATGTTAGGTCCAGGTTTGTATCCTGGTGAAGCATGGGTGTTGTGTTTGTCTTACAGCACTCATTCTCTCCCTTCCCTGGAACCAGTGGCCCTAAATTAAGGACACACGACTGCTTATAGCCCACTGAGTTGCTCGTGGTGGTCATTAAAATTCCAATAAAAAATTTAAAAAAATCCATATTTTACAAGAGTTGATGTTTTTTGGTCTTTATATATATATGTGAAATTTTCTTGTCTGTAGTTGTATTGACATTGTCTTTTGATAGACATGTAGAGGCCAAAAATGTTCTAAGCTGTGTAAGAAAACCAAATAGGGCAGACATAGTAATAATGAAATGTAATTTGCCAACTAATCAGACATTCAGTAGCACGTAGTCCTGAGGAAGGGTAGAAGTGCAACCCGAAAATTTGACATGATTTCCTTTTATTTCTTAGAAAAGGACTGGAAATAGAGAGAAGAGGTACAATATTAAATGATTTGAAAGGTTGGAATCTACCTTATGAATGGCAACACTTAATATAGCTGTAGCCCTGAGGAAGGGTAGGGGTGCTACCGGAAAATTTGACTTATAATTTCCTTTTATTCCTTAGAAAAAAATCATGACTTGGAGATGCCTAGTCCTTTGTATAATGCATAGTCATTTTTATAAATGCTACACAAGTTCCTTGGAAGTTTATCCTCCCCCTCCCCTCCATTCTATTCCAGTTTTAGTGTTATTCAGAATGCCTCCTTAACATATGCATAATTAATAATACAATATAAAAATTATTGTGAATATTTTGTTCATTTCATTTTCAAAATTTGAGATGAAAAATATGAGTTGTTCCACCTAAAGAATTTTTTTGAAGTTCACTCTTTTAATTAGTAATAGTCGCATAATTTCGAATGCATATGGTGGTTCCACCTAAAATCTCTGCCTTAGGTTTCCAATGGTAAAACTTTACATATTTTCTTCGCAATTAATGAAAATTTGCGAAGGATGAAAATTTTCACATCGATAAAACTAACTTTAAGTTATAGAATGGGATGTTTAATACTTGCTAAAACATAACCATAATTGAGCAATCCAGCATTTGTTTGTCTAGTGACGTCATCAATGTATAGGCTGCGCCATCTAGTAATAGATCTGAACACTACTCAAAGAAAAATGATTGATTTTTATTATAATTATGGTTATGTTTTAGCAAGTATTAAGTATCCCATGCTATAACTTAAAGTTAGTTTCATCAATGTGCAAATTTTCATCCTTGGGAATACATTAATTGCGAAGAAATACACAGAGATTTTAGGTGGAACCACCATAATAGGAAAGTAACCTCCATCTTGTAGGCTACCAATTATTCATGTTATGTTGTGCAGCCACAATGAGAAAACCTAAACCGAAATATTCATTTAGTTGTTCTTGTGCTAAAATTACTGTGTCTAAAAACTAATAAAGAAATGCAGCAAAAGGAAATAGTCATGTCCAAAACTAAGCCTATAATATGGAGTCTTTTGTTGAATCACTGTGCGTCATAATGTAACTGTTTCCCTTAAAGTTTGAATTTCTAAAAAATTATTTTTCATCCACTTTACATGCCAACGTTGTTTGCCCGCAAAGAAAACTCTTATGCAGTAAAAGATTGGTTATGACTATTACAAAAATTAAAAAAAAATGTAAGTAATGTTTCATTTTTTGTAGAAAAATTTACTAACATTTATTTTTAGCGATATTTTACTGTGTATCTGTATTTGCATTCCATATGCTGTAATTGCTTCATTAGTTTTAACTGTTTGGTATGATAACCCTTCTTGTAACAACAGATTTAATTTTGTGAACCCTGTGCTGAATCTTTAAATCCCCTATATTATTGTTTTATGCCATACTTTTTGGTCATGGGTAAATACTTTGCTACAAATTAATGAGCTCCTGTTTTCACTGTAGAGCCACATTCAGTTGCAGCAAAGTAATAAAACAAAGTGAAATAGTTTAAAGAAAAGGCAATGTTTTGTCTGCTATGTGATCACTTTATTTCGATTAACAGAAGCTAGTTTTCATTAAAATATATTCTTTTATTCTTTTTTTGTATTTCTTAAATTGTTTTAAAGCATACTACTTCTCATTGGTATTTTTCATGTAAATGTTACTTACATCTTGTAAATGCTTTCTTTGTATAACAGACAAAAAATGCTTAACATTTTTGTAAAATATTCTGTCAGCTATTTAAATGTCCATATGTTGTGAAGTTCTCCATTTTGAAGGTCATGTGACTTAAATATTTTGAAATTCTCATATGTGCATTTTCCTCACTAATTACATTTCTGTGCTTTTGATTGTTTTAAAACATCTGATTTTTGGATTCCCCTTTTTTCCTATTGTTTTTCTAGCAATAAGTATTTCTTACTTAAAGAAGGAATTTTGTCCTCTTCTCACATTTGAAGACATTACCACTTTCTGAGGTTAAGATAATGTTAATCATATTGCCCATTTTTTCCAGTCATCTAGCAAACATTAGATATTTCACATGGTAACTAAGAACTGGGATGTTGCTCCTTTCAGATTTTCAGTGCTTTGGAATTTTCTTAACATGAGGCAGCAAACTGTGAAAACTAAATTTTGTCTACTTTTAATTTCACAACTTTTCTCACATTTCAGTATGATTAAACCTTGATTGAAGCATAAGATTCCTTTGATTTTCATCAATAAATTGAAACAAGTTGAATAAATTTCTTGTGTGTGTGTATATGTATATATATATTTACATATATATTATATTATATATTAGAAAGGCTGTTCCATAAACACTGAGAGTATTTATTTTTTTTTTTTTGAGTTAGAAACAGTGAAAAGGGAGGAAATAACCACGCAGACAACTAACTGAATTAAGGAAATATCTATGGCAACAGTCATTCACGGTGGCAAACAATTTTGGTTTTGTTATTGCACAGTTGTTTTAGGTACGTCTGCATTTCACCATACAGCTATGGAAGTGGGTGATTCAGAGTTAAGAAGTGAAATGCATTGTGCAATAAAATTTTGCCATCATTTGGGTAAAACAGCTCCAGAAACAGTTGATTTAATAAGATAAATAATTGGATGAGTCAACGATTTTTAGATTGCACCATGATTTCAAAAAAAGGCATTCGTTGGCAGAACTTGCTTCTAGGCTTGGTTGACCTGAAAGTGTTGTTACAGAGTGTATTGTTAACACTGTTTGGGCAATCCTTCAAGAAGGTTGACGAATGACACGTGAAGACAGCAGCATCAACTAATATTTCAAAAACATCAGCATTCTGCATTCTATGCGACAAATTACTGCTGCATCGTGTGCGTTCGAGATCGGTACCTCGTCACTTGATGAGAGAATATTTGTTAACCAGAGTTCAGATGTGTCATGAGTGGAGACAAATTATTGCAAAGGACCCAAGCTTTCTAAACACAGTAATAACTGCCAATGAAACATAGGTCCACTATTTCAACCCCCTCACGAAGTGCGCAGCGAGTGTCTGGAAACACACAGGCTCACCTCCTCTGAAAAAAGTATGCTGAACCAAATCAGCTGAGAAGGTGATGATGATCATTTTCTTTGATCATAAAGGTGTAGCCTACCAGCATGTCGTTCCTCCACAAATTACTGTCAATGCTGAGTATTACATTTCAATCTTGAAGTGTCTGCTACGACATATATTGATTAAGTGACCGGAACTGGTAGGCAAGTGGACTGTACACCATGATAACCCCGTCCACATGTCACTGCTTGTGTTCAACAGTTTCTTACAAAATGCAGTATTGAAATCATGCCACAGCCGGCTTACAGTCCTGACCTCACCCCATTCAATTTTTGCTTGTTTCCAACAATGAAGGAGAAGTTCCATGGTGCAACATTCAACACAGATGGATGTTATTTAAGCTGTACAGGGGTCGCTAAAGCAGCTTGCACAAAATGCCTTCGCCACATGCTTTGAAAAGTGGACTGAACGATGGGGCTGTTGCTTATCATCCGAGGGAAGATACTTTGAGAAAGAATAGCATATATTTTGCTGTACCAATATTTCTTCATTTTGTGTTATTTTTTACTCTCGGTTTTTATGGAACAGCCATTGTATTTCTGTCGTTACATCTCGTTCATTGAAGATTTAGTTCTGTCTCCTCCTCTCACAAAAATGTGATAAAGATGTAATCCAAAAGTCAGATGTTTTTTTAAATATGTGTTACTGCAAATGTGTGGTTTCCTTTCTGTTCTCTCTTTCTTGATACTTACTGCTATATTCCAGCCCCATGTCTTCTGCTGAGGTGCCTCCCTGTGATTGCACCTGAGCCTGCGTACTATAGACCTGTACCCTCTGAAGAGGGATCACGCATACCAGTCTTCCAATGGGTGATGGTAATTTCTGCTTTCTCTCTGTGACTTTCTTTCTCCCTATTGACATCATACCTTTTTCTCCGTAACTAATTTTAAAATTAAGCCCAAAACTGCTTGCTAGCTTCTTTGAGGTGCATGTAAGTACTGCCTGCCTGTCTGTCTGTCTGTCATGTGCATATATAAGAAAAAACGTTTCTGAGGAATATATTATTTTTCACTTGCTTCTCAAAATTTTGGGCATTAAACTTATCCACAGGGTTCTTATACCTCTTGGATTTCCTGGAATATTTTTTTTTTATTTTGCTGGGCCCAAGGAAAATTGCAATTTTTTATGACTTCTGGAATTATTGTATTTCTTTTAATGCTGAACTAGAGTTTGATTAGAAGATATAACCACTAATACCTCATTGTATGGTCGCACAATGCCTTGCATTTTTGTAAAAGATGCAAGTCTGGTGGTAATGAATTATCAAAAAGAAACAGTGTATCCAAATAGATAGATATAAGGCAAAGTGCATGTTGGGAATATGTGTATTTAAATGTTCCTCTGGTGCTAAATATACAAATGGAAATATAAATATTTTACCCACTTCCACTATTCATCCCAGGAAGGCATGTTATATATCATAAATGGAAAATTCTGTATAATTTTATACAAGTAAAAACAGAAGTTTGTTCTTGAATTGCAGCGGATGTAATCTCCTCCCATTGAGGTTTGTATCAAAGTGAATAAAAAAACTAAATCCTGGGAAGCTTGCTGATGCAAAGTGTCAGTTTTGAGGTTACATAATCCATGCTCTGTAAAGGCTTTAGGATCACCTAGCTCAGTGCCTGCACTGTGATATACACGGTATTATCAGAATTATATGACCACCTACCTAATAATGGGAATAACCACCCTTGGCCTGAATGACAGTGACTCTACGGCATGGCATGGATGCGATGGGCCCTGGAAGGTTGCCTGCGGCACACGTGCCCATTTGGACTGCAGCAGAGCATGGAGGTCCTGGAACCAATCATGCACCCCGTTAGCGATGCGGCACTGTGCATTGTCCTGTTGGAGACACCATCACCACCTGGGTATACGTCCAAAATTAAGGGATGACAGGTAACCATTGGTGTTCAGGGACCCATCCAGTGATACCAGCGGTTCCAGGTCATACTAGAAAAACATCCTCCAGATATGCACACTGCCACCACCGGCCTGTACTTGACTATCAAGCATGTCCGGGTGTTCGTTTTCGTGTTTCTGACTCTGTATCCATCACTGCTTGTCACTTCTGTGAAGTAGAAACCTCAATTCATTGGAGAAGGCAACCTTTTTCCACTCTTCCACTGTCCAATGATGGTAGTCCAATGTGAACTGCAAGCATCGTTGCCGATGGACCTGAGTTAACATGGGCGCTTTGATGCATTGTTGACTCTGAATACCTGTGTGTAACAGGGTTTGTTCTACAGTTATCGGGGACATGTACCTGTGTGTTGTGCCCCCGCATTCATTTGCATCGTCAATTGGTGCACGTCGATTGCCCTTTACCATCAACAGAGGCGACGTTCTCCTCTGGGTCAATGGTCTTTGAGGCTCCATATTTATGACGTCAGGAGGGTTCTCGATGTGCCAGCAGTCCATTCTTGGTGCACCCTTACTGCAGCACCTCACAAACAGCAAACAAATTCTGCTTGCTGTTTCTGAGATGCTTCCACCCTTGGCATGGTAGCTGATGATCATTCCTTTTTGAACATCCATCAAATCACTACCTCTGCCCATTGTGCTCAGGTAACGCACTACGGCTCATCTGTCCTCCCAGCCTCTTATACCTCAGGCGGTGGTCATATTATTCTGATATGACTGTGTATAGGTTCTGTAAAAGAAAAAAAAATATTGTGTTGCAGGGAAGAAAATTACCAGTATCATGTATGTATTTTATTTTGTTTGTTGTAAAAATGCAAGCAAGTGTCTTAGGTTTCTGATGTATCAGAATGCCCCATCTCGATGAACGCGCATGTAAATTAGTTTTTCTGAATTCAGTTGTATTCTAAATGCTTAATGCTGTCTTGATGGCTAAATTTATCTGAGGTGGACTTGTATGCGAGTTCCAGATCAGGCATGTTGGTGTATTTGTTCAATGCCAGTAGCTCTGTCCCTTTCCTGGAACCAGTGGCCCTAAATTAGAGACAGGTGACTGCTTATAGTACCCATAGCTGTTCATTGTGGTTGTTAGACCCCAAAAGAGGACAAAAAATAAATAAATGTGTTGTAAACTTCACCACAATTTACAAAATGTAAAACAAAGAGCTCTCTATGATTCTAGCAAACATTTGAGGTCCTGGTATTTTTATGAACTCCTGGAAAAGTCTTCGAATTTATTTTCTGTAAAAGTGTATGAACTCTGTATCCATCTTCTGGGCGTAGTATGTGTTACCATTCCTATGTTAAAATCCAACTCTTTGATCATTTAATGTAGTTCTTCTTGTTTTTCTCTCTATATCTAGACATTCTGCTATTTTTCTTTTAAAAAAGTGCTATTTGTTTGCCAGAACTTCCAGAGTCCAAATCACTTTGTGCCCTGTATTTTGTACATGTGTCCAAACCTATTTTGTTTCAAAATGTTCCTTAATTGCAGCTTTATGTTCTACTCTTTTTCTAAGTTGCCTGTTCCTTAATTGCAGCTTTATGTTCTACTCTTTTTCTAAGTTGCCTGTTCCTTAATTGCAGCTTTATGTTGTACTCTTATTCTAAGTTGCCTACACAAGCTAAGACCACATTCACATTTTTTGTTGTAGCTGACACCATCTTACAATAAGATGTTTTCCTCTTTTCTGCTTTATGTTAGAGAGGGAATTTTTGTTTTGTTGTACAACCCTAGAGCCACTCTTAGGTGATTTTTTTTTACATATTCTCTGAAGTTTTCCAAGTAGTCCTGTATGATATGTATGTGATTTTTCCAGTTAAATGACTACTTATTTTGGACTTTTTCTTTTCTGTTATATATTTATATAATTTGTAAGGAACAATAATTATGACTCTTCCATACAAGTCACAAAAATCTGTAATAGAAAGAAAAAAGTAATCCAAAATAAGTAGTCATTTAAATAGAAAGATCACATTCCATAAAGGACTGCTTGAAAAATTCAAAGGATAAGTAAAAAAATTCATCTAACACTGGCTCTGGGATTGTACAGCAAAGTAAAATATTATGTCCTTAACATAAAGCAAAAAGAGGAAAACATCCTATTGCAAGAAGGTGTCATCTGCCACATAAAACATAAGTGCTGTCTCAGCAATGTGGAAGACAAGGGCAGGCAATTTCGAACAAAAGTGGCAGAACAATAAAGTTGCAATTAAGGAATATTTCAAAACAAAATAGGTTTGGACACATGTGCAAAATACAGGACACGAAGTGATTTGGACTCTGTGGAAGTTCTGGCATACCAACAGCACTTTTTTTAAAAGAAAAATGGTGATAGGTCTAGAAATAGAAAGAAGAGAAACTATTAAATGATCAGAAGGGTTGGATTTTATCATAAAAGTAGCAACAGCTACTAAGTCCAGAAGATGGATAGGTTTACTGCCCAGAAACTTGACAAATGAAAAATAATGTATTCCTTTTTTATATTTAATTTATGAATGATAACTTCCCAGAATAACTATGTCATCCTTTATTAATGCAAAAATATGTGTGTTTTTCTAACTTTCTACTCACAAACAAATACCCCCCCCCCCCCCTCAAAGGGTGTTCTGTAATATCTGGAGCACTTATGATTTCAAAAGATGTTCTGTTGAATGTGTTGGTTGACTGTGTATTTTGCAAAAAACAATGTTACATTATAAACAGGGTAATGCAGGATTGGTCATTATGTGCCATTTTGCTCCCACATAACTGGCAGTTAATATCTTTGTTTTTCCACTTATGATAACTACTACAGCAAATCATTGATCTGATCATTTTAATGCTTTCTGTTATTCTATCCAAGTGAGATTTTAATGTTATCAAGGTGGAATAGTTGAAGCTCTAAACATAAATGGTAGTTCTTTCATTATGTGTTTATTTACACTGGCAGAAAGTGAAAAAAGAACACCAAGAAGGAGACATCTGATACCAACAAAATTTATACAGCATAATAACGGAATACAGAGGATAACGTGATCAAAACATTATGGCAAAATACAGCTGTATTTGCTGGTAAACTGAAAAATAACATTTCCATGTAACATGGTTAGTACGAGGTTGAACCGCCATGAACTGCGTCACACTGTGCAATTCTGGCATGGAGTCTGTCGTACAGATGTTGGATGAAAGTTTGAGGTATTGAGTTCCAAGCATCCTCAACCTGGACACGTAAATCGGGGATGGCCGTGGAGACTGGATAAGTCGTTGTCCCATAAAATCCCACACGTGCTCAATGGGGGACAAATCCGGTGAACGTGCAGGCCATGGAAGTTGTCTCACACCCTGAAGTGCATGTTGCGTTGCACGTGCCATGTGTGGGCATGTGTTATCTTTCTGGAAAACACCATGATGGACCAACCTTACAAATGGCACAACAACGGGCTGAATGATGTTGTTGATGTAGGAGGTGCTGTTTAACGTACTCGGTACAAACACTAGTTGTGTACGGGAGTGATAGCTGATCGCTCCCCACACCAGGAGACCAGGTGTAGGCCCTGTGTGTCGCTGGCTGATGCAAGAAGGGTGGAGACGCTCCCTTGTGCGTCTGCGAACATGCATACGACCATCGGAGGCTCCCAAGCAGAATCTGCTTTCATCGCTGAACACGACAGATCGCCATTGCGTTCTCCAGTGCAGACGTTGGCGACACCACTGCAGCCGTTCCTGATGGGGGGCTGGGGTCAGAGGTACACATGCCAGAGGCACACGTGCACGTAGTCCTGCATCCAGTTGACAGTTGTGGATTGTTCGCACAGTCACCTCAGGTGCAACGGCAGCTCGGATTTGCGTCGCAGTGGATGTTCTGCTTGACAACGCCACTCTTCTTATGCGTCGATCGGTCCACTCATCAGTCCGTCTGTGACTCCCGGTTCCACGTCTTCTCGTGTGGGAATGTTCCTTGGACCATCTACGCCACCATCGTACCACCACCGATACTTCCCGTCCAATTCGCTCCGCAATACGACGATACGACCACCCGGCCTCGCGGAGTCCGATTAGACGACCTCACTCAAAGTCCAATAACTGCTGAAATTGTACACGCCTTCCATGTCCAGGCATTGCAGCTTCTTCAGGGTCTTTGCACGTGTCCGTACGCCGACGACTGATTACATTCACTTCGCCGTACTCCTTAAATACCACCGACAATAATTTGCATATTATGCCGTGCTGTGGCATAAGCGCTCACTGGTTGGTCCCGAAATTAACATCCCACCTACGTAAACTCAACCCCATTAACATATGTAAATTTCATGATCGTCCGCCAATTCCTTCTTGGTGTTCTTTTTTCACTTTCCGCCAGTGTATATATTTTACAATATTCTTGGGTGAATTATTATTTGTCCTTCTTACTTCTTATTAATGTGTACAATAGTATCCATATACTGTTGTAGTTTACTCATCTTTCTTGAGAAGCTTGGGAGTTCTACTTCTATTTAAACATTTCATACATGTTTATACCATTCTGTGTCTTGACTCCTATTCGAGGATATGACAAAGTTTCAATCACCTGTGTTACAAACTTTCTGCCACAATGTAACTTCACACATATTCTTTCTTAAAATTCTTGAACTCATACTTAATATCATTCCCTATGTATGTATTATTATTAAATAACAAACCAAAAAAATCTTCTACTCATTTCAAATTCACATCAACACTTTAAACCCTAACTAACTTGGCTGTAAAGTGTTAATGTGAATTTGAAATGAGTAGAAGATTTTTCTATTTTTTTGGTTTGTTATTTAATAATAATAATAGACCACATGGAAGATGGGTGGATGAAATTCGAAAGTATGCGGGAGTGACATGGAGGAGACTGGCCCAAGACAGACAGACCGTTGTGGAGGAAACTTGGGGAGACCTTCATCCAACAGTGGATTGATAATGGTTGACAATGATGATGATGATATGCATAAAGAATGATACTAAGCACGAGTTCAAGAATTTTAAGAAAGAATATGTATGAAGTTACATCGTGGCGGAAAGTCTGCAACGCAGGTCATTGAAACTTTGTCATATCCTCAAACGGGAGTGAAGGCACAGAATGGTAATAAACGTGTAGGAAATGTTTAAATGGAAGCACAACTACCAAGCTTCTCAAGCAAGGTGAGTAAACTACAACAGTATATGGGTATTTTTATGTTAGTTAAGAATATCTAGTCCTGTTTCTGAGATTCATGCTTCCCTTTGTTTCTTTTTCATTGACATTGGCACTGTATGAATTTAGAACTTAAAATTAAATCTTCTACATAATTTATATTAAATTATAAGTTATTTGAAGTTTTTATGGTCTTTCTAAATAGCACAAAATTGAAAAATCAGTGACTCCAAAACATTTTGTGAATGCAGTAATCAACCACATAAAATGCTCATCCTGGATGAAGTAATATGATCATGTACAAACTTGTAAAGCATGGCAGTAGATCTTTTCACAATCTACAAAAAATGTTAAAATTTAAGTAATTTTTATTGGTTATTGGTTTTCTAATAAAAATAAATTTAAAGATATTTTTTTCATGTGGTAAAGCAAAATATTTATTTTTACAGAAAACCTTGTTACTGGTTTTTGCTGGAGTTTTTTTACAGTGTTTTAGACTAATTTTCAAAGAGAATACTACTTTTTCATCAGGTGTTCAATGATGTATGGTAGTTAAAAATATGGGATAATCATAGTTAACTATTTCTGATGTATGTTTCTGAGTGATTACAGTTAAGAAAAAATCTGATTCCATTGATGTGGGAGTGACCAACGCATGTGGTCATTAATAAAATGGAGACTTTTTTTTTTTTTGTCTTTTATATTCTCAGTTATTCTTTCAGGTTTCCTTTTCTGATTTGTGGCTGTTGACTGGTAATATTTAGATATCCCCAACTTATCACGTGTACAGTGCCTCTTTTATGTGTGTCCAAACCTGTTTTGTTTGACATGTTTTTTCATTGCTGATTTGTGTTTATGTCAGCCTGGTTTTTAGGATTCTGTCAGTCTGTTTTTATAAGTCCACAGTTATAGTTTATGCTGTAAAAATTTACTGTAAATAATTTTTGAAACACTAGAGTAGTCATGAAATTTTTCATTGCCAGAACAAAATAGTTATTTGTATCTGTACTGCAAGATTACCACCAAGCAAACTATTTGGAACAGTGATATATGATTGCCATGTAGCCCCATTTTTGCTTTCATAGTTTGCCCATTTTTTTATTTTTTTATTTTTTGTTGTTGTTGTTGTACAGGATGTGAAGCACAGCAACATTTGTTTGAGTCAGCCATTTCATTGTTTATGGTGAGCAAATGCATAATAAATTACCTTCCCAATTCGATGGAAGATATGTAGTTTGCTGCTTATCTGGAGAACTGCATTCCACCATGCAAGTTGAATTTATAACTTAGCTTGAACACCCCACTAATAATGAGTTTGGGAGGGTTTTTTTTTTTTATCATTTGTTTTTCTACTTGTCATTTTCCTTCCATCATAGTTACAAATTGGTGACTATGGTATCTTACAGAGTGAAAATGAAGAGAAAGGTAGAAAGAAGGCTTTTTTCTTTCTTTCAGAAAAATTTTTTGAAAACAATTGATGAGAGCTGATTAATAATTTTTACCCTGAGTTTCTAATGCATTGCATGATAATGGTAGATTCCGTGATTTTCAGTTGGAAAAGCTGTTGGTAGGTATTTAGTAGAGGTGACAGAAATAAGAGTTGGAGTTCTTGGATGTCATATAGCTTAAGCACCCAGTCAAGTAGCATAAAACATAATTGAAGTCCTGCTTTAAAGAATCAGTTCTGGTGATAGAACTCATGGCTATTTCTAATGAAGAAAACTTGATGAAGTGGTCATTTGTGTTTGAAAAATTATACCATCCTGGACAAATGTTAATTTTTAAATGGCCTAATTTCTTCCTGGCTTTAATGAGAATGCTTTAATAGTTGTAAACAGTTAGTTTATTACTTATGATGATTTCTCCCTAGTGACTAATAGAGGTAGAATTTTTAAGTCAGTCTGAACTAGTTGATGCTAATTGTTAATCCTCAACAATCATTCAGAGTGAATGGATGCTAACCTGTTGTAATTTATATGTTTGTTTATAGTTGTTAATCATTTTACTCTTTATTAAGGAATTCTTGCATCTGTGGTTTAAAAGCAGTTTATAAAGTATTATCGGAATTTATATATTTTAAAAGGGAGGTGGGGGAAATATTCTTCATTTAAACATGCAATTGAAAAAACTTTGGTTGTTGGAGAAAATTTCAAGAACAGCTTTACAAATTTCATGTTGATGCTTGTCATTCAAATCAAATCCAGGAAGATCGGTAAAAAACTAGTAGTCATGTCCAGATGGAAAGGCAATTTATTTTCTTGATAAACTACAACAGTACAGAAAGAGGAAGGACTAGCCAAAATTAATGTTTTGTCATTATTTCCTTACAATTATTTTGTAAAGAGCTTTAATAGCTTTGTTTGTTTTTGGTACAGTAAAGTAATTACGTTTCAGCGCATCTATGTAGCTAAACTGCTGACTGTTCAAGATTATGTTAACTATTTATTTAAATTGTATGAATTTTTTAGGTTCACGTTTTTGTTGTTTTTGTTGTTGGGGAGATGACCTTCATAAAAATAAAGCAAAAAGGCAAATCCATCTAGTGGTTTGCAATTTTCTGCCCAATTCTCTCCACCCCACCCCCTTTTTTAATTGTTTTATTGGATAGGATATCATCTATGTGTTTAAAACACAAGGCCATTTATTTCTACAATCTGCCATTGCCACCCACTAGAGTGAATTTCATTTTTTTTTTTTTTTTTTTTTCCAAATGAAAGCTACCGACCCACAAATTTGTCATCGCTAATTTTTATTGTCATATGTAATTTTCTTTTTATGTTACTATGGCATTTTCTTTGTACAATCCACCGTTCGTTATCCTGGCGTTTGTTCTTGCTTCAGCAGCCTACTTGCAGCGCCATCTGCCTTTCTATGGTGGTCAGACTTGGAACTAAGCCCTCCACTATCAACTACATACGTAGTTGTAATCGAAATTGTATGTAGCGATGTCCTGAGTGCAATCGTTCAACAATTTAAAAGTTCAAATAGTGCCAAAAAGTCATAGGACTATGAATGTAGTATTTAAGGAGGAGCTTGGATATGTGAGTATATTTTCGAGATATTGAAGTAGGGAACCTCTTTTTGCACGTCCACCCTATATATTGGTATTATATAATGATACAAAAAAAATAAAGAACTGTTAAAACCAAACTGGCGAAATAAACACATTTTTAACCCCATCGTGTAGTTTTTCTCGACGCGATATCATTTCGGGTCACTAAAAAAACCCTCAATACTCCAATGTAAGCCCATGCATGACGGATAAGAACATGTTTGTACAATAATGAGGAACGTCATCATTAAATTCGTATATGATTAGTTTGAAAAATTAATAGGAATATTACGAAAAAAATTTGTTGGTTAACCGTCTTATAAACTACCCATTAATAATTCAGCCATTTATTATAGTTATGCATTTTATTATGATTCATGTTGTATGACAAGAAAAAATTTCGGTCACAGCTTTTTCAACCGTACATGGCATGGGCTACAGACTAGTATGTTATAATGGCAAAAGCCTCAGGTGAAATTGGAAGCTAAGAGAATGAGAAAAGACCAAACTGGCTGGGAGTAAACACAATTTTGTGTATAATATGTTGCACTACTAACCAAGGAAAATGTAAATAAGAATCTAGTTAGCAAAGGAACAGCCCACCATGTGATGGTATAGAAACGGTAAAAAAAGTAGCACTCTAAAGAACAAAATTTTTGAATTTTAGTTTGCATGAAATAAAAGAATTTCAGTGAATCTCCTTAATGAGGGGGAGTAATATGGAAAGAAAGTTCTTTATTAGGCAGAGATTAGGGGTTGGTGAACCCAAACCTTCTGCAACTGTGAAACAATTTGTCTTACCTATTTTTGTTGTTTTTTCTTAGTCTTGCTCAGGTAGTAATAAAAAAATTCTGAAGATAAAAAGAATTAAAATGAGTAGAATCAGTGGCATAAGTGACCTAAAATTTATCCTGGGCGAAATATTTTAAAAATTGTTCTCAACCTTGTTCCGTACTGTGAAATATGATTTCAGTGGATTGTGAGGTTTCTAATCACCACCTGCTGAAGTCATACTTAACCACATAGAATGAAGTAAAAATTTTATTTATATATTTTATGCAGTGTTGAAGAAACAAAACAAAACATGTCTGCTTTCATTTCTGCTTCACCAGGATATTTTGCTATGGCACTCCACATTGAAAGTTCTTGTGTTTTTGCACCAAGCAAATATTTGGTCGATGTGGTCTATAACTTTTTTTTTTTTTTTTTTTTTTTTTGGTTTTTTCTTCATCTCTTAATAAGCTAAAAGTATATTCCAATAAAAAGTCCACTTTGTTCATTTTACTTTCATGAGCAAACCTTACAGCTTAACTACACAAATGAAAATCAGCTGCTCACTGGCTGACGACATGAAAGCAACCATCCCAAAAGACCTGCCAACTATTCCGGATTTTCCGGAAGTTTTCTGATTTTTTTATACAATCTTCCAGTTTTGCGGCCGGAAGAATTTTTCTTCCAGATTTTGAAATTTTCTATATTTTTTGCTAAAAATAAAATATATAACATAGATGGGAATTCTGCGCCATTGTGTGCCAGAATCCCTGTGCCCTGTCATCATCGTCAGGATTTTGGCACAGTAAATTCTCCATGCACACTGTTCTTCTTGATGCTGAATAAAATCATGCGGTGGAAAGAATAATTCAGAGACTCCAAGTACTGCGGATTTTACATAGATACTATGGAAATCGTCGGTCTTCTATGGATGACGGAAAATATCGAGTATGCTATGGAAATCGAAAATCTCAGTGAAATAATGTTATTAAACATCTGTGTAAAGTCATGTTTTCAGGATCCTAACACTTGTTAATGGGTTCTAAAGACCACTGTGAGCTACTCCCAGTCTGTGTAGGCACTTATTACATGTACTGCAAAATTCCTATTGATGTTTGGGGAAAACTAGAAAAAAATGTTAGCTCCACTTTGTGTTTCTCAACTTCAGAAGCAGGTCTGTGTCCCTGATAATGGTAAATAAATCAGAAGAAAACAGTATAGGTTTGAAAAAGAAAAAAAATGTGGACATTGAAAGTGGCCGGGTATTTCTTAAGGAATTAAAAACAAAAAATGTCCAATATCCTGGCACATATTGGGGGTGGAGGAGTCAAAAAGCAGCAAGAAAGAAAGTGAAATTCTGTGTAGGTATCCAAAAAGATAGAATTTTTTTCTTTGCTGACTTGCATGGATGGAGTGTTTCAAAATCTAGTTATGTAATGGACTTTATTAATCTTTCCCTTGTTTTGTTGAAGTGCATATTAAAATTTGTGTGTAACTATTGCAAAACACAATGTACAGAATTAATAATCTAAAGCAACTTATGGGAATTTACTAGGAAATTTTTTCATTTATAGCAAATTTTCGGAGAAAACTCTTCTCCTTCTTCAGGCTCTCTTGTTGTTGTCACTTTTTGCTTGTCACTATCATGGTTACGGTTTACCTTGACGGTTACGGTTAACCTTGACGGTTTAGGTTATTTTTCAACAAATCCTGCCAGATGTTAGGCAGGGAAAATCCTTTGCAGTCATTGATGATGGAATTTTGATTTTTCTCAATCTCTATTCCTTCTTTCAGTTTTCTTTTTGGAAATTGCTTTGGAAACTGATTACTTTAAGGGAATTCCAATCCAGGCACAGCATGGATTGGAATTCCCTTAAAGTAATCAGTTTCCAAAGCAATTTCCAAAAAGAAAACTGAAAGAAGGAATAGAGATTGAGAAAAATCAAAATTCCATCATCAATGACTGCAAAGGATTTTCCTGCCTAACATCTGGCAGGATTTGTTGAAAAATAACCTAAACCGTCAAGGTTAACCGTAACCATGATAGTGACAAGCAAAAAGTGACAACAACAAGAGAGCCGGAAGAAGGAGAAGAGTTTTCTCCGAAAATTTGCTATAAATGAAAAAAAAAAAATTTCCTAGTAAATTCCCATAAGTTGCTTTAGATTATTAATTCAATTAAACTAGGAAGCCATTTCTCAATATGAGCTTTATTCAAACAATGTACAGTTTTAGCTCTGTGTGGACATTTTATATTGTATAACAAACTAATATCAGAAAAATCTTCCTGATTATTATGCAATCTTAGGAACACTGTTGAGACATTTATTTTCTTCATAATAAGAGAGATGTCCTGAAAGGAGAGTTTTGCATTATTTCAAGGTTACATATGGTACATACTACTTACTGCATATGTATTAATGCTTGCATGTCAAGCAAGCATTAGTACATATGCAGATAGGTGTACTAATCAAACTAACAAATCCAAAAGACAGTTCAATGAATTTATTTTTATAATGCTTTTGGACATAACATTATGCATCATGATATATTAATGAGAACCTTTTATACACACTTTGACACCACTAAAAAAGAATATGAACAAAAAAATTAATGTCTTACTTGGTAAATGTGGAGTCATCACTGTATGTGTTCTTTTTCAGAAGACATGAAAAAAAATTGTTGTATTTGTTTAAAACTTTTTGCTGTTACAATTTTGTGCACAAAGTGGACTTGCAAATGAGATTTTAGGTTCAGAGCTATACCCTGAGTGGAAAAGATTTTGTGAGATTTGCAATAATTCATGAGCCTGTAGGTAATTTTTCACAACAAGGCCAGAATCTGTTTTGACCTGTCCTTTTTCATTTTCATTATTTCTATTCATTTTTCCTTCCAAAAAATATTGGTAACCTCAAACTCATTTTTTTCCACAGCTAGACTGCTGTCAATAGTTACATAATCTATAACTCAGACATCCTTGTGTCCTGCTTCTTTTTTAAATTCCTTCGTCCTATTTTCATACTCAGTGACTGACTTGTCCTCCATAATAACACTGTTTGAAGAATAAATTCCAGCTTTCAAGAAACAATTCCTCATGGTAGATTCCATTGCCCTTTTCCACACAAAGCTCAACCACTGAATGGTTTTGAGAATACAGACTGGTTTTGACAGATCACTTTCTGAAGTCATAATCTCCATTTTTCAAATCAGATGTTTTAAAACTAGATACCTGTACATAGCTTTAAACAAACGACTTAGGCTTTGGTCTAAAGGCTGACATGCAGATGTTTTAATTGGCAGAAAGAAGCAGACTTGAACCTCTTCCAAGCTGCAAGTCTGTATGAAAAATTGCATTATCCAAAGGGAGAATAATGTTATTTTTGTATGTATTTTCCTATCCAAACTTCTCAATCATTCAGACATGATATCTCCAGTCATTTGTGCTTTGGCATTTGATTTAATAATCCACTGGCAGCTTCTTGCCATCAAGATTTTGAAAATATCAATGTTTCACAGATTTCCCAATTACTTGTGCCCCTCCAATATTTGAGTAGAATAATGCTGTGAAGATGCTCTTTGGAAACCTTCCCATTTCTTCACCTTTCTCAGCAATTTTTTTTTCTGAAAGGGCTCTGAAGAACGTGCTGTCTCATCTTTATCGTAAATTTCATTCTCAGAATGCCCCTCGATTGTAGAGGGAATTCTGTCCATCCAACCTTTGTGTTTGTCCTTACTCACATCAGCAGACTCCCCACTCAAAGTTTTGAAGTATGTGATACTCATTTCCTTTACTACTTCTGGAGCTTTTTTTCTGAATTAATGGACCAGAGATAGGAATGAATATGTTCCTAGCAGCTGAAAACCATTTGTAAATGATTTTATCGATTGATATCCCTTCAGTTTTAGGGAATATGTTATTGCTGTTGACATTGCTGTTTTCTTAACGTATTTCTCTGCTACAAAATATTACTGATTTGAGTTTTCCAACTGCAAACTTCTTGGCAATGATATGTATACTACATTTCTCCTTTTCCACATATTCTGTCTCTTCCATTTTTTTTTTTTTTTTCGCAGTGTTAATGCCTTATGTTTGTCCATGACATTTACATACCTAAAATTTCAGAAGCAAGCGAACAAAAAGAAATGTCTTTGATGGAGGCAAACACAAGCACTGGCAACTTTTAGCAGGAGTCAAGGGCAAATGTTTGGAACAGTTTTCTCACCTTGGAGGTGGTGATTTATTTGTCAGTGGGTGAGGACAACCATCGCTGAAGTTGTCACTCGTGCAATTCTTCTGATTCATGCTGGTGAAGTCTTTCATGCTGCCATTACTTGGCCACAACTGGAGGACTGTAAATATGCAATTGGATGTTCTGATTGACAACCATATCTGAAAAATGCTATTATTGGGTTGTTTTCACTGTATTCCATGTAACCACTTCCTTCAGAAAACTTGAAAATTTTCATCGTCCTGGAGCGGGAAACGAACCCTTGCCTCCTGATTTCTGGTCGAGCATGCTAGTCATTACACTACCCATGGCAAGGAAATTTCAAGCAATTGAATGTAGATATATGAGAACCTTCAGATTTGTGCTAGTCGAAGCTGTTCCTGCCATATCATAGCATCTCACGACCTTTTCTCACATCTGGGGTTGGATGTAGGTCACAAATTCCAGTGCTGAAAGTACGTCATATGCAATTGGAAAACGAATTTCCTTGATGAAATAATTCTTCATAAATACATAGTAGGCATTGTAATGCTATTATTGGCATATTTTCACTGTATTCCATGTAACCAATTCCTTCAGAAAACTTTAAAGTTTTCATCGTCCTGGGAAGTAAGTGGTTACATGGAATACAGTGAAAATATGACAATAATAGCATTACAATGCCTACCATGTATTTATGAAGAATTATTTCTTCGGGGAAATTCGTTTCCCAATTGTATTGGGTTGTCGGAAAAGTCATGACGTATTTTGGCACCCGATGGCGGATGGGCGGTTTTGGAAATACTAGAGGCATGCGCAGCTCTGTTATCGCTATGGCATTCAACAGGTGCCAGTTCTAGCTGCAGTTTAAAAGGAATAGTGAGCGATTTGGTTGATTTGCGTAGATTTCGCATCAAACTGAAGATGAAAGACCAAACTGCATTTTCGCCATATTTTACTGTTTTACTTCCGTAAAGGGAGGAACGCGTGTCAAGCTTGTGAAAAGTTGTGTAAAGTGTATGGTAATAATGCTCTACAAGAACGTCAGTGCCAGCGGTGGTTCACAAAATTCTGTGGTGGTGATTTTGACCTCAACGATGCTCCTCGGTCCGGGAGGCCAACCGAGGTTGATGACGACCAAATCAAGACATTGATCGAGTCAAACCCACGTTACACAACATGAGAGATTGCAGACACGTTGCACATCCATCATTCAAGCGTTCACGACCACCTGTAGAAGCTGGGATACATAAGCAAGCTCGATGTGTGGGTTCCTCATGAACTCAATTGACGGCACGTATAAACATCTGCGATATGCTCATTAAACGTGAGGAAAACGATCCTTTTTTGAAACGACTGATAACTGGTGACGAAAAGTGGATTGTGTACAACAATGTGCTGTGCAAACAGTCTTGGTCCCGACGTGCTGCTTCGCCTCAAACGACATCCAAAGCAGACATTCATCAGCGGAAGATTCTGGTCTCAGTGTGGTGGCATTTTAAAGGTGTCGTGTTTTTCAAACTCCTACCACGGAACCAAACAATCAATTCGAATGTGTACTGTCGGCAATTGGACAGCTTGAACGAATCCATCATCCAGAAACGTCCAGAGCTCGTTCATCGTAAAGGTGTTGTGTTCCATCACAACAACGTGAGACCACACACAAGTTTGATCACCCGCCAAAAATTATTGGAGCTTGGGTAGGATGCGTTGCCACACCCAGCATACTCGCCTGACCTTGCGCCGTCAGACTTCCACTTGTTTCGCTCTCTTCAACAGTCCTTGCGCAGTATAACGTTCACTTCAGATGAGGCTGTATATCAAAATCAGCACCTTGTGCAGTTTTTCGCCATGAAAGACAGGTCCTTCTATGAACGAGGCATTCTGCAGCGCACTGAAAGATGGCAAAAGGTCATCGAACAAAACTGGCATTATATCATTGATTGATCTTTGTTCTTTCTATCAATAAATGACCTTTGCAAAACATGGCTAAAATACGTCATGATTTTTCCTACAACCCAATATATGATATCTGAGAAAATCCACAAAAGAGAGGAGGAATGTTCATTGCACAGGGTTCATAGTGAGAAGGATTGGCAGTGAAACATGTAACACACAAAAAATTAGAAGAATTCTTAATATCATCATATCACGAATAAGTTACGTTAAAAAATAATAAGTGGTGGGCCATTTCAGTAGTAGCTTCTACCTTCATCAGCCATGGAATGAAACACGTGGAATGAACCATGTGGTATAAGCATCAGCTGTTTCCAGATTTCAAAATAGCTTTCCAAATGAAAGGAATGTGAAAAGGTGCATCTGTATTGCAGGTGTTAAGGGTAAGGTAGATTTCAATGCTTTCACAGTACCTGAGGGCTTTCTGATTGCTGAACAGAGCGATACGTTTAACATTTTGTCAATTGGGAATCGCAGACACATCGCTGATAGTTAAAATTGAAAGGAAGGTGGAAGGGTTTTCTTTCTTAACATCAGCAATATGTTCCATCAATTGCTGGTTGATGCTGAGGTAAGTACTACCACTGTAGTGGGTAATGCCTGTGGAAGTGTTGACAGGGATAGAGTAGACACCTTGTAACTATAGGGGTTTATTGGGATCTCTGTCTTTAAGGATGAGATTAAGAAGATGTGGAGATGGTTTAACTGCAATCCTGTAGCCAAAAGATTTGAAAATACAGCAAACTCTATGAGTGAAGGACAGGCTAAAGGGCAAAGTGCCAACAAACTGATGAGTGGTGGTAGGTTCAGGCAGTAAACTAGTAGTTCTGTTCTGTGACTCAAATTTCTTAATTAGTCTATGTACTAAGAGGGTGGAAAGCCATGCAATTTGCCAATGTTGATGATGTTCTGATATTCTTTTTGTAGAGCAGAAGGGCTGTTGTAAATAAGGTTAACTCTGTGTATGTAAGACTTTATAGCAGCCAATTTATATTTTTCATAGGTGCAAGAATGGTAAGGGATGATATTATGGGTGGCAGAAGGTTTCCTGTAAACAGGGAGACCAAGTAAAAAGTCTGGATTGATGTTAACATCCAGAAAACTAATATTGTTGTTGACCTGTTCTTGAGACAAGAATTTTATATGAGGGAAACTGGAAGTTATGGAGGACACTTTTTTAGCATAACTTATGTGTGATATGATGATATTAAAAATCCTTTTTATTTCTTATACAGGGTTCACATAGGTCATGGAAAATGTGGAAAATCATGGAATTTTGCTTGTGTCATGGAAAATTATGTACTATCATTTTAATTTTTAATGCAGAGCTAAAATGGGCAATGCATTTGCTCCTTACAAAATTGTCATTTCCTTTAGTAGCTAGGGAAACTGAATACTAAGTGGAGAGTCCAGAATGAAGCTATTTTTGGTAAGTGTAGGGTCCCGAGAACCCCTTGAAAATCTTTTGGGTTCATCATAAGTTGTTATCCATAATGGAGAGAAGCATGCTTACATCTATTATGAAAAGTGCTTGCATTAATGAATTGGGTGATCTGTTGTCTTTTTCAAATATTTTTGAAATCTGTTTGTAGCTATGCCATCTGCTAGGGATAGAAGATATACAGTATTGCTTTTTACTCATTTTATTCCTACATCAAGGGTGGGAACACACTGTATATCCTGAAAACAAAAAGAAAAAGAAAAAAGAAAAGAAAAGGAATACACACAGATGTTCTGGAAAATAGGCTGCCACCAACATTTTCTAATTGCTCATCAATTTAGCTGCTCACGCCAAGCATATCCTCTCACCCACTCAGAAAGGCTATGGGTCACAGAGGGGTCTACCAATAGTTACCATTATTTTCAAAATTTGTTTCATATCGTGCAGCTGTAATCATCATTATTTGGAACCAATTCTATTACTGTCAGTGAGGTTTCTTGAATATTTACTGTCACCTCCTAATATAATCACTCCTGATTCATGAATGATTTCAGAAATGTATCCTTTTGAATGATGTAGTTTATTTGATTAATCGATTTCTTTTTTTTTTTTTTTTTTTTTTTTTCGGGTCATAAGGCTCTCCAGATAAGTTTCAATGCATAATAAAGAGCTGTTTTCTGTATATATGAATATTTTGTTTCACATTGTAAATCAGCATGCCACCTGACTATGTGTTTGTCATATGTTTTCAACAACTGCAGCCATTTCTTGTGCATGTTATAATATTGAATATAATGAGATCAGCTTTTGTTTTTAGTGGTATCTTTTTGAAGCTGTTTTCCATAAAATGAAATAAAAAATAATACTGCTTCAAGTCTTTCTTGCCTTTTATGTTTTGAGATCTAATTTGTTTTTTTTATGATAACCCTTCTTTTGTAATATTAATGATAACACCCACATTTGTGAGAGATTGAGAAGAGCTTAATTTTTTTATTGCTATTGAGCAGGTAAGGGAAAAGAGTGAGCGCAGTGTGCCAATGCGACAGCAACGTGGACCAGATTCTCACAGTGATATGAGTAGTACCAGCTTTAGTGAAGCAGACAGCAGTTTTGGTTCTCGGTCTACGCGCTCCAGGCAGACACCAAATCGCCTCACACCCGGTCGTAAGTACCAGTCATGATTTATGTTTTTTCTTCCTTTCCAACATTCCATATTGTTTTGTTTTTTGTTGTTTGTTTTATTTAAAGATTTGGTAACCTATTTATACAGTTGTGAATAGACAATATTCAGATTACTCAGAAATTCTGGGAAAACAAAAAGACTTTGGTAGAATGTGGAAGTCTTGAAACCAACTTCCCAACTGTGTACATTGGCAGTACCCAAAAGCTTTCTAAATACACTGCTGGACAATTGCTAAGGACGGATCATAAACGGCTATATAGCGCATAAAAAAGTAAGTGTGGTTGGATGACAAGTGAAATAAAATAATGTCAGAATGCCAGGACATTACAAGAAAGACAATTTATTGTGCTCTGAAATCCAGAAGGCTTTGGAACGTGTTCAAGGGACAAACAGGCCATTTTGTGCAGAATACGTAAACGTGAAAAAAATGCAATTACCGTCCGCAGGCGTTCCGGCATAAGATGTCAATACGGGATATGGCCACCATGGAGGGCGATGCAAGATTCCAAACGTCGTGTCATGCTTTGCACAACATTATCAAGCAGCTGTTGGGGTAATTTATCCCATTCCTCTGTCAGTGCACGGATGAGGGTGTCCTTGTTTATTGGAGGGCATTGGCGACCAGCAAGACTCCTCCCCAAAGCATCCCACACATTTTCAATGGGATTCAGATCTGGAGAACGTGCTGGCCATACGAAGCGTTGAATATCCTCGCTCTCAAGACACTCCTGGACAGCGACTGTTCGATGACATGTTGCGTTGTCGTCCATGAAAATGAATCTATCCCCGACAGCACCACGGAACATGCGAACATGAGGTAGCAGAACATCCTTAATGTATCGTTGGCCAGTCATAGTCCCAGTTGGAAGCACATAGAGGGACGTACAGCCATTGATCATGATGCCAGCCCATACCATGACACTACATGTCAGATATCAGTCCCTTTCCTGTATGTTTGCTGGACAATATGCAGTACCACTATCACGCCAGATCAGTTGTCGTCGACAATCAGACGATAGACTGTATCTACTCTCATCTGAGAAGAGGACAGCAGACCAGTCGTTATCAGTCCAATTGCGATGTTGATGGCACCCTTGCAAACGGGCGGTACGGTGACGTCTGGACAATGAGATGCACACAACAGGATGGCGGGCATATAGTCCTCCTTCATGCAAACGTCTGGCGACAGTTTTTCGGGAGATCCGCTTGCCAGTAGCAGCCATAAACTGATTTGCTACCTCACTAGCTGGGCTGCGCCGGTGTCTTTTTGTTGATAGCACTATGTACCGATCTTCTGCAGGTGTCTTACTGCGAACACGACCTCCCCCGTGACCTTTGCTACACTCTCCATTTGTTTGAAATGATTTCCAAAGCCTTGAAACAACACTGTGGCTGACGTCGAACTCCCTGGCAACATCTGTTATTTTTCGCCCTTCTTCAATCTTGCCAATAATACGGCCACGTGTAAAATCATCTAGGTGGTGTCGGGAAGACATACTGAAAATTGCAAGTTCGTCAATTGATTCTTTCCCTTTCAACTTTGCGTTTGAACAACAACGGTCAATACGCGCCAAATCCTTTGTCTCTTATCAGCACTTTGACGTCACGAACATGTTCGGCAATCCAAAATTTGCATACGCACAACACGTCTTACTGTATCTCGCACTTATGCTAATTTCCACATTTTCCTGCCTTCCATTTTATGGTTGCTATCGTTGCTATTGTCATCCATCCTTAGCAATTGTCCGGCAGTGTATGTATGTCATTCAGAAAGTAAAAATGTTTGCACGTAATGTCTGCACATGTTCCTTGTTGGTGCCTAATCAAGGGCATCTGGGCCCAGTTAATTGTTGGCTATCCCCTGGCACCATTGTTGGGCATGTATTATCTGTTTGTGGTTGGTTATGATTTTTCATAATGAACATGTGCATTGAAAATCCTGCCAAATGCAAAGTTTGATCAGTTATCCATTTTCTGATTACTGAAAACACCAGGCCTATTAACATTTATCGGAGACTTGTTCGAGTGCATGGTGAAGGTGTTATGAATGAATCCAGTACCAGAAAGTGGTGCATAATAATTAAAAACAGAAGAACAAACGTTTATGTCGAGGAGCAATCAGGTGCCCCACTCCAAATGCAAAGCTTGATCAGTTATCCATTTTCTGATTACTGAAAACACTAGGCCTATTAACATTTATCGGAGACTTGTTCAAGTGTATGGTGAAGGTGTTATGAATGAATCCAGTACCAGAAAGTGGTGCATAATAATTAAAAACAGAAGAACAAACGTTTATGTCGAGGAGCAATCAGGTGCCCCACTCCAAATGCAAAGTTTGATCAGTTATCCATTTTCTGATTACTGAAAACACCAGGCCTATTAACATGTATCGGAGACTTGTTCCAGTGTATGGTGAAGGTGTTATGAATGAATCCAGTACCAGAAAGTGGTGCATAATGATTAAAAACAGAAGAACAAACGTTTATGTCGAGGAGCAATCAGGTGCCCCACTCTCATCATGGACAAACTCAAACAAAAGTTTGATAACACCATTAAAGAGAATTGACGCTTTACGATTAGAAAAGTGTATGAATAATGCCCTGAAGTTTCTTGTACACTTGTGTACCAAATCGTGATTGAACATTTAAATTTCTACAAAATCTGTGCAAGATGGGTCGCACGAATGTTCACAGAACTCAGTGACTGGGGGCAGCAGTGAAATTCTTGGAGTGTTACCAACAAGATGGCAACAAGTTTATTGACCAAATTGTTACAGGGGACAAAACCTGGATTTTGCACTACACCTCCAAGAACAAAAGACATTCACTTGAGTGGCTTCACCCTCAATCACCGAAAAAGCCACGCAAAGTCAAATGAAATTTATTTGCAAAGAAAATCATGTCAAGTGACTTGCAATAGGAATTGATTTCTTGGAAAGAGGTGCAACCATAAATGCTGATGCCTGCTGTGCAACTCTAAAACGTCTACGGCAAGCCACCCAAAACTGCTGCAGGGCCGTGCTTTCACAAGAAATCTGTTTATACAAGACAACAACAACCCACACACTGCCAGGAAGACAAAAGAGCTGCTCGATGAGTTTCACTGGGAAGTTTGTAAGCATTCACCTACAGCCAGGACTTGGCACCGTCAAACTCCACTTGCAGTTCCTTGGTGGACAACGTTTTGATGGTGATTTACTAAAGGAGGCTGTTATGGACTATCTGAAAAGGCAGGTGGCAAAGTTCTATGAGGAGGGGATACTTAAACTTATTTCAAGATATAACAAGTGTCTCAATGTGCAGGGCGACTATGTAAAAAAGCAGGGTAAGGTATGAGTTAAAAAGTTGTAAATAAAATATTTGAAATTTTTAAAAGTACATATAGCTTTTGTAACCAAACGTTCTTTACTTTCTGAGTGACCCTCATACTTTGCCTCTCTCAATACATTTCCAACTGGCAAATAAAAAAGAAATGGTAAAAATAAGGAATCATATTTCACAATTCACGTCTGCATCCACCCATCTGTTAGTAAAAAAATCAGAACAAATTAAGAAATGTTATTTGAATAATGTATATCAGAACTTTTTAATAGAAGAAATCAGAACTCTTTTCGGTCCCAAATGAAAGGAAATTATGTATTATCTAACCTGTCTAAAATGAAATTAAATGGCAAGAAATTAGATGAACTTTGTAACAACAGAAAGTTCCCAGATGTTCCCGTGCCATCAAGTTTTAAATTGAATACAAAATATTACATGGTGAAGTGTAATGATAAATTCATGTGGAACAAATTTGCTTGTGGTTGAAGATAACATAATTAAACAGAGATTTTGTTTTGGGGTTGTTTACACAAACACATACTGCAGCACACCCACTTCTCCTTAATCCTGTAGCGTGGTTCAGGTTTACACCATGTGACCACCATTGCTCTCTTTATTGGATGCAAAGCCTCACAGCTGGTTGTTTCATACAGATTTCAATGAGATCCTCCAATTTAGTTCTTTAACATTTATTCATTGATATGGTCATTCATGAGAGTGTCTAATGGTCATGAAAAAGTCACAAATTTTTGCATTGGGGTGATGAATTTCTTTTTTTTTTTTTTTTTTTTGTAGTAATTGTTCATTTTCTGGTGACAATATGAGATATTCTCCATGCGTCGACTACATAAGCTATAAATATGGTTTACATCTAATGATCCAAGTATCAAAGAAAAAGGATGTTGTGCCCTCCCACACAAAGAACATTTCTGCAGCAAAAAATGTTTTAGCATAGAAATATATGTACAAAATGTTGTTTACGAAATTTTAAGATCAGTTTAGCAAATTAAAAATTATGCTACTTATTGGAGTCATGGCATTTCTCATGTATAAATGTTAAAGGGAAGTGTGTGACAAAATCCTATTGCACAATGGTAAGTATTTCAACCTTAGGCAGAGTCAAAGTATGAAGAGACATATTTTTATTACCAGCAAAAGAAAAGAGGCATTTTTTCAGTGTAAAAATTATTATACATAAAGAGGTATTTTAAAAATGGTCATAAAATTGTGAAATTGCATTTCCCCAATTCGCTGTTCTCTAGTTGTAGAGAGGATTGTCTGTTTGGATAATTGTTGTGAATGAGTGATTTTGCACTGAGTGATGTGCTAAAAAGTAACCTACTTCTTGATTAGTGCCAATAAATGACTTGGAATTTTAAGTAATGCTTTCTGATTCTTCATATTCTGGTGTTAAAATATGTCCACTAAAACCAAAGTTATGGTTTTTAAGGAACTGTTAGTACTGAATGCAAAATCAGTCCGAATGAATTTGTATATTTAGGAAGCATGTTTGACAAAGAAAACAGATCAGATGGTGAAATTAATATGCAAGTGATTTCATCTGGAAATGTCATAGAAGGATTTCACAGGTCTGATGGATTCTCGAAAAGATCCCAAATGACTGTGTATGAAAATGTAATTGTTTCTGCACTGATGTACATCAGTGAAACATGGGTACTGCAGAAATGACATAGGAGTCATTTTTGTGCTGGAGAGATGGATTACCTACCAGGGAGTTGTGTCAAGACACGTTCTGAATGAAAATGTGAACAAAATGTTGTTAGTAAGGTGGAGACAAATATTCTAAGGTGTTTCGGCTGTGTTAAAAGAATGAGTGGTGAGATGCTTACTAAAAGAATTCATTCAGCCCAAGTGGCAGGAATAAATTCTCTTAGTAAGCATCTTGGCACACAGATTGAACAGTGAAGCTCGAGTTGTGTGCCAAGATTGCTGTAAATTGAGATACGCTCATTGTAATAAAAATCCGCTCACCAAGAAGGAGGCGTCGTATTGAAATGAGATTTTAGTAGTGAGATGGTACATAACAAGGACAGGAGTGATTACAATATCACAGCAGCAGAATGATTTCCCGTGGACATATGGTACATATTCCAGTCAGCATTAGTACCGCATCAGACTGCCTCGTGCTTGAATACATGTGGTGATACGGTCCGGCATGGAGTCAGAGACGCTGTATGTTATCCTGGGACAGATTGGCCCACACTTCTTGCAACTGACGCTCTAAATCACGAACACTGGGACATAGAGAAAGCTGGCGTCCCATCTTATCCCACACGTGCTCAATGAGCAAGAGATCAGGCGATGTGGCAGGCCAAGGAAGCATCGCAACATGATGTAGGCAGTCCTGGGAAACGCGAGACATGTGCGAATGGGTATTATCTTGTTAAATAGCTCCGGGCCACCCCACCAAGAAAGTCAGCACATGGGGCAGCAGGATCTCCTGTATGTAGTGCTGGGCTGTCAACGTCCCTCGGATCATGGTGAGGGAAGTCTGGCTGTCATATGCGATAGCTCCCCACACCATCATGCCTGAAGTTTGGGACGTGTGCCACTGTTCAGTGAGGTTGGGATTGTAGCAGACGACCACACTCTGACACTGTGGTCGTCTGTTCCCATGCAGGAGCAGGATGCGTCGCTGAACACTATACATTGCCAGTCCATAGTATTCCACGTTGCTCGCTGCTGACACCTCTGCAGTCGACGCCGTTGATGGTCAGGTGTTAATGGCAGAAAACGTAAGGGTCGTTGAGAGTGCAGATTTGCCTCTGCCAGGCGTTTGGAAATGGTTCTGGCGAACACAGGCATCCCTTTGTACAGCCGCCACATGTCTCTGGATATTGGACAAGCATGTCATTGCATCAGTGCGTGCTGCTCTCACGATCCCATAGTCCTCTCTACTGGTGGTGTGTCTGGTTCATCTGCAGCCATTCTGCTGCTGTGTGCTGTGTCTGGGTGCCTTCCTATGTCCATTGCTCCCAACACGATCGCACTGTACGGTCCAACCGGCCCAAATGGTGACCGATTCGGCACGCCGACCACCCTGCCTTTCTCATCCCGATGATACGGCCTCGTTCAAACTCCATCAGTTGCCTATACGCACATCTATGGTAGCTCCACGGCATGTCTATCTCTCAGGGATCTCACCTGACTCTTACCGTGTGCTTCGGCATGAATGTGGTGTCCCCTGCACTGTGCCTTATAAGCCCCAAGGATTGCGATTGCAGCGCTGGTCTTGGACGTGCGGGCATGTAGAATTGCACGAAACTTTAATCGTTGGCATGTCTGCCATCCCCATAGCTATTCGCCGAGTTTCGTGTTAATCACACAGTTTTTTCTTGGTGCGTGGCTTTTTATGACAGTGAGTGTACTTGATGTATCAGCAGAATGTAAATTCTAACACCATCACTTTTAAACTTTAATCTGGCAGGTAAGCTTTCTTCGAGAAGCTGTCCTATGAATCTCATAGAACAGCTTAGTGATATGTATGTATGTATGTTTGTAAGATATGTCCTCTCGAACTAGAAATCAAAATTTCTGCTGTGGTGTGAAAGAAAAAGAGTTCCCTTCTTTGTTTATTTCCATGTAGCAGTGATTGTGCTTCATCTTATTATGTTGTGTTAAGGTTATCTAACATATAGTGATGCTGTCTCACTTGGATAAAGCTTTGATGTGCAAGAAGTTCATTCAGTTTCTTCTGTGTTTCACTGCATAAATCAACAATACAATCATCTTCCAGTACAGAGAAGTTCAAAGCTCTGTTAAACATGTGTATCATTTACTCACCTTTAGGTACACTTGCTACTTTTGAAAACAAAAGTTAAAACCACTACAGAATATGAAAACTTTATTTTAATGTATGTTTAATTATCAGTATTTCAATTATTTTCTTCTTTAAATATTTTTATGTATATAACCAGGTTTAAAGAAGACACACAGCATGTCTGCAATGATGTTCAGTTATATTTATATGATGGCAAAACGTAAATTTGCTTCAGAGTAATTCTGTGTGTAATATTTCAGATGCAGTAAATCGTGCTGGAAGTCGTCCATCCAGTCGACCTCCAAGTAGACCCCCTAGTCGTCCGTCAAGCAGGCCACCTAGTAGAGCGGCTAGTGACCTTTCGGCAGACAATCTAGAAGGCTACCGAGCACGTAAACTGGGGTCAACTGGTGCCCGCCAGCGTACACCTAGTGCTTCCTCTCAGACGTCTGGTAGAGGTGTAACTCCTTCTCCAGGAACAAAAATTCCCACAGTACGCCGGACGCCTTCTTTCGGCTCTTCTGCTGCTCGGCCAGATGGCGTGAAGAAGGAAAGAGAACGCTGGAAATGAAAATGCATTAATAATATCTCTCCCTCTGATGTATATAGATAACTGAGACTGTAAAATAACCCATTTATACATTGATTTTTGTTGGACTAACATGGTATAGAGGCCTTTTTTTAGCCTGTGGTATGGCACTGCTTAAAATGCCTCACATGTACCTCATGATTTCACAGACAGTGCAGGGCAGTGATTTTCACTTGGTGCTGAACAAAATTATTGAGTTGTAAGAGCAGAACGTTATGTTTGTTTTTAAAGACGATTTTAACACAAATTCATCTTTATAGCATAATAACATGTTTTTACAATCTCAACAAATGCTAGTCTGTTTTTGTTTTGACACAGCGTGTTTTTAAATAAGTATTTTATTATTTCTTCAGTTCCCCCTTTCTTGCCATTGTTTTTAAGTGTTTATAGAGTCCTAGTGTATGTTATTTTAAGAGTAAGATGAATCAGTTATGTGCCTTTTGGCATGCTGAGCCATTGTTCTTTAAAAGGTTGTAAACAGTGAAGCTTGCCTGTATGTGCAGCATTCCATGGACTATTTTTTATAGTGATTTTTCTGAATTTATCCTGAAAAACAAAAAAGAATGTATCTGTGTGCATGTGATCTGGCTGCAATTGTTTACTTCATTTTTTCCTGATAAGAATGAGAAATGGTAGAAAATTGAATGTGATTTTTCATGTACAGAACATTTATGTTGGCTCACATTATTTTGTCAAAGAACCGAAATGTCGTGTAGATGTTATGTACAAAAGACTATCTTAAAAATAGTGCTAACAACTTCTTTTCTTCCTGTGAAATTAAAATAAAAAATGGACTATACGTATGTTTCTCGTCAGGTTGTTTATATTTTGTGAGGGAAGAATGTCAGGGACGTTTATGATACCTTTTCCTTCTTTCAACTTCCATCTCGTAACAATCTTATGCAAAGATTGACTGAAAGTGCCAAGACAGCTCTGTGAGAATTAGTGCTCTGCAGTTGTGCTTCCGAAAATACAAGTTATCACACACAATGCAAAAGATGAACAAAGAACTTACAAGGAAAGACCACTCGTCTTTATCGTGTCATATATGTTTTGTTTAAAATTTACATAGCTGTTCTTAATCTGCTGTAATGTGTAGCAGCAGTACTTCATGAGCATCCAGATTCATATCATAGCACTTGTGTGGTACATGTGTTTAACTAAAAGATCTCATAACTTAACATTCCTTGGGACATTAAGGATTTTTTTAATGAAGTGCTCTTCTTTAAATCTGTGAATAACCTTATTTTACTAATAGCTGTGATTTCAGCTTTGATCCATTTGATTATTTATATTGACTAAAAAGTGAAGTTAGACTTTTCATTATTATCTCATTTGCTATTTTTGTTCAATAAAAAAATTATAAACTTGTATGGACTTCGTATTTATTGTGTACATATGTTTAACAAATTGCAAGGTGCTGTACCACTTTTAAACACTGACATCTGTTGGCAATATTTTGGAGGAAAGATATATAATCTAGAGAGTACAGACAGGCAGATCTCAGGGTTCGTACACCTCTTGAAATTTAAAGAGAACTCCTTGAATGGACCTTTTCCTAGTTATTTATCATTAGACTGCAAGAAAAGTTCTTAAATTAAATTTTGTCTCCTGTAAAATTATTGTACTTCAGACTTATTTTATGTCTTCCATCCTGCTGCATTATTTTTTTCTTTTGTTCATATCTTTTCGTCTTTATATTCTTATTTTGAGGGATGCAGTTGACTACCAGGCCTTTTTTTTTTTTTCAAGACCTGGTGGCGCCAGGCTACTTTTTACCTAACCGAATCAGCCTTTTCTTAAATTTATTTATTCAATCGTCATTCATCAAAATCAACATTTTTAACCACAAGTAATCTTAAAAAGAACTAGTTTTTCTTCTCTATTTTATTTTACTTTATTTTTTCTATATGGTGTGTATGCACAAAATCCTAGACCTTTTTTTTTTACCAAAACCACCTCAGAAATAGCCAGTGAAGTGGGTACCAGATAATACACACACACACACACACACACACACACACACACACAGTACGTACATATACATATATTCGATTTCAAAAGTTTCTTGCCCACCCTGCATACCTGCTGGAGTCGATAACTACTGGGCCAGTCTTCAGAATGCCAGGCCACTTCTCTTTTCAGATCAGATCATATGTAGAGGATTTTAGGAAGGGAGTGTCTTACCCCAGATCTTAAACAACCCTTAGAAATAGGAAGCTAGGAGATTTGGGCTAGAGTGCCCGATAAGAAAGTGACACAGAAGCGAGGTAGAAAGGGGGAGGAACACGCCCTTATTTATTACCCGGGGTCCGACGGCTTAACGTGCCCATCTGACGCACAAGTGGGTATTTAGTGTTTTAAACGTTCGTATCTGCCCAGGATTGAACCTGAGGTTATCCCCATGGCAGTCACGAACGCTGACCACTAGGCCACCCGTGGCCATTTCTCTTTTCAGGACTGCACCACTGCTTATTTGCATACTTTTCTGATTATTTACTTGTTCTTTTAAGTACCTTCGTAATAGTGAAAAGTGTGACCATATTATTTTAAGAATTTTTGCTAATGAAATGCAAGTTTTTCCTATTTTTAACTGTCTCTTCTTAGTCAATCAGTAGAGCAAATATTCCTCCTTTTTTAAAAGTGAAATTGAATTTCAAAATCAGCATTGAATTTGTCCATGATGGAATCTGAGTCGTTTCGTTGACCCATAAGATTGTCAAAGTGAACAATGCAGTGCCAATTTTTGATATTTAATTTAGCTTAAAACATGTGCTTACCCATTCCATAGTCACTTCTTGCGAAGTCAAGAGGCAGAGCAAGGATTTTTCTTTTGTATAAAGCAAAACTGATATTCGAAAACATTGCTGCATGCTCACTGAGCAGAGAAAAATAATTTAAAGGGCATGAAAGGCAGTGGCAGAGAGTTGGAGTTCTAAAGTTGAGCTTTAATTTTTTGATGCTATGCATCTTTCCCACCAGTGGTAAAGTAAATCTTATGCATAAAATTTCAATGTAATGAAAATGGGTAACAGAAGTAGTCAAAACCATTATTGAAATCTGTTTTTTTTAATAATGTACCATGAAGTGACACAAAAGTTAGTTTAGTAAAATATATTTTTGCGAAACAATGAAATTAACCCTGAATATTATTTCATCACATCTTACATAAACATAATGATGTATCTCATTGCAATCTGCATAAATTATGAGAACCTCAAATGTTATAAAAGCCGTTACAAAAATGCATTCTTGATGCTATAAAAACTCTGCATCATAGCGAAATTTGGCTTTTTCTCGACCCGGGGGTCACCTGCTATTGACAAGAGCTTTAAAATTATGTGTAACACAATGGGGTGTAAACTGTAGATATCCTAGACCAAAAGTTACCAACCCCTTCCCCTTCTCACTAACACACTTACAGTTTCTTTATATCTTGAGGTCATATTTTAGCTTGCGCATGCACAGATGGACTTTCGTTGCTACATTACATTTCATTGGTGTCAAAGTAGTTTCTTACATTCGTCTAAATCTGAATAATATATATAATAAAGATGAATATTGTTTTTGAAAAACTAAACAGTTGAAATACAATACTTACTATTGCCACCACCATAGTTTAGTAAATATTTACTTTTGTGACTCACACATACATTTGTTTTAGGACAATAACATTCATTAATCCACCTCTTACCTAAGTACCGCTCAGTGTCAGGAATTAGTAACTCTTATTTTGTTGTAATGATTTAATTTCACTTAACATGTACCAGTGGCTTGGTGTGGTTGTGAGTGACACGAATAAATGCAGTGTGTTTTACGTAAATAAATGTATACTCTCAAATCGCTCACTTCATTTCGCTCCCACAATCTTGACATGCAAAAGATGCATAGCATAAATTATCTACAAAGAATATGGTACTCTCTCGATTTTTGTAAACTTGTGGGAAAATGCGTGTTGTTTTTGCGTATTGATACAGCAATGGAAATGCATGCATTTTTAGGGAAACTAAACTTCAAAAAGTTGTGATGTCATCTGAGATTCCTGGAAAACTTCTTAATGGACTTCTGAAAATCAGTACGAACCCTGGATCTGACACTAATAAAACTGACATGCAAATTTTATAAAAGAGAACCTTTTACTGCAAGTTCATTTCTTTTCTGCCAAAATCAACTTTAGTTGTTTGACAAAACAATTACATCACATATACACTGAAGAGCAATTGAATTAGAGATACCTGTCTAGTAACATGTAGCACCACATTTTGCCCTGATCACGGCGGCGATTCGTCTCGGCATGGACTCGACAAGACACCGGAAGCGTTGGGAAGCCATACGGATCTACGACCCCTGAACAAGCTCCCACAGTTCCCGAAGATTTGATGGAGGGGGTCAGAGCCTCGAACATCTCTCTCGATGGCATCCCAGATGTGCTCGATGGGATTGAGGTCAGGGGCTGGCCAAGGAAGCGAGGTCACGTCGGTGAAGTGTTTATCCAACCATTCGAATACAATTCGGGAGCGATGGCATGGTGCATTGTGTTGTTGCAAAATGAGGTCCCCAGTGGGATGTTGAAGACACACAAACGGGAGCAAATGGTTGTCCAGGATATCCCGGTAACGTTGACCTGTGAGGGACGATGTCACACGTACCAGCGGTCCCATTTCAGTCCACGTAAACAGTCCCCAGACGAGAATGCCACCCCCACCAGCTTGAAGAGTACCCTGTTGACAAGAAGGATCCATCGCTGCATGTGGTTTGCGCCGTTCTCGTATCCTGCCATCCGCATGTACCAACATGAATCTCGACTCATCAGTCCAGGCAACATTTTCCCACATGTCTAGGGTCCAGTGGCGATGTTCCCGCACCCATGCTAATCTTTGCATCCTGTCATGTGCGGTCAGCAGCGGTACCCTCGTGGGATGATGGCTTCTGTACCCCATAGTGAGGAGATGGTTCTGGATGGTGTGGCTGCTTACACGTTTTTGTGCACCAGCGTTAAATTGGCGAGTGATTTCTTGCACTGTGGCCCGTCTATCCGCTGTTACAATGCGAGCTAGCCGACGATGACCCCACTCATCCACATGCTGTTGTCCACAGCAGTTGGCCCTTGCAGGGATAGTTTTACTGGATTCGATGTACTCACGGTGCACCCGTGACACAGTGGCTCGTGAAAATCCCAGTGCCTGCACGACTTCCGAGATGGAGTGACCCATTTCTCGGGCCCCGACAATTTGCCCACGATCAAATGCGCTTAGATCCTTCGTCTTACCCATACTGCGTCCGACTCTTACTGATTCCCGTAGCATCACTCCTTATATTGTCGGATCGATGCATAAGTCATGTCGTTTCAGTTTACAGGGCCGCCCACAGCGCCACATTTGCATAACGCCAGGTGTCTCTAATTCAATTGCTCTTCAGTGTAGTTGTCAGATGTTAAGATGAATTTTTAAATCATTGAAACATAAAAAGAAAAAGTTTTTTTGGGGGGGGGGGTGAAAACAATTTGCAAACTCTTCGTTTACCAAATGCAAAAACTATTTGACAAAAATGTATATCTGGGGCAAAAATCACCTTAAAAATTCTTGATAATCAATTCTGGTGTAACATCAAGGGCAAAACTGGAAACAGGTTCATACCACTAGGTCAGGGGAAAATAAGAAGATATCAGCCCTCAAATGATAACTCAATTTGTAATAAAAAAACTAATTTACCTTTGTCATCAATGCACATTATAATCACTTTGCTTAACACTTTCAACTCTTCAAGGGTATTACTTACTAATATGTAGACCTTCTTAAATTTGACATTCTGCCTCACATACATAAAGTCACTTGTGCAAAACATCAGAACAAACTATTACAAGTAAATATCATAAATGCTTTGTAATGTAAGGACACAGCATGTATGCTATAGAATAACTTAACTTGCATAAGCAAATGATTCACTCTGAGAGAACAGTTGTGACACCCAGGGGCGCACACAGAATTTCCTCAAGGGGGTCCGACAAAAAAAAAAAAAATGCACGGGACAAATGAAACTAGAAATTGGGGGCACACACACACACACACACACACTCGCACATATGGATTATATATATATGTGTGTGGATTATTTTTGTTAGCATAAATCAGCACTGATGTGTTCACAGGTTAAAAAAACCTTACTCTTTTTAATAAGTTTGCTAAATTAAATGTGCATTAATATATCCATTAATATTTATGTAAGACCTTAAGACGTACAGAAAAATAAAGTTTAAATCGCTTCTCTTACTGTAACGCAGAAACATTTTCACCTAAGCTCACTTTAAATAATATATATAAATTATATGCTTGCCCTGACAGTACTGTCCATTACACTGTTAAAGAGCAGACACATTATCAATGGAAAACGAAAAAGTTAAGTAAACAATAATATTTAACTCACCTAAGTATTCCTCATCGAACTTTGAAAACTATTACAGTTGTCGAACTACCTTTTCAGAGAGGGAATTGAATAAATCTAAAACTGAATAATCCAGGAGTTTACAATGAAGCATACTTCTGAGTAAATACAGTCATTCACAGTTCGGTTAGAAAAAGTCATTCATAAGCAAGCTGCTGCCCCCTCGAAAAATGACAAATTCAGAAAGTTAGTCTCTTATGTCCTAAACGGATGGAAATCAACAGATACAAATATCAAGCACAGATGCAGACCTTCTTAACAGAAAATAGTGTGTTTACACCCAACCCTTTATCCTGTGTATCCCCCTCCCCTCAGAGGAGGAATGCCCATTAGCCCCCCATATGTGACTGAGGCCCGAGCCACGGAGAAATTTCCTGGAAAAGGTTATGGGAACACAAGAGCCTGGGAGAGTGATGGATTCCTGGTTCCTCAAGCACTCTGGGGTTTCACTAATTCCCTGCTTCAATGCTTGCCATCGTCAGCCATCGAAAACAGATGCAGCATTCCTAAGGCAAAAGAGCACTCTGATTTCTGTGATTCATACAATCACACCACAGCCAGCTCGTTTCTATAAACATCTGCAGAAAGATTTTTTTTTTTAATTTTGCCGTAGTTGGAGTGAGATGTTTTAAAATTCTGCTGACCCAACGGACCCACCCCGTGTGTGCGCCCCTGGTGACACCTCTGTAAAGAAGTTTGCCAACAGATCAAATCACTGAAGAGAGATTGTAGTTTACAGGATAATAGGCATTACTGCCAGACTTCCTAAGTTCTTTGCATGCTATGAATGAACTGACTTCTGGAGCTAACAACTAGTTATAAAGAAAAAACAAACAAAAAGATAAAAGATTTTACCTGTTGTTCAGGCATCGGTTGTGGACAAAGCTTTTATGCTGGGTATTGGAAGATCAGATCAAGACACCAGAACTTTTCAAAAAAGCAACATCCATTCTTCATTCCTCAATGATCCCAGCCCAGCTTGTTTTCTGCTGCTTTAAAGTCCTTAGTAATGGAGTTTAAAAAAAAACATAACTTCCTCACCTGCAAAAGCACATGCTTTGTTATTTGTGGCATGTTCTGTAGCTGTGTGATTCAGAGTCACTCAACAGATATGTTTTTCTGATTTCAGATTTTTACCACTCTTACAGGCCAATATATTGGCATAATGTATACCCGTAATACGTAAGAACACTTCCCACCAGTATCCATGATAGTAGAGAACATTTCTTGCACATAGTATTCTGTGAGGCTTAGAGAAGTACACGTTCGTCTAAAGTCCTGAACATGAATTACTTAAAAGTGACAACTCGTGAATAATGCTTCAAACAAAGCATATAATGAATTCTAAAAACTATTCAATATTGTCAAAAGCCCAAATTATAAGACAAAACCAAAAATTTTACCAGACAAGCCTATGACATTATACTGAACTGTCCTTCAAGCTATTAAACACTATGAAAACCCAAATATCGGCAAAGTTGCAAAATATAAATCATGTAATAAGCAATTAGAACTAAAAGAGAAAACTATATAAAATGTACAAAGCGCCAACAAACACACCGGTCCACGGCTACATGAATAAAATTCACCTTTTTATGAACACAATAAGCGAATTTCGACAAAGGCAATGCAGTTCAAATATACGTGTGTAAAACAAGATGGGGTCCGGGTTCAAATCCCGGTCAGGCATGGATGTTGTGTTTGTCTTACGGCACTGGCTCTCTACCTTCCCTGGAACCAGTGACCCTAAATTAGGGACGGGCGACTGCTTATAGCCCATTGAGTTGCTCACGGCGGTCGTTAAACCTCCAATCAAAAAAAAAACAAGATGAAAAGCACTGTAAACTTGTCTCACAAAAACTCAAGTTATCAATCTGTAGAAAATTCACACTACTTTCTCACATCAGCACGAACCAAGGTACTCGAGGCCTTTTGCTACACCTTGTAGCATCTTCAGGAGTGGTCGCTTGTATCTCCCATGAACAACGGCAAACTGATGTTGAAGCCTCCGTGTTCTTCCACTGATGCAGGCATTTGGTGACTGGTTTACAAAGCATAAAAGCTCAGATCAAAATACTATTGAATGGTATGAATGTATGTACAGTAATTGTACTGATAATTGTCTGATTGTCAGTAGTTTTAGGAGTAGTTTGCCCATAGAGAGGTTTTCACATAGCTGTGTGACTAATGTTATCACATATACTTGAGTATGAGTCAATATAAATGTGGGAAATTTTCCAAAAGAAATTACACTATTGACATATATATACAGTTCATTGCCCAAGTGGCTTCCTGGTCAGTGGAATATATTGGGTTTTCAGGGTTCCCACGCAACCTGGAAAACCGGGAATTCTCAGGGAATTTGAAAATTGTTCCAAAAATCAGGGAAAACTCAGGGAAAATTGTGTTTTCCCGTAAAAATCAGGGAATATTTTATCGGGGAACTATAAAGGCAGGGAATTTTTTATTTTGCCAGAAAAATATTTTGTTTCAGACTTTTGTAAAATATATTTCTGTATTGCTAAGTTTTAAAATAATTCCGAGTTGTTTTATCCTTCGAGGCAACTCCGTAACCCACCCACCGATTAAAGTGCAGCTGTGCAGGGGAGTGCGTCTCTTTGCATTTTCCCCGTCTCCAGATGATCTAAACTACAACCGAACAAACATACACGTCAAAGCGTGAAAGAAAGCCATTAATCACACACCCATTTCGCAGGCTCTTATCTGCTGGCGTTCGCGAAGAGAGGCAGTCATTTGTTCCTGAGTAGGTGCCCCGGTTCTCTGCGTAGACTGGGAAAAAAATTATGAAGAAGCTATTTCCTCAATTTTTTAAATAACCGACTGAAATTTTTACAGTGGGCAAGATATATGAAAATAACGTTCCATTTTAAATTTCGCCGAAATTCATTGGAAACTTTAGAAGTTGAGCTTTTTTTATTTCCCCTTTTGCATGTTCTGTCTTTTATCAAACCGTACAAAAACATTTTATTTTACCGGATGTTGGTCATCCTAATAAATCCCCCTTCCCCTTCAACAGCAGTGTGGATGAATGTTGCAAATTGAGGGCACCTAATTTATTTTGAAAAAGGTTCGTATCACTTACGAACTAAAGCTTCGCTTTCGTAATTCTGTAGCAGAATTGGTATAGTTGGAAAAGTATGTACCCTTCAAATGTTAGAACAGGGAAAATATTATGAAATAGGAAGATTCTTCAAGGAGGGGGAAAGATTTATTTTTTCATAGTACTTACGAGTATTTTTGACAAAAAAATATATGAAAAATACCATGCAATGAAGCTGGTACTATTGCATACCTACCATATTTCCCAGATTTCACGGCCGTTTTCTAGATTCGTTGTCTTCCGGTTTTACGGCCGGAAAGAGATTTTTTTTTATTCTGTCATATTTCTATTTCATAATGCATGAAGAAATTTATTTATAGCTATTTTAAGACGATATTCCAATTACTGCAAGAGCTGGCTGGTTGCGAAAAATAGGGGTAGTCCGACGCCCGGAACCATAGATTTTCACATCTGGGTCATTCCACGCAAAATCGTCAGATATTGAAATAATTTTCCACCAACACATCTCCGATTCGTGCGATTTTTTTTTTTTTTTACGGGTAGCTGCCTCCAAGTTATAAAAAAAATCCTGAAAGTTTCAATTTTTTTTTTGTTTCTGATAGATTAGAAGATATTATTTTTGAATTTTTGTGCATAGTAGAACCGTTTTCCGTAAAAACGCAAAATATCTCCGTTATTTAGAATAAGAAATATAAAATTCATCATTCTCTCGTAATTTTTCCCAAGGTTTCAGCTTATACATAGGAAAAAAAAAAATTGCGAGAACAAAAGTTAGACAGGGTAGAAATTTTCTTGTAATCGTAAATTCTTCTTCTTTGCGTTGCTGCACCTCACAAGATTTGCATAAATTATTCATTTTCACATCTTTACCCTCACATTGCCGAAAAAAAAAAAAAAAAAAAATCTACCTAGTTACTACTGATGAAAATCTTTGCCGTGGGTGCTCTATTGGTTTCAGGTTTGTCAGTGCAGGCGCTAAAGCCTCTGTCTCCGTTTTGGATGACGTTATTTGTGGGGAGTTACTGCAAATGACCTGAGTGGGCTCCAGACCTTTCTCGCACTTTGCCTGATCAACATCGCACAAATGTATTGCCCTTCGTAAAGATATTGTTAAGTATAAACATGCCACTCGCCGCAGGATGATAAATTATGTTGACAAAAAAGTGTTAGGAGGATTTTATGAGCACACATGCACACAAAACTCACTCTAATTGTTTCCCGTACAAGTAATTTGACGTAGCGTGGAAATGAACTGTGACCTGCGAGAAAAGTTCAGTACTAATGTTTGCGTCACAAACGTAGCCAATCAGTTTTAAGACTTCCGGATTTTGGAAGTACTAATATGAACTGTAGCCTCTCAGGCAAAATGGTATTCCGTATTAACTGTTAGTTTTCCCCACTTGTTGCTTCCATTATTTTTTCTTTATCCCTGGGTTTAATTTTTTTGCCGTTATGGCATTAGGATCTCTGTGTGCCAGCTTATTGGTTATGAAATTTAACAGCACAATGTCTAAATATCCTATGCTGCGTTATTTAGAAGCAAATAGCAGAGGTGCCAACTATTACGAATTGTCCGTAATTATTACGGTTTCGACTGTCAGATTACGGAATTACGGACAGGTTGGAAGAATTACGGAATTCAGTGTGTTTTGGAGAATCTCAATTTTGTATCCTTTTTTGTTAAACCCTTTTAGTGCGACGCTGCCGATTTCTCGGCCTTCGATTTTGATCCGCATATTTTCCGAATCAGACTGCGGATTTCGGTGTCTCAATGATCATATCATTTTTCAATCATATCGTTTTGAAATGGAATGTCCATGAATCATATCGTCAAACAGCGATATTATCGGAAGAATGGTACCGTAATTTTCGTCGTATAATCCGCGGATTATCTGCTAAAAAAGTTAAAATTATAGGTTTTGCGGATTATACACCGATGCGGTTAACACGCCGATTTAAATATATATATATATATATATATAAGACCTTCCGATTTTAAAAAAATCTGCAGCGTGATTGTGCAGGGAAAGGTGTAATAATTGGAAAAGGAACTCCCTCGGAAGAATTTTCCTCAGTTCAAGAGTTTGTACGGAGCGGTGAGGAGGGGGAGGAATGTCGTAATGAAAGATCGAGATAGTTGTGGGGAGGGACGGTAGGGGTCATTTTGTTATCGTTGAGGAGAGCTCTGACTGTCGTGCCGGCTCTGTTTTTTGGCAAAAAGCCAAAGAAGTACGCACTGCGCTTGCTGCACGAACCAATGCGTTTCTCCTTTCGGATTTTATGTGCGCGACCTTGTATCTAGTTTGCTTTCGTTGTTTTGGCGAACGTCGCTGCTGCTGTTTTCCTTCATTGCTAATCATGATGTCTCTGAAAAGGAAACGTTTCAGTTACACTGCCGAATTTAAACTTGAAGTGGTGGACAGAATTGAGGATATGATCATGTCACTGCGCGATAGTTTTGAGGTCAGAACACAATCGTGCAGCAACATACGGAAAGCCTCTGTGTCGCGATCTAAAACGTAAACAAATCCGTTTGTAAATTCCGCGGGAGAATTCACGGAAGTTTTTTATTGGCCCACGTATAAGACGATATCTCAACTCTGAAAGCAGGAATTCCTCCAAAAACTTTCGACTTATACGCGAGTACATACGGTATTTCTACGACTTGTTCTGTATCAGCCTTTCGTCATTGGCAGTGTAATGCAATACTCTGGAGCTACATCGGCGTGATCTATGGATGCCACACCCTTTATCTGTTCGGAGATAAAAATATAAAACAGTAACCTTTAAAAATGAATTTCTTCATTTAATAAAATAGGTTTTTTTTTCTCTTACTTCTTCGGACTCATGTGTTTCTGGAACGTGGAAAGAGCGACGTATTTATTTACTGACGCCACGTATTTGGAGGATTTTCACCTTGGATCTCGCCCTTTGGAATTAACTGCTATAATATATATAGCCAGTGCCCTTAATACCCACCAGATGGAGACGTCTCAGTAGCTGAGCCCATCTTACGGATTTAAGATGTCAGAAGCTGACTTAAAAATACACATAGCACCGTGGATTGTTGGCCACCGTGGTGTAAAGCTAACGCGCTCGGTTAGATATCGAGAGATCCGTGACTCAATTCCCCGGCGGCGGCTGAAAACAATTTTTCGTTTGCTATGTGTTTCTGAAACGTGGAAAGAGCGATGTGTTTATGTGACCGACTTTTCTGTCGGAAATTCCACTTCTGATTCAACATCTATGATGTGCGAATTATACGGCGATTTTTTTTCCTAAATGTCACAGTCTGCGGATTATACGAATGTTTTTTTTTTTTATGTGAATTTTGCGGTCTGCGGATAATACGACGAAAATTACGGGTAATATGCCGTAAGTGTCATCGTAAAGAGTTTGCGCTTGCTATCGGTTCCCACGCAATTTCTCCGTGTGACAGGAGAAAGGTTACTTTAGCCAAAACGTTTCCTACTGCAGTTGAGGCAGGGTTGTTCACTTGGAATTGTTGGTGTATTATAAAACGTTGTACTGTCGGAAATCACTTTTTCGAGCCCAGTTCGAAGTGCAATAACGATCAACTCGTCGCAACGCGTGGTCCCGCGATGAAGGATGTTTATATTTCTTGCGGACTTTCGCCGCGCGTGAGAACGAAGTGCGGTGTTTTATTACTAGAAGCTCTTCACAGTATTCATTTGTTTTTCCTAAACAAACAGACACAATCTCAAAACTCCGTGAAATACGAATACCCCTCTTTTTCCAAACTCGTGTTAGCAGAGGATGACTTTATTGACAGCTTGTTCCTCAAACTAGGAGACGTGCTTTTTCCTACTGCGTGAAATTTTTTTCTAAGGTTATTTGAAATGGCTTGTAGTGAGAGTGAAAGTTTGCCAAGTGATGGTGATGAATTTGAATCATCTGAGTGTGATATTGGCCAAGCAACATCAAGCCAGAAAACTAGCCACAGTGCCACGCACACCATATCTTCTTCAGAAGGTAAAGATCTTCATAGTGAATCTTCAGATCATGAAAGTTTTGAAAGTGAATGGGAGGATGTAATAGAGGGAAGTGATGAACAACCTCAGCATCCTTTTGATTGTCATGAAATGCAGGGGCCCAAACATGCAACTGATGTGGCACCTATTGCATATTTTTACTTGTTTTTTACCAATTTCAACCTTGGAATTATTGTTTCTGAAACAAATAAATATGCAAAGAGGTTTTTCCAGGAACATCCAAATCTTTCTCCCAAATCTTGAGCAAGGAAATGGAAAATGCTGAAATAAAGGTTTCCTTGCGTGCCTTCTAATATGAGAGTAATCAGTAGCCCATGTAGGACGAGATGAGATGAGATGATTGCCGAAGGCATATCCAGTCAAAACAAACACCAGGATTGTGTAAAATTAAAGACTCGATCAAAGCCTTTGGATAATTTTTTTGCAAAAAAGAATGAAAATAGCGTGATAAATGCTGAATTGCTGTTTACTGCAATCGTTGTGGAGCATAACCTACCTATAGCAATCTGTGATCATGCTGGTCGCTTCTTTCTTGCTATGTTCCCAGACTCTGATATTGATGAAGCTGGATATCCTTGAGCAGATGTGGCATGGAATGAAATATCTAAGATGAAGGATTCATCTGGCCTTCCCAAGTATTCTGCATTGCCTAAACTAATGTTGGTAATATTGGCTATCCCTCACAGCAATTCCTCTACGTAGAGAATATTTAGTATAGTAAGGAAAAACCTTGCATACTTCTGCCCAACAATGAGCACCAAAACATTATGTGCCCTTCTTATACAGAAAAAGTAAAGCATTTTCCTCAGGTGAGCTGTGTTATAAAAAGTTTTCTGAAAAAGAATATACCACTGCAAAACAAGCAACAAGGGAGTTTTTATGTCAGCAATGACATGAGGTAAGTACAATATTGATAATTTAATTTCATATTTTTTTGTGAGGATAGTGTAAACATATAAAGTTATTACACATTTCACGCATTAATTTCTCATGAAATACCCATTCCGCGCGTTAGCGATGAGGCTTCGTATGGTGATTACCGATAGGCACCTCATACAAGTATTACAGGTTACACAGTAATACTATAATATTGTCCTTAACTTTGAAAAAAAATGGCGTGTTACATTGCTGAAAGTTTGTGTTCGATTACTGAAACATTACTGTAAAATACCCTATTGATTACTGATGCGTTCTGCTTGAGGTTGGCCCCTCTGAAATAGCATAGATTCGTTGTTCTCATTGCCATGTGCAAGAACCAACGTTAGCTAAAATAATTACAATTTTGATTTTTAAATGTCAGCAGTATTTTCCCTGATTGCTAGAAATTGTTGGGATGGTACTGGCACACGTTTTTCCTCAGACGCAGAAATGCTGTCACGATTTCTGTTCTCTCTCGCTTCTTTTTTCATTTTTTAATAACTGTTTTACTTTGCTTTGTCTTTAAAAGATTCTAAGTAAATTCCAATAGAAAATACAAATTGGTAGATCGATTTGATAGAACCGCTCTAACAAAATGTTAAGAGACTGTCAGACACTCACCATTTTATCATTCCCATTAGACTTCAATTTCAGCAAATGTTTCTGTGTTGTTTAATATTTATGTAAAATAAGCACTTAAAGGATTTAAAGCTTCATTCAGCATTGTATCATTTAAGGGCAATTTATTCTCTTCAGTCACAATTCTCCCAGCTTGCATTTTTAAACCTAACTGGAACTCTAAATGTTGTGAGTCGTTTAAAATGTTATTTATATACTTGTGTGCACTTAAAATACAGATAAATCAGTTGTATAATTTCACCTAATCGATTGAAATATTTCATTATATGTAGAATTTAAATTAAGTCTTTGTTCAAATATTCTTTAAAGCATGTAAATACATGGTTTACATGTTTTAAAGAATATTTGAACCAACGGTACCAAAAAGTAAATAATGGTACCAAAAATAATATGCCTCATGCATTTAATTGTTATTAAAAAAAGCAGGTAATTGTATAAAGGACAGTTATTTAAAGAATTAACAAATGTATGCTTTCGTAAAGAACGCAAGAATATAAGGAAATTCAACAATTTGTCGCAATGTGATTTGATTTGCCGCTCTGGAAAAACTCTCAGGACCACCTGGAAAACCTGGAAAAGTCAGGGAATTTTTTTTCTACTTTTGAGTGGGAACCCTGGTTTTTGTTTTGTAACGCAGATCTCGGCCCGCAGGTGGCCTAGTGGGCAACGTTTGTGACTACCACGGAAAGGACCTCGGGTTCGATCCCAGGCAAGTACGAACGCTCGATCCACTAAATATCCGGCGTGTGTTGGATGGGCACGTTAAGTCGTCGGACCCCAGGTACTGGCTTCCCGGTAATAAATAAGGGTGTCTTCCTCCCCCCTTTCTACTCTGCTTCCGCGTCACTTTCCTATCGGGCACTATAGCCCAAATCTCCTAGCTTCCTATTTCAAAAGGTTGTTTAACCCTTTAACTGGCTGGAATGAGTTAACTCAGGGTTAGCAAAATGTACTGAAATCAGCTCGAATGAATATCTTCAGTGTCTAAGAAATGGTCCAAACGCTGCTGGAATGAGTGAAACTGAAAGAAAGTGTTAAACAGAAGTGTTTCTTTCCTCTTCAGTTTGCTATTGAAAGTGTTTGTAGGGTATTGATTGACACTAATCCTTTCTGAGCAAAGCATAAAAGATAAGAACTGAAACTAAAGGGCTGTCTTACCCAGAGCAGACAATAAGTAATCTGCACAGAAATAATACTATAATAATTCCACATCCCTGGGCTGTTTCTAGATATCTACAGATGTGTAGTGTCCCTGGATGGCCATTGGGGTCTTGTTGTCAATGCTGAACTGTTCTGAATTGTGCCAGAAAGCTAATGAACTGTGTCTATTTCAAAGTGCCAGATTCCTACAAAACCTGTCTGTTGCAATTCTCAGAATCCCAAGATATTAAAGATGTGAAGGGTTTTCCTGAGATTTGTCCCTATTAGGGATTGATCCATCTGTTGAAGATGTAGGTGATAGATTTTGATGGTTGGTTAATAGCTTCCCTTTTTAGGAGGTAAATGCTTTCCTTAATGAATCTTTTATTAAAGTTTATTTTCCAATCTAGTACTTGTGCATTATCCCATTATGGTTTACTCCCACATGTTTGAATGTGTTGAGGATAATGTTCTGTTTTGATGCCTCTTCTCAATTGCTGCAAGATGTTCAATAAGTCTTTGTTTCAAGACTTAGAGTCTGTTCAATATATGCCTTGTTGCAGTCTAAGGGAATGCTGTAAATGATATCTCTTCTCACTTCTGTGTCTTTTTTTGATGAATGAATCCAATCTGTTAGCCAATTCTTCATAATGGCTGAAGTTGCAATTCTGGTTTGAGTTGATTCAAAGTCTGGTTTTGATACTATGATATATTTAGCAGTGGCTTTATCAGGTACCTTCTGACTTTGGTCTTTCTCTCTCATAACTTTTCCAAAATTATTATCTTTTGGTAGTTGTTGTTTATTACACTTCTAGCCATATTGGCCATTGTTTTATGCTGAAAGTCCTATGAACTGTTGAGCTCTTGAAAGTTATGTGACAAACATTTAATAGAATAATGTTTCAGCAGTAACATCTGCTTTCATCATCCTTAGAGTGAATGAAGATAACACAAGGTTGTTAACAGGTTAATTCAATTGTTGGCCGATTTAAGGTGTTTCCAAAAAATGAGGATATTATCCTGTGAGTCTGTATTGCAAGGGTTGACACAAAGGTAAATTCTAAACACTGTTTATCTATTTCTTGTTACATGTTTCTGCTACCTTGTTTTTATAAGCCTTGTATATTTCCGTAGGAAAGCATTTCCTTCCCTGTGTTTGCATGGAGTGATCAAAAAGTATTTAGATTGGGTTTATTAAAACAAAAGTACAAGGCGTACTGATTTGAAACTACATTGCCTTTGATGTAGTCCTCTTCCAAAGGCACACACTTAGTGCCAGCACTTTTTCCTCTGCTCAAAGCATTTTTATAAGCCATCTTTTGAAATAGCTGCATTGTCACATTCCATTGTTTCTCCTCAATATCTTGAAATCCTTTCCCTTTCACATGGTATTTGATTTTGGAAAGAGAAAAAAGTTGCAGGGAGCAAGTTCTGGTGAATAGGATGGTTATCAGACCTGTTCAATGTGGTGTTTCAGCACAAGTCATGATGAATAGGCAGGCACATTGTCATGGTGGAGTTGCCTCTCACCACTCTCTTGCAATTTTTTGTCATTGTGGAGTTGCCTCTCACTACTCTCTTGCAATTTTTTGTCATGGTGGAGTTGCCTCTTTCCACTCTCTTGTAATTTTTTATCATGGTGGAGTTGCCTCTCACCACTCTCTTGCAATTTTTGTCATAGTGGAGTTGCCTCTCACCACTCTCGCAATTTTTTGTCATGGTGGAGTTGCCTCTCACCACTCTCTTGCAATTTTTTGTCATGGTGGAGTTGCCTCTTACCACTCTTGTAATTTTTTGTCATGGTGGAGTTGCCTCTCACCACTCTCTTGTAATTTTTTGTCATAGTGGAGTTGCCTTTCACCACTCTCTTGCAATTTTTTGTCATGGTGGAGTTGCCTCTTACCACTCTCTTGCAATTTTTGTCATAGTGGAGTTGCCTCTCACCACTCTCTTGCAATTTTTTGTCATGGTGGAGTTGCCTCTCACCACTCTCTTGCAATTTTTTGTCATAGTGGAGTTGCCTCTTTCCACTCTCTTGCAATTTTTTGTCATGGTGGAGTTGCCTCTCACCACTCTCTTGCAATTTTTTGTCATGGTGGAGTTGCCTCTCACCACTCTTGCAATTTTTTGTCATGGTGGAGTTGCCTCTCACCACTCTTGCAATTTTTGTCATGGTGGAGTTGCCTCTCACCACTCTCTTACAATTTTTTGTCATGGTGGAGTTGCCTCTCACCACTCTCTTGCAATTTTTTGTCATGGTGGAGTTGCCTCTCACCACTCTCTTGCAATTTTTTGTCATAGTGGAGTTGCCTCTCACCACTCTCGCAATTTTTTGTCATGGTGGAGTTGCCTCTCACCACTCTCGCAATGTTTTGTCATGGTGGAGTTGCCTCTTACCACTCTTGTAATTTTTTGTCATGGTGGAGTTGCCTCTCACCACTCTCTTGTAATTTTTTGTCATAGTGCAGTTGCCTCTCACCACTCTCTTGCAATTTTTTGTCATGGTGGAGTTGCCTCTCACCACTCTCTTGTAATTTTTTGTCATAGTGCAGTTGCCTCTCACCACTCTCTTGCAATTTTTTGTCATGGTGGAGTTGCCTTTCACCACTCTTGTAATTTTTTGTCATGGTGGAGTTGCCTCTCACCACTCTCTTGCAATTTTTTGTCATAGTGGAGTTGCCTCTCACCACTCTCTTGCAATTTTTTGTCATGGTGGAGTTGCCTCTCACCACTCTCTTGCAATTTTTTGTCATGGTGGAGTTGCTTCTCACCACTCTTGCAATTTTTTGTCATGGTGGAGTTGCCTCTCACCACTCTGTTGCAATTTTTTGTCATGGTGGAGTTGCCTCTCACCACTCTCTTGCAATTTTTTGTCATAGTGGAGTTGCCTCTTTCTACTCTCTTGTAATTTTTTGTCATGGTGGAGTTGCCTCTCACCACTCTCTTGCAATTTTTGTCATGGTGGAGTTGCCTCTCACCACTCTCTTGCAATTTTTTGTCATAGTGGAGTTGCCTCTCACCACTCTCGCAATTTTTTGTCATGGTGGAGTTGCCCCTCACCACTCTCGCAATTTTTTGTCATGGTGGAGTTGCCTCTTACCACTCTTGCAATTTTTGTCATGGTGGAGTTGCCTCTCACCACTCTCTTGCAATTTTTTGTCATGGTGGAGTTGCCTCTCACCACTCTCTTGCAATTTTTTGTCATAGTGGAGTTGCCTCTTTCCACTCTCTTGTAATTTTTTGTCATGGTAGAGTTGCCTCTCACCACTCTCTTGCAATTTTTTTTCATGGTGGAGTTGCCTCTCACCACTCTCTTGCAATTTTTTGTCATGGTGGAGTTGCCTCTCACCACTCTCTTGTAATTTTTTGTCATGGTGGAGTTGCCTCTCACCACTCTTGCAATTTTTGTCATGGTGGAGTTGCCTCTCACCACTCTCTTGTAATTTTTTGTCATGGTGGAGTTGCCTCTCACCACTCTCTTGCAATTTTTTGTCATGGTGGAGTTGCTTCTTTCCACTCTCTTGTAATTTTTTGTCATGGTGGAGTTGCCTCTCACCACTCTCTTGCAATTTTTTTGTCATGGTGGAGTTGCCTCTCACCACTCTCTTGCAATTTTTTGTCATGGTGGAGTTGCCTCTCACCACTCTCTTGCAATTTTGCGACGAAATGCATCCTCAAACGCCACAAAACTTGACAGTAGTACTCCTTGTTGATCATATGGCATGATAAAGCATATTCATGATGTACAGTTCCCTCATGATTGAAAAAAACAGCATTGTCATGACATTGCTGCCGTTCCGTCGTACTTGTTTGGGTCTAGGAGAGTTTAGAGTCTTCCACTGTGAAAACTGTCTTGTTTTTGCGGATTCATTCATTACCCCTAAACACACAATTCATCACCAGTTATGATAGTTTTTAAAAAGTTTTCATCTTTTTTGATACACCTAAGCAGCAACTGAAACACAGGCTATTTTGCCTCAGCTGAAAGCAATTTTAGCACATATTTGGCTTAGACACATCTGATACCCAAATTATCGATAAGATTCGGCTGAACTGAACTGAAACTAATGTTGAAGTTTTCAGATAACTCACAAATAGTGATTCAGCAATCTTCTCACACAGCTGTGTGGAAAGAAAGTTTGACATTGTTTTCACTTTTGCTGGTTGCTGGCCTCCGGACCGTTCATCACTACCATCTTTAAAACATTTATACTACTCATACTCTAGTAAATGTAAAAACAATGTCAAACTTTTTTATCCTCCCCATAGACTTGCGGTAACTTTAAAGTATGTATCTTTGCAAGTTTCACCAACTTTTTGACAAAATCTGATGCAAGTTCATTGATCAACTTTTTTCCGACATGATAAATTCGACAAATAGCTTCAATTGTGTAAGAACAAAACACTACTCTAAAAAAAATGGATGAGCTGGGGAGACGTGACTTATGGCACATGTGCCAAACCGCTCCCTGTTGTGTCATGCAATTCGGAACTTATGCAACCAGTCTGTATACTTTCTGATCACATCTTGTATATGACTTTAATTTAAAGAATCAGCAGTAGAACAAGTTCCCAAAATTTGATCACAATTTAGAAGCACCCTGTGTAATTATGTGCTTTGTGCCTTTTAAAGTATTTGGTCCTGGTGTTAGTGATACACTGCGATTTATTCAGATTCACAGAATTATTTTTGTCTGCTTTTTGTGAACATAGATATCTTTATTCACAGGACCATAGATGAGAAGGGCTGGGTCATTCCTTTGTTTGAGGACGAGAATTTAAGCTCCGGCGAGGGATTGGTTTATGGCCGCTGTGACGTCATGGCGAGGACAGGCGCTTTTTCCCCACAATTCTGTTGGTAGTAAACCTGCAAACGGAGTGATATTTTTGTTGCTTGCATTTCCTTGTGAATAAACGTGTCTTGTTTATATTTATTTTAATACATTAAACGCCTTCATTTTGTGCTGTGGCTAGTTGTAAAAATACACATAAGAAAACCAAGGACTGTGGTGTGGGTTATCACATTTTCCCTGTGAATAACAAGGACATGGTAAAGGAATGGATTATTAAATGCGAGCGTGCAGATAATTTTAAAGCTGAAACAGCAAACATTTGTAGTGACCATTTCCACAGTTCAGACTATGAAGATAATATGAAAAATTGTTTGCTTGGACTTCCAGAACGTAAATTTCTGAAACCTACAGCTGTGCCAAGTTTGAATTTGGAATGTACAGGATCAAACGGTGTACTCGATAATGCACGAAAACACAGGCAAATGAAAAGTTATGCACGTTGAAATGCTCTGAATCGAATCACAGGACTCAGTCCAGAAAAAAAAAATGTGCATTAAGGAGGACGTTATTTTTAATGAAAAAGAACGTTCAGAAGAAGAAATAACATTTACAACAGTAAGCATGTCTTGCTCAGAAATGTAAGTTAAAAACAAAATTCTCACTAAAAGTGTTATCATGATGGAAAAACAGAAGGCAGCTTAAAGAAAAAAAACAAGCATTCCCACAGAATTTTAAGAGCTAAAAAGTAATGTTTAAAAAACAACCGTTTAGAGATTCTGCTTATGAGAAAAAGACTATTACAAGAACTCATAAAAAAAAGCAGAAAAACTGTAACAGATGGAAATAAACCTTCAGAAAATGTTTACGCCTTCACAACTAGAATGCATCGCAACGCAAAAGAAAAGAAACAATTGGACAGAAGAAGATATTCCTCGTGGCATAGTGAGTAGAGTTATTTCTAGAAAAGCTTATGATTTCTGGAAGGATAAAATTGGCATCCCTTTACCAAGTGCAAGCACGTTAAAATGATGGTGTGCCAAATTTATTCGTCATCTTGGAATTCACAGCATTCTGCTTCTTATGAAGAAACGTAGTGAAAACCTATCAAAAAATTAGAAGCTTTGTGTTCTTAGCTTTGATGAAATACACATTGACAGCAAAATATACTATGACACAGGAATGGATCAGATTCTGGGTTCATATTCTAAAGTTTAAGTTGAATTTTGTCTCCATGGAAGCAACCAATTTATTTTTATTTTCAACGTGTAATGAATAAAAAGCTTCTCTTTGACATCATTACAACTCTAGAAAAAAAGCAGTGGTTTCAGATTTGGGAGGTTGCATGATGTTGTGGAAGGAATTGTTAATTTCTCCTGAAAAGTCGTTTTTCACACGTACTTTAAAAATCGCCTTTGGATTTTTGCACGCCTGCCTCATTTCTTGAAAATTTTGCGGAACCACTTCATAGACCAGGGATTAGTCTTGCAAGATGGATCAGTCCTTCAAGCAGATATTATCAAAGTAGTCTTTGAGAAAGATTGTGGAGAAATAAAGATGTGCCATAAGCTCTTTCTTACCTTCCCATATTATAGTGAAAGGCAAAAAGTGGGACCAACAAAAAGTCTCTTCTCAGCCATTACAGCAAAATCTGTTGAATGTTTAACAGAGCATAAGAATGCTGCATTTTTTTTTTAATTAGTCGATTCATTTTTTGATGTGATGAACAGCTGCCACCCATTTCCTAAAAACAGCAAGCCTCTTAAATCAGGTTTCAGCATTACGCAGTGTTTCTTGGAACAAAAAGAATTACTGGAAAAAATGAAGTCAGAAATATCACATTTAAGGATAGTGGGTAGAAACCATATGCTGCCCTTTCAAAAAGGAATTCTTGTATCGATTTCTTCGCTTTTGGACCTGTACGAAGATTTAAAGGAACGTGGAGTAAGGTATATGTACACTATCTACCAACAAGTAATTGGACACCTGTGATAGCAAAGGAAAACGAAGTTTATTCACCTTCAATAGTTGGTGGAGCCTCCACGAGCGGCGATTACAGCTGCAACCCTCCGGGGCATACTTTCAATAAGGCGTTGTACGACGGCTAGCGGTATTTTCTTCCACTCGGCTTGGAGAAGACAGGTCAGTTCCTTCACCGATTTCGGACGGTGGGGGCAACCCTTAAGTCGACTCTCCAACTCGTCCCAGAGGTGCTCGAAAGATTTAAGGTCCACGCTCTGCGCAGGCCAGTCCATTCGATTAACTCCATTTTCACCATACCAAGCCATGGTGGATCTCGCAATATGACAGGTGGCATTGTCATCCTGAAAGTAACATGGGTCCACCCCATAAAACTGCCACAACGCAGGAAGCGCATGGTCATCCAAAATGGTGCAGTAGGTCTCGGCGTTGAGTCTACCAGGAATTGCGACCAAGGGTCCCGTGCCATACCAGGAGAAACACCCCCATAGCATATTTCCACCGCCGCCGAACTTCACAGTTGGCACAATACATTCCGGCAGGAGGCGTTCTCCAGGCAGACGCCAAACCCAGACCCTGCCATCCGAACGGTAGAGGGTGAACCTTGATTCGTCGCTCCGGATAACCTGTTTCCACTGTTTATAATGAATTAGCTTTATTTACTTTCCGCTGAGCTAATTATTATGAATGATTCTCTTCCTACTAGCTAGCTAATGATATACTTGTACTAAGCTTCAAAATGATGAATTCAAAAAGGTGTTGTTACTAGTTAATTACGAACGTAAACAAAGTCTCAACGCTGGTTATTTATAGTAAGCAATAAAAGTTATAAACCTAACAGCCAGACAGAGGTCTGACAAAAACTATGAATTGAGAAAGACTGAACTTACTGAAAACTTCTTTATTTCCACGACTCTTGGTCAACTAAGGCACACACAACACTTGTACACAATAATGAATAATCTCTCCTTGTATTATACACGCTCTCTTTTAACGACCACAAGCTCTCCTCATAACAACACACAAGCTCCCCTAAGTCTCGATGAACGCGCCTATATACTAGCTACCACCACGTCATGACTTACACTCATTGCCAGATCTCATTCAGCGGGTGAAATAATATTTCGTTCAGTAGGAAGATAATTTACATAGTAAAATAAAATAACCAGAGATAGTAAAATCAAAAGGAAAGTGAATATAGAGTATACGTTACATGTTCAATGGTCCACTGTCGGTCGACGTTCTTTGCACCATGTTAGCCGAGCAGCGCTTTGGACTTGGTGATCAAAGGCTTGTGAACGGCAGCACTTCCATGATAACGGAGCAGATGGGCTTCCTTACGGATGGTACTCATCCAAAGAACACTCCCGGATGCCTGTTGAAACTCCTCGCGGATGTGGCCCATCGATTTGGTGCGGTTCTTCCGAATTTCTCTGGCCAGCACCCGTCGGTCTCCCAGTTTTGTGGGTCTGCCGGGTCGGGGCACATTCCGACAGTCACCTCTCACCTTCCACTTGACAATCACGTAGGTTACTGTCGAATTTGGGTACTTCAACTCGCTGGATATGTCACGTATGGATCGGCCATTTCTGTGATACCCGACGATTACACCTTTCTCGGAATCAGAGAGCTCCGAACTGCGTGGCATCTTACATGCGACTTGCGTTGTTGTTTCCCACACGATATTCAACGGCAGCGGCCGTGACGTGTTTCAGGACCGCAGATACCGTCGATTGCAGGGGTGTCCAATTACTTGTTGGTAGATAGTGTATGTTAAGGACTCACTTGAATCAGGATGCACTTGAAAATTTATTCGGTCAAATTAGAGGTGTTGGAGGGCCATCCCTCACCAACAGAATTCATTGGTCACTTAAAACATTTTGCTAGCAAATAAATTACCAAATTTATCCAAAAAAGTGAATACAGTATTACATGAAGAAAAAGTAGTCCAAACGTATTTAACAGCGGACTTGTTAAAAGAAGCTTTCACCAGTGATGACACACAGAAAATTATTCAGGGAGTTTCAGAGGATATAGATGGCGAAGACACAGAAGCTTTAGAAAAAATATGCAGTAAGCCATGGCCAAAAGAGTAGAATAATGAAATATATGAAAACAATGACAATCAGAAGTATGAAGCTGAGAAACAAGAGCTGGCTTATGCTGCAGGTTACATTACCTACCGTATGCGGGACACATCCATCTCCAGGAATGCTGAAAATTTAAATTCTTGCAAGTGGATAAATATGTTATTTCTTGGGGGCATTGGCGCAGCCTAATGGGGGGACCAAGGGGACCGGTCCCCTCCCAGAGACCCATTGGTCTTTTTTTTCTTTTTTTTTTTTTTTTTCAGCATTAAAGAGCAACTTCTGGTGTGATATTTTTAATAAAATAAGAAAGCAGAAAAGTGCAAATTAGTGTTTTTCATTTTCAGTATTGAGTACTGAATCCAGAACGAATTTTTCTTATTTGTTTTTTTTGTTCTTTCTGACTGGCACCTCTTGCAAATCTCTCTCTCTCTCTCTCTCTCTCACACACACACACAGAGGAGAGGGGCGATTACCGCTCCCTTTTATCAGCCCCGCACAGGACAGGAGCTGGTTGTTCTCAAAAAAAAAAAAAAAAAAAAAAAACAGAAACGAACGGCTATGTGGGTGGTGATTCTCTAGCCCTGGTGATCACCACCCTTACTCTACATTATGCAACTCGTAGAGGAGGGCAGCACTGCCTGACCTCTTGATTCCAAGGTCAAATGTCCACATACTTAACCGAGGTTGAGTGTGACCGTTTGTTTATAGCTAAATAAAACAACTGTCCCTTCATCGTCTGGCTCTGGGGAGAACCGGGAGCGGTCGAATAGTCCTTTCAAAACTTGTTTTGTTGGCAGAAAATTGAGACATTGTCAGTTTGCCATTACTGTAGGAAGAAGCGTGATTTCACTTTCTCAGGGCTGCTCGACGCAAAATTGCTACTGTGATAAAAGTCACAAAATGAAAAGGAACTTTATTCAGGAAAAATTAGTGTCATTTTTTAAAAAGGCAAAAATTGATATTACCAACAGGAGTGAGAATAGACAGGATGAGAGAGAAGTAGAACAATGTAGAATACCTACTGATAATGAACATAATGATGAGCCTACTAACAAAGCAAGGAGCAAAACCGATTCTTCCGTATCTTATCCTCTGCATCCCAATGATATTGGATTGTACATCAAGAAACAAGTAAGTTACACACGTTTTCATATGTTTTTTAAACTTATTACGTATTGTATATTCACCTTAAGCCGTATGAATGTTCACATTCAGTTTATGTATTTTACAACATTAGGGCCAAGAGAAGGCAATTTAATAATAACTTATCTAAGAATTGCACTATCGACTGCTCCAGGGTCCGAGTAATTGGGGAAGGAGGGGAGATATATAACAACGAATGTGAGGAGAACTTGATAAATTGGGGCCGCTGGTGGCCTAGTGGGCAACGTTCATGACTGCCACGGAAAGGACCTCAGGTTCGATCCCAGCAGGTACCGAACACTCAATCGACTAAATATCCGCCGTGCGTTGGATGGGCACGTTAAGCCGTCGGACCCCGAGTACTGCCCCCGGTAATAAATAAGGGCGTCTTCCTCCCCTTTCTACTTCGCTCCCGTGTCACTTTCCTAACTGGCACTCTAGCCCAAATCTCCTAGCTTCCTATTTCTAAGGGTTGTTTAAGACCTGGGGTCAGACTCTCACTTCCTAAAATCCTCTACATATGATCTGATCTGAATTTGATAAATTTATTTGTTTATAAAAAGGCAAAGAAACTGGCAAACTTGTGTCATCACATCAGGAAGGGGATCACATGAGAGTATATATGTGTCTAAATGAGAACGATTAAGAGAATTCATCAAACCTTTCTTAAATAAACAAAAAAAAATGGTGAAATTTAACAGTATGACGGGGGTTTTGTCTTAAAGATGTCGGTTCGCCTTCTTTAAGATAAAACCTGCGTCGTACGGCTAAATTTTTGGAGGAGAAAGCGTCTTCCTACTGTTCATGTTCAATAATAATTTTACCTTTATCACTTCATCTTTTTTTTAAACAAAATAATTTTTTGGTATTCTTTCTGAAATCTCTTTGTCACGCTGTGAAACTCATATACAAGTACGGAGTATATAAACATTTCAAATAATGTTTCATGAATAAAATCACAATTTTGAAGAATTAAAAGTAAGTTAATTCTGCAAAAATTTTATTTACATCGTAAAATGCATTATCCTGGTACGAAGGTCATGTACATGTAGTCTGAAAGTGTACAATTAACGAAATTTAGGAAAATTCAGTAAATATATTATAGAAAGATGTAAATTAATTTATTATTACATCATATACTAATAAATGAAATAAAAAGAACTGAACGGCAAAGCGTTTAAGATGTTTGTCATCGACAATTGTAAGAGAAAAATACTTATTATTGTTCGATAATAAATTTATCTTTATCCTTAAATGTTTGTTTTTTAAACCGAACAGGCGTTAGGTACCAGAAAAATTCCTTGTAACACTTATGCTGTGGGAAATCGGGTATATGTATATGTGCGTGTGTCGTGTGTGTGATTTTTAAATAATATTTCAGCACTCCCTTGACTAAACGACTTACGTGTCATGGAAAAAATTATTTTTCTGAATCTCTGTAAAAGTTTTTTTTTCATAGAAAATTCATTATTAGTTAATACAATCACGTTGAGCCCTGTTTCTGTCTCGGTAATTCTTTTCGACGGACGTCTCTGTAGGGAGGGGAGAGGAATCTAGGGAAAAAAATCCAAGGAAAAAAGATCCACGGAAAAAAAAATCCAAGGAAAAAAGATCCACGGAAAAAAAATCCAGGAAAAAAGATCCACGGAAAAAAAAATCCAGGAAAAAAAAGCCAGGGAAATAAAATCCAACTCCAACAAAACAGTCATCCATTTACATAATCGACATAGGGCCGGATTAAGGGGGGGGGGGTTTCTAGCCACATGGTTTTCATTAAGGGGCCGGGCTCCAATTGCTGTTCCTCCGAAGAACATTTTGAATGTGTGACAATTTTTCCAGTAGGGCAGTTTCCAAGGTGCCTAACGAGGGGAAAGAACTCTTTTGTTTGTCTGAATTTTCATGCCGGTTCATTTGAGTTTAGGGCAACTGGCCACAAAAGTTCAAGGGATTGTGGGGGGGGGGAGGGCTATAAAGATTGCCGTTTCTGGGTCTATATTGAGAGAACTGAATTGGGAACTCCAAACAAACGAATTTCGAGAAAACGTTCCATGTAAGCCAAGAGAGAATTGTACTTTAATTTGAAGAAATAAATTGACGAGAATCCAAGGTACACTTGGTTGGCGGGGGAGGGAGGGGGGGGTGCTCTACCTCCAACTTCCGTAATATTATATTCTGGGCCGCTGGAGTCTGTCAGTGTATCCAGGATGTTTGCCTTGAAGCGTCCGCGAAGTCCGTGAGCTGGGGGGGGGCTTTCTCCCAAAATGTTAAAATGGACGTAGAGCTGGAAACATTAGTACTATGCCTTATATAATGATTCTGTACACAACCACGAATCTTCAGGAATGTGGGGTGAATTCGCCTCCCAACCCATGTTTCTAAGAGCTCTTCAGGGGTAACATCGATTGGTTACACTGGCCGACTCTAGAGGTCCAGATATTCTGGACTCCAGAATATAAAATTACGGAAGTTGGGGGTAGAGCCTTTGAAACCAAGCACCTCGTATCCCTTTTACAGACTTCACCAAATTTCTGGGGGACGGGGAAGAGCATGCATAGTCTGTCACTAAACACAACATGAAGCACAGAAATTGTGAGCAAATCTCTTACCTTGAGCACTTGTCTGCGCTCTTAGAAACTTGGGGGAGGTTGAATTCATCCCACCCTCCTGAAAATTCGTGGTCGTGTACAGAATCATTATATAAAGCATGGTTCTAATGTTTACAGCTCTACGTCCATTTTAACATTTTGGGGGAATCCCCCCCCAACCTCACAAACCTTGAGGACGCTTCAAGGGGAACATCACTGACAGACTCCAGCGGCCCAGAATATAATATTACGGAAGTTGGAGGTAGAGCCCTCCCCTCCCCCGCCAACGAAGTGTACCTCGGATCCTCGTCAATTTATTTCTTCAAATTAAAGTACAATTCTCTCTTAGCTTACATGGAACGTTTTCTCGAAATTCGTTTGTTTGGAGTTCCCAATTCAGTTCTCAATATAGACCCAGAAACGGCAGTCTTTATAGCCCCCCCCCCCGAACTTTTTGTGGCCAGTTGCCCTAAACTCAAATGAACCGGCATGAAAATTTAGACAAACAAGAGAATTCCTTCCCCTCGTTAGGCATTTTGGAAAATTGCCATACATAATTCGGTAAACTGCTCCACTGGAAAAATTGTCACACATTCAAAGTGTTCTTCGGAGGAACAGCAATTTGTGCCGGACCCCTTAATGAAAAATATGTGGCAGTTTTTCCGGCAACCGCAGGGCCCGTGCCTCCTTTTTTGAATTTTTTTTTTTTAGAAATGACCTAATCATTATTGAAATTATTTTCATTATTATTATTACTGTGAAGGTATTAATTTATGTTGGGTTTTATTGCACCCTTCTTATTGGCCAATCTGCAATGCATTCATAAAAGGAGCAGTTTCAATATTCACAAAACCCTGTGTTAATCTTCTATTAAATTGCTACCAAACTTCAAAATCGCAATCAGTTTTGCTTTACCAATTGTAAGATTATAAATATTTATTATTATTAATTCGTAGGTTATTAATTAATCAAACTCTGCTGCCCCTGTGGCGTCAATCTAGGAAAAAGATCCACGGGGAAAAACAGAGAACCAGGGAAAAAATCCAATGACAATTTTTATACGACCCTCTAGGCTTCTTACACAGAAGTGACGCAAAGAAATCAGAAAAGAAATTTTTATACGATCCCTTAAACTTCCTACATAGAAGTGACACAAAGAAATCAGAAATGCAATTTTTATACGCCCCTCAATTGCTCGAACCTCCATGGAAACATTGACTTAATGACTGCCGTTGAACATGCAGAAAGATACTGCTCATATTATTCAAGAAATCAGAGACCATGCTGAAGAGGAATTTAACATTCTATACTTAGAAGCTGAAAAAATCTGTGATAGAGTAGGCATACCAGTTACTGTTCCTCGAGTATTAAATCGCCAAACACACCGCAGCAATATTGAACACGATTCGGCTGAAAGTTATTACAGAAGAACGACCTTTATTCCTTTCCTTGATGCGTTTTTAAATGACATGAAGGAAAGATTTATTGCACATAAGGATACTCTGAGATCGTTCCAAGTGCTTTTGCCTCAACAAGGAGTGGAAACTACTTCTCCAAAAGATGAAGAATTTGTAAAGTCACTATGCGAACAGTACGCATCTGACATTGCATACGCTTCACCTTCTGCAGTATGCGGGGAACTTAGAGTCTGGTACAGAAAAATAGCCAGGATGGAAAAAAAGCCAAAAAACGCCCTTGATGGATTAGCCGAATGTGATGAACTTATGTATCCATCCATTCGAAAACTTTTGCAAATAATGGCGACATTGCCAGCAACAACATGTTCTGCAGAACATTCCTTCTCCACCCTGAGGTACTTAAAAAATTATTTGCGCAGTACAACAGTAGAAACCAGACTGAATGCTTTAGCTTTATTGTACATTCATAAGGATATTTCTGTCTCTCCTGAGGAAGTACTAGATGACTTGGCTAAGAAACCTAGGCGCCTAAATTTCAAACTGTAAATAATTTAAATTAGTAATAGATATATACACTATCTACCAACAAGTAATTGGACACCCCTTCAATCGACGATATCTGCAGTCCTGATACACGTCACGGCCGCCGCCGTTAAATATCGTGTGGGAAACAACAACGCAACCAGTCGCATGCAAGATGCCACGCAGTTCGGAGCTCTCTGATTTCGAGAAAGGTGTAATCGTCGGGTATCACAGAAATGGCCGATCCATACGTGACATATCCAGCGAGTTGAAGTACCCAAAATCGACAGTGGCCTACGTGATTGGCAAGTGGAAGATGAGAGGCCGGCAGACCCACAAAACTGGAAGTTAGAGACCGCAGGGTGCTGGCCAGAGAAATTCGGAAGCACCGCACCAAATCGATGGGCCACATCCGCGAGGAGTTTCAACAGGCATCCGGGAGTGTTCTTTCAATGAATACCATCCGTAAGGAAGCCCATCTGCTCGGTTATCATAGACGTGCTGCCGCCCACAAGCCTTTGATCACGAAGTCCAATAGCGCTGCTCGGCTAACGTGGTGCAAAGAACGTCGACAGCGGACCGTTGAACAGTGGAAACAGGTTCTCTGGAGCAACGAATCATGGTTCATCCTGTACCGTTCAGATGGCAGGGTTTGGGTTTGACGTCTGCTTGGAGAACGCCTCCTGCCGGAATGTATTGTGCCAACTGTGACGTTCGGCGGCGGTGGAATTATGCTATGGGAGTGTTTCTCCTGGTATGGCACGGGACCCTTGGTCGCAATTCCTGGTAGACTCAACGCCGAGACCTACTGCACCCTTTTGGATGACCATGCGCTTCCTACGTTGTGGCAGTTTTACGGGGTGGACTCATGTTACTTTCAGGATGACAATGCCACCTGTCATGTTGCGAGGTCCAACACGGCTTGGTATGGTGACAATGGGGTTAATCGAATGGACTGGCCTGCGCAGAGCCCGGACCATAACCCTATCGAGCACCTCTGGGACGAGTTGGAGCGTCGACTTAAGGGGTGCCCCCACCGTCCGAAATCGGTGAAGGAACTGACCTGTCTTCTCCAAGCCGAGTGGAAGAAAATACCGCTAGCCGTCCTACAACGCCTGGTTGAGAGTATGCCCCGGTGAGTCGCAGCTCTAATCGCCGCTTGTGGAGGCTCCACCAACTATCGAAGGTGAATAAACTTCGTTTTCCTTTGCTATCACAGGTGTCCAATTACTTGTTGGTAGATAGTGTGTATATATATATTTTAATTTTTTGTATTGTCAATGCAAATGTCTCTTCCACTTTTGTAGACGATTTTACTTTAGTACATGATGTTAAGGTTTCTAATGATAAGTTGAGTATATTTCGGAATAATTACTGTACAGAACTAATGATAAAATATTGATCGAAGTCATTAAAGGCACTTTTTATTCAAGGGGACTATTTTTCTGAAAATGGTAAGAATAAAGGTTTTATTTTTGTGAATAAGGGGCAACACATTCTTTCTTGCTGGAAAAAGAAAGCTGAATTAAATTTAAATTGTACATAGGTGAAGCACTCTATTTGAAGTCACAAAACTCACTACTACTAGGAAGGCAATAACATGGATTTGACAAAGTTGAATTTCGCATGAAAGTTAACTTAAATTTCTTTATATATGGAAATATGAAAATTATTAGAAATTAATCCAAAACTCGTAATGAGATTTATACATTGCATTCATACTGTCTGCTCATCTCTTTCTAGGTAGTCAAAGAAATATTTATAAATAAATTTATTATTTGTTATAATTTTTCAACTCTATGATTCCATATGTATGTATGTGGGGACATATAGTTGTTTGTGTTAAATATATATATATATATTCTATTCAATTTATTCATATATATATATATATATATATATATATATATATTGTATTCAATATGGCCGGTTGGTGGTCCCCCCCCCCCCAAAGCTAAATCCTGGCTGCGCTACTGCTTGGGGGACTTACAGTCCCTTCTGAGGACTGGATGACAACCATTGAATATTTTGAAAAAATTCTCCAGTCAATCTATGGAAAAGATTTTTCTCGGGGAAAGGGTGTCATACAAAAATTAAGAACAACAATTTCTGAATGTTTCCGAAGAAGCTGTAGGTATTTATTCTCGTGTGCGCACATTCATTCGAATTCGTCATCTAAATCACAACAGAGCTTTAGTTTCATCAAGGAAAATGAATCAAAAGAAAACAAAGTCGACCGTTAGAAAAATTTAGTTTGAAGTTAGGAAACTCCATGATGGATATGCCCAGTTTGGTAAGTGTACTTATATTTTTTGTGCTTTGCTGCATTTCTTTCTTGATTAAATTAAACATTCGTTTATTATAATTGAACTTTGAAGCAGACACAATAACGGCAAATGAAACTGATAAATTGTTTATATATACGTAGATTCAAACACAAACATCCACGTGCCCCTATGTCTCTTTAACTCAGATCATATATGTAAAGGATTTTAGGAAGGAGTGTCTGACCCCAGGTCTTAAACAACCCTTAGAAATAGGAAGCTAGGAGATTTGGGCTAGAGTGCCCGATAGGAAAGTGATACGGAAGTGAGGTAGAAAGGGGGAGGAAGACGCCCTTATTTATTACCGAAGAACCAGTACCTGGGGTCCAACGACTTAACGTGCCCATCCGACGCACGCCGAATATTTTGTGGTTCGAGCGTTCTTACCTGCCTGGGATTGAACCTGAGGTTTCTCCATGGCAGTCACGAACGTTGATCACTAGGCCATCCGTGGCGATATCTCTTTAACTGTTGAGCTGCTGCTGCTTCATGCTCCTGAGTTAGAGGGGTTCACGTTCGGATGATCCATGAGCCAGCTCTTACTCTTTCCGAACTCCTGTTTATTCATGCTTCCTTTTGGCATCTCCTAAAATTCTGACTAGTGATTGCATGTCTTTCTGCAAACCTGATTTATGTTACACTTGCTTTAGTGATCGCATTATTCTTTATCCTTTTTAAAAAAACAGCTTTTATTCTTCATTCCTCAACTCTGTTCTGCTACTCCAAAGCCCTAAGAAGTAGAGATTAAAAAATAATAATAATAACTGCTACACCTGCAAAAGTGACTAATATATTATTTTATATATTCCATATTATTATTTGTCCTGTTGGTGGTACTTTTGCATATTTTTTTTGTTGCTCTGTGATATGTGAATAACACAGGAATATGTGAATAACACAGGCCAACATATGTTTTGTCACAAGCAGACACATTTTGAGATTAGCTTTTGATAACAAATATAAATTGAAAGAAAAAATATTAAACGGTGTTTGTTGGTTGCCTACATAAGAAACACCTGAACATAGAGTTTTGAAATTCGATACAAACCTGCTGAGACATATGGACCTTGGAGCCCAGACCCCTTTTTTTTTTAAATTCACATTTGAAAAATTTAAGTTTCAACCGTTGTTGAAATTTTGTCTTGTTTTATACCATGTTATAAGCTCATGGAATAATATTTTAATACAGTCTTGTGCAAAATACAAGAACCTCACTCGAAACATTCTACAAGAAACTATTAATAGGTTGTGCCAAAATGTCGGGGATGGATTTATATGCTGCTGAAGTTGCAGGCAGGTTTGTTTATGTCTTTGATCATGGATTTTTGTGTGTTTTACTACACAACATAAGCAGTTCCAAACTAAAAAGTAAAAATATATCAGTAATCCAAATTTATTGGCGTAAAATAGAATCGAAGTTTCCAAGCTTTTTTGCACATCAACCGGATGGCTTTTTCAGTTTCCTGTCTGCCTTCCTTGAAAAAGCCCTACAACCTTTGATTTTTATTTTTACTTCAATAAATTCAAATTACTAGTACACTGAAGTGTCAGAAGTCATGAGACAGCAGTATGCACATTTTTAACTGGCGCTACCATCGTGTAATGGCTTCAATGCACGCCACGATTTTTATCAGTTGCGAGAGGTGTAATCTCGTGAGTCAAGTTGAACAACCGCTAGTAGGATTGTGGCTCGCCGACATGAATTATCAGACTTTGAATGAGGCATGGTAGCGTGAGCCAGATAATTGGGACATTCAATTTCTGAAGTTGTGCGAACATTCAACATTCCTCGATCCACAGTGTCACGTGTGTACCAAGAATACCTCATGGAAAGGAATTATTCCCCACCGTGGACAGCACACGTGGCCGACCCCAGGTGCTGAATAACCGTGACCGAGCGCGTCTGACCAAGATTGTCCAATGTCCATGCTAACAGACAAATGACACTGGCTCAAATAACATCCACATTCAGTGCAGGAGGTACCAGAGACATGCAGTGCAGCGTAATTTAGCGTCCATGGTGTATGGGGGCAGAAGACCCAACAGAGTTTCTTTGTTAACACCATGACATCAGACACAGTGCCTCACTTGGGCTCATGAACACTGTAATCAGATCCTGGAAGACTGGCAACATGTGGCATGATCCGTTGAGTCACACTATCGGCTGTTATGAGCTGATAGTAGTGTTCCGGTCTGGCGCAGACCCCATGAGGCCATGGACCCAAGCTGTCAACAAGGCACTGTGCAAGCTGGTGGTGGTTCCATACATGTGTGGGATGTCTTTATGTGATACAGTTTGGGTCGTCGTAAACACGTCATTAACCGGTAATCGCTTTGTTGCTCTGCTGGGCGATCGTTTACAGCCCTTCATGGACTTCATGTACCCCAACAATGATGGGATTTTCTAGGCGGACAATGCACCATGTCATCGGGCCCAAGGTGTCCAAAATAGGTTTGAGGAGCATTCGGGGCAGTTCCGACGGATAATGTGGCCACCACGTTCGCCGAACATGAACCCAATAGATCACTTATGGGATGTGGTGGAAAGGTCCATTTGCACCCAAGATCCTGCAGCTACAAATACCAGGGAACTGTGGGTGGGCCGCCCCGGTGGCGCAGTGGTCTAAGCGATGGCCTCTGATCATTCGTCCGAAAGGGGTCCGGGTTCGAATCCCGGTGAGGCATGGATGTTTTTCTTGTCTTACGGCACTGGTTCTCTCCCTTCCCTGGAACCAGTGATCCTAAATTAGGGACGGGCGACTGCTTATAGCCCATTGAGTTGCTCACGGTGGTCGTTAAACCTCAAAAACAACAACAACAACTGTGGGTGGCTGTTCAAACAGTATGGCTCAACGTCTCTCCAGAAGTCTTCCGGCCATTTGTGGAATCGATGCCACGTCGAGTTGCTGCACTTTGCGGGACTAGAGGAGATCTTACACGACACTAGGTACCTGTCCTATGACTTTTGGCACTTCAGTGTATATTTTTACTATTTTAAATGTAGTTGGTGTACAATTCCTCATTATTAATTAGCTCCAAGCTATTTCTATGGGAAGATTTTGAATTTAACATAACACATGCAATTCAATTTTTGAAACCTGATCTTCCTGTTTACTGCGTTAGGCTTCTCTAGTGTTACACGTTCGTTTCTGCTGCATGTGTTACATGTTCGTTAGACTTGCTCTTCATGTGTTACTACACATTACAAGTCGTTTCCGATACCTTTTAAGAGGAAATACACTGGCGGAAAGTGAAAAAAGAGCACCAAGAAGGAGACGTTTGATACCAACGAAATTTATACAGCATAATAACGGAATACAGAGGATAACGTGATCAAAACATTATGGCAAAATACAACTGTATTTGCTGGTAAAATGAAAAATAACATTTCCATGTAACATGGTTAGTACGAGGTTGAACCGCCATGAACTGCGTCACACTGTGCAATTCTGGCATGGAGTCTGTCGTGCAGATCTTGGATGCCAGTTTGGGGTATTGAGTTCCAGGCATCCTCAACCTGGACGCGTAAATCGGGGATGGTCGTGGCTGGCCGTGGGGACTGGATAAGTCGTTGTCCCATAAAATCCCACACGTGCTCAATGGGGGACAAATTCGGTGAACGTGCAGGCCATGGAAAGTTGTCTCACACCCTGAAGTGCATGTTGCGTTGCACGTGCCATGTGTGGGCGTGCGTTATCTTGCTGGAAAACACCACGATGGACCGACCTTATAAATGGCACAACAACGGGCTTAATTATGTTGTTGATGTAGGAGGTGCTGTTTAACGTACCCGGTACAAACACTAGTTGTGTACGGGAGTGATAGCTGATCGCTCCCCACACCAGGAGACCAAGTGTAGGCCCTGTGTGTCGCTGACGGATGCAAGAAGGGTGGAGACGCTTCCCTGTGCGTCTGCGAACACGCATACGGCCATCGGAGGCTCCCAAGCAGAATCTGCTTTCATCGCTGAACACAACAGATCGCCATTGCGTTCTCCAGTGCAGACGTTGGCGACACCACTGCAGCCGTTCCTGACGGAGGGCTGGAGTCAGAGGTACACATGCCAGAGGCACACGTGCAAGTAGTCCTGCATCCAGTAGACGGTTGCGGATTGTTCGCACAGTCACCTCAGGTGCAACGGCAGGTCGGATTTGCGTCGCAGTGGATGTTCTGCTTGACAACGCCGCTCTTCTTATGCGTCGATCGGTCCGCTCATCAGTCCGTCTGTGACTCCCGGTTCCACGTCTTCTCGTGTGGGAATGTTCCTCGGACCATCTACGCCACCATCGTACCACCACCGATACTTCCCGTCCAATTCGCTCCGCAATACGACGATACGACCACCCGGCCTCGCAAAGTCTGACTAGACGACCTCGCTCAAAGTCCGATAACTGCTGAAATCGTGCACGTCTTCCATGTCCAGGCATTGCAGCTTCTTCAGGGTCTTCGCACGTGTCCGTACGCCGACGACTGATTACATTCACTTCGCCGTACTCCTTAAATACCACCGACGATAATTTGCATATTATGCCGTGCTGTGGCGTAAGCGCTCACCGGTTGGTCCCGAAATTAACATCTCACCTACGTAAACTCGACCCCATTAATACATGTAAATTTCATGATCGTCTGCCAATTCCTTCTTGGTGTTCTTTTTCGCTTTCCGCCAGTGAATTTCGGTAAATGCAAACAGAATACAAGAAACCTTTTCATCTTGGCTCCAAATGGAATAACACTCAACATTGTTTACTCAGAGGCTCTTTAAGGATAAACTTACACTTTGGAAGAACTTTATATTACACTGGTCACAACACATTTGAAAAAACTGCCGCACATTCAAAGTGTTCCTCAGAGGAACAGCAATTTGTGCCTGGCCCCTTAACGAAAAACGTGCAGTTTTCCTGTGCGGCAATTTTCCTGTATGGCAGTTTTTCAAGTTGCTGAAAGGTGTGTGGCTGTTTTCCTGTGTGGCGGTTTACCGGTAAACATTAAAAAAAATCTCAAGAATCTTTTTGACAATAAAAAAATAATGCAGACCTCAATTTCCCTGTGAAAATAATAAAAAAAATTATTTCTAGTAGCTCTTCGTATTCTTGCTTTCCTACACTAACTGATGAAATTCTTATTGTCTAGCTTTCTTGGTCCATGACTTGCGTCTATGCCATGGATAACTGAATCTCTTCAATTTAGGGAATAGTTTTCCACAGGAAAACTCTTCCACAAAAATTCATCCTCCTTTTTCAAGTGAAGTATTGTGCACAAATTGCATTTTACGCAAATTTTCTAACGTGGAGGACTTTTCCGGTAGCCAATGTCTTCAAGTATTTCATTTTTGCTTGATACCATGCTCGTTCCCCATTAATTTACTCATATTGTAAAAACAAGATGATTTCCCAAAGCTGAAGCAATAGAAAAAGCACGTTCTGTAATTGAAATACATTCTAATTTTATGAAAATTAATTTATATGCAATATGCTGTTAAATTTAGAGCAATTCCATTTTCAGCGTCCTTAGCGTTAAATTTGCCAAATAACTTGCAAATGGAAAGGTGCTAAAGTAATAGTTTTGCCTAACGTATCAAATTCAAAAAGAACTTGTGCTGTAACTGACATGGTCTCTTTGTAGCGTAAAGCTGAAATTTCCTAAATTTACTTCTAGCGGAAAATTTATGAACTAGTAGCGAAATTTAAAATGTGCAAAATTTGATGAATGTTAATGTCCTACCATTTGCAAAAATAATGTTTCAAAAATATATATTGTTTTTTCAATCCATTTCAACTCTCCGTCAGTGGCTCTTTCTTCTAGCAATATGTCCATCCCATTGCAATTTCAGGAATTCTGACCATAATGTCTTCCACTCTTGTCATTTTCCCAATCCACGAGTACCTATTTGTATAATTTCCTGGTAACATCAAACATTTCTACATGCTTCTTTCAGTTGTCTACAACGTCTGTATGTCTATTTTAGTTGAAGTCCATGTCTGTGCTCCATGTGTAAGAACTGGAAGGATGCACTGATTAATCAGTTTCTTTTTAAGAAATATTGCATCCGACCAAGTTTTATAGGTCGATTACTTTCTTCATAAATGTGGCCATCGCTTAATATCTGTTGCCTAATTTAGGTATCGGCAACTCTACATTTTCCGTATCAATCGCTAAATATAGAATCTAAATATTCATTTCTTGTAAAAAAAAAGCACTTTAGATCTATATCATCATCATCATCATTGTCAACAATTATCAATCCACTGCTGGACGAAGGTCTCTCCAAGCCTCTTCCACAACGGTCTGTCTTGTGCCAGTCTTCTCCATGTTATTTCCGCATACTTTCGAATTTCATTAACCCATTTCCCATGTGGTTTTCTTCTGAGTCTTTTCCTGTCCCTTGGAATCCAATCTAAAATTTCGACTGTCCATCGATGGTCTGTTCTTCTGGCAGTATGTTCAGCCCATTGTCATTTCAGGGATTTAACTCTGATCGTGATGTCTTCCACTCTTGTCATTTTTCTGATCCATGAGTTCCTCTTCTTATCTCTCCTGGTTACACCAAGCATGCACCTCTCCATGCTTCTTTGAGTTGTGCAGCCGTTGTGTGTCTCTTTTAGCTAAGGTCCACGTCTCTGCACCATACGTAAGCACTGGAAGGATGCATTGATCAAACACTTTTTTTAAGACATAATGGCATATTGCTCTTGAAAATTATGCTGTTTCTTCCAAAAGCTCCCCAGGCAAGTTTTGTACGCCGATTGATTTCTTCATCAATGTGACCCTCACTTGATATCTGCTGTCCAAGATAAACGTACGCATCTGTTATCTCCAGCTTTTCTCCATCAATCGATAAATCTCCATTTCTTGCAAAAGCATTGTACATCACTTTTGTCTTCTGAAAGTTCATTTTTAATCCCACTTCTTTACTCTTGTTAGCAAGTTCCTGGATCATACTCTGCAACTCTGATGGGGTATTTGCAAAAATGACTACATCATCAGCAAAATGAAGGTGAGTTAGATAATCTCCATTAATCTTTATCCCTTTCTTTTCCCAGTTCAGTGATTGAAAGACATTTTCCAATGTGGCATTAAAGTGCTTGGGAGATATGGTGTCACCTTGTCTCATTCCCTTTTAGTGGCGGCTCGTGGTTGGAAAAATAGGTGAAGAGGTACAAGAGCAGTGTGAAAGGATATGTACTGTCTGCAATGAAAATCACTTAATGAAAACTTACCTATTTTTTGTATATTAAATCAATTTTTCTTCCTTTTAAATCTGCAAATTTGTCGATTATATCGTCACACGATGGTTGTTTCTTCGTGAGCATCAATAAAATGTCTTCCTGAATAGAAATATTTGCCAAAGAAGCAAGTATATCTTGGGAACTAGTGTTTTTTGAGCAAGTTTGTATTCTTTCAAGAAAACTTCTTTCCACTGACACACTTGTAGATGGAATTCTTGAAATGAGTGAAACCAATTTATAATCTTCTGTGAAAATGTCTTTGTCTCCGTGAAACACTCGAAGAAGTTCTTGAGTCAATATATTCCTTAATTTTTCATCGGCATATACAAGACTCAGTTCATTTCTAAGGCGCTGGTGTTTAGTAAATATATTTCCGTAAAAATGTAGATTTTCAAGAACGCGAGAGGGAAAGCATGCATTAAATTATTCGAATTTAGTTGTGTCAGCAAGTCAGACAAATTGAAGTTTCTTACAGTCTTGAAATCTTATATCCATTTCCATAAGAATGTGGTCCAAAATTTCAAAATACAATTGTTTATAATTTTAAAAAATTGTTTCCTGTGTAAGAGCAGCATATTCCCGTGCTGATTTCTGTAATTTTGCTAGCTTTTCCAAACTGTGTTTCAAAAACCTCATCGTTCCTTTTATGGCTCAAAATTTCACGAGTTTTTTTTTTAATTTGAGTTACACGATAGTTTATGTTTAGTTATTTTTTCTTCAAAAGTTCGAATAATAGATCGGTGGAGCCAAAAATGTAAATTTAAAAGTGTACATATCATTCAAAAACCTCTTCGCAAGATGAATTGGTTTTTTTGTCTGATTGTTCGCTATTCGTCAGAAATGCGAACACTTTATTCAATTTATCCCAATCTTCAACAATTACACTTACTAATTTCGAAGTGGAGGACCATCGAGTTTCTGTTATGGTTGGTATGCGTCTTGCGGTTGTTGATGTAAGTGTATAAGACCGATTCGCAGAATGGTGAAAAAACGAAGCAATTCCACTGAGGCTTGCAAAAAGTATTCGACAGTGAGAAATTTTAGAAAAACTCTGCTGTAATACAAGATTCAAACGATGAACTAAGCAATGAACAAAACCAGCTTGATAAGCTTTATCCTTGATTTTTTTGCTGTAGCCCATTTAAGTGTCCAGGCATTATCCCCATCGTAATATTGTCCTATTTATTTGCGTTGGTAATCAAACTGTTCCCAAATTTTGTCTAGCGTTTTGTATAAAGCTCCTGACGGTCTATCTTTACTCACATCATGGAAACCCAAAAATCCCTCAACCAATACACCTTCCGAATCAACAATCAAAAATTATTTAATTTTTGACGTGATTGTTATATATTCAGGAATACATTCATTCAATTAATTCATTTTGAATAGTTTTCGACTTCCCAGTGAAGACATTTTTTATCCTTTCGTATTGATTTTGAATTTCTGAAGGACTTCTTGATATCAACAATGAAAGTAATGCAATGAAATTTCCACGATTTATCGAGTCTATGCTTTCGTCATGGCCACGGAATGCTAGTTCTTGTTTGCTCAAATACAGTATAGACTGCATAGAAGACTGCAGTGTGCTAAACAAGTTCAACACACGTAGTGACCATAGATTGGTGAGTTGTAAGATGCACCTCAACTCTAAACTCGAACGTGGCAAGCTCATAAGAAAAACAAAATGTATTGACATAACCTACCTTAAAAAACACCATAATACCTTCAAGTTGGAACTGAAGAACAGATTCTCTGCTTTAGAAGGCCTAACATCGGAAGAAGTAGATATTTCTGAAGTTAACAGTAAAGTAACCAAAGCTCTTATGGAAACAGCAACAAAATTAGCTGGGTCTAAGAACAAGTTGCATGTGAACAAATTATCAGGAAAAACCAAAATGTTGATGAAAAAAAGAAGAGAGATGAGGACAACTAAAGAAGATGTGACTTCCAAAGTGGAATACATAGAGCTATGCAAGACAGTACGAAAAAGTATCACTGAAGATGTAAGGAAATTGAACTGTGAACTAGTGAGGAAAGCAATTGAAAACAACCAAAGCCTAAAGATAGCAAAGGGACATCTCAGTAAGGGAAGAAAACAGATTATGGCACTGAGAAAAGAAGATGGTTCTGCAACAAGAAATAGAGGCGAAATTTTGACAAGAGTGAAAGATTTCTACTCCAAGTTATATGAAAGGGATGATGCATGTACTCCAGACATCATGGAAGGTAACAGTACCAGAGTTCTTCCAGACCTCCCAGCAGAAGTTGCACATGCAATCAAGAACATGAAGCGGGGAAAAGCTCCAGGAGAAGATGGAATTACTGTATACATCATACAAGAAGCAAGTGGAGAAATCGAAACAATACTCGCCCAATATTTCACTCGATGCCTTAATGAAGGGAAGATTCCTGAGGATTGGAACAACGCTATAATGATCCTGCTACGTAAAAAAGGTGACATTGAGGATCTCAGGAACTACAGACCTATCAGCCTCCTATCAGTGGTTTATAAAATCTTCACTAAAGTTATTTCACGCCGCTTGAAGGTAACACTGGACATGGCTCAACCGAGAGAACAAGCTGGATTCAGGAGTGGCTACAGCACAATAGATCATATCCACGTACTGAGAGAACTAATTGAAAGAGCGAGGGAATATGAACTTCCATTGTGCATGGCTTTTATAGATTATGAAAATGCCTTTGATTCGGTGAAACCATCAGCAGTTACAATGGCTCTGAAATCCTGCGGTATTGAAGATGCATACATTAATATTATTAATAACATCTATGAAAATGCAAGTGCAAAGATTCGGCTGTTTAAAAAAACAACACACATAAAAATCGGAAAGGGAGTGAGACAAGGTGACACCATATCTCCGAAGCTCTTTAACGCTACATTGGAAAATGTCTTTCAATCACTGAACTGGGAAAACAAAGGGATAAAGATTAATGGAGATTATCTAACCCACCTTCGTTTTGCTGATGACATAGTCATTTTTGCAACTACCCCATCAGAGCTGCATAGTATGATCCAAGAACTTGCTGACAAGAGCAAAGAAGTGGGATTAAAATGAAATTTCAGAAGACAAAAGTGATGTTCAATGCTTTTACACGAAATGAAGATTTATCGATTGATGAAGAAAAGCTGGAGATAACAGACGCGTACGTTTATCTTGGACAGCAGATATCTAGTGAGGGTCACATTGATGAAGAAATTAATCGGCGTACAAAACTTGCCTGGAGAGCTTTTGGAAGAAACAGCATAATTTTCAAGAGCAATATGCCATTATGTCTTAAAAAAAGTGTTTGATCAATGCATCCTTCCAGTGATTACGTATGGTGCAGAGACGTGGACCTTAACTAAAAGAGACATACAAAGGCTGCAGACAACTCAAAAAAGCTTGGAGAGGTGCATGCTTGGTGTAACCAGGAGAGATAAGAAGAGGAACTCGTGGATCCGAAAAATGACAAGAGTGGAAGACATCATGATCAGAGTTAAATCCCTGAAATGGCAATGGGCTGGACATACTGCCAGAAGAACAGACCATCGATGGGCAGCCGAAATTTTAGATTGGATTCCAAGGGACTGGAAAAGACCCAGAAGTAGACCACATGGGAGATGTGTGGATGAAATTCGAAAGTGTGCGGGAGTGACATGGAGGAGACTGGCACAAGGCAGACCGTTGTGGAGGAAACTTGGGGATTGTACAGACGAGCTTATGCAGAATACATAGCAACGTCACCTATGCGCGTACTCGGTTGCGTCCGCCAGTACGTATATAGAGTGATAGACATCCTTGCCAGCTGTCAGGGCTGTTTTCGGCATGAGAATGACAAGTAATAACGATTTAAGCGATTTTCAATGCAGTGTCATAGTTGGCGCTCGTCAGATGGGCCATAGTATTTCGGAGGTAGAAACGAAGTTCGGATTTTCACGGACGACCATTGCAAGGGTGTACCGTGACTACAAGAATTCCGGCAAAACTTCCAACCTACGATACCAGTGTGACCATAAAAAGACATTGGGTGAACGTGACCATCGATAGCTGTCAATAATTGTTTTACGCGATAGGCGTGCAACACTCTCGCAGGTATCATCTGAATTCAAAGCTGGAGCCTCAACAAGCATCAGCGTCGGGACTGTGCAACGTACCCTGCACGATGTGGGTTTTGGGAGCCGACGCCCAATTCGAGTCCCCTTGATGGGTGCACGACACAGAGCTATGCGCCTTGCTTGCGCACGGCAACACCGCCAATGGACACTTGATGACTGGAAACAAGTAGCCTGGTCTGACGAGTCGCGTTTCCAACTGTATCGGGCAGATGGAAGGATTCGTGTGTGGCGCAAACCCCATGAAGTCATGGATCCCGCCTGTCAACAGGGAACTGTACCGGCTGGTGGGGGGTCCGTAATGGTATGGGGTGTGTTTAGCTCTGGACTTCACTGGGACCCCTGGTACGTCTACAAACGTCTGTAACTGGCCAATGCTATGTGCGCATCCTTTCTGACTAGGTACACCCGTTCGTGTCCTGCTTTCATGCTGATGGGTTGGGCCTATTCCAACGGAACAATGCACCTCCACACAAGTGTCGGGAAGCCACATTATGGTTAGAGGAGCATTCATCTGAGTTTGGGGTGTTGCCATTCCCACCCAAGTCCCCAGAACTGAACATGATAGAACACATTTGGGATTCCATGCAACGCGCTATCGAACACAGGAATCTGAGACCTCGGAATGCACCCAAATTGTGGAACATTCTGCAGGAACTATGGTGTGCATTGCCTACAGCATATTTCTAGAAGCTAGTGGAGTCCATGCCCCGTTGTATTTCTGCAGTCCTGCGCTCCCGTGGGGGACCTACCATGTCTTAGACTGGTGTACCAGTTTTGCTGGCACTTCAGTGTATATATATATATATATATATATGGTCCCCCATCTCAGCTTACCACGAGCCGCCACTGATGAAAGTACATTATTTAGTAACTAGTTTATTCCACCTTGCACTAGTTTCATTGAGCCATTTGCACAAACACTGTACATTAAAAATTTTGCAGCTACTTCTCATTAAGGCTGTTAAGTTACTCTCTGCTAATGTAACACATTTAATATTTCAAGTTTCTTGGAAATAAGCTATCTGCCAAACAAGCAAAAAAAAAGAACTTGAATGTTTCAGAGCACTTACCTTTTGGCGCCAGTCATCAAATTCAAAATTCTTGATGCGTTCAAGCTGATTGGAAAAAAAAAAAAAAAGAAGAGAGGAAACAATTACAAAATGATGAAAACAACTAGACAATTTATCATAGTATTAATTCACCACATATTTAAAAGCAGCTGAATTTTTTATTCAATAGAGAAAAAAAGGCTTCTAAGCAGAGGTCACAGAAGGCCATGAAAACTGGCATATATAAAGCAACTACTACATCCAATCCTAAATTCCCTGGAATTTTCTATAGACAACATTGCAATTTTTATCTTGAATAATTGTTTTGCTGCTTGCAACAGTTCCTAGTGTACTTTTTTGCATGATTAATTCACCATGTTATCATTTCTACTACTTCTTTTCAAGCATTTTTTGAAATTCTCAAGCATTTTACTCAACTAATGGGGAAAGCATTATTCAAATAGATCTAATTTTTTTTGTAAACATAGGAACTCATGCAAAAATTATCTTCTTTAACAAAAATGATGTGATAAATTTAATTTGAACACTATTATATATTTTTTATAAATACCTGTTGCAAACTATATGATTTCTACATTTTGAAATATGAATTCACACACATACACACATAATTAAAAGAACAGATACTGCTTTTAATTTTAAATGTAAACTAAGGACTAATACTTTATTTTCTTCGGACACGTCTAGTTCATCCCCAATTTGCAATAGCAGGAGAAAAAGATCCTATCTCTCGAAGACGCCAGTAGATGGCCACAACTGGACACCGCAATTTGTGTCGCACGAGTCAAGTGGACAATGAAGCAACGAAAAGCCTGCTGACATAGTTGCTCATTGCTCTGCAATCTCCTAACTATAAGCAGGGACGTCGCTAGACTTCGAAATCAGGATGGGTGGGCGAGAATTATTTTTGGTTTGGCAAACTTGATAGCAACTTTTTTTTTTTTACGAAACACTGAAAGAACGAATTTTGAATGTTTTTTTTTTTTGTTTTTTTTGATTGAATGTTTAACGACCACCGTGAACAACTCGATGGGCTATAAGCAGTCCCCATTCCTAATTTAAGGCATCTGGTTCCAGGGAAGGGAGAGAGCCTGTGCCGTAAGACAAACACGACATCCATGCCTCATCGGGATTGGTATCTGGACCCTTCTCGGACGAATGGTCATAAACCAGCGCTTAGACCACTGTGCCACCGAAGCGGCATTAATGCTTTTCACTGCAGGCTACAAAAAAAATTGTGCAAACCCTATCCACCCCACCTGGGTACACATACATTCACAGATCTGACTAGTTTCGCCACTGGTGGAAGATACAAGTGTTGGTAGAATGTCCCCTTCAGCTTTTTACTTGCTACGAATGCATTGTCTTAAATCGCTTTTCAAAATTTTCCATTTTTGCTTACGAAAATAGTACTGTACTTGAATAATTTATTTAAACAAAAATTAATAAAACTTTAACATTGTGCCACGCAGACACAATACCTCCCCCTTCTTAACTTCCTTCCTTCCAGCCAGCGACTTTGCCTTGCTGTCCTGTCCTGCAAAGCAGTCGTCAGCAATTTCTGCACTTTCACTGTCCCGAGGCAGTCTTAAGAGCGCTAGTGCACCTTTAGACTCCACTTTCCGTGTTGGAATTAACTATTTTGTAAAGAAAAAACACAGCAGAGCAATTAGTAGTGACCCCCTCAGTGAATTCCTATCCACCCTCTGCATTAGCCCTCTCATCATACAATCATGAAAAAGAGGACGAAACTAAGGAATTGGAAGAGTGAAGAACAATTGAATTTTCATGGCCCTGCTTATGCTATTTTGATAACTTTTCTACGGAGACTTAAACAACGCACTTCCTGTAGGGAAAAATACGTAGAGGTACACGAAGAAAAACACGAGACTTATTATTACTTGGCAAAGTCTGGATTTATGACGTACCTGCCAGCAGGACGCACACGACATAAAGGCAGATAGGAATCAGAATAAACGTCTGCGTAGCTCAGTTGGTAGAGCGACTTGTTTCGGAATAAGCGGCCTCGGGTTCGAATCCCGGCGTAGACCAAAAATGACGGAGAAATTTACTTCGTTATAATGGCGCCCGAACTATCCGGATGACCCGGCCGTTCAAAATCTCGCATTGATGTGATGTTATTTCCACACCGCGAGACAGGAAAAATCAGAGAATTCCTTCTCCAGCGCTTCGAAAAATAAAAATGTGTGATGTTGCATTCCACACAGCAGATTGACTGGGAGTTCTCAAGTGCACGTTCTACAGTGGATGGCTGCCTGCAACGATTCATGGTCACGGCTGACCCGTGGGCCATGCCCCCGGCCCTCTTTCGGGGGGGAGATGTGATGTACCTGCCAGCAGGACGCACACGACATAAAGGCAGATAGGAATCAGAATAAACGTCTGCGTAGCTCAGTTGGTAGAGCGACTTGTTCCGGAATAAGCGGCCTCGGGTTCGAATCCCGGCGTAGACCAAAAATGACGGAGAAATTTACTTCGTTATAATGGCGCCCGAACTATCCGGATGACCCGGCCGTTCAAAATCTCGCATTGATGTGATGTTATTTCCACACCGCGAGACAGGAAAAATCAGAGAATTCCTTCTCCAGCGCTTCGAAAAATAAAAATGTGTGATGTTGCATTCCACACAGCAGATTGACTGGGAGTTCTCAAGTGCACGTTCTACAGTGGATGGCTGCCTGCAACGATTCATGGTCACGGCTGACCCGTGGGCCATGCCCCCGGCCCTCTTTCGGGGGGGGGAGATGTGATGTACCTTCCAGCAGGACGCACACGACATAAAGGCAGATAGGAATCAGAATAAACGTCTGCGTAGCTCAGTTGGTAGAGCGACTTGTTCCGGAATAAGCGGCCTCGGGTTCGAATCCCGGCGTAGACCAAAAATGACGGAGAAATTTACTTCGTTATAGATTATATTTTAAAGTTAAATATATTGAATGCACATTTTGAGCTGGGTGGGCGGCAGGGTGGGCTGAAGCCCACCCTCGCACACACTTAGCGACGTTCTTGACTATAAGTCAAACAAATGGATAATGAAGCAGCGGAAAGAATGCCGACGTAGTTCAGTTGGGAGCAGTGGCGACAACAGCAGCTCAGAACTGGGAGGGCTGTTAGAATAGGGGGAGGAGGGCTAGGCATCGTACAAGGAAGGGCAAACATTTTGAAGAGCTTGGCAGAAATTTGGCCAAAAAAAATTACGTTCGTGTAGATCTTACCCGACGCTGATGGTGTTATTTCCAGCAAAATAAAAAGTTTTAGGTGCATACTGTACGTAGTTATTCAGTGTATGTAGTACTGGTAACCATGCATACGAACCTCCATGGGCTTTAACATGCTACTAGTCGCAATTTTAGCTCACTTATGTCACTATTTAGTTTTTATATTTTTATCTTTTTTCTCTCTATATATATTCGCTGTCATAAATAAGGCTGGTTCTAAATTTTGGTTGGTAGCCTGAGAAGGAGAATATATCTCTCTTATCTTTTTAAACTATAATTACGGAAATGTGTCTTAATGGTACTCTCTTACTATTAGACATCGCTCAGAGGACCCCCCCCCCAATCCCAGAATAGTACAAAACAAAATCTAACAAAAAATTCATTTTGTATAACAAAATTTCTGTGAATTCCAAAAATTCACGTACATTTATCCAAGTTTTCTAATCTGATATCGTTACACTCGCCATGGGTTCTAAAATGATTAAATATTTTTATGGGAGTGGGGGGGGTTTAAAGCGAGACTCAAAAGTTGGGCAGGCTGCGTCGCATCTAATTGGGAGAACAGCCGCCCTGAAGTTGGGATATGTGGGGTCGAATCCCACTGGCGGCAAAGAAAAGTTATATATTGCAGGAAAGTTATTCTGCAGAGTTGCTGAGCTTCATTGCTATTTCCGTTCGCTAATCCATAGATGAAATTAATGTCTTCCATTCCAGCATTGGAGAATTGATTATACATGATGAAGGTGGATTGACAGCAAGACTAGGGATTCACTTCCATATAATTTCAGAATATTTGATTAAGAGAATAACTGCCATCACTTAATGAAGCGTTACCTCACCCAGGATTCGTGGGATTCTCCAACTTGCTATTTGTAAAGCCATTTTAAACCCGTGTGAACAAGGGGCGATTTGAAACCACCAAAGTTAGGCCGGGAAATTTAGCCATGCGGTGCGCTACGAAAACACACATATATCTATGAGAGCGGATCAAAAAGTTAGTTACACTGTTGAATAAAAAAATATATATATATATAAGGCCTTTGATTCGGTGAAACCATCAGCAGCTACAATGGCTTTGAAATCCTGCGGTATTGAAGATGCATACATTAATATTATTCATAACATCTATGAAAATGCAAGTGCAAAGATTCGGTTATTTGAGAATACAGCACCCATAAAGATTGGAAAGGGAGTGAGACAAGGGGACACTATATCTCCCAAACTCTTTAATGCCACATTGGAAAATGTCTTTCAATCACTGAACTGGGAAAACAAAGGGATAAAGGTTAATGGAGATTATCTAACTCACCTTCGTTTTGCTGATGACGTAGTCATTTTTTCAACTACCCTATCAGAGCTGCAGAATATGATCCAGGAACTTGCTGACAAGAGTAAAGAAGTGGGATTAAAAATGGACTTTCAGAAGACAAAAGGGATGTACATTCAATGTTTTTACAAGAAATGAAGATTTATCGATTGATGGGGAAAAGCTGGAGATAAACAATACCTACATTTATCTTTGACAGCAGATATCAAGTGAGGGTCACACTGATGAAGAAATTAATCGGCGTATAAACTTGCCTGGAGAGCTTTTGGAAGAAACAGTATAATTTTCAAGAGCAATATGCCATTGTGTCTTAAAATAAAATTGTTTGATCAGTGCATCCTTCCAATGCTTGCATATGGTGCAGAAACGTGGACCTTAACTAAAAGAGACATACACTGGTGTGCAAAAATTAAGGACGAAGAGGAGAAATTAGCATAACAGCGGAACGAGCAAGCAGAACGGACCGAAAGACCACTCAGGAGATAGACTAGGGTCCGGTACAGTAGGGCATGCGCATATATGCAGCATGACGTAGGGGGTGGAGTGTCGGAAGGGTATAAAGCACACGTGCGGTGTACGCTCAGCGATTCGGTGAAAGCTATTGCACGGTGTACATCGGTTTGAACGACATCGAGTTGCTGCCACCGTGTGATATGGCCAACAAGCAATCCAGTAGACGACATCTGGAGGACTTTACCCGAGGTCGCGTCATTGGGAAGTTGGAAGAAGGTCGAAGTGTGACTAGTGTGGCCGAGGAATTCGGGATGGCTCAGAGCATCGTTTCACGAGCTTGGAGAGCATTTCAAACGACAGAAACAGCTGTCCGAGAGTCTAGCAGTGGTCGTCCACGAGCAACCACGGCGGCGAACGACCGGTATATTGTCCTACAGGCGAGAAGAGACAGACGGCAGACAGCGGGAGAAATCGCAAGCCACATGCAACAGACAACTGGACGTCCGTTATCGCGTTTTACCGTGGCCAGGAGGCTGCACAAAGGTGGTCTGTTTGCACGACGACCAGTACGGTGTGTGCCATTAACACTTGCTCATTGGAGACGGCGGTTTCTGTGGTGCCAGGAACACAAGAACTGGACACATCAGCAATGGGGTCGAGTTCTCTTTACGGATGAGAGCCGATTTAGTCTGACGAGCGATTATGGACGTATACACATCTAGAGAGAGCAGGGACCACGCAATCACATCTCCAACATCATCGAAAGGGACCGGTTTGGAGGTGGCGGAGTTCTCGTTTGGGGCAGTATCATGCTTGGTAGCCGTACTGACCTCCACATGTCCTCAGCATGGACAGATGTTGTAAATCCTGCAACGCAGTCGGGGATGATCATATCTCCTACTAAAGACTGGATTTTTCTTGGCAGCCGCCTGTCACATGGACGTTTCTGTCTTCTGTCCAGTTGTGCTCGAAGCTGCCTTTTCAATAAAGTGCCTTTGTATGCTTTGGATTCCTTGTTTGGACGGTTTTGCTCACTTGTCCCATATTCTTACATCATGGGATCGTATGGTATGATTTGGGTCGATGTGGAGCACTTCTGCACGACGTTACATTCGAAAAACCGTCTCGTCCTTAATTTTTGCACGCCATTGTACAAAGACTCCAGACAACTCAAAGAAGCATGGAGAGGTGCGTGCTTGGTGTAACCAGGAGAGATAAGAAGAGGAACTCGTGGATCCGAAAAATGACAAGAGTGGAAGACATCATGATCAGAGTAAAATCCCTGAAATGTCAATGGGCTGGACATATTGCCAGAAGGACAGACCATCGATGGACAGCTGAAATTTTAGATTGGATTCCAAGGGGCAGGAAAAGACCCAGAAGAAAACCACATATAAGATGGGTGGATGAAATTCGAAAGTATGCGGGAGTAACATGGAAGAGACTGGCACAAGACAGACCGGTGTGGAAGAAACTTGGGGATACTTTCGTCCAACAGTGGATTGATAATGGTTGACAATGATGATGACGATATAAGAGATACATTCAATGGATGTATGTTGTTTTAAAGGTACAACATTTATTCATTTTTCGGCATAATCGCTTAAGGACTGTAAACATTTATCGGAATGTACGGTTAAATTATCCATACCTGTACAGAAAAACTGTCCTCCACTTTGGTGCAATCAGTTAAGGACCGCAGTTTTCACAGCCTCGTCGGTTTGGAATCGTTGTCCACTAAGGTCGTGCTTCATTTTAACGAAGAAATGGCAGTCGCACGAGGATAATTCGGGTCTGTACGGCGGATGTTGCCACACCTTTCACTTGAATGACTGCATCTATTACTTTGTTTTCCGTGCTGTGTGGCGTGTGGCGTGTGGCGTTGTGTAGCAGAATGACACCTTCGCTCAACTTATTCCGGGGTCTGTCCTTAATTGCCTATCGCAAATTTCGAAGCGTTTGGCAATATGAGTCAGCATTGATAGTCGTCCCTTTTGGCAGAAATTCTGTGTAAACAACACCTTCACAGTCAAAGAAAATAGTCGCCATGACCCTTTCCGCAGACGGTTGGACTTTGCACTTCTTCCTTGTTGGAGAGGTGATATGTTTCCATTCCATGAACGACCGTTTGGTTTCAGGGGTGAAACCACGTTTCGTCGCCTGTGATGATTCGTTGGAAAAATTTGTGACCCTTATCAGAATACCGTTGCAGAAGAGCCAAAGACGACAGAAAACGTTGGTTTCTGTGCTGGTCGGTGAGTAAACGTGTCACCCATCTCGCACACAATTTCCGAAATGCCAGCTGCCCGTGAATGATGGAATGTACAGTCCCGTACAAAATGTCTAACGTAATGGCGATTTCTTTGATTTTGACACGCCTATTATCCCGTATCATGTCATCAACGGTGGCAACATGCTCCGCAGTGCTGAATATTGATGGTGTCCCTTCGCGGTATTCGTCCGTCAAATTTGTGCTACCCTTTTCAAATTATTAGCACCACTTTACAATGGCCGGGGAAGATACGGCATTTTCTCCTTATGCAGCACAGATTTCACGATGAATGTTGGTGCAATTTAGACGCTTAGCCCACAAAAATCGAATGGTTCCTCGCACTTCCAATTTGGAGTAAGAATCCAGTTGAAGCGCCATTACGAACTGCCTTCTGCACACGCCTTACGCAGTTACTGAACTGAAACACCTCCCGTCGGCAGCTCTGACGTACAGTCTACTTCACTCCCAAGCACCCACGGTTTGACTGCAATCCTTCTCCAGATAGCGCTAAGTGAAACTTACTTTTTGATTAACCTACGTACACGGGAACTCCTCATTAATTCTCTCATAAAAGAAATTTTGTCAGATGCTGGAAAAAAGGGAACTGTTGAAATATGCATTGTAATACTAATTCAGTCGTGAAAAAGTTAACAATTTAGTTGTGAAAAAAGTTAAAAATTCCAATCATGATTGAATGTAGAATCAAACAACGCTTAAAACAGGATGGGATGCAAGATAATTATTCTCCTTTAAAAAAATTGCTTTGACTAAAAAAAATCATGTCTTTTGAAGACCCCATTTCCAACTAAATCATCATGAAAATCATTCTGAAAGTTGAAATATGCACATGCCACATAGCAATTTTTCTACGCAATTAATTTTTGTATTTATTTAGTCATTGATTGCTTCCTACACAATGGTATTGGTCAGTGGCTTAGCGTGAAGAGAAGCTGGTACGTCAGCGGCCCTTGAAAGATCGATGGAGAATAGTGCCTTTCCTTGCAAGAGTGGATTATTCCATTACATTTCCTTCGGCAATTTTAAATGTTATTTTTAACAAAAATAGCATGAAAACACTATATTAGCGTTTATTTTCCCATAATAGCAAATACGCAGTTCCCTTTCTCTTTTGCTCATCTGACGTAAAGTGGTTTTCACCTCAATGCCAGACGCTCGGCCAATCTAGCGTCTGATGACCTTGAGGAGAACCGAGGCCAGGGTCAAATTCATGTGACTGCGCATGCTCGCGAAGGGTGATCACTCCCGTTTGTTTGCGACGGGAAACGCCAGCGTATTCGAGGAGGGCGAGTTTCAGCGAGCGTTGGTATGCAGATATTCTTTGTTGTTCCGCGTGGTTTTTTGTGTTCAGTGTTGTTTTATAATATTTTTACTCTGAAAAAATGACTGATGTGGAAAGCATGTTGGACGAGGATTTCATTGATTACTTGCAAAAAAACTCCCAGCTGTAATGTTACGTTGGAGAAACGGTGCTATTTAAAAAACAAAAGACCAACGCCATACTTGAACATTAGGCAAACAAGCAAGTAAAGGTAGTACTCGTACTTGGTAGTCTTCGTGGTATGATAGATACAAATGGACTACTGGGTGCAGTAGAAAACAAAAAAATGTTTTGCTACGTTTGCTTACTACTTGGAGAGAAAGACAACGAATGGTGCATTAAAGGCATTTCAGACTTGAGCAATTTCATCAAAAAAGAAAATAAACATGCCTCTTCAAGAGGACATTTGCAACATATGGAGTCTTTCGTTTTGCTTGGAAAAATTCGCATAGAGCATGTTTTATCAGAAGCAGCACGCACTCAAGCCGTGAAACATAATCAACAAGTCACAAATAACAGAGAAGTTCTTAAAAGAATTATCCAGTCAATTAATTATATTCCTTGCAAAACAAGAATTGGCATTTCGAGGGCATAAGGAAGGTGCGGATTCAGTCAACAAAGGAAATTACTTAGAACTTTTAGAGCTATTGGCTATGAACGAGTCAACCATCCGAGAGCACTTAGTCATCTTCTTCATTCAAAGGAACATCACCTGACATACAGAATGATTTGATTGAAGTTATCACGACTGTAATAAATGAAACCATTAAATCTGAAATGAAAGAAACTCCCTTTGTTTCTGTACAAGCTGATGAAACACTTGACTTTTCTTGCAAAAGCCAGATGACTGTGATATTAAGATATTGTGTAGAAGACAGGGCTGAGAAGAGATTTCTTGGATTTTACGATGTTTCAAGAGACAAAGCAGCTGAAGACTTAGTAGACGTAATTCACAAAGTTTTAAACGACTGGAACGTCACAGAGAAAGTCGTTAGTCAAACCTATGACGAAGCTTCAGTTATGGCTGGTCGAGCAGGGGAGTTCAGTACCTAGTTAGAAAGTTTTGTCCAAATGCACTTTTTATACATTGTTATGCACATCAGTTGAATCTCGTGCTCTTGGATGATTCAAAAAATATTTAAAAAGTTAAACTGTTTGTGTGTGCGCTGAATGCTTTTCACATTTTTTTTAGCAAATCATCCAAGCGAACTATTCTTCTGACAGAGCAAGGTTTTAAGCTTCTACAAGCAAGCAGTACTTCCACTCAAGGGCAATTCAGACAATTAAAAATCATTTTAATGAACTTTACAGGGCCATTTCTAGCATTATCGAGGACGAAAATTCGCAGTGGGACTGTGATTCTATAAACTCTGCCATTGGGTTGAAAAGACATTTGGATAGTTCGATTTTTTGTTTTTCTTCTGTGTGTTTATGACGCCTGCTTTGTTCATATTGAACCCTTTGATGAAATTACTTCAGTCAATCTCAGTTAGTATTGTTTCATGTCATAATGAGATTCGTCAGACCATTCAGCAGTTAGAAAATATTAGAAAGAATGACGATTTCATTGATAATTGTGTTAAAAAAAGTAAGGAGTTCAATGAGAACTTGCAGTTTGGGGAAAGCGAGAAAATGAGTGTGACTCAGGTGTGCTACGAAATACTTGATTCTCAAATTGTTCAAATGAAGGAGAGATTTAAAGATTTTGTTAACTTGCAGTTCACAGAACTCTTGAATGAACAGAAGTTCACGGAATATCGAAAAATGTTTCCTGTTGTGGACTTGAATAACTTGTTTGAAAATTACGACTTTTTTACGAAAGATAAACTGCAAAATCAGCTAGTCAATATCTACGAAGATGACAAGAAAGCTTTGCAACCTACAGATTTGTTGAAGTATTCAGTAGCAAATGGTTTGGATGGTATTTACGAAGAGGTAACCAAACTACTTCGTCTAATTCTCACATTACCAGCAACAACTACAAGTAGTGAGAGAAACACGAGTACTTTAAAGCGCGTTAAAACTTTCATTAGAAACTCTATGACAAATGACCGTCTAAGTCACTTCAGCTCATTAGCTATTGAAAAGGCTTTACTTCGAGAGCTTTCAAGTGATCCTGTGTTTCTTGATAGGTGTATTGACATGTTTGCTGCAAAGAAAAAACGAAGAATAGAGCTGATATACAAAGTTGTTTAAGGAAACACGGTACTCACAAAAATTGTAGGAATATTGATTTTTTTTTCATTATCTCAAATTATAATGCTAGTAGCCTTTGTATGTATACAGTATATGTAGGTGAAATTTGAAATTCAAAGCTGTATATATTCAATATAAACACCTATCAAAACTTCTGCATTTCACAAATTTTGTACATTAATTTTAAAAAGAACATCTATGCTCAAAATTAAGACCAAATGACATTTCATGATGATTATCATATGGTATTCTATTTTGTATAAATGTTTTTGTGTACTCCCTTCTTTTTAGGGCAATACAGAATTTCAAAATAAAAGGTTACATTTCGATTTTAACTAGATTATTTCAGCGTCCCCTTGTACAAGACCTGGGATACGCCACTGGTATTGGCATCTTCCCTTGAGTAACTTTTTTATAAGTCAACCCATCATTTTGACCCATGTTCCACCATTTAGACCCATGTGAAACAAACACTGCTTAATCGTTGTTGTTTTTTTCTTTTAAGATAAATGTGGGTTGGGACAAATATTTCGGAACATCTGTGCGAGAGAATCCCTTTGTGCTCTGTGTCAGTCTGTAGATATGGGGGGGGGGACGATGGGCCATCACATGGGTACTGATAGTGTCCCAGTGGCGTAACTAGCACAGGGGGTGCGCGCCCCCTGGCTGGATTTCGAATACGAGGGAGATGTGTTTTTCGTATTGTGTGTGTGTGTGTGTGTGGTATTGGGGGTGTCAAGAAGTCAGGGAGAGTGTCTGGAAAAGTAACGAGGTGTAACCTCGAGTTTTGGAACAAAAGTACATAATGCAAGGTTATTATCAATCAGCCAATCAGAATTAAAACGGTGCGCGGACCGATGCATAAACATGAATATACATTTTATCGCAAGAAACGAATTCGGCAAAATATATTTAAATAGTTAAGATTAATAAAACTATAAGACTTCATAATCACCCATTTTACTTTCACTTATTTCTGAAGTGCTTAGTTTTTGAAAAATGTCCGTTTCTAAACTTTGAACAGTTGATATGCTCAAAAAATCATCATTCTTTTAATCAGAAACGGCACCTGAGATTAATTGACTCTGCGGCAAAAAGAACTGGTCGAGTTTTGGAAGTTCCTTAGCGCTCTGTCCCTCTTTTTTCTTTCGTCGATACTGTGCACCACTTGGACGCTTTTGCGACATTTGGCAAATGGATGTCGTTCCATTGTATATTAGTGTTTCCGTACAGTGAATGAGATTGACATGCTTACTGTAAGGGAAAACTAAAAGCAATAGCAACGTTGTTGTTGTTTTTTTGTCTAAAACTGAAATAAATCACTTGAAGAAATCACCCTCTTATACATTGCAGTCTGCGGCTAGCGTGAAACAATGTTGGCGCCTGTTGTGTACGTAATCCTAGGTGACTCTTTTCCCACATCATTCACGGGAAATCCCCATGTGGTCTCGCACTTTTCCTCAGCAGCGCAAACAGAGAGATAACTATTGGAGAACGATCGTGTTATTTACATCCCATTGCAGAGCGAACGTGTTACAACCTGCACCAAAGGCCCGAATAGTTTCAATCTGTAAAACATCCAGTGTTTTAAAAATGAAACTTGACGTTTATTTAGGCAAAGCTAAATATTGTGCATCGTAAAGGAAAACATGAATCTTTAGGATAATTATTTGTTTGTTTGTTTTTGTGCGTGTTCGGAATTTTTAATAAACTGGCAGCTGCGGTACGCCTCTTCGTTACCTGCGCCCCCGGTAGCTGCGGGGGTTGTTGTTACACCACTGATGTGTTCTTCAAGACTACAAAAGAAGGGTAGGGCATACCAATTATCCTGGACTCAAAATTCAACGACCTGCTTCTTTTTTTTTTTTTTTTTTTTTTTTTTTTTTTGATTGGAGGTTTAACGACCACCGTGAGCAACTCAATGGGCTATAAGCAGTCGCCCGTCCCTAATTTAGGGTCACTGGTTCCAGGGAAGGGAGAGAGCCAGTGCCGTAAGACAAACACAACATCCATGCCTGACCGGGATTCGAACCCGGACCCCTTACGGACGAATGATCAGAGGCCAGCGCCTTAGACCACTGCGCCACCGGGGCGGCAACGACCTGCTTCTAGCTGTAGCTTAATTAATTTGTAAATTATTTTGTAATTTTGAAAAGTGCCAACTGACCGTACTTGGTCGGGTGGCACTTTTCTCATATAAATACAGAGAATTTTGATATGTCATTTCAGAGCAAAAGCCTGACATACAGGTGTTTTTTTTTTTCAAGAAAGTAGCTTTTTGTGTAGGAGTATAAAGCTCAGATGAAGTTATCAGGGCCGGATTGAACTTTTGCGGGGCCCAGGGGGAAATTTCATATACTAAAGTTTTGTCGCAATAGAGCATTTTTACTCAAGTTATAAGGATAATGGCTGTGAAATAAATCTCGCTCATGTGGCATGATCTTTGATCCCATTTTGATGATATTAAAAATAATTGGTTCAGTATACCTCTGGACCAACATACTAAAGTTTTGTCGCGATAGAAGCATGTTTACTCAAGTTATGAGGATAATGGCTGTGGAATAAATCTCGCTCCTGTGCCCTGACCTTTGATCCCATTTCGATGACATTCATCATAGCCTGTTCAGTTTACTTCCGGAACAACATGATTGAGTTTTGTCGCAATCGAAGCATTTTTACGTAAGTTATGACGCATAAGAGCGATGGAATGGATCCCCCTCATATGTCCTGACCTTTGACCCCATTTCGCTTATTTTCAATAGGATTCGTCCCCAGGTTGTCCCCAACCATGTACTAAAATTTAATCGAAATCGAATAATTTTTACCCGAGTTATCGGGTGGACAGGCAGACGGACAAAGCTGGAGCATATACGCTGCTTCAACATATGGTTGGAAAACGTAAAAATATATTTTTGAGGGCCTTGCGTCCCAAAACTTAAAAAAAATAACAATAAATATAAAGAATTCTAGCAAAAACAAATGTGTTTTTGTTTTGTAAAGTGCGCCCCCCCCCCTCGGTTGCCCCTATTTTCACACGCAAGGGCGATTGGTCCACCGTGAAATGTCCCCGGTGGACCAATACGCCCTTGTGTGTGAAAGTTAAGCGTAAGCAAGGCAGGTAGGTGCAAGGTACAAAATTTATTTTTAAGGATATCAGTGGAGGCTCCCACCGAGATTGCGGCCTGGAACTTCAACCTCCAACCCCCTTTTCAATCTGGCTGTGTCTGGTCGAGACAAAATTTTGACCTCAGTCTCGGAAAAAGGCTGGCTTTCTGTTTTTTTTTTGCTGAAAATCATTTAATTTCCAGATAAATATAATACTGTATGAAACAAAATTGTATAAAATACATACTACGGATGACTAGAAACTAGACAAGTATAGGAACCGCAGATTTCCTTGGCGTGACAGTTTTCTGGTGTTCTACTTAATACGTCAAAGTTTATGGCAAAACAAAAACGTTTAGTGACGAACTGCGTGAGAGAACTATCCGAATTTCATATTCATACATAGATCGAAGCTCATGCAATGGGGAAACCCTATCCTGCATCACAGACGGCTGAGTAAACATTAACCAAGAGATCACGAAAGTAATACTTAAAAAAAAGCATTTATGTCAGTTGAAAACAAACAAGTAAATGTGGTTTTCAGATTCCCCAGTGCTGAATATTCGTGAGTGTTGCACGATAGCAAGCGCTCTAAAATCTATCGACGCTCAAGCTTTGATCAAACTTACGTACAGAAATTTGTTCTGTGGTTAAGTGCGTGCTCACCTGATACAGGCTGAAATTATTTTGAAGCTCCTAAAGTGATACATAACAATAATTCGTGAAAATAAGTGAGGAAAAGGTTAATATTAAAAAGCTGTTCATGATTCTTCTGGAAAAAAATTTAAAAGATTTGATAAAATAAGTCCGTTATTGCTGTATGTAAAACAAAAATAAGGTAAGCAAATTTTATTTTCGTTAATACATGAAAATAATGAATGAGTGAAGTGTTTCCCGGTTAAATTGTTGCTGTAAAAACAGTGAAGTTTTTAAAAGTAAATACCACAGCAGATGCATTATGATCTTAAAGACAGAAATGGAAAATCTAAAAATTATAAGTTACCTTGTCAACGTATGCTGTTATAATAAGGAAGGAACCTATTATGGAAGTTTATCAGTCGGAAACAGCCGAGATTCCTTTTCATGGAAAATTATTTATTCAGGAAAATACGTACTTTTGAATTCTATTTAACTCGTCGAAAGCAATACTTACCTGTTTTTTTGTTTGTTTGTTTGTTTTGCTTTTTGTTGAATTAATGAGGTCGCAAAAATGTTTATAGCTTTGTAGGCATTAAATCCACCGGAGGGCTTTCATTTATTACATTACTTTTTTACTTCTCGATTTAACTCCTGCCAACAACGCAATAATTAAACAGCCCCCCCTCCAGTTTCATATTAAAGCAAAATGTTTACAAAAGCTTATTTATAGGTAGATTTGAAGTATGCAAACCCCTTTCTGCATGAAAAATTTTATTTTTTTTCCTTTTTGAATTTTGATATTTATTTCTATCTGGTCATCGGAAACAAGAATTCATCTCTTTTTGTGTGTGAGATTTTGATGCGAAGAACAAAGTAAAAAAAAAATGGAAAAGAAACCTACAAAGAACTGTATTCTGGAAATAATGGATGCCACACTGTAAGTATTCGTTTGAAAACTTTTTTTTTTTTATTGGGGGTTGAACGACCACTATGAGCAGCTCATTGGGCTATAAGCAGTCGCCTGTCCCTAATTTAGGACCACCTACTCCAGGGAAAGAAGAGAGCCAGTGCCGTAAGACAAACACAACATCCATGCCTCATCGGGATTCGAACCCAGACCCATCTCGGACGAATGATCAGAAGCCATCGCTTAGACCACTGCGCCACCAGGGCGAAATTTGTTTTTCATATGAAAGCAATGGAAATATTTTTCCGGAGAAGTAAATCCAAAAATAAAGAACTGTACCCAATATTTTTTTGTTTATTTTCGTGGAGAGGCATTTACTCATTACAAGAAATGCAAATTTACCACAAGTACGCTCCTTTGTTTAAAAAAAATAAAAATAAAGGTAATTATTGTTTCAGATGGGGTGGGTCCAAACCAGAAAGATGAAATCGGATTCTGTGGGAGGGTTTTTTTTCAATCCTTTCCTACTCACCCCCAACCCCCCAGACACGCACAAAATGGAAGCAGATTTTAGAAAAGTTGAAAATCAACGAAAAGGAAAATGCATTTACTCCTTATCGGAAAAACTGCGCATTAATTAAAGCACAAAATGTCCGTCAAGAAAACCAATTTCATTCTTCACAGTCAAGAAAACCAATTACATCATGAATGGAATACGGGATGACACCATACAAAACAAATTTTGAAGATGTGAATCCGTTTTTTTTTTGTTGTTGTTTTTGTGTGTGTAAATATGTCATGGATGGTAAGTCAGATAATATCCGAAAACTTGAAAATCTCGTCGTCCTGGAGCGGGAATCGAATCCATGTCTCCCGGATAGCGCCCGAGTTTCCGATTTTTTGAAACTTGAAACTTGGTCGTTCTGTGTGGTGTAGTGGTTAGTATACTCTGGCGCTATCCGGGAGACGCGGGTTCGATTCCTGCTCCAGGACAACGAAATTTTCAAGTTTTCGGATATTATCTGACTTAACATCCATGTCATATTTACACCAAAAAACGGATTCACATCTTCAGAGCCAGTTATAATTGGAAAAAGAAAAAAGAAACATTCAGCAGGACTCCTAGAATCAGTATAACATGTGCAAACGGAAACAGCAGTATGCACGTACTGCCGCTAGAAACGTATACGTTACGAAAAATCACAAATTCTGCGCAAATTATTCCTCAAACAGGCATCCGAACCAAAGAGAAATTAAAAAAAAAAATTTTAAATTGAGATATCTGAACCAAAGAGAATTTTTCAAATTGAGAATCCAGAAGAGTGATATGGAGATAAACATACTATAACTTCCCATCCTCTAGCGGGAAAATGGTGCCTACTTTGAGGATGAAAATAAGCGTAAAATGTTCTTATAGTGAAGGGTTTGCTACAAAAAACGGATTTTTAAAATCGGAAATACTCTTGCAAATATACTGTAAATTCACACTGGCAAAATTGGGCTTTATTAAAAAGTAGAAAATCTGTACAAAATATACAAAATATTCTTCATAGCTGCTGAGCTATTTTTTTTAATATGAGACTTTTAGAAGCGGAGATAGCAAAAAAAAAACCAATTAATACATATACGTCCCTAGCGAAAAAAAAAATTTCATTATTTGAAGTGAGTCCTTAGCAAACAATAGAAAAATATTTTTTTCAATATGACATTTAGAAGCTGAGATGCAGTTAGCATACAATAGAAAAAGATTTTTTTCAATATGACTTTTGAAGCTGAGATGCAGTTACCATACAATAGAAAAAGATTTTTTTCAATATGACTTTTGAAGCTGAGATGCAGTTAGCATACAATAGAAAAAAGTTTTTTTTTAATATGATTTTTGAAGCTGAGATGCAGTTAGCATACAACAGAAAAAGATTTTTTCAATATGACTTTTGAAGCTGAGATGCAATTAGCATACAATAGAAAAATATTTTTTTCAATATGACTTTTAGAAGCTGAGATGCAGTTGGAAACAGCAAATACTCTTATGCCACTTAGCGTCATAACTTTGCATTATAAAATATTAAAAAAATTATGTGAAATGTTTCCTGAAATGAATGATCTGCAAATAGAAGTTTTCAAAGCGGACTTTTAGAAGCAGAGATATCGTGAAAAATTAAATGTACGTGCACTTCCCTAATGGAAAAAACGTACATTATTTTCGGGAGGAAGTACGAATATTTTTTTATCCTGGTGAGCGGCACAAGGAATTTTTTTTCAACATGTTATTGAGACGCTGAGATACGAATGTAAGTATATTATAAACAGAAATATGCACTCTCGTGGAAGATCATGCATTTCGAAGAGCTAGAAATTAATGAACTTAAAACAATATCCGTTGGTTTTATTGGTGTATAGGAAACAGACTGGTATTATATATTTCATAGAAAAGAAGTTAGCCTTTTTCCTGAGAGAATTCCTACCGGACTCAGACTATGTACTAACCAGCGCATCTGATTTCATCAAGAAAGCTGCTTCAATAATAATGCTAAACACTGACATCATGGGAAGTTTTGGTGTCATCTCCCGATACCCATCGATTCCCGTGGAACGAGCAAAGTCCAGCCTTATGGAAGCCGTAAGAAGTTCAAACAAGTTTCCCCAGGAAACAGTTGAATGCATTAATAGCCTACTAAACCTAGCCACAAATTACAATTTCTTCACATTTCTCGAGAAAATTTACAAGCAACCCGTAGGCGCACCATGGGTTCTCCGTTTATGCGGTTCTTGCAGAAGAGGTGCTACGTCCTCTCGAGAGCAAAATTCTAAATGCCCCTAGACCACTACCTTCAATATGGCACAGATACGCGAACGACATTTTTTTCATCTGGCTTCATGGCAGAGATTCATTGGATTCTTTCCTGGGAAAGATTAATGAAACGCATGCGTCAATCGACTTTACTATGGAACACGAAAACGAAAATAAATAATCTTGATATGTTCCTACACAGATCAGAAAATGGAAATTTGCGCACTGGAGTATACCATAAACCTTGTGCAGTCCCAAATTTTCCTGCGTCTGATTCCTTTTCGCCTATGGAATATACAGTAAAACCAGCTTGTTTCGAACCCGTCTAAGAAGAGCAATCCTGTTTTCCTCAGAAAATGAAGCCTTCTCTATGGAACACGAAAATAAACTTTTCTATGGAAACACGAAAACGAAAATAAATAATCTTGATATTTTCCTACACAGATCAGAAAATGGAAATTTGCGCACTAGAGTATACCATAAACCTTGTGCAGTCCCAAATTTTCCTGCGTCTGACTCCTTTTCGCCTATGGAATATACAGTAAAACCAGCTTGTTTCGAACCCGTCTAAGAAGAGCAATCCTGTTTTCCTCAGAAAATGAAGCCAAAGAAATAGAAATTAGAACCATCTTTAATCAGGCAGCGTCCGCTGGCTTTAGCAGAGAACTCATGACCTCGATCCTTGACAAAGTCAAGAACCGCACGGATGAAAGTGCATCAGAACAACTACCTCAATTATGAATATCCTTTTCCCCATGAGAGAAGTCTGCCTTGACCAGAAAGTTGGAGTCTACTCCATCCCGCTGGAATATCCTGACGGAACGCAAAAGTGTTATATAGGGATGACTAAGAGATCATTTGACGCCAGAGTGACTGAGCACAAAAGGAATGTTAGAAATGATGCCCTCAACTCAGTCCTTTCAAGAGAAGTTTGCCTAAAAGATGCAACACCGCAGTGGGCAAGATACAAACAACTAGCACCATACACCACCGACATTGAGACCGCCTAAATTGAAATCCTCACAACGGCATCCCCATGCAACGATACTGTTTCCCCGTGATCTGCACCCCCTGTGGTCAGATTTCTTGAAATGTTAAGACCTTGTTTCATTATGTTTTGTACTTTGCTTGTTGACATTTGTTCTCATATTTTTTCCCGTTTTTTAACAATCAACTCAAAGTAAGTATATGCGTATATATATTTTCAAATGTTAACGCTCACTGTTGAGTCTCTCCTCATAGGTTAGATTTTCATCAGCCTTGATAAAGCCACACGTTTGTGAGCGAAAGCTCGGCTATACCAATCTGTTTCCTACACCAATAAAACCTACGGATATTGTTCTAAGTTCATCACCTTGGTGTATGTTAGTACTCATTACGTAATGCTTAAATAGAAATTACATGCAAAATATTTTTGGCCGTGAGCGCTACCCGTCGAAAGAAGAATTTTTCGAATGGGACTTTTAGAATACGATATCGAGGGAAAATGCGATATGAATGCACGCACTCTAGCGGGAACTCTGTAATTATTTGAAGAAAAACTGTAAGCAAAATGATCTTCGCGTAAACGGTACCGAAAGAAAAATATTATTTCAATCTAATTTTTAGAAGCAATTTTGTGGAATTAGACATATTTTTAATTCCATAGAATCAGCATTTACGCCTTCCTAGCGGTAAAATTATGCATAGGAAAAGACCGAAAAGCAAGGAGCGTCATTCTTATAGTTCAGGCTTTCCAATGCAAAAAGAATGTTTCTTTTTTTTTTTTTTTGGTTGGAGGTTTAACGACCACCGTGAGCAACTCAATGGGCTATAAGCAGTCGCCCGTCCCTAATTTAGGGTCACTGGTTCCAGGGAAGGGAGAGAGCCAGTGGCGTAAGACAAACACAACATCCATGCCTCACCGGGATTCGAACCCGGACCCCTTACGGACGAATGATCAGAGGCCAGCGCCTTAGACCACTGCGCCACCGGGGCGGCAAAGAATGTTTCAAATCAGAGTAATAGATGTAGAGATATGGTTATCATAGACGGACAAACAAAGTGATAACATAAACAAAGTGATAACATAAAACCATTTGTCAATAGAAAAAAAAGAGTTGGACATGTTTCCGATTAGGAGAAATCCGAATTCAGCAACTTTCTCAGCACATTCGCTCCCACGTCTAACGTATTTCTGATAAGGGATTTCTCAGGTAAAATATCGTATCAGACTTATAAGATTACATGCAGACAAACTCTGTTTATTATCACATTGTCAGTCTTCCAAGAGACATACACTGCTGGCCACCCAAAATACAACACCAAGAAGGAAGCATCCGATTGGCCTGAAATTCGCAGCATGCTTCGCTTGCGAGAGGACATGCAAACGATTAGCATTGCAGGGCATATGCAAATCATGTGCGCCCGTCACGCCACCGAGAAGCTCTATCAGAAGGGTGCACAGAAGGCGGGGTGTAAGTAGTGGAATAGTTTTGTGCTACCGGACCTGTGCATGGGAAGATTCCTGATGCCTCGCCGCAGAATACGGCAGTCATTCCAGCACGTTTCGGAGTTCGACACAGGACGAATAGTGGCTTATCGCGACAGCGGTTTATCGTACCGAGATATCGGCGCCCGAGTGGGACGACATCCAGCCACAGTGAGGCGAGTATGCATTCGGTGGGTGCAGGAGGGACGGACGGACCGACGTGAGCTATTGCCGCAGCCGCAGCACACCAACGAACGAGAGGTCCGGCATGTTGTGCTGCGGGCATTGACGGCACGCACCGCCACATCACGAACGTTAGCGCAGGAATTAGGGTGTGTTGCGCAACAACCTGTGTTAGCACGTACCGTTCGACGACGTCTGCAGGAGCAGGGACTTGTCGCACGGCGCCCATTGTTCCGATTACCATTGAAGTTACACCACCGGCGAGTGCGGCGGCAGTGGTCCCCTGAACGCTGCACCTGGACTACGGAATGGCACGATATTGTCTTCTCCGACGAATCCCGCATCTGCCTGCAACACCACGATGATCGGATCCGCGTGTGGCTGCACCGCGGCAAGAGACTGTATGGCCCCTGCATTATGCATCGCTACACCGATCCGTCGCCTGGCGTTATGGTTTGGGGTGCAATTGGATATGACACCCGCACCCCTCTGGTACGCATTGCCGGTACACTCAACAGCCACCGCTACATCTCCGACGTTTTGGAGCCTGTAGTCCTCCCTTACCTGCTGGACCTGGCAGCGGCGACGTTTCAACAGGACAATGCGCGCCCGCACGTGGAACGCATCGTGCAACAATTCTTCACGGCCCCCAGGTGTCACTGCTGCAGTGCCCCGCCTGTTCTCCCGATATGTCGCCCATCGAACACGTCTGGTCGCTGATCGGCAACCGAGTGGCCCGGCTAGCACCACCCGCGGCTACGCCTGATGAACTGTGGCAACATGTGGAAGCAGCCTGGGCCTGCATACACCAAGCCCACATCCAAAGCCTCTTTCGTTCGATGCCGCGGCGTGTAGCTGCCGTTATTGCCAGCCATGGGGGGCCACACGAACTATTGATGTCTGCGTGTTCCGCAAGTCGCACGGGCCTGTAAGCTCAATCGTTTCATCTTTGTATCTGTTGTTATGTGTCCAGTAAATCTGGCTTTGCTATCTCGTATCCTTCTTGGTGTTGCATTTTGGGTGACCAGCAGTGTAGATGGACTTACAAAGGAACTTTCTTGTTCACTCTGAATACGCTATTTAAATCACCTACAAAGTAGTTTGGTAGTGAATCTGATAAATAGACATCCACAAAAAATAAAGGTACAGGACAACACGCTTAGAATGAGCAAAAGATCATGCCAGATAGAAGGTTTTCAACCTTTTTCTCCTGATCTACCACCTTTCATGTTCTAATTATCTTAAGTACTACCAATACCTAAAATTCCAAAGGCTATCAGAGGAATTTCCTGATCTACCACCTTTCATGTTCTAATTATCTATCTGGTACCATTATGTCAACAGCAGGTCCTCCAGTTCCCGTACATTTCGGGGTGGTGGTGATTTAGCGCAAACCCACTTTTCCCAAGTCGAACCACAAATGTTCAATTAGGATCATGTCAGGTGAATTTGGAGTCCAGGGAATTAACAGAAAGTCGCCAGCATGTTCCCCAAATCACTCCTTGACGATTGTGGCAGTGTGGCATGGCGCATTATGCTGTTGGTAATGGTCATCACCAGCAGGGAATACAGTTGCCATGAATGGGTGAACTTGGTCCGCAACGAAGTTCAGATACCTGTCAGCTGTCAGGCATTGTGCTAGTGGAATAATGGGGCCTAAAGTGTCCCAAGAAAACATCGCCCACAACATAGCAGCACCGCCGCAGGCCTGTTTCCTCCCAACGGTGCCATAGCCTACGTTGGAAATCGGCGTATCCGCGCTCGGTCGTCCACGTGATACACCAAGAATCTTAATTCGCCAGACCAGGCTACTTTCTTCCAATAATACACGGTCCAATCTCGATGATCTTAGGCCCATTTCATGCGTTGTTGGCGATCACGTGCAGTGTAGCCGGGACCTTGCTGGGTCTTTGGCTACACATGCCCAGGCGAAGAATGCTGCGATGACCTGTGTGCTGTGACACATTGCCCTGATCACCACTGTTGTAGCTGCGGGTGATTTGTTGCACTGTGACCCTGCGGTCGCTGTGAGCAATGCGTGACAGTCTCCTCTCTCCTCTGGCATCAATGAGCTGCGGACGACACACGATTGGACGACGGATCGTCGTTTAACCACCTGTGCACCACTTTTGATACGTACTCATTACAGTGGCATGTGAACAAGCCGTGCCGTTTCCGAGATCGTAGCTCCGAGGCTCCGTGCCATCACAATTTGTCCTTTAACAAACTCCGATAAATCGGCAGCTTTTCCCATTCTGACTCCGAATACTCTACTAACCGAAAGCCGGTCCTCGGGTTGTATACAGGGTGATTCAGCTAAGCGTGTGCAAACTTCTGGGAGGGGTAGGTTGCACAAAGACAAATCGGAGTCACTTAGCCATGCAGGGTCGGAAACGCCATCTTCATGTGCTAGTGTACAGAGAGGACGAGAAATGAAAGAGCAGCACGTAAGAGAACAAAATGCTTTTTATTACTCGCGAGACATTTGCGAAATGCATTAAGGTTACAGAAGGTGTTCAAAGTTGCGACCATGAGCAGTAACACACGCTTGACTTCGTCGGCGCATGGAATCACGTACATTTTGGAAAATTCCTGGCGTGTCTTGGACTTCCGAAGCAGCTACAGAGACACGTGCTACAAGGTCCTCGTCACTTTCAACGCGGGTGTCGTGCAACAGTCCTTTGATGTAACCCCAGAAGAAGTAATCATTGCATGTTCAGTCTGGCAATCTTGCAGGCCAATGAACGGTGCCACCACGCCAGATCCACTGATGTCCAAATGCCATGTTTAAGTGATGACGAACGTCATTGCTGAAATGGGCGGGGGCCCCGTCGTGCTGGAACCACATTGCACGGCGCAGCGACTGAGGGACCTGTTGTTCGTTCAATGGCTCTGGCAAGACGTCCTCTAGAAATATCAGGTAACTTCTTCCGTAAAGACAATGCCGGCCCAAACATTAACATCAAAACGGTTTTGTACTGCACGTGGTCGTACAGCATGGGAGTTCTCCACCGCCCATACATGCGCGTTATGTACATTGAAGCAACCTTCCTTTGAAAATGACGGTATCCTGAAAAAACGTATCAGCAGTCTAGCGGCCGAACAACGCCCTCTACCGCATGAAGATGGCGTTTCCGACCCTGCATTGCTATGTGATTCCGATTTGTCTCTGTGCAACCTACCCCTCCCAGAAGTTTGTACATGCTTAGCTGAATCACCCTGTATATACTGCTCTGTGAACTTTACCTGCGCCACCGTTCGGTCTCCAGGCGCGCTCATTTCTCTAGGCTGGGGGTGGTCATAATGGAATGGCGCATCGATGTATATGCACTGGCGGTGGAAGGTAGGGAACACGGGGGTCCGGGCCCCCTTGGAATTTCATGGTCCCCTCACTGGGGCTCTTTCTACGAAAGATTTCTGGTTCACATGTTATGAGTTATCGTTTTGTCAGGATGTTCCTGGAGACCGCTACCAAGCTATGCAGTTTTATGGGAAACGCTTCAAGCACAATTCAAAAAATTGATTTTGCTCAAACAAGATAAACAGTTAAAAGCGTTATGTTTACTCTTTAATAAATCAAATGAATTCTTTAAATTATTTAAAAGCAGTAACTATGGCGAATTTTTTTCTTCTTCATTGTGTTTTCTTTTCATTTCTTCTTTCTCTCTCTCTTTTTTTTTTTTTTTTTTTCGAAGTCTGAATGTTCTGATTCGAATTCAGAAACCCCATAGTTAGAGAAATAACTGAACAAAAAATAATACGAACTCAAATTAAGCAGTAAGTATACTGCTGCTTGTTGTACACATGGCTTTCTTGGAGTTTTGTTACATAGGGGATAAACGAGCCTGGACGAGTGTAGATGTGCTTCTGCTGCGGGACCACTCAAATGGCGATGGGTTGGACATATATCTAGAAGAACTGACCACTGTTGAACAACTGAAATTTTAGATTGGATACCAATGGGTAGGAAAAAATTCAGGAGAAGACCATGTCGGAAATGGGTGGATGAAATACGTAATGCTGGAGTAGCACGCTCAAGACCGAAAGTTGTGGAAGGCGCTTGAGGAGACCATCCAGAAGTGGATTGATAATGATTGGTGACAATTTAGGAGCACATATAGAAGTTTTTTTCGGGAGGGCGAAAAAATAATAAAAAACAAAAGAAAAAATGAAAACATTATGTTCTAATGTAAGTCGCACTTTAACAAAAAAAAAAAAAAATATGAAACACTTGGGGCAAGACACCTTGCCTCCCTAAATACCCTGTACAAGTACATTCATATACATCTACATGTGCTATATACACTGAGTGGCCACTTTATTATGTCCACCCACTCAGTACTTCGTTGGGGCACCTTTTGTCTTTAATACTGCGTCGATTCTTCGTGGTATGGGCTCCACGAGATGTTGATAGGTGGTTTGTGCAATCTGAGACCATGCTTGATGAATAGCACTTTTCAGGAGTGTGAGATTGCAGGATCCAGCTGTCTGATGGCTCGTTCAACTTCATCCCACAAATTCTCAATGGGGTTGAGAACTGGAAATTGTGAGGGCCACCTAAGCAAAGTAAACTCACCGACATGTTCCTGAAACCGATCCTGTACAATACGAGCACTATGGCAGGACGCATTATCTTGTTGAAAGTAGCCATCGCCATTGGGATAAACCATCCACATGACAGGATGCACTTGGTCCGCGACGATGTTTAGATATGATGTGCCAGTCAGACGTTGATCAACACGAATTAAAAGGCCCAAAGCATGCCAGGAAAACATTCCCTAACCATAACGTTGCTTCCACCAGCTTGAAGGGTTGTAGCAATGCATTTGGGGTCCATGCTTTTGTGCTGTTTCCGCCAAATTCTCACTCGGCCATCGGCATGGTGCAACTGAAAACGTGATTCATCGAACCACATAATTTGTTTCCAGTTATCGACTGTCCAATCCTGTGCGAACTGGAGACATTTTCTCTTGTTAACTGCAGACAGCAAAGGTGTTCGAACAGGCTTTCGGCTGCCATATCCCATCCGATGCAGTGTACGGCGAACAGTGCGTGCAGAGATCATTTGAGGGGATCCTTTATTAAGATGGTCTGTAATTTGCTGCACTGTTGCACTTCTGTTGTCTGTTACCAGTCCGGACACTCTCCGTTCCGCCCGAGCAGTCGATGACGACCACACGTTGCACGTAGAGACCCAGTTTTTTGGCTGACAGTCCAGTCTTTAAACACTTTAACAACAGCTGCTCTAGAACATTTCACGAATGCGGCGGTTTCGGTGATACTCGCTCCATGGCTCCGAGCTCTTACAATCATCCCACGTTGAAAGTCCGTCAAATCGTATTTTTTTACCCATCTCGTCACCCAAAAATCACTTCTACTACTGTCGCAAGCACTAAGCTTTCCCTTTTTATACCTGCCTCACTTTCTGGCGGCAACAGCGTGCAGCCATAGCTCATTTGCTTAAAACTGTCAGGTGGTCATAATAAAGTGGCCACTCAGTGTATACAGGGTTTGGATAAAATAATGTGAACACCTAGGAAAAGGTTTAACGTACCTAGTAGGGTGTGGGACCACCTTTCGCATTCAAAACCACCTGAATCCTCCTCAAAATGGACGCATACATATTTTAAACTGTTTTTAGTGGGATGTTACATCATTCTTCAAGCAGAAACTGCTGCACATCTTTGAGAGATGCAGGAGGACGATAACGGGATATTACCCTGTTTTCCAACACAGATCACAGTGGCTCGATGATCTTTAAGTCTGGTGATTGAAGAGCCAATGAATATGTGAAAGTTCGTCCTCATACTCCTCAAACCATGATTGGACATTCCGAGCTCTGTGAATTGGGGTGTTATTATCGTGATAAATGGCACCCCTACAGGAAACAATGCCTGAGCCATTAGATGGACTTGGTCGGCCAAAATGATTTCATACGCCCTGACAATCATCCGTCTTTTCAAGGTGATCACGGGACCTGCTGAAAATCACGATATGACCGTCCAGAGCATGACAGAACCACCACCATGCTGCACTGTTGAGAGCAGACAGCTGGGTTTTACGCTTCTGACGGTATTCTCCACGCGTAAACACGTCCTGCGGTGGGGAATAGTATGAATATGGATTCATCCGACCACATTACACGCTTCCATACATTGGCAGTTCACGTTGTATGCTCCTGGCACCACTTCCGTCGCCGTTGGGCATTCACCCGGATCACCAGAGGTTTTGCAATAGCAGCTCTGCCATGAATATATTATTTATGCATCTCCTTGCGCAATGTTTTCGGCGCCGTGGTCTTATTATGGGTAACAATCCTCTTTAATGCTCTTTTGTCTCTATCGGTCAGGGTCGTTTGCCGGCCGCTAGACACGGCAGCTCTCGACACCCCAGCTACCCTGACGACTGTTGTTACGGAGGCACCAACAAGCCGGCCACCAACAATTAGCCCTCTTTCGAAGTCCGTTAGGTCGCTCATTTCGTCGTTACCCTGAAAGAAATTTTGCAACAAGACATTTTAAATGCACTTCAGATCAGATCATATGTAGAGGATTTTAGGAAGGGAGTGTCTGACCCCAGGTTTTAAACAACCCTTAGAAACAGGATTCTAGGAGATTTGGGCTAGAGTGCCGGATAGAAAAGTCACACTGAAGTGAGGTAGAAAGGGGGAGAAAGAAGCCTTTTTTTATTACCGAGGGGCCAGTACCCGAGGTCCGACGGCTTAACGTGCCCATCCGGTGGTTCGAGCGTTCGTACCTAGCTGGCGTCGAACCTGAGGTTTCTCCGTGACAGTCACGAACGTTGACCACTAGGCCATCCGCGGCCCTTTAAATGCACTTCAACAGGACTTTTAGGTTTTAAACGAAACGAGGCTATTACAACCAAGAAGTGGTGGATACCTTTGCGTATTGCGGCGTACGCAGCTGCATTAAAAGTCACGTCTCTAAGCGTGATGTTCACATTATTCTGTCCATCCTCTGTATATATATATAGTATATATGTATATATATACACCGATGATTAAAGTAAGTTGATCTGGTTATTAAGATCTTTTTAAAAATCGTTCAGTGAATGTGACACAAATACAGGTAGTTATAACGTGCTGAATGTTAACATATTTGGTTGAAAAAGTCAGTTATAAATTATCATTTAGGGAAGACGATGATTTGTTTTTCGACTTGTCTTTTACTGGCTTGCTACGCTACTTCACTGAGCATTGTGGTTGACGCTGAACTCTTTCGGTACAAGCTTCACTTCAGGGATAAACTGGACGAACAGTGGATCCATGCCGAATACTCCTCTGTATCTCTAATCCAATGCGGGTCCCTCAGTTTCAGAGATCCTTTAAACTACAAGTACTTTGGGTACAACGGAAAAACCTGTACACTCCTGAAAGACACCGTGGACGAAGATTCTTGCTCCAGTGATAATTGCACTGCCTCTGGAATTAAAATCTACAAGGTGAGTGAAAATTTCGTCATGTATCTGTTTCTAATACTAAAGCACACGTACCTAAGCTCAGGATAAATTGAACAATCTTTCTTTTGGTACGTCCAAAATTAGGACGGAAAACAAATCCATACGGTTCACTTATGCCTTTTGTTTCTCGGGGTTACAGTATTTCCGCGTACTTTTCGGCTTACGTAAGAATTAACATTCCTGGAGCCTCCACGGAATTCTTCTTTGCAGCAGCCCCGGTGGCGCAGTTGTCTAAAAGCTGGCTTCTGACCATTCGTCCAAGAAGGGCCAGGGTTCGAGTCCTGAAAGAGGCATGGACTCCCCCCATGTGTGACGGGGAACTGCTTACAGCCCAATAAGTTGCTCACGGTGGTCGTTAAACACCCAAACTAAAAGAACGCCCTTGCCGCCCCGATGTGATTGGGGGTTTAACGACCACCGCGAGCAACTCAACGGGCTATGACCAGTCGTCTGTCCCTAATTTAGGGCCACTGGTTCCAGGGAAGGGAGTGAGCCAGTTCCGTAAGACAAACACAACATCCATGCCTCACCAGGATTCGAACCCGTACCATCTCGGACGAATGGTCACAGGCCAGAGCTTAGACCACTGCGCCACCGGGGCTGCCAAACCCGGATAAAACATGGGTTTCCATCCTTGACGTTGCTGCCGCGCCAGTGGCGAATGGCCAAAGGAGCTGGTATCAGGCCAGTCGTCCGAACCAGGACCAAGCTCCAGATGAGCATGCGTGGGTGGTGCTCCCGTTGCGCGACATCCGTCCTAGCCGGGCCCGAGTCCCGGACGAGGTATGGTCGGCGTGCCTGTGACATGACACCAACCCGGAAGCAGTGGCCCCAAATTAGGTACAAATGAGTGTTAAGGCCTTGGGAGTTGGTCATGATTGTCGTTAACCCAAAAGAAAGGTCATGATTGTCGTTAACCCACCCCAAAAAAGTCGTCATTTACATTTTTGATTAAGATTTATGAACTTATATTCCTTTCTAATTTCTTCCTATTTGGTACATTTTTTCGGGGGTTTAACGTTCAGCGTAAGCATCTAAGACGTCGTTAAATCCCGAGAACAAATGGTTCTTTTTTACGAGGTTTAACGACCACCGTGAGCAACTCAGTGGGCTACAAGCAGTCGCCCGTCCCTAATTTAGGGCCACTGGCCCCAGGGAAAGGACAGGGCCAGTGCCGTAAGACAAACACAACATCCATGCCTCACCGGGATTCGAACCCGGTCCCATCTCGAACAAATGGTTCCGGAGAAAGAGAAGGTCGAGTTTCGTAGGGCAGGCTTGCCTCGTCCTGCATGGGTTTAGACGCTAGTCCTACCGAGATGATTCGACCCAAGCTAGCTCCTCTGACCACTCAGCCAACGAGGCTGCCAAATTTGATGTTAGTGCTTTATCGAAATTTGTTGTCTGTCCCTCAGAAAAAAGTGTTTTTAGATGGTCCAAGTTACACTTGTGACCATGTGGAACCCTCCTATTCAGTGTAGAGCAAGAAATAATAAATACTTGAATGGTTTAACATGTGGCAAGAAATACCTGTTTTAACCTTAAGCTAAATGAACACTTAGTGTCTAAAACACAAGAAACCTAACGCCAAAATAAAATGAATAAAACAAGTTTAACACTTACGTGTCTTTCTTCCTACCCCTAGACTTTCCGCATAAATTCACGCTGTAGAAACGATTCGTGAACCTGTAAGGTTGTTGATTAGTCGAATCATCATCATCATCATCATTGTCAACCATTATCAATCCACTGCTGGACGAAGGTCTCCCCAAGTTTCCTCCACAACGGTCTGTCTTGTGCCAGTCTCCTCCATGTCACTCCTGCATATTTACGAATTTCATCCACCCATCTCCCATGTGGTCTTTTTCTGGGTCTTTTCCTGTCCCTTGGAATCCAATCTAAAATTTCGGCTGTCCATCTATGGTCTGTCCTTCTGGCAGTATGTCCAGCCCATTGCCATTTCAGGGATTTAACCCTGATCATGATGTCTTCCACTCTCGTCATTTTTCGGATCCACGAGTTTCACTTCTTATCTCTCCTGGTTATACCAAGCATGCACCTCTCCATGCTATTTTGAGTTGTCTGCAGCCTTTGTATGTCTCTTTTAGTTAAGGTCCACGTCTCTGCACCATACGTAAGCACTGGAAGGATGCATTGATCAAACACTTTTCTTTTAAGACATAATGGCATATTGCTCTTGAAAATTATGCTGTTTCTTCCAAAAGCTCTCCAGGCAAGTTTTGTACGCCGATTAATTTCTTCATCAATGTGACCCTCACTTGATATCTGCTGTCCAAGATAAACATACGTATCTGTTATCTCCAGTTTTTCTCCATCAATCGATAAATCTTCATTTCTTGTAAAAGCATTGAACATCACTTTTGTCTTCTGAAAGTTCATTTTTAATCCCACTTCTTTGCTCTTGTCAGCAAGTTCCTGGATCATACTCTGCAGCTCAGATGGGGTAGTTGCAAAAATGACTACGTCATCAGCAAAACGAAGGTGGGTTAGATAATCTCCATTAATCTTTATCCCTTTGTTTTCCCAGTTCAGTGATTGAAAGACATTTTCCAATGTGGCATTAAAGAGCTTCGGAGATATGGTGTCACCTTGTCTCACTCCCTTTCCAATTTTTATGTGTGTTGTATTTTCAAACAGCCGAATCTTTGCACTTGCATTTTCATAGATGTTATTAATAATATTAATGTATGCATCTTCAATACCGCAGGATTTCAGAGCCGTGGTAACTGCTGATGGTTTCACCGAATCAAAGGCTTTTTCATAATCGATAAAAGCCATGCACAATGGAAGTTCATATTCCCTCGCTCTTTCAATTAGTTCTCTCAGTACGTGGATATGATCTATTGTGCTGTAGCCACTCCTGAATCCAGCTTGTTCTCTCGGTTGAGCCGTGTCCAGTGTTACCTTCAAGCGGTGTGAAAGAACTTTAGTGAAGATTTTATAAACCACTGATAGGAGGCTGATAGGTCTGTAGTTCCTGAGATCCTCAATGTCACCTTTTTTATGTAGCAGAATCATTGTAGCATTGTTCCAATCCTCAGGAATCTTCCCTTCATTAAGGCATCGAGTGAAAATTTGGGCGAGTACTGTTTCGATTTCTCCACTTGCTTCTTGTATGATGTCTATAGTAATTCCATCTTCTCCTGGAGCTTTCCCCCGCTTCATGTTCTTGATTGCATGAGCAACTTCTGCTGGGAGGACTGGAAGAACTCTGGTACCTTTCATGATGTCTGGAGTACATGTATCATCCCTTTCATATAATTTGGAGTAGAAATCTTTCACTCTTGTCAAAATTTCGCCTCTATTTCTTGTTATAGAACCATCTTCTTTTCTCAGAGCCATAATCTGTTTTCTTCCCTTACTGAGATGTCCCTTTGCTATCTTAAGGCTTTGGTTGTTTTCAATTGCTTTCCTCACTAGCTCACAGTTGAATTTCCTTACGTCTTCAGTGATACTTTTTCGTGTTGTCTTGCATAGCTCTATATATTCCACTTTGGAAGTCACATCTTCTTTAGTTGTCCTCATCTCTCTTCTTTTTTGCATCAACATTTTGGTTTTTCCTGATAATTTGTTCACATGCAACTTGTTCTTAGACCCAGCTAATTTTGTTGCTGTTTCCATTAGAGCTTTGGTTACTTTTCTGTTAACTTCCGAAATATCCACTTCTTCCGATGTTAGGCCTTCTAAAGCAGAGAATCTGTTCTTCAGTTCTAACTTGAAAGTATTATGGTGTTTTTAAGGTTGGTTATGTCAATACATTTTGTTTGTCTTATGAGCTTGCCACGTTCCAGTTTAGTGTTGAGGTGCATCTTACATCTCACCAATCTATGGTCACTACCTGTGTTGAACTTGTTCAGCACACTGCAGTCTTCGATGACGAATTTTTTGTTACACATAATAAAATCAATTTCACTTGTCGTTCCAATTGGATGTCTCCATGTCCATTTCCTGTGTGGCTTTTTCTTGAAAAAGGAGTTCAAGATGAAAAATCCTTCTGCCTCTGCAAACTCAACGAGAGTATTTCCACGCTGGTTTCTGTTGCCGTGACCGAATTTACCTACTGAAGTTTCATTCTGTTGCCGTTGCCCTATTTTTGCATTGAAATCTCCCATAATTATCTTCAAGTGCTGCTTACCTTTATTATTTAGATGACGAATTTCCTCATAAAATTCTTCAATTTCTTCTTCAGGATGACTTGTGGTGGGTGCATAAGTTTGAATAATCTGAGCCTGGTATCTTCTCGATAGTTGGATAACGAGTCGTGCAGCTCTGTCAGAGGAACTTTCAACTTCTACCACTTTATCCTTCAGTTTCTTGTTTATTATAAATCCAACACCACTAGTTCTGCCAGTATCTGTCCCACGATAATAGAAGAGATGTCCACTTTTCAGTTCAATGAGATCTTCTCCTTTTCTCCTTACCTCACTTAGCCCGACGATGTCCCACTTGATCCTTTGTAGTTCCTCTTCCAATTCAAGAAGCCTTGAATCAGAAGATAGGGAGCGTCCGTTATAGGTAGCCAAGGTCAGCATCAAATGGCAGCCTAGTCCGGTCCTCCGGGGATTCTTAGCACCCTCTGCCTTCATGTCGCACTGGCCGCTGCCTTGGCCAGGTACATTCCAGCTGCCGGAGACTGAGGGCCAAGATTTAAGTTGTAGAGTCATTTTGGAGGTGTTTGGCCATAACTCACCACGCTGGCCAAGCGGGTTGGTGAGTGGGGGATAGCATTTCCTCTGATCCCGATGGTATAGTTATACCGCTGACACAGAATCCTCAGCAGGTCACAGTCTACAAGACTCTTTACCTAAACCAGCCAACACTTCGAAGCATGAATTCACTGTTACATTAATTACTGGCACTATTACCTTTCTGTCCTAAATTTATTACACCAAGGAGTGTTACATTGGATTTAGTATGTGGCGTGTATACTGCTAGTTCTAACTTCCCCTTTGAGTTTTCTTTCCTGTACAAAGCGTGTTTCTTCTTACTTAGATTTTTAACGTCTTGAACTTCCAATTTCTTTTGTTACGTTTATAACGCTGACCGCTAGTTAGATGAAAGGTAATTGTACGTAGTGATGAAAAAGCGACGGTAACGAGAGTTCATGTGGATTGTTGTAGGGCACGTTACGCTAATCAATAGCAGTATTGATTAGCGTAACGTGCCCTACAACAATCCACATGAACTCTCGTTACCGTCGCTTTTTCATCACTACGTACAATTACCTTTCATCTAACTAGCGGTCAGCGTTGCCGAACGTAAAAAAGAAATTGGAAGTTCAAGACGTTAAAAATCTAAGTAAGAAGAAACACGATTTGTACAGGAAAGAAAACTCAAAGGGGAAGTTAGAACTAGCAGTATACACGCCACATACTAAATCCAATGTAACACTCCTTGGTGTAATAAATTTAGGACAGAAGGAAATAATTAGAAGCAGTAATTAATGTAACAGTGAATTCATGCTTCGAAGTGTTGGCTGGTTTAGATAAAGAGTCTTGTAGACTGTGACCTACTGAGGATTCTGTGTCATCGTTAGTTCACAGTAATAGATGGGAATCATCAGTAAGTTGTAAAGGAAGAGAAGGCTTTTTAGTCTCTTTCGTGGGATCCTCATCGTCTTCGATTTCCATCTTCCCAGAACAAATTTTAAAAACACGCCAGTCTGTCTTTTTTTTTTTTTTTTTTTTGCTTCCTTTGTTAATGTACTTCAGTAGCAAATAATTTCTCAATGCTAAAACGTAAAAACAGTAATATAAAATATAAAATAGTAATAAGAAAAACAAGGGGTGAAAGAAAAATGACTCTTTTGAAATATAAAAAATAAATCACATTCTCTGAATTTACTTGCTTATGGTGATTTGCAGGTTGCTAGATAAACTATTTAATTTTTTAGTGTACTATTATCGTCTCTTTCCGCGCGATGTACTCAAGGAGTTATTGATGTCGTATTTTGACTCTTTCTTCTCCCCTTCTTCTGTTCCATTTCTTTTCTCCATCTTTCATCATGCATTCTGCTTTGCTGGTGCTGGGCGGTAGTCTCTTCTTACCGTGGTGAACAGCTTAAAACCCTCCCTTCCTCATTCCTGAACCAAGAGCCCTCACATTAACGCCAACAAATCCCTTTTTTGTGATACACATGCAGCGTAAAACCACTTCTGCGGACCCCAACGCAATGAATTGGAAGACGTCGAAAGCTCCCTCTCTCTCTCTCACTCATTCACAAAGATTTCCCTTTAGCACTATTTTCCAACTCCTTGGGGGACACACATTTAGCTACTCCCACATTCTTTCCCCTCAACAATACTTCTCTGCAGGTAATTTACTACATGAAAGTTTCCTAACAGCACTTAGCATCTCATAACCACTTATCCACTTATCAAGTCACGAACAGTAATTTTCCTTTCTGCGCAGCTACGTATCTACCACAAATTTTACCCGGAACAGTTTACGTCCTCATCAACGGTATTTCATCTTTCCCATTGGTTAATATTAAAAAAAATACGAACGTATAAATGTTAACACATTTTATACGTTTGTGGTTTTTTAATATGCACATAAAAATATCACAATGAATAAAAACTAAACACTAGTAAACTTATATTTCAGCTAAAAATGCCTATATCACAATGAGTGGGTTACTCGTCAGCTGAAGGAGTTTCGTTTTTGTTAAAAGCGCAGAAAATAGGGAAAACATTTGGAATTCACTAATTGTTTTCCTACGTAATTGTACATAGTAATTATCGTAATAAATGAGCACATTCAACTCATCGACGTTATGCACCATCAAAAGGACAAAAACTACACTCCGCGATAATTTAAACTTCTAGAGGAACACCTGAGAGGGTGTTCATTTCTTATGTTACCAAAGAAACCCCTCTGTTGTGAGACACCACTTTGAACAATTAGAAGATGCCGTCTTTTCCTGTAGCCAGTGCGATCTTGGTCAGCAATGTACCATTTTGTTATTGTGAATGAATTTGAGATTGGTATTCTAAAGTCAAGATTAGTAGACTGTATTAACCTTATTCTAAATCAATAGTGCAACACTGTTACTAGTTCAACATTCCGTCTTGCGGGATAACTTATTAAATGATACGAAAGCAAAACGGTCCAGTGCGAGCATCCCCTCTGGCTACGAGCCTTTAGCTAAGAGTAAGAAGAACAAAATTTATTGTCCCGGCTCAAAAGCTCTGAAAACTGCAAAATCAGAGACAAAATTTTCAAACGTAGAAGTCTCACACAAATTACTAATAGAATTCATAGATATAAATAAACTGCAAGCCAAAATCTGCTCCATTCTTTTTTTTTTTTTTTTTTTTTTTTCATTTTATATCTGCTGCAACAATGCAGAGGACAATCTCCAGATTTTATAGGCAGTAAATAGTAACGCTGTACTAGTAATCCGATTTGTTGGCGTAGGAAGTAGACACATTAGGGTTTCCAAGCTTCCGCACATCAACCAGATGGCTATTTCAAGGAAGTTAGACAGTCTAACTTCCTTGAAAAAGCCATCTGGTTGATGTGCGAAAGCTTGGAAACGCTAATGTGTCTACTTCCTACGCCAATATTGGATTACTAATACAGCGTTCCTATTTACTACTTAATTGGTGTTCCTCGCTATCAATTTGATTTTATAGGCTTCCTTCTTTCTGAAAGTAACGGTACAATCTGTGATCCCAGGATTGCTGAACGAAAAACTAGTAGTGAAGGGAGGGGGCGATTCCCCCTAAAGCAGGTTTTTCTTTTTAAATGGCCAATATAGGAAATAGTTCATGCATTTATTTTTGTAAAATGACAGAAATAAATGCACAGATTTTCGTGGAAACTTTCATATCTAAAATTTGCTGTAAATTTGGAACTAAAATGTTCTGTTGTAGCTTCAGCAGAAAATAAAAAGCTGGAGATTCATAAACAGAAAACATACACTGGAAGTGAGAAGGGATTTTGACTGATTATGAAAAGCAATGGGTGCGGTTTGTTCTTGTCTTAAGTATTGTCTGATATCATTAGTAATTGGAAGATGAGAAATGTGTGGGGCAGACTTTGGAGAGTGGGTGACAGAGCAAAGTAAGTAAGTACCTTAGTTGGGCCATCAACAAAAAGTCGTAACCAATTTTTAAGCTGGAAATTTTTCTGTTAAATTAACCCATTTGAGTATACGGGATCAAACTTTATTTTAACCCAGACGTGATCATTAAAAAGCATCAAGCTGGTTTCCCGAAAAAAAAAGCCGGCGATTGAAAGCCATGAAAAGAGTGCTGATTTTTCAGTTCTTGTTCCATGCAATGCCAAAAAGGAAAAGTGCTGCAAGTTGAGAGAGGGGGAGAGACAGAGAAGAAAGGGAGAGAGAGAAAAAAACAGCGAAAGACAGAGAGAGAGAGAGAGAGAGACAGGAAAAAGAGAAAGAGAAAAAAAGAGAGAAAGACGAAAAAAGAGAGATATAGAAAGAGAGAAAAGGGAGAGAGAGGGAGATGGAAAGAGAGAGAGAGAAAGAGGGAGTGAAAGAGAGAGAGAAAGAGAATGAATTTTCATCGTTACTTTAAGACAGAACGAGAAAGAGAGAGAGAGGGAAAGAGAGGTAGTGTGAGCTCTCCACAAAGTCTCTCCTTTTTTCAGACCTGAGCAACTGCCCCACATATCCCTCCACTCCCATAAGGTGAGCTACTGGATTCGCACCTACCAAAAATACCTGTTTCTGTTTTAAAATGTATGCTATATGTATGAAATTTTACCAAGATTTGTATAAATTGTAAAGTTGATTTCCATTATGCAGAAATTTCAATCTTTTCTTGCCTATTTCTATACCAGCTAAGGGAAGAAGTTACGACTACTACAGAGCCCTCAACAAGTAAGTACGAGTACTTTTTAGTTTCATCAACGGTATGCAATTATTTCAGAAATGTCATGGCATTAATCAAGATTTTATTCCAAAAGCATATTATTTTACGCACAGTAAAACCGTCAGCGTTTTACTGTGGGTAAAATATAGACCGTTGTCGTGAATATAATTATTTTAAGCACAAAAAAATCGTTGTCGTGAAGTGTCATAATTATTTTAAGCACAAAAAGATCGTTATCATCAACTTCCATAATTACTTCAAGCACAGAAAGACCGGTATCATGAATTGTCATTCTTACTTTAAGCACAAAATAACAGGACTTCTCATGATTGTTTGAACTTAGGAAAACCGTTCAGAACTGTCGTCATTGTTTCAAGCACCGGAAGAGTGTCAGCAACTGTAATAATTATTTTCAGCTCAGAAAGACAGTAATCAGAAACTAAACACACCAGACATAAAATTACGAATGTAAATTTTATTTCTTAATATGGAGTTATATCACCACCTGCTTTAATTACAGCTTTAATTTTGTTTGGCATGTCATCAGCATGCCTCAGTATCACATGCGTATCAAGTTTATGCTCAGAAGATCCCTTCATTCCACCAAATTTACAGGGTGTTGGGTTTTTTTTTTTTCTTCTTCACGGCTCTTTCTAACATGTCCCTAATTTTTTCACCTTTTAGATCGGGTAAATTTGCAGGCCAATCGAGATGTGGGACGTCTCTCTCATGTTCTTCAAACCAATCCAGCACAATTGTAGCTTGATGGACACGAGAGTTATCAACTTGAAACACAGGATCCACTACCTGTCCTTCTTGTTCCAAAAACTTGACAAATGGCAATAATGCATTATTTAAAAGTGACACATAATCCATAGATCTCATGTGGTTGGAGACCTCAACGAATGGTTCACCTTCAGCAATTGAAATACAGCTCCAAAACATGACACTTCCACCTACTTTTTGCACAGCTCTTTGGACACGTTGTGGATTAACTGCTCCTCCAGCCTTCGTATGACTCTGAAGTGACCATCATTGGAATACAATCTGAATTTGGATTTGGCGGACCATATTATTCGTCGCCACTGTTCAATGGTCTAATGACGATGCTGTTTTGCCCATGCAAGGCGATTTTTCTTCTGGAAGGTTGTTAACTTCGGACGTATCCGGACAGCACGACTGAAGATGCCCAAGCCCAGCATTTCTCTCCGTAGCTTTCGTTCTGAGACTGGTTTACTGGATCCAGCATTGTATTGTTGAAGCAGTTCTTGACGGGTCTGGAAACATGCAGCAGTTTCTAATCGTTCCAAACGCCTACGATCCCGATTTGTCATCATTGAGCTTCTATCACAGTTGCTCCGCCTACAGTGATAGCTTCCACACTTCTTCCACTGGAAATAGACACTACTGTCTATTGACTGGGACAGTCCAACAAACTTCGCTACCTTTTGCATGGCATGACCATGTTCTCGGCCAGAAACAATGGCCCCCATTTGCCACTCAGTAACGTCGCCTTTACGACCCATAGTTGTTCCTCATCACATGAGAATTGACATATACGTCTGCCCGGCGAAGCGTAGAGTAAGTGCTTCCCGGTCTGTTGCAGGATGTTTCGCTCACCACACGGAGGGACATGTGGTTTATGCATGATGGGGCCCCAGCACACTTTGCCACCGAGGTCCGATACTTCCTAAATGCGGCATATCCCGGGCGGTGAATTGGACGTGGTGAACCTGTGGCTTGGCCTCCACGCTCCTCGGACCTTAATCCACTGGACTTCTTCTTCTGGGGGCACATGAAAACATTGGTGTACGAGGCACCTGTGGACTCCGTGGAAGATTTCGTCCCGCGAATCGCTGTTGCTACGGACAAGATCAACACCACATCGGGAGTCTACGAGAGGGTGCGACAGTCCTTCATTCGCCGGTGTGGGCTGTGCAACGACGCCCTTGGACGCCAGTTTGAGCAGCTCCTTTGAGTCTTTCTCTGATGCGATTGGAACTGTGCAACTCATAAATTAGGTATGTCTCTTTGTTTTCACTGTTGAAGGATCAACGTGGATATGTAACTTTACTCTTTTCTGGCACTAGGAATGGAATGCGGCCCTAGGTTCCATTGCAAATATTGTTCGTCTTGGTGTGTACATCACCCCTCTTGTTTTGTTGAAGGAGTTTATAATCAACCTGTAAAGTGAGGTAGTTAACAAGTATCAGCGTTATTTTAAGCAAAGAAATACCGTCAGCATTAATGCCTTAGAAAACAGAAATAACTCTACTCTGTGGAAAGGAATCATATGTCTTGACTTTCTCTCAAGGATAAGCCATACACTATACAGGACAAAGTTAGTTCTATCTGACGGTTGTTCGTTACAAAGTTAGTTTTATCTATACAGGACAAAGTTAGTTCTATCTGACCGTTGTTCGTTACAAAGTTAGTTGTTCGTTACAACGTCAGTTGTTCGTTACAAAGTTAGTTGTTCGTTACAACGTCAGTTGTTCGTTACAAAGTTAGCTCTATCTATACAGGACAAATTTAGTTCTATCTGACAGTTGTTCGTAGTATTTCTATGCGAGATAATGAAGTTGGTGTGATTTGAAAAATATGCCAATTCATGGTATGCAGAGAAAGAAAAAAATGGGGGTGGGGGATGCCTGCAACTAACCTCAAAGCATGCATCACCCAACTCAGAACTGGGAGTTTATTAGCTGAAGGGGGCTACTGTAAGTATCATACGGAGGGAAGGAGGCACAAATTTTGTAGTGCTTGGCCGAATTTTTGCCATAAAAAATATGTTCACGTAGATTTTACCCGATGCTATGATGTCATCCACAGTAACAAAAAACGTTTTCATGTACCTGTACATACTATTACGTTGCATTTATTCAGTGTATGAAATAGTATACTGAGAACCGTGGATATTTCTTCGTAATTTCAGCTTATTTACTTCATTTTTTAAATCATTTTTCTATTACTTGCTGTCATGAGCCTGTTTATGTTCTTTCTTTTTTTTTTTTTTTTTTTGTAACCTGACATGGAATCTCTCTCTCTCTCTCTCTCTCTCTCTCTAAGCTGTAATTACGAAAATGTTGTCTTCTACTACTCCCTTAGCCATTCTTCTCTCAGAGGACTTCGTCCATTTTCCTGAATAGTACAATAAACTTAACGAAATATTCATTTTGTATGAAAAGAAATTCTAATATCTTAGATGGATGCACTCGCTATGTTTTCTAACAGCTTAAATGCAAGGAACTCTCGTTTATCCGGATCCTAATAATCCGAACTTCGCTTAATGCAAGGACAACCCTCCCCCCCCTTGAATTTTGAACTCAAGGGGGTGAACTACAAGTTACATTAGAGAATGTTAAGGCTTGGCTAGAAACTGATAATGATGATCCAGGTTATAAAATTTTGACAGAAGAAGAAATCGCGAACAGCGTGAGGGCAACGGCAAGTTCTGAGGACTGGGTAAAAGGAGAAGACAGCAATTTGCCACAAAATAAAGCTGGGTGACGTAAAAGAACACTTGAACTGTGTACAATCAAGTTTGTTGAGGAAAGCGAAAATGAAAATATCTGCGTACTACGACCCTTTACACTTCCACAAAATATTAATGAAGGAAATAAACTCCAAAGTCTCACAACAGAAGATAAACATAATTTTTTAACTACACTGCTGGCCACCCAAAATGCAACACCAAAAAGGACACGAGATAGCAAAGCCAGATTTACTGGACACATAACAACAGATACAAAGATGAAACGATTGAGCTTACATGCCCGTGAGACTTGTGGAACACGCAGACATCAATAGTTCGTGTGGCTCCCATGGCTGGCAATAACGGCCGCTACACGCCGCGGCATCGAACGAAAGAGGCTTTGGATGTGGGCTTGGTGTATGCCGGTCCAGGCTGCTTCCACACGTTGCCACAGTTCATCAGGCGTAGCCGCGGGTGGTGCTTGCCGGGCCACTCGGTTGCCGATCAGCGACCAGACGTGTTCGATGGGCGACATATCGGAAAAACAGGCGGGCCACGGCGGCATTGACACCTCGGTGCGTGCCACGTGCAGGCGCGCATTGTCCTGTTGAAACGTGGCCGTTGGCAGGTCCTGCAGGTAAGGGAGAACTACAGGCTCCAAAACGTCGGAGATGTAGCGGTGGCTGTTGAGTGTACCGGCGATGCGTACCAGAGGGGTGCGGGTGTCATATTTAATTGCGCCCCTAACCATAACGCCAGGCGACGAACCGGTATGGCGATGCATAATGCAGGCGTCATACAGTCTTTCGCCGTGGTGCCGCCACACGCGGATCCGATCATCGTGGTGTTGCAGGCAGAAGCGGGATTCGTCAAAGAAGACAATATCGTGCCATTCCGTAGTCCAGGTGCGGCGTTCAACGGCCCACTGCCGCCGCACTCGCCGGTGGTGTAACGTCAATGGTAATCGGTATCAATGTAATCGCCGTGCGACAAGTCCCCGCTCCTGCAGACGTCGTCGAACGGTACGTGCTGACACAGGTTGTTGCGCAACACACCCTAATTCCTGCGCTAACGTTCGTGATGTGGCGGTGGGAGCCGTCAATGCTCGCCGCACAACATGCCGGTCCTCTCGTTCGGTGGTGTGCCGCGGGTGCGGCAATAGCTCACGTCGGTCCGTCCGTCACTCCTGCACCCACCGAATCCATACTCGCCTCGCTGTGGCTGGATGTCGTCCCACACGGGAGCCGATGTCTTGGTACGATAAACCGCTGTCGCGATAAGCCGCTATTCGTCCTGTGTCGAACTCCGAAACGTTCTGGAATGACTGCCGTATTCTGCGACGAGGCATCGGGAAGCTTCCCACGCACAGGTCCGGCAGCACAACACACTTCCACTACTTACACCCCGCCTTCTGTGCGCCCTTCTTATAGTGCTTCTCGGTGGCGTGCCGGGCGCACATGATTTGTATATGCCCTGCAAATGCTTATCGTTTGCATGTCCTCTCGCGGGCGACGCATGCTGCGAATTTCAGGCCAATCGGGTGCTTCCTTCTTGGTGTTGCATTTTGGGTGGCCAGTAGTATAGTTTATGGAGAAAATGCTTCGAGTGTGGAAGAACCAGGTGTGTCATGCAAATACTCAACATCGTAACTGTCCTGTATGTATATATGTACAGCAGTTTAATTTACATTTCATATTACGTATGTAGTATGCTTCAAATGTAAAACAACCATGTGTTTTTGTTTTGTTTTGTTTTTAATACAATGAATGGGGGTTAATGTTTTGGGGGGACCGGATTATTTTCCGGTTCCCCCAAAACATTAAACACCCATTCATTGTATCGTTTTTGGAAAAGAAGAAAAACACTGTAACAGAAGAAATTCATTTCTTAATCAGTTATATAATCGCCATCATTATCGATCTCACTTGCTCATCAAAATTTCAATGCCGTCTTTATAAAGAAGACGTTGGCTATGATTCAAAGAAATCCGAGAGCCCCGTTTTGACATCATTAATATTGTGGAATGTTTTCCCATTAAGAAAGTTCTGCAGAGATCTGAACAAACTGTAATCAGATGGTGCAATGTCAGTGGAATAAGGGGGATGGGGCAGAACTTCCCAGCCAAAATCTCTGATCGCCTGCTAGGTCCGTCTCGCCCTGTAAGGTCTCGTGTTGTCATGCTGGAGGATGACACCTTTTTTGTCGACCAGTGTTGGATGTTTTACAGTTTGAGCTTGCTTCAAACGGTCCAGTTGTTGGCAATAGAGGTCTGTCGTTACGGTTTGTCCTGGTTTCAAGAGCTCAGAGTGAGCTACAACAGCGATAGTCCGCAGCAAATACAGAGCAAAACCTTTTCGGGGTGTAGCCCTGGTTTCGGCGTAGGAACTGGTGTCTAACCTGGAGAAATCCACTGGTTTTTGCTTTCGTTGTTCACGTAAAGAACCCACTTTTCATCTCCAGTGACAATTCGATGAAGAAATGGGTCCTTTTCCTGTCGGCTGAGCAAAGAGTTTCAAATGGTGGAATGCTGGGCTTTCTTGTCGGGTGAAAGTTGGTATGGGACCCAAACTCCTTGTCTATACAGCTTCCCTATCTGTTTCAGGTACTCTTGAACAGTAGACCACAGTGCATAAAGATGTTGGGATAATTCACCAATGGTTTGACGAGGATCTGCCTCAACGGCTGCACGCAGCAGGCCACTGTCCAGCTCCATGGGCTTTCCTGCACGAGAAAGGTCAAAATTGCCCGACCGGAATTGGGCAAACCAACGCTGGCACTACCGCATTCGGATAAACAGCGCAAATGTTATTGGTGGATACGGTTGCATTGTTCCCCTTGTGAAATTCATACAGCATACAATGACGAACATGGCTCTCCTGGGGTTTTAGGTCACTCATTTGTTCTGCAAATCTGGAAAATAAAAAACACCTACATAGGTCGAATAGTTTATTCACTTGTACATGCACTCAGGGCCTGATTTCTGCATGTGCACACGGTGCACGTGCACAGGGCCTCAGAATTTGGAGGGGACTCTAAACTTCCTTAATAATAATATAAATTTTCAGAACCAAAATATATTTTTCGTTATAGCACGAAATTACTATATGGTTAGGTTTCAAAATATCGGATGAGATTTTGGAAACCAAATTATTACTGTTTCATATAAGTTAATAAAGCCCAAGCGTTGTGCTGCTCTGGGATCGGCCAGTGTAACATCTTAATCTGACCCTTATTTGTAACAATCAAAATGCAATGGGAACAGCCTAAATTCGGAGCAATATGGTATAGTATATATAAAAAGCACTTCAGCAAATATGTATAATTTACTAAAACTATTTTTATTATTAATATTAGTCTTGTGAAACAAAAATTGTGAATACATATTCATAATTATGTAGGGTTTATTTTTACATAACTAAAAATGCAAAAAAAGTTTAACTGACGCTACTTTATTTAAAGACTGTTGCAATAATTTCTTACAATGTGTGTGGTCAGCTGTAAGACTTTGTGAGGAATTACTTCTTACAGCTTAAACTACCATGGGTCCATCGTTTCCATTAAATTTATGGTAAACTAGGTGTTTTAAATTATATCTCTGGGAGGATAGTTATTTGTTTCCTTAAATGATACTATAAAACAAAAAAAGAATTCCAGAGTAATGAATGTTACAGCTGTAAGGTCTGCGGGTGCGAGGAAGTACAATCGGTGTGAATCCTCGTCTATTACATTGGCTGTAAAGTTGACGTGCATGTGGGATGTGTTTTATTGTTTTTACTGCTATTAAAACTGCTTGCAAGAAAAACATTTACCAGTAAATATTCTTTTCGACTGTTTGACTGAAAATTTTAATCAACGGGGCCCCAAACATAGGACGTGCACAGGGGCCCAACTGACCTAAGTCGGGCCCTGCATGCACTTACTTTACGTTGAACGTACATAAACCCCTCGCAACTGCTCCTCCCAAACTTAGCCCCCGTCCCCCAAAACGACATTACTTTCCGGTCCCCCAATACCTTGTACCATTTTTTTTAGTTTATTTCAATAAATTCGAACTTTCATTAATACGGACTGTTCCCCCTACTTAGTCCGGATTAATTAGGTTTTACTGTATTTTTCGGGGGAGATTAAAGAAAAGTTTGGTGGGCTGAAGCTCACCCTAGCGCATCTGTACCGTTATGCTGTATCACAGTACAAATATTACATGCAGCCTCGCAGCTGCATGTTCTTTGTGGAATCGGAATTGTAGACGACCTAGCTTCTGCTAAACAACATATAAAAGCTTAACAAAGCTTAACACCTTTAATTTAGGGGTAGTAATTTAATTTCGTATACAGGTCACCGTGCGCGCGGATGGTTAAATTTCCTCACACCATGGGTAAAAATAAACTCTCAATTCAAGGGCGTATATAATATTTTTCCTCTGAGGATGCGGGGGGGGCTTCAAAAAATGAAAGTTTTTGAAATCTATCAGGACAAAATAAAAGTTAATGAAAAATACAAGAAACAATTAAAGCATTATTTTCTAATGTAAGTTGATGGATGCATTTTTATTAAATTATAGCATTTTTTCTCATGTAAGTCGCATTTTAACAGAAAAAAATGAAACACTTCCGGTGCAAGGCCCTTGACCTTTCCCTCTAAATAGTCCCCCTGCCTCGATTCCAGGGGCAACAACTGGAAACAGTTTCAAATAAATAATTATTCGTTCAAATCGGAAATAGTAATGTACTGTAAGTTAGATCTGAACGCGCTCATTCCGTATTGGCTCTCGAAAGATATCGCGGGCCAGCCTGCCTTGTGAAGAGCATCTGTCGGCAGAACACGTGTAATGTTTCTCTCACTGGTGACAAAACACTATCAGACGGCTTTCTGCGCTTGCGCGCAAATCAGAAGGGAATCCGGAAAAACAAACGGCTGCAGAACACGTTGTATTCGCTGAATGTCCCCAGCGGTTAATTTGGTGACACAGGATATATGTATATATACACCTATGAGTCATTACATTATGACCACCCCCAGCTTACAGAAATGAGCGCCTGGAGACAGAACGGTGACGCAGGTGAAGTTCACAGAGCAGTAAATATAAAACCCCAGGGCCGGCTTTCAGTTAGTATAGTGTTCCGAATCAGAATTGGAAAAGCTGCCGATTTATCAGAGTTTGATAATGGACAAATTGTGACGGCATGGCGCCTCGGAGCTACGATCTCTGAAACGGCGCGTCTTGTGGGTTGTTCACGAGCTGCTGCAGTGAGTACGTATCAAAAGTGGTGCAGAGATGGCCAACCGACGAACCGTCGTCCAGCCGTGTATGGTCCACAGCTTATTGATGCCACAGGAGAGCGGAGACTGTCGCGCATTGTTCACAGCGACCGCAGGGCCACAGTACAACAAATCACCCGCAGCTACAACAGTGGTGATCAGGGCAATGTGTCACAGCACACAGTTCATCTCAGCCTTCTGCGCATGGGCCTACGTAGCCGAAGACCCAGCAGGGTCCCGGCTACACTGCACGTCATCGCCAACAACGCATGAAATGGGCCCAAGATGATCGAGATTGGACCGTGGATGATTGAAAGAAAGTGGCCTGGTCTGACGAATCAAGATTCCTGGTGCATCACGTAGACGGCCGAGCGCGGATACGCCGATTACCAACGGAAGCTATGGCACCTAGATGCACTGTTGGGTGGAAACAGGCCGGCGGCGGTGGTGTTATGTTATGGGCGATGTTTCTTGGGACAGTTTAGGCCCCATTATCCCAATAGCACAATCCCTAACAGCTGTCAGGTATCTGAACATCGTTACGGACCAAGTTCACCCATTCATGGCAACTGTGTTCCCCGCTGGTTATGTCCATTACCAAGAGAATACTACGCCCTGCTACACTGCCAGAATCGTCAAGGAGTGGTTCGAAGAGCATGCTGGCGACTTTGTGTTAATGTCTGGCTTCCAAATTCACCTGACATGAACCCAATCGTACATTTCTGGTTCGACTTGGAAAATCGGGTTCGCACTGAATCACCACTACCCCGGAATGTACGGGAGCTGGAGGACCTGCTGTTGACATTATGGTACCAGATACCCCAGGATACCTATCGCCACCTCATCGAATGGATGCCTTGCCGAGTGGCCGCTGTTTTGCCGCCTAAAGGGTGTCCTGCAGCTTATTAGTTAGGTGGTCATAATATAATGGCACTCTGAATTCTGACCACCCCTATCCAAAGTGGATGCGGCCCATTGACTACGCGATTTCCTAGAGGTCGCAATCAGTCAACCGACGTAGCATATACACTGAAGTGCCAGAAAAACTGCTACACCAGTCTAATACTTGGTAGGTCCCCCACGGGAGCGCAGGACTGCAGAAATACGACGGGGCATGGACTCCACTAGCTTCTGGAAATATGCTGTAAGCAATGCACATCATACTTCCTGCAGAGCGTTCTACAATTCGGATGTATTCCGAAGTCTCGGATTCCTGTGTTCGATAGCGCGTTGCATGGCATCCCAAATGTGTTATATCACGTTCAAATCTGGAGAATTGGGTGGGAATGGCAACACCCCAAACTCAGATGAATGCCCCTCTAACCATACTGTGGCGTCCCGACACTTGTGTGGAGATATATTGTCCTGTTGGAACAGGCCCAACCCATCAGCATAAATGCAAGACATGAGCGGATGTACCTCGTCAGAAAGGATGCGAACATAGCGTTGGCCGGTCACAGACGCTTGTAGACATACCAGGGGTCCCAGTGAGCTGCCCCGGTGGGCGCAGTGGTCTAAGCAATGGCCTCTGATCATTCGTCCGAAAGGGGTCCGGGTTCGAATCCCGGGGAGGCATGGATGTTGTGTTTGTCTTACGGCACTGGCTCTCTCCCTTCCCTGGAACCAGTGACCCTAAATTAGGGACGGGCGACTGCTTATAGCACATTGAGTTGCTCACGGTGGTCGTTAAACCTCCAATCAAGAAGAAGAAAAAGAAGGTCCCAGTGAAGTCCAGCTAAACACACTCCGTACCATTACAAACCCCTCATCAGCCGGTACAGTTCTCTGTTGACAGGCGGGATTCATGGCTTCATGGGGTTTTCACCACACACGAATCCTTCCATCTTCCCGATACAGTTGGAAACGCGACTCGTCAGACCAGGCTACTTGTTTCCAGTCATCAAGTGTCCAGTGGCAGTGTTGCTGAGCCCAAGCGAGGCGCATAGCTCTGTGTCGTGCACCCATCAAGGGGATTCGAGTTGGGCGTCGTGCTCCCAAAGCCCATATCGTGCAGCGTACGTTGCACAGTCCCGACGCTGATGCTTGTTGAGGCTCCTGCATTGAATTCCGGTTATACCTGTGAGAGTGTTGCAAGCCTATCGCGTAAAACGATTCTTGACAGCTGACGATGGTCACGTTCACCCAATGTCTTTTTACGGCCACACTGGTATCGTAGATTGGAGGTTTTACCGGATACACCCTTGCAATGGTCGTCCGTGAAAATCCGAACTTCGCTTCTACCTCCGAAATACTATGGCACATCTCACGAGCGCCAACTATGACACCACGTTGAAAATCGCTTAAATCGTTACTACTTGTCATGCTCATGCCGAAAACAGCTCCGACAGCTGGCAAGGATATTTATCGCTTTATATACGCACTGGAGGACGCAACCGAGTACGCACATAGGTGACGTTGCTATGTATTTTGCATAAGCTCGTCTGTACGAGTTTTCTGGCACTTCAGTGTATATAGAAGGTGTAAGTGGAGCCGTCGGTAGTAAAATTTGGAGTGTGATGGGTAAACGAAAGGATTTATCGGACTTGGAGAAAGGACAGATTGTGGGAGCTGGGAAAGCTGGTGTCTCGATTTCCCAAACGGCTGAACTGGTGGGTTGTTCGCGAGCTGCTGTAGTTAAAATGTATCAGGACTTGAGCGAAAATGGTCAAACAACGACTCGAAGACAAAACTGCACAGGGCATCGAAAGATTGATGTGAGAGGCGAGCGCCGGGTCCGGCAGCTCGTACAGTCCAACAGACTCCGCACTGTCCAACAGTTGACTACCCAAGACAACAGAGGTCAACCCAGAACAGTGTCTGTCATGATCAAGCGTCGCACGCTCAATGCTCAAAATGTACTGATCCATTTCCAATTTTCAGTATTGCTTTAAGATTTTCATTGACAATTTCGGTTGCTACTGCCTCAACAGAGCGAGAAGTTCCTCCACACTAAACTTAATGCAGAACTATTGGAACTACAATGACTCAAGAGAGGTTGTCTATTCGGTATTATTGTCAAAAGAAAACACGTTAGGTTAAAATCTGGATTGTAACAATACAATTAGTAATTTTGCTGAATGAAGACAAGAAAAACAAATTTTTTGGAATTAACTTCTGATTATTTATGAATTATGTATGTAATTTTATATTTTAAGTCCACTCAATGAATAGAAAATACAAACATGCGAAAACTGTTTTGTAATCCGGCTTTCAGCCTTCCCCCCCCCTCATATTTCATTTCATTGCGTTTGTCTCAATGTGATACTTTGAAATAGACTTGATGCCGATGAAATCGGCAATGTTCTGTTGAGATTACGAAAACAAGTGAAAAACCCCTCCTTTTCGACATTTGTTTCATGTGGTCATGGATATTATATGAGTCGACCAAATGAAACAGACTCAAGCAGACGGGTGGCGCTGCAGTTTCCGCCGAAGCGATGGTAGAGCTGTAGTAACTACACATGAAAGAGGAATGCAACTTACGAAGCATTTAGTTGGTGTGACGCGTTGGATGTGAGTAATAAAGTGAAACCTCTGTTAACCGACACCTCCGAACAACGGCAAGTTTTGGTCTGTACAGAACAGCTGCGGTAGGACTAACATTAGCGATAACCTCCGAACAACGGGACCTCTTAACAACGGTAAACGAACACTGAAACTCCCCAGTTATTCCTGAAGGTGATCTTAAGGCTGCCACAGACACACACGTTTGAATGACACGTTTGAGTGTCACGCCAGCAAATGGGGAGTTTTGTGCCTGAGACGGTATGCAGCGTGCAGTGAAGCAGGAGTGAAGCTTTTCGACGCCTGCCTGAAATCCTCTTCACTCCGCGCTACATGCCGCCTCAGGCGCAAAACTCCTCCTTGTTGACATCACACTCAAACGTGTCATTCAAACGTGTGTGTCTGTGGGCCCCTTTACGGACACTTTGCCCGTAAGGATTTTACGCGGTTCCTTCTGTACTTCGGCTGGAGGTATCAGAGAGAGAGACAAAGAATGTTGCAACACACACATTACGACGGGTGCAATGGAATGCTTAAGCAAAAATGCAGGAATTAAAGCATAGTTCAACGTGTAGCGGCATTCAGATCAGATCAGATCATATGTAGAGGATTTTAGGAAGGGAGTGTCTGACCCCAAGTCTTAAACAACCCTTAGAAATAGGAAGGTAGGAGATTTGGGCTAGTGTGCCCGATAGGAAAGTGACACGGAAGCGAAGTAGAAAGGGGGAGGAAGACGCCCTTATTTATTACCGGGGAGTACCCGGGGTCCGACGGCTTAACGTGCTCATCCGACACACGGCGGATATTTAGTGGATCGAGCGTTCATACCTGCCTGGGATCGAACCTGAGGTCTTCTCCATGGCAGTCACGAACGTTGCCTACTAGGCCACCCGCGACGTGTAGCGGTATTTAAAGGCGGCCACAGACACGCTCGTTTAAATGACACGTTTGAGTGTCACGCTACCTAATGGGAGAGTTTTGTGCCTGGGGCGGCAAAAAAATGAATCAAGCTTTTCAACGCCTGCCTGAAATCCTCTTCACTCCACGCTACATGCCGCCTCAGACACAAAACTCCCTTATTTGTTGGCGTGACACTCAAACGTGTGTGTCTGTATCCACCTTAAGGCGAGCTCCATATCCCGTGTATGCTTCTGTCCGCCCACCCCCGCGTTACATGGGTGTGGGGTGGTGCCTTAAATGTTACCCGTTGGTGGCGGTGTCGATTGGTTTAATCCCTGTGAGTTCTGCTCCCGCTCTCCGCTGGCGGCCGGCAAATTCTGCAGCTGCACTTCATTGTCTGTAACATTTTTCTATTCATCTTTCCTATACGCGTAGTCCCATAACGCTAATCATCTTTCTAATTGCTGTTTAAGACCTGGGGTCACGCACTGCCTTCCTAAAATCCTTTAGAGTCTAGACCATGACTGACTGATAAAAACTTTGCTTGGGAAATCTAATTCTAGTGAGCAATATGGGAAGATAACAAGAAACGACCCTGCATTTAAACTGCAAGTCATGCTCGTTATTTCTTTTCCTGCTCAAAAAAATCAACTGTAAACAATCAGTTGTTTTACTGCTCTGAATCTGGACAATATCGCTCTTGAACTAAGTTCAGTTTCTTATAAGTTAACACATGCGTTTGCATTCTGATTCCCCGCATCGCTACAGGCGGGGAACACAACTGTCTCTAGTTCTGTATTGACTTTCAAGATTTGCTCAACCCAACTGATTGATGAATTTTTTCGCGTACAGAAAATATTTTCCCAGGAGCTGTTACTGTTTCCTTCCCATTTCACATGAATTCGGTTTCACCTACACGTTGCAGAAGATCTGGAGTATTCAGGACGGCTTTTCTACATTCACAAAAAGCGCATTTTTCTACAGTTTAAATACGTGAGTCCTTGCATTTTCATACGACTGAGTGAAAAACGATAAAGGAAGTTTTTGACATTAGCAAAGAAGGTGAAAGCTATTGAAGAGAGTGAAAAAGTAATAAGTGTTTTCCGCTTTGTTGTGGTTTATATTATATTACATGAGTGAAAATTTAACTTTACTTTGATATATATTTATATATCATCATCATCAGTGGATTGATAATGGTTGACAATGATGATGATGATGATGATGATATATACTGTATATATCAAAGGAAAGTTAAATTTTCACTCATGTAATATAATATAAACCACAACAAAACTGTTAGATGCAGCTAGTGTATGTAAAATAATGTTAACATACAAGCAATATACCCTCATAAACAAACAAATAGGGCCAAAGACCTTCAGATTAAAAAAACAACAACTATAAAGTGATTAACAAAATGACAAAACAATGTTAACCAAAATTCATAAAAACACTTACTAAGAACCCCCAGATCAGTCTTCAGGGAAAGACATCCAGAGGCCCTGAGCACACAAGTTCAGTTCAGGTTTCATGACAATGCAAAAATCTCAAAAAGCAATAATGGACATCCAATTTAAATTTTGTGTTGTAAATTTTGATGCATTCTGTCTTCCCTGCCTGAACTATAAAAAATACAAAAGAGTCACTAGGATTAAAAATGAACTATAAAACACCTTACCAAACCAATAATGTTACATGGACTGTTGTATAAACGAAAAAGAATCATCAAAACGAAAACTGAGTCATAAATCTCCTTACAAGATTAAAAGATAGTAACAGTAACATTAATCCTTCCACTGAGCCTTTCATGACATAAACATAGTCATTCGCAGAGAGTCGCGGTTAAGACGCAAATCCAAGTTGGAATATTAGACTCCAGGTCACTTTACAGTTGTTGTTTTTAAATCTGGAGGCTTTTGGCCCTATTTGTTTGTTTATGAGAGTATATTGCTTGTATGTTAATATTATTTTACATATATATATATATACTCCTCCATGTCATTCCCGCATACTTTTGAATTTCACCCACCCATCTCCCATGTGGTCTTCTTCTGGGTCTTTTCCTGTCCCTTGGAATCCAATCTAAAATTTCGGCTGTCCATCGATGGTCTGTTCTTCTGGCAGTATGTCCAGCCCATTGCCATTTCAGGGATTTTACTCTGATCATGATGTCTTCCACTCTTGTCATTTTTCGGATCCACGTGTTCCTCTTCTTATCTCTCCTGGTTACACCAAGCATGCACCTCTCCATGCTACTTTGAGTTGTCTGCAGCCTTTGTATGTCTCTTTTAGTTAAGGTCCACGTCTCTGCACCATACGTAAGCACTGGAAGGATGCATTGATCAAACACTTTTCTTTTAAGACATAATGGCATATTGCTCTTGAAAATTATGATGTTTCTTCCAAAAGCTCTCAGGCAAATTTTGTACGCCGATTAATTTCTTCATCAATCTGACCCTCACTTGATATCTGCTGTTCAAGATAAAAGTACGTGTCTGTTATCTCCAGCTTTTCTCCATCAATCGATAAATCTTCATTTCTTGTAAAAGCATTGAACATCACTTTTGTCTTCTGAAAGTACATTTTTAATCCCACTTCTTTACTCTTATCAGCAAGTTCAAGGATCATACTCTGCAGCTCTGATGGGGTGGTTGCAAAAATGACTATGTCATCAGCAAAACGAAGGTGAGTTAGATAATCTCCATTAATCTTTATCCCTTTGTTTTCAAAGTTCAGTGATTGAAAGACATTTTCCAATGTGGCATTAAAGAGCTTCGGAGATATGGTGTCACCTTGTCTCACTCCCTTTCCCATTTTTATGTGTGTTGTATTTTCAAACAGCCGAATCTTTGCACTTTCATTTTCATAGATGTTATTAATAATATTAATGTATGCATCTTCAATACCGCAGGATTTCAGAGCCATTGTAACTGCTGATGGTTTCACCGAATCAAAGGCTTTTTCATAATCGATAAAAGCCATGCACAATGGAAGTTCATATTCCCTCGCTCTTCAATTAGTTCTCTCAGTACGTGGATATGATCTCTTGTGCTGTAGCCACTCCTGAATCCAGCTTGTTCTCTCGGTTGAGCCATGTCCAGTGTCACCTTCAAACGGTGTGAAAGAGCTTTAGTGAAGATTTTATAAACCACTGATAGGATGCTGATAGGTCTGTAAATCCTGCGATCCTCAATGTCACCTTTTTTATGTAGCAGGATCATTGTAGCGTTGTTCCAATCCTCAGGAATCTTCCCTTCATTAAGGCATCGAGTGAAAATTTAGGCGAGTACTGTTTCGATTTCTCCACTTGCTTCTTGTATGATGTCTACAGTAATTCCATCTTCTTCTGGAGCTTTTCCCCGCTTCATGTTCTTGATTGCATGTGCAACTTCTGCTGGGAGGACTGAAAGAACTCTGGTACTGGTACCTTTCATGATGTCTGGAGTACATGCATCATCCCTTTCATATAATTTGGAGTAGAAATCTTTCACTCTTGTCAAAATTCCGCCTCTATTTCTTGTTACAGAACCATTTTCTTTTCTCAGTGCCATAATCTGCTTTCTTCCCTTACTGACATGTCCCTTTGCTATCTTTAGGCTTTGGTTGTTTTCAATTGCTTTCCTCACTAGTTCACAGTTGAATTTCCTTACCTCTTCAGTGATACTTTTTTCGTACTGTCTTGCATAGCTCTATATATTCCACTTTGGAAGTCGCATCTTCTTTAGTTGTCATCATCTCTCTTCTTTTTTGCATCAACATTTTGGTTTTTCCTGATCATTTGTTCACATGCAACTTGTTCTTAGACCCAGCTAATTTTGTTGCTGTTTCCATAAGAGCTTTGGCTACTTTTCTGTTAACGTCAGAAATATCCACTTCTTCCGATGTTAGGCCTTCTAAAGCAGAGAATCAGTTCTTCAGTTCCAACTTGAAGGTATTATGGTGTTTTTTAAGGTTGGTTATGTCAATATGTTTTGTTTACCTTATGAGCTTGCCACTTTCGAGTTTAGTGTTGAGGTGCATCTTACATCTCACCAATCTATGGTCACTACCTGTGTTGAACTTGTTTAGCACACTGTAGTCTTCTATGACGAATCTTTTGTTACACATAATGCAATCAATTTCACTTGTCGTCCCATTTGGAAGTCTCCATGTCCATTTCCTGTGTGGCGCTTTTTCTTCAAAAAGGATTTCATGATGAAAAACCCTTCTGCCTCTGCAACGAGGGTATTTCCACGCTGGTTTCTGTTGCCGTGACCGAATTTACCTACTGAAGTTGCATTCTGTTGCCGTTGCCCTATTTTTGCATTGAAATCTCCCATAATTATCTTCAAGTGCTGCTTACCTTTATTATTTAGATCACGAATTTCCTCATAAAATTCTTCAATTTCTTCTTCAGCATGACTTGTGGTGGATGCATAAGTTTGAATAATCTGAGCCTGGTATCTTCTCGAGAGTTGGATAACGAGTCGTGCAGCTCTGTCAGAGGAACTTTCAACTTCTACAACTTTATCCTTCAGTTTCTTGTTTATTATAAATCCAACACCACTAGTTCTGCCAGTATCTGTCCCACGATAGTAGAAGAGATGTCCACTTTTCAGTTCAATGAGATCTTCTCCTTTTCTCCTTACCTCACTTAGCCCGACGATGTCCCACTTGATCCTTTGTAGTTCCTTTTCCAATTCAAGAAGCCTTGAATCAGAAGATAGGGAGCGTCCGTTATACGTAGCCAAGGTCAGCATCAGATGGCAGCCTAGTCCTGTCCTCCGGTGATTCTTAGCACCCTCTGCCTTCATGTCGCACTACCGCTGCCTTGGCCAGGTACATTCCAGCTGCCGGAAACTGAGGGCCAAGAATTAGTTGTGGAGTCATTTTGGAAGGGTTTGGCCATAACTCACCACGCTGGCCAAGCAGGTTGGTGAGTGTGGGATAGCATTTCCTCTAATCCCGATGGTATAGTTATACCGCTGTTGGCGGTCGTCAGAGCCCCTATATATATATACACTGAGTGGCCACTTTATTATGACCACCTCCTCAGTACTTCGTTGGGCCACCTTTTGTCTTTAATACTGCGTCGATTCTTCCTGGCATGCACGCCACGAGATGTTGATAGGTGGTTTGTGGAATCTGAGACCATGCTTGATGAATAGCACTTTCCAGGAGTGTGAAATTGCAGGGTTGTGGATCGCGCTGTCTGATGGTTCGTTCAACTTCATCACACAAATTCTCAATGGGGTTGAGATCTGGAGATTGTGCGGGCCACCTAAGCAAAGTAAACTCACCGGCATGTTCCTGAAACCAATCCTTTACAATACGAGCACTATGGCAGGACGCATTATCTTGTTGAAAGTAGCCATCGCCATTGGGATAAACCCTCTACATGACAGGATGCACTTGGTCCGCAACGATGTTTAGATATGATGTGCCAGTCAGGCGTTGATCAACACGAATTAAAGGGCCAAAAGCATGCCAGGAAAACATTCCCCAAAACATAATGTTGCCTCCACCAGCTTGAAGGGTTGTAGCAATGCATTTGGGGTCCATGCTTTCGAGCTGTTTCTGCCAATTTCTCACTCGCATATCGGCATGGTGCAACTGAAAACGCGATTCATCGGACCACATAATTTATTTCCAATTATCGACTGTCCAATCCTTGTGTTCCTGTGCGAACTGGAGACGTTTTCTCTTGTTAACTGCAGACAGCAAAGGTGTTAGAACAGACCTTCGGCTGCCATATCCCATCCGATGCAGTGTACGGCGAACAGTGCGTGCAGAGATCATTTGAGGGGAGCCTTGATTAAGATGGTCTGTAATTTGTTGCACTGTTGCCCTTCTGTTGTCTGTTACCAGTCTGGACACTCTCCGTTCCTCCCGAGCAGTCACTAGTCGATGACGACCACACGTTGCACGTAGAGACCCAGTTCTTTTGGCTGACAGTCCAGTCTTTAAACACTTTAACAACAGCTGCTCTGGACCATTTCACGAATGCGGCACTTTCGGTGATACTTGCTCCATGGCTCCGAGCTCCTACAATCATCCCACGTTGAAAGTCCGTCAAATCGCATTTTTTACCCATCTCGTCACCCAAAAATCACTTTTGCTACTGTCGCAAGCACTAAGCTTTCCCTTTTTATACTAGCCTCGCCCTCTAGCGGCAACAGCCATAGCTCACTTGCTTAAAACTGTCAGGTGGTCATAATAAAGTGGCCACTCAGTATATATCATCATCATCATCATCATTGTCAACCATTATCAATCCACTGCTGAACGAAGGTCTCCCCAAGTTTCCTCCACAACGGTCAGTCTTGTGCCAGTCCCTTCCATGTCTCTCCTGCATACTTTCGAATTTCATCCACCCATCTTCCATGTGGTCGTCTGGGTCTTTTCCTGTCCCTTGGAATCCAATCTAAAATTTCGGCTGTCCATCGATGGTCTGTTCTTCTGGCAGTATGTCCAACCCATTGCCATTTCAGGGATTTAACTCTGATCATGATGTCCTCCATTCTTGTCATTTTTCGGATCCACGTGTTCCTCTTCTTATCTCTCCTGGTTACACCAAGCATGCACCTCTCCAAGCTTTTGTGAGTTGTCTGCAGCCTTTGTATGTCTCTTTTAGCTAAGGTCCACGTCTCTGCACCATACGTAAGCACTGGAAGGATGCATTGATCAAACACTTTTCTTTTAAGACATAATGGCATATTGCTCTTGAAAATTATGCTGTTTCTTCCAAAAGCTCTCCAGGCAAGTTTTGTACGCCGATTAATTTCTTCACCAATGTGACCCTCACTTGATATCTGCTGTCCAAGATAAACGTACGTGTCTGTTATCTCCAGCTTTTTTCCATCAATCGATAAATCTTCATTTCTTGTAAAAGCATTGTACATCACTTTTGTCTTCTGAAAGTTCATTTTTAAACCCACTTCTTTACTCTTGTCAGCAAGTTCCTGGATCATACTCTGTAGCTCTGATGGGGTAGTTGCAAAAATGACTATGTCATCAGCAAAACGAAGGTGGGTTAGATTATCTCCATTAATCTTTATCCCTTTGTTTTCCCAGTTCAGTGATTGAAAGACATTTTCCAATGGGCATTAAAGAGCTTCGGAGATATGGTGTCACCTTGTCTCACTCCTTTTCCAATTTTTATGTGTGTTGTATTTTCAAACAGCCGAATTTTTGCACTTGCATTTTCATAGATGTTATTAATAATATTAATGTATGCATCTTCAATACCGCAGGATTTCAGAGCCATTGCAACTGCTGATGGTTTCACCGAATCAAAGGCTTTTTCATAATCGATAAAAGCCATGCACAATGGAAGTTCATATTCCCTCGCTCTTTCAATTAGTTCTCTCAGTACGTGGATATGATCTCTTGTGCTGTAGCCACTCCTGAATCCATCTTGTTCTCTCGGTTGAGCCATGTCCAGTGTCACCTTCAAGCGGTGTGAAAGAACTTTAGTGAAGATTTTATAAACCACTTATAGGAGGCTGATAGGTCTGTAGTTCCTGAGATCCTCAATGTCACCTTTTTTATGTAGCAGGATCATTGTAGCGTTGTTCCAATCCTCAGGAATTTTCCCTTCATTAAGGCATCGAGTGAAAATTTGGGCGAGTACTGTTTCGATTTCTCCACTTGCTTCTTGTATGATATCTACAGTAATTCCATCTTCTCCTGGAGCTTTTCCTCGCTTCATGTTCTTGATTGCATGTGCAACTTCTGCTGGAAGGACTGGAAGAACTCTGGTACTGGTACCTTTCATGATGTCTGGAGTACAAGTATCATCCCTTTCATATAATTTGGAGTAGAAATCTTTCACTCTTGTCAAAATTTCGCCTCTATTTCTTGTTACAGAACCATCTTCTTTTCTCAGTGCCATAATCTGTTTTTTTCCTTTACTGAGATGTCCCTTTGTTATCTTTAGGCTTTGGTTGTTTTCAATTGCTTTCCTTACTAGTTCACAGTTGAATTTCCTTACGTCTGCAGTGATACTTTTTCGTACTGTCTTGCATAGCTCTATATATTCCACTTTGGAAGTCACATCTTCTTTAGTTGTCCTCATCACTCTTCTTTTTTGCATCAACATTTTGGTTTTTCCTGATCATTTGTTCACATGCAACTTGTTCTTAGACCCAGCTAATTTTGTTGCTGTTTCCATAAGAGCTTTGGTTACTTTTCTGTTAACTTCAGAAATATCCACTTCTTCCGATGTTAGGCCTTCTAAAGCAGAGAATCTGTTCTTCAGTTCCAACTTGAAGGTATTATGATGTTTTTTAAGGTTGGTTATGTCAATACATTTTGTTTGTCTTGTGAGCTTGCTACGTTCGAGTTTAGTGTTGAGGTGCATCTTACATCTCACCAATCTATGGTCACTACCTGTGTTGAACTTGTTTAGCACACTGCAGTCTTCTATGACGAATTTTTTGTTACACATAATAAAATCAATTTCACTTGTCATCCCATTTGGATGTCTCCATGTCCATTTCCTGTGTGGCTTTTTCTTGAAAAAGGAGTTCAAGATGAAAAACCCTTCTGCCTCTGCAAACTCTACGAGAGTATTTCCACGCTGGTTTCTGTTGCCCTGACCGAATTTACCTACTGAAGTTTCATTCTGTTGCCGTTGCCCTATTTTTGCATTGAAATCTCCCATAATTATTTTCAAGTGCTGCTTACCTTTATTATTTAGATCACGAATTTCCTCATAAAATTCTTCAATTTCTTCTTCAGCATGACTTGTGGTGGGTGCATAAGTTTGAATAATCTGAGCCTGGTATCTTCTCGAGAGTTGGATAACGAGTCGTGCAGCTCTGTCAGAGGAACTTTCAACTTCTACAACTTTATCCTTCAGTTTCTTGTTTATTATAAATCCAACACCACTAGTTCTGCCAGTATCTGTCCCTCGATAGTAGAAGAGATGTCCACTTTTCAGTTCAATGAGATCTTCTCCTTTTCTCCTTACCTCACTTAGCCCGACGATGTCCCACTTGATCCTTTGTAGTTCCTCTTCCAATTCAAGAAGCCTTGAATCAGAAGATAGGGAGCGTCCGTTATACGTAGCCAAGGTCAGCATCAGATGGCAGCCTAGTCCTGTCCTCCGGGGATTCTTAGCACCCTCTGCCTTCATGTCGCACTGGCCGCTGCCTTGGCCAGGTACATTCCAGCTGCCGGAGACTGAGGGCCAAGATTTAAGTTGTGGAGTCATTTTGGAGGGGTTTGGCCATAACTCACCACGCTGGCCAAGCGGGTTGGTGAGTGTGGGATAGCATTTCCTCTAATCCCGATGGTATAGTTATATCGCTATTGGCGGTCGTCAGAGCCCCTTTAGTTTGAACAGGATGTAATACGAGAAGGCGGATTTGACATTTGTCAAGGAGAGGCTGTGATGTTACGCATCACCTGACCTTGGTTCATATATATATATATATATATATATGCTGTTTGAAAATACAACACACATAAAAATTGGAAAGGGAGTGAGACAAGGTGACACCATATCTCCGAAGCTCTTTAATGCCACATTGGAAAATGTCTTTCAATCACTGAACTGGGAAAACAAAGGGATAAAGATTAATGGAGATTATCTAACCCACCTTCGTTTTGCTGATGACGTAGTCATTTTTGCCACTACCCCATCAGAGCTGCAGAGTATGATCCAGGAACTTGCTGACAAGAGTAAAGAAGTGGGATTAAAAATGAACTTTCAGAAGACAAAAGTGATGTTCAATGCTTTTACAAGAAATGAAGATTTATTGATTGATGGAGAAAGGCTGGAGATAACAGACACGTACGTTTATCTTGGACAGCAGATATCAAGTGAGGGTCACATTGGTGAAGAAATTAATCGGCGTACAAAACTTGCCTGGAGAGCTTTTGGAAGAAACAGCATAATTTTCAAGAGCAATATGCCATTATGTCTTAAAAGAAAAGTGTTTGATCAATGCATCCTTCCAGTGCTTACGTATGGTGCAGAGACGTGGACCTTAACTAAAAGAGACATACAAAGGCTGCAGACAACTCAAAGTAGCATGGAGAGGTGCATGCTTGGTGTAACCAGGAGAGATAAGAAGAGGAACTCGTGGATCCGAAAAATGACAAGAGTGGAAGACATCATGATCAGAGTTAAATCCCTGAAATGGCAATGGGCTGGACATAGTGCCAGAAGGACAGATCATCGATGGACAGCCGCAATTTTAGATTGGATTCCAAGGGACAGGAAAAGACCCTGAAGAAGACCGCATGGGAGATGGGTGGATGAAATTCGAAAGTATGCAGGGGTGACATGGAGGAGACTGGCACAAGACAGACCGTTGTGGAGGAAACTTGGGGAGACCTTCGTCCAGCAGTGGATTGATAATGGTCGACAATGATGATGATGATGATATATATATATATATATATATATATATACCGGAACCAAAGGTACAAATTATGCCGCCGAATAAGAATGCAAATTTGTGGTGTCGAATACGTAAGCTTACACGTGCATGTGGGCGGAGCTGTGACAGCGGAGAGCATGAAAAGCACAAGTGGCTTTTTCCGCGATTAGTTCGCTCGTATTCCTCGGCTACATTCGTTCTGTTCCTTGCAGGAGTTAGTTCAATTTCATAAGCAGTCAGGTAAAATGAGTTGCCACGAACGTATTGATGGCGGAATGAGGTGGAGAATCGTCGGTATATTGGAGGCAGGACAATCGCAAGTGCAGGTTGCTACAGAGCTCAATGTAACGCCCAGTGTCGTCTGCAATTTGTGGAAACAGTTTAAGGACACCGGGTCCATATCGAGAAGGCGTAGGCAAGGTCGTCCAAGAGCTACGACTGCTAATGAAGATCGTTATTTGGCACTTTCAGTGAGGCGCCACGGGACTTCTAGAGCTGCACAGCTATCTCGTAAGCTGCATGCCGCCACTGGAACCCGAGTTTCAAGGGTTACTGTTTCCCGAAGGCTTCATGAGAGAAGGCTTTTTGCCAGAAGACCCGCTGTTTGCGTCCCGCTGACTTCAGCACACAAGAAAGCGCGTTTAGCATGGTGCAGACAACATCAGCCATGGGCCAGACTTCAGTGGCGTAACGTTCTCTTCACAGACGAGTCGCATTTAGCCTGGACACTCATTCTCGACGTACCTTCATCTGGAGAGAACCTGGGACCAAATACCTTTCCTCCAACATCCGAGAAAGGGACCGCTTTGGCAGCAGAGGTGTCATGGTCTCGGCAGGCATCATGTTGGACGGCCGCACACCTCTCCATGTGTTTGATAGAGGCTCCTTGACTGCTGCGAGGTATAAGGATGAGATCTTACAGCCCTATGTTCGACTTTTCGAAGGCGCAGTTGGCCCTCGGTTTCTTTTTATGGACGACAACGCTCGTCCACATAGGGCTCACCTGGTCGACGATTATCTTGAAAGTGAGTTTATTCGCCGGATGGATTGGCCAGCTACATCGCCAGACCTAAACCCCATCGAACATGTCTAGGACGCTCTTGGGAGGGCAATTACAGCTCGCCATCCCCCTGCGACAATCATCCAGGAGATGAAAACTGCTTTGCTGCAGGAGTGGGACCGACTTCCACAGGGACTCAACTGCTTCGTTTCCAGTATAACGTCGCGCTTGAGAGCTGTATGACTGTAAGAGGGGACCATACCCCATATTAGTCATTTTATGTTGGATCTTGCAACGAGGATTTTGGACATTCCTGCGCTGATGAGCCTTACTGACGATCATGATTGCGTACCGTGACTGTTGTATGGTATATTTTTTCTCTCTATATAACTGTGTATCCGTACCGAATTTGATTAAAATGTGTCCATTAGTTTTTCAGAAATTCAACAAAATGTGAAAATTCTCTTAATTTTGAACATCAGTGTATATATATACACTATATTGACAAAAGTCACCGGACACCTAGAAGAGAAACACAACATATCATTTATTGTCATACATTAGTACCGTGTCGGTCCACCTTTGACCTTAATACATGCACGGACCTTTCGAGACATGCTTTTGACAAGGTTTTGGAACACAGCGATAGGTATGCGCTTCCATTCAGTACATAATGCTGCCGCTAACTATTGCTTAGTATTAGGCTTTGGTTCCAAATTTCTTATGCGGCGCTCTAATTCATCCAGGTGTTCTATGGTATAAAGATCAGGGCTCTGTGCTGACCAGTCCACACACGACACGAAAATTATCTTCAAAATACGTAACAGTCCTTGCTTTATGGCTCAGTGCATTATCCTGCTAATACCAACAAGGCTCGGTTCCATAGTATTACCTCAAAGTTGGTAGGGTATAGTGTTCAGAATATCGAGGTAGACGTATTGGTTAACAGGTCTGTCCACGATAACCAATGGGCCGGGACCGTACCACGAAAATCACCACCACACTAATACACTGCCAGCTCCAAACTTCACCGTAGGAACAGTACACTGTGATAAATAGTCTTCCCCCTTCTGCCGCCATACCAACACACCGCCGTCAGATTGATGGATCGTGTATCTGGATTCATCAGTCCATAGGACCCATTTCCAATGATCTACGGTCCACGATAAATGTTTTTACACCATGCTAAACAACGAGTAGCATTCCGAGTGAAGATGAAAGGCTTATGAGCAGCCGCACGACCACGGTAACCCATGGAATGAAGTTCTCTGCGAATGGTACGTGTACATACCGAGGTTCCAGCAGTTTTACTCACCTGTACACTGCGGTCTTGTGCAGTACTCCGTCGATTAGACGTAACGACTCTCCTGAGGCCTCGACCTCGTCTATCACTGATTTTCTTTGGTCTGCCGGTACGTTTTGCTGCTTCAGGCACGGCATGTGTCTTCCACTTATTCAATACTTCCAAAACAGTCGACCCGGGTATGTTAAAACGCCATTCGGTTTCTCTTATGGACTACCCCCTGATATAACACCCAACATTCTTTCCTTTCTCAAAGTCAGTTCTCTCCCGCCGCGACATTTTCATTCAATCTCACTATGCGATATGATCGTGGTCAGCTGTTCAGCGCATCTTATTAACGCAGCAGATCCGTTCATTTGCTTTTGAAGGGTTGTCCTGTGACTTTTGTCAATATATATATATATATATTCTAATATAATATACTCATTATTTTATTCAGCATCTGGAAAACGCACAGCAACCGTTTTCTATGGGCTTCGGTTTCATACACTTACTCTACTTTCATATGAAAGCAACTGACAAACAGTATTAATGTAAGCCTAACTTTGCCGCCCCGGTGGCGCAGTGGTCTAAGGCGCTGGCCTCTGATCATTCGTCCGTAAGGGGTCCGGGCTCGAATCCCGGTGAGGCATGGATGTTGTGTTTGTCTTACGGCACTGGCTCTCTCCCTTCCCTGGAACCAGTGACCCTAAATTAGGGACAGGCGACTACTTATAGCCCATTGAGTTGCTCACGGTGGTCGTTAAACCTCCTATCAAAAAAAATAATAATAAGCCTAACTTTCGAACAACGGCACCTCCCAACAACGGTCGCTTTTTTCGGGTCCAAGCGGTGACCGTTATTCAGAGGTTTCACTGCATCAAAGGAATGTAAACGACTTATCTCATGTATACCTCCAAGCGGTAACTAGCCAAGTGCGTTCGCTTTACGCTACGGTGCCATGTGTGGTTTATACACTGAGTGGCCACTTTATTATGACCACCTGACAGTTTTAAGCAAATGAGTTATGGCTGCACGCTGTTGCCGCCAGAGAGCGAGGCTACTATAAAAGGGAAAGCTTAGTGCTTGCGACAGTAGTAAAAGTGATTTTTTGGTGACGAAATGGGAAAAAAATACGATTTGAGGGACTTTCAACGTGGGATGATTGTAGGAGCTCGGAGCCATGGAGCGAGTATCACCGAAACCGCAGCATTCGTGAAATGTTCCAGAGCAGCTGTTGTTAAAGTGTTTAAAGACTGGACTGTCAGCCAAAAAACTGGGTCTCTACGAGCAACGTGTGGTCGTCATCGACTAGTGACTGCTCGGGCGGAACGGAGAGTGTCCAGACTGGTAACAGACAACAGAAGGGCAACAGTGCAGCAAATTACAGACCATCTTAATCAAGAATCCCCTCAAATGATCTCTGCACGCACTGTTCGCCGTACACTGCATCGGATGGGATATGGCAGCCAAAGGCCTGTTTGAACACCTTTGCTGCCTGCAGTTAACAAGAGAAAACGTCTCCAGTTCGCACAGAAACACAAGAATTGGGCAGTCGATAATTGGAAATAAATTATGTGGTCTGATGAATCACGTTTTCAGTTGCACCATGCCGATGGCCGAGTGAGAATTTGGCGGAAATAGCACAAAAGCATGGACTCTAAATGCATTGCTACAACCCTTGAAGCTGGTGTAATCAACGTTACGGTTTGGGGAATGTTTTCTTGGCATGCTTTGGGCCCTTTAATTCGTTTTGATCAACGTCTGACTGGCACATCATATCTAAACATCGTCGCGGACCAAGTGCATCCTGTCATGTGGATGGTTTGTCCCAATGGCAATGGCTGCTTTCAACAAGATAATGCGTCCTGCCATAGTGCTCGTATTGTACAGGATTGGTTTCAGGAACATGCCGGTGAGTTTACTTTGCTTAGGGGGCCCCTACAATCTCCAGATCTCAACCCCAGTGAGAATTTGTGGGATGAAGTTGAACGAGCCATCAGACAGCTGGATCCACAACCCTGCAATCTCACACTCCTGGAAAGTGCTATTCATCAAGCATGGTCTCAGATTCCACAAACCACCTATCAACATCTCGTGGAGTCCATGCCACGAAGAATCGACGCAGTATTAAAGGCAAAAGGTGGCCCAACGAAGTACTGAGGGGATGGTCATAATAAAGTGGCCACTCAGTGTATAACAGTGGCATGTTCGTTTATATAACCACAGCGCCATGTGTGGTTTATAAACCACACATGGCGCTGTGAATTGTTGACATCGTTGCGTAAAGCGAACGCACTCAGCTTGTTATCGAGAGATCTGGGATTCGTTCCCAGCGGTGTCGGTAGAATTTCCAGTTGCTATGTGTATTTTATAAAATAACGTGGACAGAGCAATAACGTGAACAGAGAAATAACGTGAACAGAGCAATAACGTGGACAGAGCAATGACATCGACCATTTGGATTATCTCCACGTATCTGAAATATTTTCACCATATTTACCTCCAATTGGGTACGGCGAGCCGGGATTCAATTTTTGTCAAAAGAGAAAGGAAATCGACAGAAATCTTATGACGCATGCAGGTGATTTACGGAAATTCTTGCCTTATACACCTTACGGTCTTGAAATGGTGCAAAGAATTTCAAGGTGGAAGTGAAAGCACTATGGATCTGCCAAGACCTGGCCAAACACACGCCACACCGGACACAATTGCAGCAGTGGACGAACTGGTGAAAGTTAACCGCAGAATAATAGTTAGCGAGTTAGCAGCTGCAATATGCATCAGCAGAAATTCCATTGGCGTCAACCCTGTACCAAGAACTGGGGTATTCGAATGTGTGTGCGCAGTGGAATCCAAAGCACCTGATAGAGGATTCATAAACTTATCGACGGATGTGGACATCTGCCTAAATGTTACTGGGTGTCTATTTCTGGCACTATCAGCACTTGTGTGTTATGTATAAGGCTCGCCCAAATGAAGCTAAGGCTGTCAATGTTTTGCCGTAAGGGTTTATAGGTTGAAATATGTGAACATACAGGAAGTAAGAGTGATGCATGCGCTACATACCCGCTGCATATAATCGCCTTGTCGGTTCAAGCAAGTGTCCCAGAGCGGCACGAGATTGTGGATACCTTGAAACGTCCGTGGTTGGCTGTGGAACCAGTTTTCAACGGTGTCCCGGAGCTCAGGGTCGTTAGCGAACCGGCGGCACTTAAGAGCTTTTTTCAGGTGCCCGAAGATCTGGTAGTTGCAGGGCGACAGATCAGAGCTATAGATGGGATGGTCGAGGACTTCACCTCCGCAGCAAATCTTGGCACACTGTTGCCACATGTGGACGTGTGTTGTCGTGAAACAGAATAACCCAATTTGAAACAGGGTAGCTTAGGCTTGGTGGCCGTTTTGAGGTCGCGTAACATATTGCAGTATGTGGTTGCTTTGACTGTACTGCCTGCGTCCAGTCAATCCAGCAGCAATGGGACATTCTCATCGAAGAAAACCTTGAGCACCACTTTTCCAGGTTTTAAGGAGGACTGAGCTTTGGGGGGGGCGTGGAGACTTGTGATGCCCCCATTCTGCTCATCCGTTTTGTGGCCGGATCGAAGTGGTGGCACCAAGTTTCATTTGCGGCCACAATCTTGGAAAGAAACTGTCCCCCCTCTGCGTGGTAACGTTGCAGATGCTCCAGGAAAGAACCCATTCGCCAAGTCTTCTACTCCTCCTGGAGATGCTTGTTGACCCATTGTGCGTAAACCTTGCTGTATCCCAATCGGCGATGAAGAATGGTGTAAAAAAATTTATGATTGGCATAATTTATATATTACGATAATCAGGACGACTCATGGACAATCTCAAGACGACTCAATGGACAATGTTGGATAATCAGGACGACTCAGTGGACAATGTCAGGAGTAATAAGCAATAATCAGGACGACTCAATGGACAATGTCAGTAACAATGTCAGGAGTAATAAGCAATAATCAGGACGACTCAATGGACAATGTCAGTAACAATGTCAGGAGTAATAAGCAATAATCAGGACGACTCAATGGACAATGTCAGTAACAATGTCAGGAGTAATAAGCAATAATCAGGACGACTCAATGGACAATGTCAGGAGTAATAAGCAATAAAGAGGACGACTCAATGGACAATATCAGGAGTAATAAGCAATAATCAGGACGACTCAATGGACAATAATCAGGACGACTCAATGGACAATAATCAGGACGATTCAATAGACAATAATCAGGACGACTCAATGGACAATGTTGCCGCAAGCTCGCAGATGGTGGTTCGGCGATTCCCCTTCACAAGGTTGTCCGCGGCAGAAATCGATTCCATGCTGAATGCCCACGTGTGCTTGCCCAGGTCTCGGCATTTCCTCCATGCCCACACGTCCTTTACGAAATTCACTACACCAGCGGAACACTGTACACCGTGACTGACACTCATTCCCACACACATCCTTCATGCGACGATAAATTTCGGCTCCACTAACACCTTCTTCCGTCAAAAATTGCATAACTGCCTGCTGGGACTGTTTGAAGGAATCCATGTCACGACCCTATGTAGTCAACTTGCCTCCGCACGTACAAACAGCACACTGACACGGTCCGCCGATAACAGCGTGCTTCCTGACTTGACATACCACCTACAGACGCAAATGCTCAGCTCTGTGTAATTATATACAACGACGCGATTACACGAGTCTCACTTTCATTTGGGCGACCCTTATACACTATCTACCAACAAGTAATTGGACACCTGTGATACGAAAAGGAAAACGAAGTTTATTCACCTTCAATTAGTTGGAGGAGCCTCCACGAGCAGCGATTACAGCTGCCACCATCCGGGGCATACTCTCAACCAGGCGTTGTACGACGGCTAGCGGTATTTTCTTCCACTCGGCTTGGAGAAGATACGTCAGTTCCTTCACCGATTTCGGACAGTGGGGGCACCCCTTAAGTCGACTCTCCAACTCGTCCCAGAGGTGCTCGATAGGGTTAAAGTCCGAGCTCTGCGCAGGCCAGTCCATTCGATTAACCCCATTGCCACAATACCAAGCCATGATAGACCTCGCAACATGACAGGTGGCATTGTCATACTGAAAGTAACATGGGTCCACCCCGTAAAACTGCCACAACGTAGGAAGCGCATGGTCATCCAAAATGGTGCAGTAGGTCTCGGCGTTGAGTCTACCAGGAATTGCGACCAAGGGTCCCGTGCCATACCAGGAGAAACACCCCCATAGCATAATTCCACCGCCACCGAACTTCACAGTTGGCACAATACATTCCGGCAGGAGGCGTTCTCCAGGCGGACGCTAAACCCAGACCCTGCCATACGAACGGTAGAGGGTGAACCTTTATTCATCGCTCCAGAAAACCTGTTTCCACTGTTCAACGGTCCACTGTCGACGTTCTTTGCACCACGTTAGCCGAGCAGCGCTATTGGACTTGGTGATCAAAGGCTTGTGGGCGGCAGCACGTCCATGATAACCAAGCAGATGGGATTCCTTACGGATGGTATTCATCTAAAGAACACTCCCGGATGCCTGTTGAAACTCCTCGCGGATGTGGCCCATCGATTTGGTGCGGTTCTTCCGAATTTCTCTGGCCAGCACCCGTCGGTCTCTAACTCCCAGTTTTGTTGGTCTGCCGGGTCGGGGCACATTCCGACTTCACCTCTCATCTTCCACTTGCCAATCACGTAGGCCACTGTCGATTTTAGGTACTTCAAATCGCTGGATATGCCACGTATAGATCGGCCATTTCTGTGATATCCGACGATTACACCTTTCTCGAAATCAGAGAGCTCCGAACTGCGTGGCATCTTGCATGCGACTGGTTGCTTTGTTGTTTCCCACATGATATTTAACGGCAGCGGCCGTAACGTGTTTCAGGACCGCAGATATCGTCGATTGCAGGGGTGTCCAATTACTTGTTGGTAGATAGCGTATATACACTATATTGACAAAAGTCACCAGACAACACTTCAAAAGCAAATGAAATGATCCGCTGCCCTGTTAAGATGAGCGATACAGCTGCAAACGGTATAATAACAAGCCTGCAGTTTACCGCGATCATATCGCACGGTAAGGTTTAGTGAAAATGTTGTGGCCGGAGAGAACTGACTTTGAGAAAGGAAAGATTGTTGGGTGTTATATTAGGGGTTGTCCATAAGAGAAACCGAGAGGCGTTTAAACACACCCAAGTCAAATGTTTTGGATGTCTGAATAAGTGGAAAACACATTGCGTGCCTGAACCAGCAAAACGTATACCGGCAGACTAAAGAAAATCAGTGATAGACGACGTCGAAGCCTCAGGAAAGTCGTTACGTCTAATCGATGGAGTACTGCACATGACCTCAGTGTACAGGTGAGTAAAACTGCTGGAACCTCGGTAGGTACACGCACCATTCGCAGAGAACTTCATTCCATGGGTTACCGTTGTCGTGCGGCTGCTCATAAGCCTTTTATCTCCACTCGGAATGCTACTCGTTGTTTAGCATGGTTTAAAGAACATTTATCGTGGACCGTAGATCAATGGAAACGGGTCCTATGGACTGATGAATTCAGATAGACGATCCATCAATCTGATGGCCGTGTGTGGGTATGGCGGCAGCCGTGGGAATGCTATTTACCACAGTGTATTGTTCTTACGGTCAAGTTTGGAGCTGACAGTGTACTCGTGTGGGATGTTTTTCGTGGTATGATCCCGGCCCATTGGTTATTGTGAACAAACCTGTTAACGAGCACGTCTAGCTCGATATTCTGGACAAGTATACCCTACCAACTCTGTGGCAATACTATGGAACCGAGCCTTGTTGGTACCAGCGGGATAATGCACCGAGCCATAAATCAAGAACTGATACGGTGTGGGTTATCGATAATTCCGTATCGTATGTGGACTGGCCAGCACAGAGCCCTGATCCTAATTCCATAGAGCACCTATGAGATGAATTGGAGCGTCGCATATAAGAAGTTTGGTACCAAGGCCTACTACTAAGCAATAGGTAGTGGCATCATTATGTACTGAATGGAAACGCCTACCTATCGCTGTGTTCCTAAATCTTGTCGAAAGCATGTCTCGAAGTGTCAGTGCATGCGTTAAAGCCAAAGGTGGACCGACATCGTACTAAATGTATGTCAATAAATGTTATGTTGTGTTTCTCTTCTAGGTGTCCGGTGACTCTTGTCAATATAGTGTATTTATCTGTGTACATATTATGCTGTAATAAAGTACATTTAACTCCGACAGCTAGTCTATGTTTCACTTGGACAACTCTTATATATGAATCACTAGAGAGACAATGATCAAAATTGAATGAGATTACGTTCTAGGAATGGAGTTATTACCGCTTAAAGAGTTCAAGACAGGCCGTAGCCAGACAGAAAAGTCAGGAGGGGCGGCTGGTGATTGAGGTCGGGCAAAAGCTATAAAAGAGATCGGGCACTGGACTGTAGTGTGTGTCGCTGGGACGTTTAAAACGAAACACAGATAGGGCGCCACACGCCTTGGTTGCCCCATGGCTACGGCCCTGGTTCAAGGGGGCACTGACTGGACAATAAACAAATGCGTAAGTATCTCTTCAGTACCCATTGTTCTAAATCTTCATCGATAGATCAGTATACCTCTCATGAGTAAACGAATTTTGTAATGCATTTTAATGAAATTGTTTATGTAGACGGACGCCCCGCAAAAATATTTGCCCGGGGTGCCACACACCATAAGGTAGGCTTGTTGCTCCTTATGAAATGATATTTCCTATGTAGTTATTCTTACATTATTTTGAGCAGCTTTGATACTAAAGTAAGGTCATTTTTGCAGCGACTACTGTACCCCCAACAACGACAGCAGCACCTACTACTACCACCACAGCCACCACCACCAGTACAATACCGCCGACGACTACTACGACACAACCAACAACGACAATGGTTACAACTGCAAAAGCTACTACAACTATCACTGAAACCACGACAGTTCCAACTACTACCACTGAAACTCCGACCTCAACTACAACGAAAGTTCCAACAACTACAAAGCAGACCACAGCAGCTCCGACTACTACAACCACAACTGCTGAACCTACTACGACTACTACAGCTACAGAACCAACTACCACAACGACTAAAGCGACTACTACAACCATTCCAACGACCACTGGGGCACCAACAACCACAACGCAACCCACCACCACGAAAGAACCTACTACGACTACTACCGCCACCACCACTACTGGAGCTCCTACTACTACTACTGTTGGTGGTCCACAAACAACAACAGAAATGGCAAATACTTGCGAAGAAGCAGGTGGAACAGCATTAGAAGTGCAATGTGGTTTGAAGACTCACGTCATGCGTGGCTTCGGATCGTAAGTAACGTCTTTTTCATGCTTTGTGCTGTGTGACGTATGTCACTAATTTAACCTTCCCATTGAGTTTCTATTTTGACGTAAATTATATTACTTCTCCTTAAAAATTTTCTTTCTGAACGGCACATCACTTCCCCGAATTTCTTAATGCGTTTTGGCAACAACTGACAGTGGGCAAAAGGTAAATAAAAGCTACATCTAGTGTGAAAAAGTGTGGGTGATGGTAGTAAGACGAATGATGTTTTTAATGGGTGTATATTTTGAAACTCGCTATCTTGATAACACATACATTGAAATTGTTGTATCAACGAATGTGCTGTTACGACAACAGCGAAGTTCTGTGAGAAGAGAAATTGTGACTACTAGTGTACTTCGACAATAAATTGTTACATACATACATACACATAGTACAGACATAAAAAAAAAAAAAAAACGAGCCACCTTCCTTAACTTTGGAACCACTCGCCGCAGATAGACAAGTAAGGTACCGTTGGAAAGCACTCGAAAGGAACTATCTCGTGATGCAAATAAAAATGGCCGCCCCGGTGGCGCAGTGGTCTAAGCGATGGCCTCTGATCATTCGTCCGAAAAGGGTCCGGGTTCGAATCCCGGTGAGGCATGGATGTTGTATTTGTCTTACGGCACTGGCTACCTCCCTTCCCTGAAACCAGTGACCCTAAATTAGGGACGGGCGACTGCTTATAGCCCATTGAGTTGCTCACGGTGGTCGTTAAACCTCAAAAAAAAAAATGCTAATTAAGCTAATTAACATGTTAATTATCTCGCTATCTCCACATTTTTCCATATAAAGGGTATGTTATTTTATGCACATTCCATTTAGCGCACGGAAAAACCCTTAAATTCTAAATATCGTTCAAATCGGATGATTAATAGCGAAGATATTTGCAAATAAAGTTAGAGGGGGCATCCATATATCTACATCTGGGAAAAACACCTGGAATGTTTCTTTCCCTGCAAGGACAGTGATAAAGCCGAAAAGTTGGCGTCTTACCCGAACCTCAGGCAAATTGAATGCAGAGTACAGAGCAAAGGCCCTGACAGTAATTTGTACGGTAACTTGGGCCATCCAAGGACGGAGTTCATTTACCCTTGCCATTTCTTTTAAAACAGCTTCATTTATTCGTATTAATAACTTGAATTAATATTAGAATAAACAGTATGCATTTTTCTAATAGCGGAAAACCTGAATCTGTGCAAGTTAAATTTGTTTTGAATTTTCTGGTTTCCGATCCTTACATTTTCTCGAGGCACTGAGCATTCGCGTATCACTGAAACGTTGTCTCATAATAGAAAATTGAGCAGAACTACGAAATCCGATTTTTTACGATTTCCAACCGTAAGTTGAAGAAGCGTATATGCTCCAGCTTTGTCCGTCTGTCTGCCTGACCGTACGATTGCTCGAGTAAAAATTGATTCGACTTCAATGAAATTTTAGTATGTAGTAGGGGACAACCTGAGGACGAACTCTGTAGAAAATGGTTGAAATGGGGTCAAAGGTCAGAACATAGGAGCGGGATCCATTCCATCGCCCTTATGCGTCATAACTTACGTAAAAATGCTTTGATTCCGACAAAACTTTATCATATTGTTTCGTAGATATACTGAACCTGTTCTGTTGTATAATATCGAAATGGGGTTAAAGGGCAGGACACAGGAGCCAGATTTATTCCACAGCCATTATCCTCATAACTTCGCTAAAAATACTTCTATTGCAACAAAACTTTAGTATGTTGTTCCGGAGGTATATTGAACCAATTCTCTTTAATATGATCGAAATTGGGTTAAAGGTCAGGCCACAGGAGCGAGATATATTCCACAGCCATTATCCTTGACTAAAAATGCTTTTATTAAAATAAAACTTTGGTATGTTGTTCCGGAGGTATACTAAACCAATTCTGTTTAATATCATCGAAATGGGGTCAAAGGTCAAGACACAGGATCGAGATTTATTCCACAGCCATTATTCTTTTTGAAAATGGCTTTAGCAAAGTGTTACGAAAACGTGCGATCTGTTCCAAATTATTTGTTAATTTCCACCTCAAAAACGCCCTTTCCTTTCATAGTTATGGTGCTTAACATACGAATTAATGGGAACAGCTATGTCTTTTAATTTAAAATTGCACCTGTCATATAATAATTCCACGTGTCAATTTAAAACAATATAATTTTGTTGGTTCGAAAGTATGAACGTTTTCCCATTTTGTCGCTCACAGCCAACGCCCCCTGAAAAAGGGCTCAAACACCTCCTGCTCTCCAACGTCTGACGTTACTACAGGAAGACCTGTTAAATTTGACGAACGGTCGTAACCATAGTTAGCGTCTGTGATCTTGTGAGATTATTGTAGCGTTCCTCCCTGAGGTTGTTCATTATTCTTGCAGCTGACTGATTCATATCATTCAACTCTGTGTTATTTATTTCACGGTGTTAAAATATTATTTTTAGTTCTAATATGCCATCACATTGCTGTGTACTAAATTGCCGTAGCAATTACGACACAGGTCCTAAAGCGCCAGTGTTTAAATTTCCCGGGAATGAAGAACTACGCTCCAAACGGATTCGTGAAATTCCTCGAGATTTCCAGCCTACAGGAGCTTCAAGGGTATGTATGTTTTATTTGCTCTTTATAATACAGTTCCTTTGCAGTTTTGTATTTAGTGTGAAATATAGTCTAGTTGAGAGAACGACCTTAGTACTGTGCCGCAATAAAGTATTTTATCTGAAGATGTTTGAACCGGCATTAAATCGCGTAGTATGTAATGATTACCAATCTGTAAACTAGGTTGTAATGTACTGTTAATAAAGTTAATTGTGGTTTTGCTAATTCTACGGCTGTACATTTTTCTATACACTAGAATTTCCGAATTTCAAACTGATTCATTCCTTAAGATATTCTGAAAACTCTGGTTTTTATACATTATTTTGGAGCACAATTTTTTTTTTTTTATTCCTTCAAAACGCAATAAAAAATGTGAAAACCCTGAATTGTTTCTAGTATATGGAACTGACCTTATAGTTCGCTTAATCAAATCAAAAATCCTTTTTTAACAATAAAAAGAAACTTTTTGCCACGCAATAGTTTTCTAACTGTAAATGTACATTTTTCGAAGGCCATGCATGAAAAATCTATAGCAATTGGTGAAAATCCTCCAAATAAGCAAAGACATCGCTCTTTCTACGTTTTTTCAACACACAGCAACCGAAAAATTGTTATTTGGCCACTGCTTGGGAAACGAATCCAAAATCTCTCGGCTGGATATCGAGAGATCTGGGATTCGTTTCCCGAGCAGTGGCCAAATAGCAATTTTTCGGTTGCTGGGTGTTGCTAAAATGTGGAAAGAGCGATGTCTTTGTTTATTTATAGCAATTGGATTAATATATTTTTTTCCACCAAAAGGGTGTTAAAACTAAGTTTTATTACTTTTAAATTTCAGTTCCCTAAGGTGATGCTACTATTTATGGCACACTGTTGGGACAAAAATGAGAACACTTCGAAGTATTGAACTGACGGTGCAAAATGATTTCTTAACTAAAGATAACCACTTTTTGCATCTAACATGTTCAGAAAAAATTTTGTTTAACTCAAATGCCCTAGATAGTGTGTGCTGCAACTTTGGAGCAAGGGTAAATATTAGTTATTGTAAGCAAAACGTATTTGGGAATGTGAAGGTTAAATAAAACTGAAAATTATAAAGTGTCAAAATAAAACATATATCAATATCATGTTCGACTTCTTGCTGGTATTGTATTGGAAAAATAAAAATATAATTATAAATTTGAATTTGCCTATATCTTTAAGATTTCAACATTTTACCTCAAAATACTATAAAGTACACAGTGAATTATTTAATCATTACGGAACATCATAAAATAAAAATAAAACAAAATTGGGAGTGTTGGAGGTGTGTTTCCCCCCAACACACCTCCAACACTCCCAATTTTCTCAAACAACTCCTATTAAAAAAAATCTTAGCACCCCTCCATCTGGAGGTATGTAAAACACACACACAGATGCACCAAAACATTATGTCCACAGACCAACAATATCTAATTTTGGTTCTTCATGTGCCTCTAGAACAGCTCTTATCCGGGAAGGCTTGGATGCTACAAGATTTCTAAAGGTGTCTTGTGTTATCTGGTACAAACACGCAACGCCGGATCCAAGTATGCACAGTCCAAGAAGCTGCCCGAGCGCCGGTTCATGAAGGGCCCCCGATCTTCGTTTTTTTTTTATCGCAGTATTTTTTTAATTTTTCGTTGCATATAGATTAGTTTTTTATTCCATCATTTATTGTTATTTTGAAAATCAGATTCAAAATATGAATAAAGTACATAAATATGTAGTTCCTCTCTCCCTAAGGAATGGTAACTCCGCTTGCCCAGGGTTCTCGAGGCAGCGTCCGTATGATTCAAATATCTATCTTGTATCGATCGCCTAATCGCTAGCTTAAGAACGTTTTGTTTTTTTCTTAAGGGTGTCCAGTTTCTCTATTAAGAGCGTCTAGTTTCTCTCTTAAAGGTGTCTAGTTTCTCTCTTAAGAGCGTCTATTTTTCTCTCTTAACGGCGTCTAATTTCTCTCTTAAGGACGTTAGTTTCTTAGTTTCTCTCTTAAGGGTGTCTAATTTCTTTCTTAAGGATGTCTAATTTCTCTTTTTATGGCGTCTTATTTCTCTCTTAAGGGCGTCTAATTTATCTCTTAAGGGCATCTAATTTATATCTTTAGGGGATCTGGATCCTTTAACTCTTAAGGGCATCTAATTTCTCTCTTTAGGGGATCTAGATCCTTTAACTCTTAAGGGCGTCTAATTTCTCTCTTTATGGCGTCTAATTTTTCTCTTAAGGACGTTAGTTTCTTAGTTTCTGTCATAAGGACTTCTAATTTCTCTCTTTATGGCGTCTAATTTCTCTCTTAAGAGCGTCTAATTTCTCTCTTAAGGGCATCAAATTTCTCTCTTTAGGGGATCTATATCCTTTAACTCTTAAGGGCGTCTAATTTCTTTTTATGGCGTCCAATTTCTCTCTTAAGGACGTTAGTTTCTTAGTTTCTCTCTTAAGGGCGTCTAATTTCTCTCTTAAGAGCGTATAATTTCTCAGTTTCTCTCTTAAGGGCGTCTAATTTCTGTCTTAAGGACGTCTAATTTCTCTCTTTATGGCGTCTAACTTCTCTCTTAAGGGCGTCTTATTTCTCTCTTAAGGGTATCTAATTTCTCTCTTTAGGTGATCTAGATCCTTTAACTCTTAAGGGCTACTAATTTCTCTCTTTGTCAATGAAATCAACTGACTTACTGTTTTCTTTTTTCTTTAATTGCAATAGCTTATTGAACGACTTTCATACATAACATGAACACTGCCCATGATATACGAATAACATTTTCAGGTACTTTATGGTTATTTTTCTCCCTACTGCAAGTGCCATATATACGACGAGTGGAGAAATTCGTTAAAAAGGTACAAAAATGCAAATACTCCTCTCTCCACGGCTTTACAGTTGGTTCTGACTTTCATATCTTATAAATATTTTTTTCTGTAGCTTCAGAGTTAAATATTCCCCTGCGTTATATTTTCCGAAATTCCTGAAAAAATAACTGGTTAAATGGAACAGGAGCGTCGTAACATAGTTCTTTCTAGGAGCCTCCAAACCTCTCGATCCAGGGCCAATTCTTTTTTTCCGAGATTTTACCTATCATAAACAAAATAACTGAGAAAAAATGTCCCCCGCGAAGCAATTTTTTGAGTTTGTTGTCTAGCTTTCTTGAAACAGCCATTTAGTTGATATGCAAAAGCTTGGAAACTTTAATTTCTCTTCTAAGCCAAGAAATTCGGATCACTAGTACAGTTATACTATTGGGTCGTTTCATAATTATTGGCCGATTCGGACACAAAGAAACAAACAACAGTAACAGATGACGAAATGCATTCTGCCCTTGACAGCAATCCACTGTGCCCAACGTGTTTTCAGTGCGAAAATGCCTCGGTGGCAGAAACTGGCATCACAGTGGTCCGAGGAATCGCTAACGGCGGAAACCACAGCATCCTTGTTAGCGAACCGTTTGCCCCTCAAGAAGTGGTCCAAATGGCGAAACATGTGAAAGTCTGAGGGGGCCAAGTCAGATGAATAAACAGGGTGAGAGAGGACCTCGAACCCCAAGACCTTGATTTTTCGCATGCTCCCAATAGACACATGCGGTCGTGCGCCATTCTGAAGCAGTATGGGACCCAAACGATTGGCGAGCGATGGTTGTTTGCTGCATAATTTCTGGTGACATTCGTTCCGCTGACGGCAGCACACGTCCGTTGTGATTATTTGACCTCGCGGCAAAAACTCACAATGAACCATAGTCTTGGCAGTCCACCACACAGAAATCAGAACCTTCTGTGGGTGCAACTCGGGTTTGGGCATGTGTTTGGGTGGTTCCCCTTTATTGAGCAACGGCGCTGTTCGCTTCCTTTTGTCATAAAGTACCCATTTTTCATCAACCGTAAGGATCCGATGCAGAAAGGGAGTGCTAGCCTCATGTTTTTGGAGGGCAATGCATGTTTCCAGACGCCGTATCTGCTGCTGTTCGGGGAGTTCGTGTGGAACCCAGGTATCCAGTTTTTAACCTTGCCCATAGCTGCCAGATGTCTGGAAACCGTCGCTGATGATACGACACGTTACGCACTGGGCTCATGTGCTGTGGACGTTGGTTTTTCTTCCACTTTCCGCCTTAAATGTACAGTGTCACAAAGAACCGGACGACCGACTGCTGGCTTATAATCGATGGCAACATCACCTGCATGGAACTTGGAAAACAGTCTACGGACAGTTCTGTCACTCGTCGTTCCGACAACCCACGCTCTATTGATATTTGCGACCGTTTCGGACACATTCCGGCCAAGTTTGAATTCGTGCAAAATCACTGATCTCACGTCGGGTTGCATCAGTACGTCCCCAACTGCTGATATCTGTCTGAAATACCGTTTTATACACGTGAACTGAACCGATTCAATTTACATGGGCGTTTGGTAGTTCGTCCTACGAGGCGTCCCTTGTAACCGGCTATGCAAATTCACCTTGTCGGCATCGGCCAATAATTATGAAACGACCCAATATTTCAAAACTCTAAATTACACGAAAAATTCATTTGACACAATAAAATTTCTGTAAAACCGAAAAATTTGCATGCGTTTCTCCACCTTTACAAAATTCTTAAAAGGTTACACTTGTCATGCATTTTAACTGCTTCAATATTTTTTTAGGGGAAAGGGGCTAAACGTGGGTTCAGAGAAACATCCTAAACCAAGGTTGACGCCAAAGAAAGTTTTGTTGACAGTGTGGTGGACTGTTCACGGTGTCATTCACTACACAGGTTGTCGAATGCTGGTGAAAGCATCATAAACCAAGGTTGACGCCAAAGAAGGTTTTGTTGACAGTGTGGTGGACTCTTCACGGTGTCGTTCACTACACAGGTTGTTGAATGCTGGTGAAAGCATCCTAAACCAAGGTTGACGCCAAAGAAGGTTTTGTTGACAGTGTGGTGGACTCTTCACGGTGTCGTTCACTACACAGGTTGTTGAATGCTGGTGAAAGCATCATAAACCAAGGGTGACCCCAAAGAAGGTTTTGTTGACAGTGCGGTGGACTGTTCACGGTGTCATTCACTACACAGGTTGTTGAATGCTGGTGAAAGCATCATAAACCAAGGTTGACGCCAAAGAAGGTTTTGTTGACAGTGTGGTGGACTGTTCACGGTGTCATTCACTACACAGGTTGTTGAATGCTGGTGAAAGCATCCTAAACCAAGGTTGACGCCAAAGAAGGTTTTGTTGCCAGTGTGGTGGACTCTTCCCGGTGTCGTTCACTACACAGGTTGTTGAATGCTGGTGAAAGCATCCTAAACCAAGGTTGACGCTAAAGAAGGTTTTGTTGACAGTGTGGTGGACTCTTCACGGTGTCGTTCACTACACAGGTTGTTGAATGCTGGTGAAAGCATCATAAACCAAGGGTGACCCCAAAGAAGGTTTTGTTGACAGTGCGGTGGACTGTTCACGGTGTCATTCACTACACAGGTTGTTGAATGCTGGTAAAAGCATCATAAACCAAGGTTGACGCCAAAGAAGGTTTTGTTGACAGTGTGGTGGACTGTTCACGGTGTCATTCACTACACAGGCTGTTGAATGCTGGTGAAAGCATCCTAAACCAAGGTTAACGCCACAGAAGATTTTGTTGATAGTGTGGTGGACTGTTCACGGTGTCATTCACTACACAGGCTGTTGAATGCTGGTGAAAGCATCCTAAACCAAGGTTGACGCCACAGAAGATTTTGTTGATAGTGTGGTGGACTGTTCACGGTGTCGTTCACTACACAGGTTGTTGAATGCTGGTGAAAGCATCATAAACCAAGGTTGACGCCAAAGAAAGTTTTGTTGACAGTGTGGTGGACTGTTCACGGTGTCATTCACTACACAGGTTGTTGAATGCTGGTGAAAGCATCATAAACCAAGGTTGACGCCAAAGAAGGTTTTGTTGACAGTGTGGTGGACTGTTCACGGTGTCATTCACTACACAGGTTGTTGAATGCTGGTGAAAGCATCATAAACCAAGGTTGACGCCAAAGAAGGTTTTGTTGACAGTGTGGTGGACTGTTCACGGTGTCATTCACTACACAGGCTGTTGAATGCTGGTGAAAGCATCATAAACCAAGGTTGACGCCAAAGAAGGTTTTGTTGACAGTGCGGTGGACTGTTCACGGTGTCATTCACTACACAGGTTGTTGAATGCTGGTAAAAGCATCATAAACCAAGGTTGACGCCAAAGAAGGTTTTGTTGACAGTGTGGTGGACTGTTCACGGTGTCATTCACTACACAGGTTGTTGAATGCTGGTGAACACAGGTTGTTGAATGCTGGTGAAAGCATCATAAACCAAGGTTGACGCCAAAGAAGGTTTTGTTGACAGTGTGGTGGACTGTTCACAGTGTCATTCACTACACAGGCTGTTGAATGCTGGTGAAAGCATCCTAAACCAAGGTTAACGCCACAGAAGATTTTGTTGATAGTGTGGTGGACTGTTCACGGTGTCATTCACTACACAGGCTGTTGAATGCTGGTGAAAGCATCCTAAACCAAGGTTGACGCCAAAGAAAGTTTTGTTGACAGTGTGGTGGACTGTTCACGGTGTCGTTCACTACACAGGTTGTTGAATGCTGGTGAAAGCATCATAAACCAAGGTTGACCCCAAAGAAGGTTTTGTTGACAGTGCGGTGGACTGTTCACGGTGTCATTCACTACACAGGTTGTTGAATGCTGGTGAAAGCATCATAAACCAAGGTTGACGCCAAAGAAGGTTTTGTTGACAGTGTGGTGGACTGTTCACGGTGTCATTCACTACACAGGTTGTTGAATGCTGGTGAAAGCATCCTAAACCAAGGTTGACGCCAAAGAAGGTTTTGTTGACAGTGTGGTGGACTGTTCACGGTGTCATTCACTACACAGGTTGTTGAATGCTGGTGAAAGCATCCTAAACCAAGGTTGACGCCAAAGAAGGTTTTGTTGACAGTGTGGTGGACTGTTCACGGTGTCATTCACTACACAGGTTGTTGAATGCTGGTGAAAGCATCATAAACCAAGGTTGACGCCAAAGAAGGTTTTGTTGACAGTGTGGTGGACTGTTCACGGTGTCATTCACTACACAGGTTGTTGAATGCTGGTGAAAGCATTCTAAACCAAGGTTGACGCCAAAGAAGGTTTTGTTGATAGTGTGGTGGACTGTTCACGGTGTCATTCACTACACAGGCTGTTGAATGCTGGTGAAAGCATCCTAAACCAAGGTTGACGCCAAAGAAAGTTTTGTTGACAGTGTGGTGGACTGTTCACGGTGTCGTTCACTACACAGGTTGTTGAATGCTGGTGAAAGCATCATAAACCAAGGTTGACCCCAAAGAAGGTTTTGTTGACAGTGCGGTGGACTGTTCACGGTGTCATTCACTACACAGGTTGTTGAATGCTGGTGAAAGCATCCTAAACCAAGGTTGACGCCAAAGAAGGTTTTGTTGACAGTGTGGTGGACTGTTCACGGTGTCATTCACTACACAGGTTGTTGAATGCTGGTGAAAGCATCATAAACCAAGGTTGACGCCAAAGAAGGTTTTGTTGACAGTGTGGTGGACTGTTCACGGTGTCATTCACTACACAGGCTGTTGAATGCTGGTGAAAGCATCCTAAACCAGGGTTAACGCCAAAGAAGATTTTGTTGACAGTGTGGTGGACTGTTCACGGTGTCATTCACTACACAGGCTGTTGAATGCTGGTGAAAGCATCCTAAACCAAGGTTGACGCCAAAGAAAGTTTTGTTGACAGTGTGGTGGACTGTTCACGGTGTCATTCACTACACAGGTTGTTAAATGCTGGTGAAAGCATCCTAAACCAAGGTTGACGCCAAAGAAGGTTTTGTTGACAGTGTGGTGGACTGTTCACGGTGTCATTCACTACACAGGTTGTTGAATGCTGGTGAAAGCCTCATAAACCAAGGTTGACGTCAAAGAAGGTTTTGTTGACAGTGTGGTGGACTGTTCACGGTGTCATTCACTACACAGGTTGTTGAATGCTGGTGAAAGCATCATAAACCAAGGTTGGCCCCAAAGAAGGTTTTGTTGACAGTGTGGTGGACTGTTCACGGTGTCATTCACTACACAGGTTGTTGAATGCTGGTGAAAGCATCATAAACCAAGGCTGACACCAAAGAAGGTTTTGTTGACAGTGTGGTGGACTGTTCACGGTGTCATTCACTACACAGGTTGTTGAATGCTGGTGAAAGCATCATAAACCAAGGTTGACGCCAAAGAAGGTTTTGTTGACAGTGTGGTGGACTGTTCACGGTGTCTTTCACTACCCAGGTTGTTGAATGCTGTTTAAAGCGTTACCTCAGTCACATACTGTGAAGAAATTCACCGAATGTACAAACACTTGTGTTCCAAACAGCCATCTTTGGTAAACAGAAAGGGTCCTATCCTCCTCCATGATAACACGAGACCACACGTGACCCAAATGCGAAACACGAACTGAGGTTACAGTCAGTAGCGTAACGCAGAATCTCTGCCCATCCCCTCGAAATTTTCCTAACAGGCCCCAACATAATAAAAATTTATGCAAAAATTGAAGGTAAATAATTAACTTCGCCGTAGTAAAAACATATTTTCCAGTTATTGATTCTATGATCACTTATATATTGCTTTTAATTATGTGAGCACTTATTACGGTAAGTATCCTCGTTAAATTTAGTACTCAGGGAAAAAAGTGCAAAATCTTCAAATGACAAATGTTGACGATATCAAATCAAGTAAAAACAAATACTGATCTTCGAGTGTCTGGTTTCGAACTTCCTTTAAAGCTCTTTAAGTCCTTAATACAACAATTTTTGAGAAAGAGGAAAAGCAAGTGTGTTTACATTTTTCTTGTTTTCAATACTGCAGCGATATTGTTTCTTTTTAGTGTCTTGTCTTTTAAATTCAAGAAGCAAGCATACTTTACAAAATAAAGAAAACTTACGTTACTAAAATCTGGATTCCCTTCTAAAGCCCTTCTTAGCGAATATTTCAATCAGTTTCGTCACGTCTAGTTTTCTGGCTCGGTCATTTTCAATGCTTATCATCGCAAGTCCACCAAGCCTACTTTGAGTGTGCGATGACCGAAGGTAGAAACCTCAGGTTCGATCCCAGGCAGGTACGAACGCTCGAACCACTAAATATCCGCCGTGCATCGGCTGGGTACGTTAAGCCGTCGGACCTCGGGTACTGGCCCCCCTGTAATAAATAAGGGCGTCTTCCTCCCCGTTTCTACCTCCTACCGTGTCACTTTCCTATCGGGCACTCTTGCCCAAATCTCCTAGTTTCCTATTTCTAAGGGTTGTTTAAGACCTGGGGTCAGACACTCCCTTCCTAAAATCCTCTACATAGATCTGATCTGATCTCTAATCGGCGCGCAGATAAAAGTCTGTATCAATGGGGTCCTTTAGTTCAAAAACTTTCGTATCCAAAAGACAGAATATTTAAAACAAAAATTTTTAGAGCAAGCAGAAAACCTCTTGTCTTAAATTAAATTGCTAATAAAAAAAAAAAATACATACGTACATCTGGGCCCCCTAAAGTTTACTCCCTGCGAAAGATAGTCCCCGCAACCCCCTGCGACGCGGGGGTTGCGGGAACTATCTTTACGCCCCTGGATATAGTTCGCGTACTTTGTGTTTCATACCCTCTTACATCCAGCCTACTCGTCTGACTTGGCTCCTACCGTTTCACCTGTTCATGCATTTTAGCAAAAAAGCACCTGGTGAGGAAGCGGTAGTGTATGTGGAAACCATGAACTATTTTCTCAGTGAAAAAGTTATGAATTACAAAAACATGTTGATATTTCATTTGGTTAGAGTACGAGACATAAAAAAAAAAAAAGAGAAAAACATACAAACATGGCGCTCACTAAGTTCCTGGAGGTTTACGGAACCCGTGGGGGGCCTGGGGCATCCAGGCCACTTTTTTGTTAAGGTTTGGCGTTGCCTGGCTATTTTTTATCTAACTGAATTGGTCTTTTTAAAATTTATTTATTCAGTCGTCGCCCATCAAAAACAACATTTTTTAAACACAAATAATTATCTCAACCGAATTTGTTTTTTTTTTCTCCTTCTTCTCTCTCTCTCTCTCTCTCTCTTCATTATTTTTTTTTTTTTTACATTGTCTCTATACACAAATTCGTAGACTTTTTGTTTGAAGAAACGACCTCAGAAATTGCTAGTGAAGTAGTACCAGACAATCCGCTCAAAGAAAATAATTAATCACAAAGGCAAGGGATTACCCTTGATCCAAGTCGCTTCCTGTGTGTTTGACAATAGAGAGTACAGCAAGTTTAAATAGCCCGGAAAGTGGGTACCACACAGTTCGTGCACAAAGAAACTAATGAATCACAAAGACAAGGGTCTTAATCAAAGTCCCTTTCTGTGTTTCTGACAATGGCCAGTAAAGTGGGCACCACACAGTTTGGGCAAAGGAAGTAATCAATCACAAAGACAAGGGATTACCCTTGATTAAAGTCGTTTCCGGTGTTTCTGACAAGAGAGAGAGAGAGTATTGCAAAGTTAAATAGCCAGTGAAGTGGGTTCCGAAAGTAATCAATATCAAAGACAAAGGATTACCCTTGATCCAAGTCGCTTCCTGTGTTTTTGACAATAGAGAGTACTGCAAGGTTAAATAGCCAGGAAAGTTTGTACCACACAGTTTGGACAAAGAGTGTATAATCAATCACAAAGGCAAGAGATTGATCAAAGTCGTTTTCTTTCTGTGTTTCTGACAATAGGGAGTATTGCAAAGTTAAATAGTCAGTGAAGTGGGTTCCGAAAGTAATCAATCACAAGGACAAGAGATTACCCTTGATCATAGTCTTTTTCTGACAATAGGGAGTATTGCAAAGTTAAATAGCCAGTGAAGTAGATACCACACAGTTCGCGCACAAAGAAAGTAATCAATCACAAAGACAAGGGCCTTTCATAATCAGAGTCCCTTTCTGTGTTTCTGACAATAGCCAGTGAAGTGGGTACCACACAGTTCGGACAAAGAAAGTAATCAATCACAAAGACAAGGGATTATCCTTGATTAAAGTCGCTTCCTGTGTTTCTGACAAGAGAGAGAGAATATTGCAAAGTTAAATAGCCAGTGAAGTGGGAACCATACAGTTCCCACAAAGAAAGTAATCAATCACAAAGACGATGGATTACACTTGATCAAAGTCGCTTCCTGACACAGGAAGCGACTTTGATCTCACTGTTTTGTCTATTTCTGACAATGGAGAGTATTGCAAAATTAAATAGCCAGTAAAGTGGGTACCACACAGTTCGCACAAAGAAAGTAATCAATCACAAAGACAAGGGAAGTGGGTACCAGCCAGTGAAGTGGGTACCACACAGTTCGCACAAAGAAAGTAGTCAATTACAAAAGACAAAGGATTGCCCTTGATCAAAGCAGCTTCTTGTGTTTCTGACAATAAGAGTATTGCAAAGTTTTTGAAATTTCAAACTATGGTTGGTGCACTACTCCAACTAACTCCCCTCCCCTGTAATTTGGCAGTGATTGACAGTGCCAAACTGGATGTTGGAGACTGCCGGGGCACTTTTTTGAGGACTGCACCAATATATAATTCAAAGGTTTGTTGTCTCCCTTCCTCCCTATACCTGCTGGATACGATACCACTTCGGGTTTTTTTTTGGGGGGGGGGGGATCCGAACTGCACTACTGAATAACTACACAGCCTTTGATCTGGAAAGGGGGGGGTGAGCTCCCATTGATCACATAGTTTAGGTGCAGACTAGTGCAATCTAAGTAAGAGAATAGCGAAACAGAAGTCAGAACCAGTGTAAAACGTTTAAAAAACATGCCGAAGCAGAAGAAAAACAGAAAAGAAATCATCTTCGTGAAGTTAAAACAACCGCTCTCTCCGATTAATTGACTTTGGAACCCATGTACCAATCTGGACAGAAGCGGAGATCCTCGCCACACCAAGTAAGAAGTCTCAATTAACATTTACTGAAAGTTTATTTATTGCATGGAAGGAGCATATGTGTTGTAATGACTCTGGTCCATACGCCATACCTAGACCGTGGACATTTTTGTTTACTAATTACAGTGCACATGACCGTCCAATTTAATATGTCGCTGCTTGACTTAATCATTATTGTATTGTAATCGATTTGTTTTCGTTTACACAGCAGACGGCAGTTCGCAAATTGCGTCACATGTTGAAATTATAAATTGTCTGTATCCAGCCCATATTACCTCTTTTTTACGTATCTGATGATGGATCCCAGTGCGGGGTGTCCGAAAGATCTTATACGTTTTCTTTTATACTCGGTGTATTTTAATTAAACGTAACTGAAGGTTCCACGGTGAGCCCTGGTTTATATCGTGCATAGACGGCATTCAGTTTATTAGTATCGTGAAGTTAGTTAAAACAACTAAAAGAAGACGCGCCCGCCCGCGTGTGTGTTTCTGTGTGCGGGGGCGGATCGGCCCACCGGGACACCGGGATATATTCCGATGTACCACTCGAGAAATGGCCCACTATTTCTCGTATTCTTTTTATTTAGATTGTTTGGAAAGAACAAATAATTATTTTGGTACTTATGAATAAGAATCGTTACCTTAATTTGAGCTTTATATTATCTGTCTAAAGCGTTAGTGTCTTTAAAAAAAAAATTAAAAATTGGCATTTTCTTCTTTCTTTAAGAAGACGGGTGTTTGCTTTAAAATGATAATGCAAAATTCCCTCTACTGCAGTGAAAAATTTGCCGACATATTAAGCACGATGTTATAAATAAAATAAGCTAGCAACAGTTGAGCATAGATCATTGGATTAGCACACCGGATAAAAATTGTCACCCCTGGCAGAAATTACCTAATAATGGGTGACGGCGCCTCTTGCCTTGCTAACAGCATGAATGCGGTGAGGTAGAGACTAGAGATGAGTTCGGGCTCAATTTTAAGAGCCCGGGTCCACAGGCCTAGAGCCCGGACCCGGCCCGCTTTCTTTGATTACATGTGTTTGCTGAGCCCGGGCCCGGATTCTTGGAAAATTTTGCTTATCAAGGCTTGCATTTATGCATTATACACTGCCCAAAGATATGGCCCAAGCAATGATTCGTTTAAAAATCATTAGTTTAAAAAGTTTAGTTCAGTTAATCCACTTCACAATATTAATATGTTTTTAGAAATACTACGCATAAAGCCAAATGTTGTAAAATGTGGATTTTAAAATAAATAAATAATCAACGTGCCCTTCGACCGTATCAGAGGAATCAGTAATTTTGGTAAAAGTTGAAGAAAAGAAAATCGTTTAGACACAAAAAATTCCATTCGTTATTTCTTTTTTGATTTCTAAATTTACTTTTATTTTGAATAAATTGCATTATAAAACGTACAACGCCGTATAGACAGTTGCAAGTGTTTGAAATTTTGACTGTAGAAAACTAATCTTTGCAATATAATTTACATATATGCTAATTGCTAAAGGTAGTTTAGAATGATGTAGTAGAATATGAAAAAAAGCATGTAGGGAAATTTCCAAAATTAAAAACAAAAAAGAACGTAAAAGCATTCCAGACCAGATTATTCTGCATTTTGTAACATTAACACAGTTTTGCGCATAATAGTATAATAATCACAATATTATCATATGAATGTGCAGTTTCCAGATCTAGTTCATCATGAAAAAAGAGAGAGAGAGAGAATTGCATCTAATGCCTCAGCGCTTCAACTTGATCTTCTTTTCTCTAAAACTCGACTTGCTGCACTAAAAACCAACATCACCCCAAAAATCGCGGCAGTGGGGAAATTTTAAAAAATAAATAACAATACTTCTAACTGCACAATTTTGGAAATTAATACATCATTTTAAAGATAACATTATTGATTTTTAATAAAATACAAAAATTGGGAATGTGATTTTTTACCAGTTTTTCTATACTAGACCTCCTTAAACTAATCTTTGCTTGGGCCATAGCTTTGGACAATGCATAATGCAAGTCTTGCTAAGCAAAACTTGTCTTGCAATGGCAGCTAGCTTAGGAAATTGAAAATCCTTCCACCATGGTAACAAATCCACAATGAAATTTAAAACGTGTAATTCAATCGGGCTCGGAATTACACGTGTTGAAAAATTACAGTTAATGAAATTCAAGATATGTAATTCCGAGCCCGGGCCCGGGTTTTACGGTAGTTAATGAATTCTGATCCCGTCCGATCCCGGGCCGGGCCCGAGCTCATCTCTAATAGAGACTGGGATGTATTGAACATCAATTTGCAGCCACTCGTGCGTCAATTGGTCCCGAAGTTCCGCCAGAGTACGTGGGTGTCTATTCCGGCGTTTCACCTTCTGTTCCAAATGATCCCACAGATTTTCAATAGGATTTAAATCTGCAGATTCGGCGGGCCAGGCGAGGTGAGACAGTGTTGCAGATTGTTCGTCGTGCCTCTATAGACACAGTTTTAGCCCTGTGCACACGACAATTATTGTCTTGGAAGACCGGAGTAGCAATGTGATGATGCTCCTGGAGAGTTGTGGGGCAAATGGCAACATTTCATCATTCAAAATGTGGAGGTACGCATGCTGGTTCAAATTCATCGTCACTGCAACGAGAGGACTCATTTCGTGGTACGAAAACATCTCCAAAACATCACACAACCCCCTTCGGCTTGAACAACACTTTCGACACAATCAGGATAAAAGGCTTCACTGGGCCTGCGATGCACTCGTCGCCTCCCATCATTGGAGTACAAACAAAAACGAGACTCATCAGACCAAAGTACCCATTTCCAATCTACCACATTAACGTTTTTGAGCCTCTGAGCCCATTGATAACGTGCGACTTTGTGACTTGCTATTAAAAGAGGCCTCTTCCGTGGTACTCTGCTCCAAATGTCCATCGAATGCAGTTCCGGTCGCAATGTCCTTTCATAAATTGGTTGCAGTGGACTTTGATTGATTGTCTGGAGCAATTGTTGTCTGGTTTGAAACCGATTTGCAGTTACTAGGCGTGGAACATGGCGCGGTCCCTGTTGGTGAGAATCGTTTTCCGGCCAGAGTTACGTCGCCGATTTTCAGTTGACTGCGAACCACACAACTTTTTTGTAGACCCGCTGGACAGTGCGCTTCAACAGACCAACAAATTTCGGCGACTTCATTCATTTTGTGTCTGTGGGCACGGCCAAACACGATGGCCCCTTTGCCACTCAGTAACGTCTGTCTTACGACCCATATTGCTGACTAAATTCAACACTCTTTGTTCGAGACAGAAATGATTCCCTAGACCACGTCAGTGCTATTTATCTCCCAACAATACTATCACGGCGCCCTCTGTGCAACCGGCAACTTCCTGCTGTCATTTCTGTTAGGGTGGCTAATTTTTTGTCCGGTGTACTTATTATTTAAAATATTTTAAGAACAGGCCAAAGGTAGATTGGTAGGCCCTACCCTTCTTTTGTAATCTTGAAGAAGGCGTTTGAAACAGTTTTGATGGTCCATCATCCCCACACCCTAATCTACGTACAGAGAGAGCGCAAAGGTATTCTTCAGGAGCAGGGGTTATAGCCTTGAAGCCCACCATGACGAAGGGCCCAGGAAGGATGCTTGGGCAAGTAATAGAGAGAGAGAGTGAGTAAGAGAAGTTAATGAAATAGTTTTACTTTTGTCTGATATGATTTCCACTTGGTAAGAAACAGAGGCTGGAAGACGAACAGATTTCAAGACAGTGACTCACCAAGGGTAAAGATTTCATGTCGTGTGCACAGCGGAGTCGGCGAGACAGTTTCAGCTTTTTCACAACCATCCACCCACACCTCCCAATTTGTACTTGAAACCGTTAGTTGTCGAAATCTCCTTAGGCTTCACCACAAAAAAAAAAAAAAAAAAAAAAAAGAAATGATGCCGCCCCGGTGGCGCAGTGGTCTAAGCGCTGGCTTATGATCATTCGTCCGTGAAGGGGTCCGGTTCGAATCCCGGTGAGGCATGAATGTTGTGTTTGTCCTACGGCAGTGGCTCTCTTCCTTCCCTGGAACTAGTGACCCTAAATTAGGGACGGGCGACTGCTTATAGCCCATTGAGTTGCTCACGGTAGTCGTTAAACCTTCAATCAAAAAAAAAAAAAAAAAAAAAAAAAAAAAACAAGATGAACCAAGGAAGGTATACAATGGTAAATCAGTTGAAAATCCAAGACAAAATCTAGGAATCTTAAGCTTTTAACTCATGTTCTTCTGAGAACAATGAAAAATACAATGACTTATTGTGAAAACTCTACAGATAATTTAGTAGTCACAGTTTTGTGTTTTAACAGACTTCATAATAGTTCTCCGTCATAAGTTCTTTCGAGGCCCACTCAGATGTCTTAGCCTTGGGACCCACGAAAATTTCTTAGCCCAGAGGCCCACTAAGGCCTTAATCCTGCCCTGTTCGGGAGAGATGTTCCAAAATCCCTGTCCTACCCACATTTACCTTATAAGAAACGATTTACCGGTTCTGGTTTTTTGGATCAAAATGGTAGTTCATAAGGCAAAATAATGAGTAGACTTAAAAAGGCGTCTGTTCAAGGAGGAGGTACGAATACCATTGCACAGTAGAAGATTAGTGACCAGATAAATCTAATTATTTGGTACAACACCCTGTTTTGACCACGGTTTGCGATGCTATATTCAATCATGAGTGGATTTTGAAAACAATTTCACCCTTACTAAAGTTTATTCACAACTGAATTAGTTTTACGATGCGTTTTTCAACAGTTCTATTTCATCCAGGAGTTAACAGAATTTTTTTCGTGAGATAATTTATGAGGTATTCCCCTGTGAGTACGTGGGTTTCTGTAGTAGACCACAAGGTCAAAGTTCCCGGCCTGGTTTCATCGACCCAATCTGCCTCTGTGTGTGTGTGTGTGTTAGGGACGTCGCCAAGGGGTACGAGGGTGGGCTTGAGCCCACCCTGAAATTTGTCTTGCCCACCCAGTTAAAATTGTGCCATTTTTCAATATATTTAACTTTAGAATATAATCTGCACTTTGCCAAGTAATAAGTCTTGTGTTTTATTTCATGTATCCCTACGTATTTTCCCATAGGATGTGCGTTGTTTACGTCTCCAAAAAAGGTTTTCAAAATAGCACTGCAGGGCCGTGAAAATTCAGTTGTTCTCCACTCTTCCAATTTCTTAGTTGAAGCCTCTTTTTCATGCTTGTTTGGCCACGGGGCTAATGAGGAGGGTGAATAGGATTTCACTGAGGGGGTCACTGCTAATTTTCTTTACAAAATAGGGGATTCCGACACGGAAAGTGGTGTCTAAAGCTACACTAGCGTCCTTATGACTGACCCGGCATAGTGAAAGCGGCTGCGATTGCTTTGTATGAGATGAGTGCAAGGCAAAGTCGCTGGGTGGAAGAAAGAAAGTTAAGAAGGGGTGAGGTATTGTGTCTGCGGGGAACAACGTTAAAATTTGATTTAGATAAACCAAAACGACATTTTCGTTTAAATAAATTGTTCAGGTACAGTACTATGTATTTTCGTAAGCAAAAATGGAAAATTTTGAAAAGAAATTTAGGACAATGCTTCCAGAGCAAGCAAAAAGTTGAAGGCGACATTTCACCAACACTTGTATCTTACACCCGTGGTATAACTAGTCAAATCCATGTACGTATGTGTGTTCATGTGGAGGGGATCGGAATTGCACGAACTGTTTTGAAGCCGGTAGTGAGAAGCATTGAAACCGCCCCTGTGACGCAGTGGTCTAAGCACTGGCTTAAGACCGTTCGTAAGAGAAGAGTGTGGGCTCGAATCTTGGTGAGGCATGGATGTTGTGTTTGTCTTACGGCACCGACTCTCTTCCTGACCTGCAACCAGTGACCTTAAATTAGGGACAGACGACTGCTTATATCCCATTGAGTTGCTCATGATGGTCGTTTAACCTTCAATTATGGTCGTTTAACCTTCAATTAAAAGGAAATAAAATTATTAAAAATTTGTGCTTTTAGTGTCTCGTAAAAAAAAAAAAAAAAAAAGTTGCAATCAAGCTTGCCCTGCCAAAAATAGTGCTCGCCCACCCGTCGCCCATTCTTATTTCGAAGTCTAGCGACGTTCCATGTGTGTGTGAATTTCAGATACCTTAATTTCAAAACTGAAGAAGTTCTTTTCTTCACCAGGAGGAGCCCGTTCTTCAGAGATGCTACGACTGCAGTGTGTGACGACTGGGAGACGTCTTTGAAGAAGAATCACAGAAAAGAAAATTTTTGAGCCTTAACGGCATTTCTGTGCATACTGTGTGTGAAGAAAACTCAATCATTAGCAGTAAGTAAATGTTTCTTTAGTCCAGTGATGCTGTAACACTATACAAAAGATTTATTTAAACTATTGCGCATTTATTCCGTTATGATCATGCACCCAATCCACAAAGCATTAGAGATTCCTTTCTAATAGCGTGTTAGTTCCCCTATAGCGCGAATAACAGCTTGTATATGCCGAGACATCGACTCCGCCAGATGCGGAGATAATGCCAACCATGCCTGTTGCAGCATTGTCCACAATTCCGCCCAAGACGTCGCTCCTGCTCCACATCATCCCAGTGCGCTTCCACAGGGTTTAAATCCGGTGGATCTTGAGGGTCCACTGGATAGTTCCAAACTCAAACGAGTGTTCCTCGAGCCATGACTGGGTGGTTGCCGCCCGGTGGAGCTGCACATTGTCCTTCTGGAACAGACCATCGGCCGCAAGATGCGCGAAGGCCATCGAAGCGTGTACACTGAAGAGCAATTGAATTAGAGACAGCTGGCGTTATGCAAATGTGGCGCTGTGGGCGGCCCTGTAAACGGAAACGACATGACGTATGCAGCGATCCGACAATATAAGGAGTGAAGCGACGGGAATCAGTAAGAGTTGGACGCAGTATGGGTAAGACGAAGGATCTAAGCGCATTTGATCATGGGCAAATTGTCGGGGACCGACGAATGGGTCACTCCATCTTGGAAGTCGTGCAGGCACTGGGATGTTCACGAGCCACTGTGTCACGGGTGCACCGTGAGTACATCGAATCCGGTAAAACCATCCCTGCAAAGGCCAACTACCGTGGACAACAGCGTGTGGATGAGCGGGGTCATCGTCGGCTAGCTCGCATTGTAACAGCGGATAGATGGGCCACAGTGCAAGAAATCACTCGGCAATTTAACGCTGGTGCACAAAAACGTGTAAGCGGCCACACCATCCAGAACCATCTGCTCGCTATGGGGTACAGAAGCCATCGTCCCACGAGGGTACCACTGCTGACCGCACATCACTGGGTGCAAAGATTAGCATGAGCGCGGGAACATCGCCACTGGGCCCTAGACATGTGGAAAAAGGTTGTCTGGACTGATGAGTCGAGATTCACTTTGGTACATGCGGATGGCAGGATACGAGTTCGGCGCAAACCACATGAAGAGATGGATCCTTCTTGTCAGCAGGGCACTCTTCAAGCTGGTGGGGATGGCATTCTCGTCTGGGGACTGTTTACGTGGACTGAAATGGGACCCCTGGTACGTGTGACATCGTCCCTTACAGGTAAACGTTACCGGGATATCCTGGACGACCATTTGCTCCCGTTTGTGCGTCTTCAACATCCCACTGGGGACCTCATCCTGCAACAAGATAACGCACCGTGCCATCGCTCCCGAATTGTATCCGAATGGTTGGATGAACACTCCACCGACGTGACCTCGCTTCCTTGGCCAGCTATGTCACCTGACCTCAATCCCATCGAGCATATCTGGGATGCCATCGAGAGAGATGTTCGAGACTCTGACCCCCCCCCTGCAACAAATCTTCGTGAACTGTAGGAGCTTGTTCAGGGGTCGTGGATCCGTATGGCTTCTCAACGAGTCCGGTGTCTTGTCGAATCCATGCCGAGACGAATCGCCGCCGTGATCAGGGTGAAAGGTGGTGCTACACGTTACTAGACAGGTATCTCTAATTTAAAATCTCTTCAATGTAAGAGATAAGCCAGCACATGCTGGTAGCGCGCAGAGGTTAGGGACTTCTCCAGACACACTAGAGAACCTAATGTGTCCCATGAGAAAGCTCCCCAAACCATCACAGAGCCACCACTGCTTTGAACAGAGCCGACCTGGCGTACGACAGGGCAATGACCTCATGCTGTCGACTAGAGATGAGTTCATGCTCAATTTTAGAAGCCCGGGCCCGGATTCTTGGAAATGTTGCTTATCAAGGCTTGCATTTATGCATTTTTATGCATTATACACTGGCCAAAGCTATGGCCCAAGCAAGGATTAGTTTAAAAATCATTAGTTTAAAAAGTTTAGTTCAGTTAATCCACTTCACAATATTAATATGTTTTTAGAAATACTACGCATAAAGCCAAATGTTGTAAAATGTGGATTTGAAAATAAATAAATAATCAACGTGCCCTTCGACCGTATCAGAGGAATCAGTAATTTTGGTAAAAGCTGAAGAAAAGAAAATCGTTTAGAAACAAAAAATTCCATTCGTTATTTCTTTTTGATTTCTAAATTTACTTTTATTTTGAATAAATTGCATTATAAAACGTACAACGCCGTACAGACAGTAGCAAGTGTTTGAAATTTTGACTCTAGAAAACTAATCTTTGCAATATAATTTACATATATATGCTAATTGGTAAAGGTAGTTTAGAGTGATGTAGTAGAATATAAAAAAAAGCATGTAGGGAAATTTCCAAAATTAAAAAAAAAAAAAAAACGTAAGAACATTCCAGACCGGATTATTCTGCATTTTGTAATATTAACAAAGCTTTGAGCTTAATAGTATAATAATCACAATATTATCATGTGTGTGCAGTTTAGATCAAGTTCATCATGAAAAGAGAGAGAGAGAGAGAGAGAGAGAGAGAGAGAGAGAATTGCATCTAATGCCTCAGCGCTTCAACTTGATCTTCTTTTCTCTAAAACTCGACCTGCTGCACTAAAAACCAACGTCATCCCAAAAATCGCGGGAGTGAGGAAATTTCAAAAAATAAATAGCAATATTTCTAACTGCACAATTTTGGAAATTAATACATCGTTTTAAAGATAAGATTCTTGATTTTTAATAAAATTCAAAAAATGGGAATGTGATTTTCCCCCAGTTTTTCCATAGCAGACCTTGTGACGTGCCTGCCCCGCAGGACGCCCACGACATAAAGGCAGATAGCAGCGAGAACGAACGTCTGCGTAGCCTAGTTGGTAGAACGACTTGTTCCGGAATAAGTGGACTCGGGTTCGATTCCCGGCGTGGACTAAAAATGACTGAGAAATTTACTTTGTTATAATGGCGCCCGAACAGGGACGGATGACCCGGCCGTTCAAGATCTCGCAATGGTGCGATGTTCTTTCCACACCGCGAGATAAGAAAAATAAGAGAAGCCCTTCTTCAGCGCTTCGAAAAATAAATGTGTGCGACGTTGCATTCCACACACCAAATTGACTGGGAGTTCTCAAAGTGCACCTTCTACAGCGGATGGCTGCCTGTAATGATTCATGGTCACGGCTGACCCATGGGCCATGTCCCCGGCCCTCTTTCGGGGGGGGGGTAGATGTGACGTGCCTGCCCCGCAGGACGCACACGACATAAAGGATCACGTCGTTCGTTCTCAACAGCAGCGAGAACGAACGTCTGCGTAGCTCAGTTGGTAGAGCGACTTGTTCCGGAATAAGTGGACTCGGGTTCGATTTCCGGCGTGGACTAAAAATGACGTAGAGATTTACTTCGTTATAACCTCCTTAAACTAATCCTTGCTTGGGCCATAGCTTTGGACAATGCATAATGCAAGTCTTGCTAAGCAAAATTTGTCTTGCAATGGCAGCTAGCTTAGGAAATTGAAAATCCTTCCACCACGGTAACAAATCCACAATGAAATTCAACACGTGTAATTCAACCGGGCTCGGAATTACACGTGTTGAATTAATTACTGTAATACAATTCAAGACGTGTAATTCCGAGCCCGGGCACGGGTTTTTCGGTAGTTAATGAATTCTGAGCCCGTCCTAGCCCGCGCCGGGCCCGAGTTCATCTCTACTGTCGACGCCACACCCACACCCTCCTTTCAGCCGGTACAGCTGAAAATGGGATTCATCTGACCACACGATGTGGCGCCACTCTGCAGATGTCCAATTTTGTTCTTCCTGGCACCAGACAAGGCGTAATGTCAGATGACGAGCAGTCGGCAGTGGCACACGAATACAGCGTCGCCTCCCGTAACCCAGGGTATGCAGCATGCTCCGTAACATTCGCTCGGTGACGCTGCTTGGACCTCTGAGATTTTACCTGGATGTTATTTGTGCCGCCATTTGCAAACGGTCGGTCTGTACGATTTGGATAGGCTCCGGTCATCAATGTCTTGTGGTAGACCACCGCTTGCTCTCTAGACGCTGGTTTGTCCGTCAATGGTATACTCGCAGTACACCCTCGATACGGTTGCCCTCGAGAACTCGAGGGTTCTTACCACTAGGGCGGTAAAATGGCCCATCTGTCTTGCGCCGACAATGCGTCCACGGTCAAAGTCGCTCTGGTCACCACGTTTACCCATGTTCTCAATTGAGATACACTGTTGGGAAGCCCTGGTGTCCTCCCATTTATCGTGTGCGTTAGGTTTGGGTCTGTACCACTCTGCGCGGGGGATGCTCATGTCAACTGCCCATCACAAATGTCTCTAATGTTTTATTTACACTTTCCAACCGTAGGTTGAAGAAGCGTATATGCTCCAGCTTTGTCGTCCGTCTGTCTGTCCGCTCGATAACTCGCGTAAAAGTGGTTCGATTTTGATGAAATTTCAGTATATGATAGGGGTTCCCTGGGAACGAACCCTATTAAAAATGGGTAAAATGGGGTCAAAGGTCAGGACTTAGGAGCTGGATCCATTCCATTGCCCTTATGCGTCAGAACTTGCGTAAATATGGTCCGGTTTCGATGAAATTTTAGTATGTGGTAGGGGACCATCTGGGGACGAACCCTATTGAAAATGGGCGAAATGGGGTTAAAGGTCAGGACATAAGATCGAGATCCATTCCATCGCCCTTATGCGTTATAACTTACGTAAAAATGCTTCGATTGAGACAAAACTTTATCATGTTGTTCCGGAAGTATACTTTACCGGTTCTGTTGAATATCATCAAAATGGGGTTACAGATCAGGTCATTGGAGCGAGATTTATTCTACAGCCATTATCCTCATAACTTGAGTAATGATTTCTGGTATGTTGGAAAGCGTATCATAATTAATCAATGCATTGCATGATTTTACTAACTTGTTTACTGTTTTTACATTTTTGAGCATAAAGCATCTAAATGCAATTCTTTCAGTTGATTGACCATTTTATCTTATTAGGTTGATGTATATATTTAACTTTCCGTTTTTGTTTACGCGTTCCAACCGTAGGTTGAAGAAGCGTATATGCTCCAGCTTTGTCCGTCTGTCTGTCTGTCCGTCCGTTCGCCTGTCTGTCAGCACGATAACTCGCGTAAAAATGGTCCGATTTGGATGAAATTTTAGTATGTGGTAGGGAACCACCTGAGGACGAACCCTATTGAAAATGGACGAAATGGGGTCAAAGGTCAAGACATAGGAGCGGGATCCATTCCATTTCTCTTATGCGTCATAACATTTGTGAAAATGCTTCGATTGCGACAAAACTTTGTCATGTTATTCCGGATATGTACTGAACCGGTTCTGTTCAATATCATCGAAATGGGGTCAAAGGTCAGGACACGGGAGCGAGATTTATTCCACAGCCATTATCCTCATAACTTGAGTAATGATTTCTGGTATGTTGGAAATCGTATCATAATCAATGCATTGCATGATTTTATTAACTTGTTTTCTGCTCTTATAAAATTTTTCAGTCATCGAGCATTGAATGTTAAAATTATCGTCATAAACTGAATAATCATTGAATGAATTTCTTTCCATCATTAAACTGAGAAACCAAAGGGATGATTAATGAAGATTATTTAACCCACAACGACTAAGTGCCGAGCTTTCACACTCCGAACAGGAGGCTTTCTCAAGGCCAGTGAACACAAGAATAATTTCGGGAACGACGATAATTTGAAATCTTGAAGCGCGTATCTACTACGTGTCTAGGTGATATTGCGTCACGCGGAAGGTGGTGTCTCGCGACCTACATTTCAGACATTCTCTCTCCTTTCCCCTTAATATTCTATTTCAGTAGGATCTTCCACGCAGCCGAGAGTTCGAGGGAAGGGCTCTCGTTGCAAGGGTTGGGGTCTCGATCCTTTCTCTAGTCCGCGTTCCTTTGTAGTCAGTGTATGGAGCGATCCTCTTCATGTTTTCCCACACCGGTACGGCGTCACATTGGGCTACTCCTTTGCATAGCGCGGTTTTACACCATTTAATCCGGAATAAATACTTTAAGGTGTATGATACTAAGGTGTAAGTTCCATTATTGTAATTATTTAACCCACTTTCATTTTTTTATCAGTAAATGATACAAAAAAATGAAAGTGGGTTAAATAATTACAATATGGAACTTACACTAACTTGTTTACTGTTGTACATGTAGGCTGTCTTAATACTTTCAAAAAATATAACAGCTTTACAAACTGAGAATTCCTGCATGGGCTGAGCTTTTCAGTCATGTATGTACAAATCAAGAACATTGTGCTACAGATATGAAAAAAGTTTTTATTATAAAAATTTAAAACAAATCAAATTTTTTTAGCAAGATCCCTAGAACGCTTTTGCGATAATAAATAACATTTACAATATAAGTGGCTATATCAGAATAAAGTAACCAAACATTTAATGTGTGTGTTTACGTTGCAGCTGAAAAACTGAATATTTTTATACTAGATGTTTACCGGAGGAGTTAAATGTTTGTATGACGGATTAAAAGTCTTGAGATCTTGTTTTAACTGATTTGGTCAACAGACCAAATCAGTTAAAAATATCTCCTGACAATGTGAAATAATTACATTTCACAGGATTTGTTTTTTAACTGTGAAATCAGTTAAAAAACAAATCCTGGCAATGTGAAATACGTGCATTAGATTAGAAAATATTACCAATTTTTTGTACAGACAAAATTTTTAGAAGAATACGAATATTTGGATAAAGTTTTTTTATTATTATTACGCACAGCTAATGCTTCAATTGCTGAGATTGGTTTGCATTTTTCTGGCATCCATTTCAGCTGCCACAACTCCCATTCTCCTTCTACCGTGTCTCTCTAAATCCTGGAAAATCATCATAGAATTTAACCGAAGTTTCAATTTTCGAAAATGCTTCAATTTCCGAAATGTTGACAGGTAGCAGAAAAGCAGTTATGTTCTCAGCATTCAAAACGGCATTCTTATGGTACCGTTTGTGTGTGTGTGTGTGTGTGTGTGTGCTCGCAAAAAGTCTCAAACGAATCTTTTAGATTTGCATTATACATGGTTCAGTTACAAGACGTCCTACTTTTTGATGAGATCCTGTACCTGGGGAATCGTCGTTCTTAACTTTCGAATATGCAAGCCATTCGAATTTTTGCAACCACTTTCTTTGAAATCTGCTACTGAACTTCTGGCCTTTCTCTGCAGGAAAAATATAATTTTCCGGAGGCACCCACAGAGATTTTAATTTCCTAACTTTTTCATGATTGCTTGATAATTTTAGGCCAATGCAAGCACTGATATCATCCATACAGTAAATTTCAGAAGATGTCTTTGATATCGAAGCTTTTCCATCGTCGCACGCGGCTGATATTCTCCTATTACACTTTTTTCCGTATTAGATGGAAATGGCTCGTCAGAATCGAAGTCGGTCCTGTTTTGTGGAGGTTGAACAAGGCACCACATTATACGAGAAGAAACATCATTTTCTATCGTTTACTTTTATATATCATCATCATCATCATTGTCAACCATTATCAATCCACTGCTGGACGAAGGTCTCCCCAAGTTTCCTCCACAACGGTCTGTCTTGTGCCAGTCTCCTCCATGTCACCCCTGCATACTTTCGAATTTCATCCACCCATCTCCCATGTGGTCTTCTTCTGGGTCTTTTCTTGTCCCTTGGAATCCAATCTAAAATTTCGGCTGTCCATCGATGATCTGTCCTTCTGGCAGTATGTCCAGCCCATTGCCATTTCAGGGATTTAACTCTGATCATGATGTCTTCCACTCTTGTCATTTTTCGGATCCACGAGTTCCTCTTCTTATCTCTCCTGGTTACCCCAAGCATGCACCTCTCCATGCTGCTTTGAGTTGTCTGGAGCCTTTGTATGTCTCTTTTAGTTAAGGTCCACGTCTCTGCACCATACGTAAGCACTGGAAGGATGCATTTATCAAACACTTTTCCTTTAAGACATAATGGCATATTGCTCTTGAAAATTATGCTGTTTCTTCCAAAAGCTCTCCAGGCAAGTTTTGTACGCCGATTAATTTCTTCATCAGTGTGATCCTCACTTGATATCTGCTGTCCAAGATAAACGAACGTGTCTGTTATCTCCAGCTTTTTTCCATCAATCGATAAATCTTCATTTCTTGTAAAAGCATTGAACATCACTTTTGTCTTCTGAAAGTTCATTTTTAATCCCACTTCTTTACTCTTGTCCGCAAGTTCCTGGATCATACTCTGCAGCTCTGATGGGGTAGTTGCAAAAATGACTACGTCATCAGCAAAACGAAGGTGGGTTAGATAATCTCCATTAATCTTTATCCCCTTGTTTTCCCAGCTCAGCGACTGAAAAACACCCTCCAATGTGGCATTGAAGAGCTTCGGAGATATGGTGTCACCTTGTCTCACTCCCTTTCCAATTTTTACGTGTGTTGTATTTTCAAACAGCCTAATCTTTGCACTTGCATTTTCATAGATGTTATTAATAATATTAATGTATGCATCTTCAATACCGCAGGTTTTCAGAGCCATTGTAACTGCTGATGGTTTCACCGAATCAAAGGCTTTTTCATAATCGATAAAAGCCATGCACAATGGAAGTTCGTATTCCCTCGCTCTTTCAATTAGTTCTCTCAGCACGTGGATATGATCTATTGTGCTGTAGCCACTCCTGAATCCATCTTGTTCTCTCGGTTGAGCCATGTCCAGTGTTACCTTCAACCGGTGTGAAAGTAAACTCCATTAAATTTGTTTGGGTACTACTACCTCTTTTCATTTTTAAAATTGATCTTGTGACAACTGACGATTAAAACACAAAACCTCAGTTCACAGTCTGAACAACAATTATTTTCGAATCATACTGCGCATTAGGGTGGAGTGCAATTTTTTTTTCTTTCTTTTTTGGAAATTCATATCAGCTAGGGTTGAGTAATTTGAAGGCACCCAACATGTGCATCACGCCAAGATTTGAAGCCTCTAGCACTCCATCTTTAGGTGCCCCACAGGGGGTGAAATTTGCAAAAAATGCTGTTTTTGCATCATTTATAAGAATTTTTTCATTTACATTATTTAAAAAAATATTAACTAGCCTGGGGTTAGAAAATGCAAAAAATAATTCATAACTGATATGTAAAAAAATCAGAAGTTTCGGCATTCATCTTCAGGTGCCCCAAGAAGCTTAAAATTCCACCAATATATACATCATTTGCGCCACTATAAGAATTTTTTCCGTCCTGTCTTGTATTTGTGGTATGAGGCGAAAATGTAGGGAGGTAGAGTTACAAGCTGCAAGCAGAATTACTGTCAAATCGCAGGACAGACAAGAATTAACAGATAGTGACGGCAGCGATGAAAATTTGGATGATGTATCCATTGGTGCAAATTTCACTGCAGTGTGCTGGAAGTGAAGCATTCTCTTCAAGAGAAAACATCCAGATGCCTTCAAGTTTGTCTATGATTGCAAGGGAATGCGACAGAAACGAACTATCTGACAGGAGCAGTGATGTATTCCGGAATCTCTTCGGGGGTGCTTAGCTCCCCCTCCCCCCGCCCCTAGGTTTTTTTTAGGTGATCTCCATTTATATTTAGAATAATCATTTTCGTTTATAGCTGAATATTTGGGAAAATGAGGAAAATGAGGGAAAATATTATAATAATAAAGAAAAAAACATCCACATGGACTTCAATTTGAAATTTCTATCATCCTTCAATAAAACATTAAACAGTCCTCGCTGAAGGGACTTTTTTTAAGCACCGACAACTCGGACTACTTCCGCAATAAAAAACCTAATTCCACAGAGTAGAGATGTTTGCACTGCAATACATTATCATGTTTTGAAAGCTGGCATTCAGTTTCATTTCTGTCTTCTGGATGCCAACTTTCCATGTATACGGTTAAGCCTCAGTGTAGTTAACGTGACGTTAGTGCTTCCACATATAACGAAATATTTTATACCTAATTTTTTACAATAGCAAATTACATATTAGAAATTATTCCCACAAAAAAGATTTTGTTTTTCTGGTGATGGGTGGTTTACACCTTGTTAAAAAAATCGAGGCACTTCAAACTGTCATCCAAACGATTAGTGAGTTTGTTTTTACTGTAATACTATTTGCTAATCTAAAGGGGCTGAAACCAAGTGTCAGGGAAATGGTTTGCACCATACGTTTTCAGGTAACACTGTAATGATTCCTTAATAATCAGAAACACGCTTGTAGGACATTTTTACACTCCTAATATTTTTTTGAAGGGAAGGTGGATATTTTCTCCTTCACAGCATTATCTTACTAGGATCCTTAATATTTTACACCACCCCTTGTGAAATCCATGGTGCATTATTGAATTAAAGCAAAGGTATAACATTTTCACATTTTTAATCACTTGTATGTGTAGATTTCTTGGAATTTGCATTTGCGATATACGAGCATAAGAACATTTTTATACCCTATTTAAAATTTTTATATATATTAATATATATATAAATAACAAAATTGTGATTGTATGTATACAGTATAATCAGTTGACAAGTTTCGGCCACCCCTCAAAATTTGTAATGCCCCCCCCCCCGAAAAAACGTCTCTTAATACAACGCTGGACAGAAGTACTGCTGCCATTACATCTGCAATTCTTCAAGACGTTAGTTAGCATAGTGACTGCAGCTGTACCTCTTCCGTGGTCGATAGAAGTAAAATTCGAAGAGAACCTAAAAAGTTAAGGAAATAATTACAAGCGACTAAGCCAAATGAAATAACAGTAATGTTTTTTGATGTTAGAAAAGAAAAAACACAGATACAAGTTCAGAAAGGTACTAAGACAAGAACACATATTACCCTTATGGAAGAACCTAATTCCAAATATATAGGCCACGTCGCTGTTACTACAGAAGAAACAGTAACAATCAAAACACGCATCATGAATTTCTTTGAGAATTGGTGAAATTACAATTTGTAACATGAATGCCTTATTTGAAATGAATGCGACAGTACCAATTTCAACGTTGGTTCAAAAGCAAAAGTAATTAGATTAATATTGAGTTAGATCTTTGAAGACAGCTCGAATGGCTGATCTTTGTATTACATACAAATGAGCTACCACTTAGACATCTAATGGTGAAGTTCGATGGTGTTACTCGTGGCCCCAAATCCTATTCTGGACTTATAGGTACAGCTTTTATGAATTATGAAGTTCTAAGTGTGACTACATTTAACCCCATAGTAGTTGATTACTTCCCTACTGTTAACCAAGATAATCTTAGCACAGATCAAAATTACTTAAATCACATGCATCAATGAGTTTCATCTGGCAATTGCTCTGAAGGCCTTGCCTTTGAAAAACCAGTAGCACATTCTCGTTGGATAACAACAGCAGCGAAAATACTTCGTCTCTACATCGCCACCGAACAAACTTCAGCGAATCTTGTTTCCATTTCTACTTTCATAATGAAGATTTGTGTCCCAACATGGTTCACCATTAAGATGAAGCCTTCTTGAACCAATGGTGCTTGACACATCTGGACAATAATAGAATTTTTTTTTAGGAGATTCGTCGTTTTTTCTCCTTTTCCTTTTTTTTTTTTTTTTTTTTTTTTTACATTTGAAAAAAGTATATAAGTGTCTGATTTCGGGGGGTCTGCAGCCCCCGCCCCTTTGGATACGCGCCTGCAATGCATCCTTCCAGTTCTTACCTACGGAGCAGACATGATAACTCCAAACTGCTGAAAAAACGTATAGACAGGTGCATGCTTGTTGTAAACAGGAAACATAGGAAGAAGAACTCCTGGATCAGTAAAATAAAAAGAGTTGATAACGTGATCAAAGTAAAAGCACTGAAATGGCAATGATCTGGATATATTGCGAGAACTGACCACCATTGGACAACTGAAGTACTACACTGGATTCCAAAAGACAAGAAAAGATCCTGAAGAAAACCCCGTGAGACTGAATGGATGGAACTCGAAAACATTCTGCAGTAACTTGGAAGAAACTGGCTCAAAACAGAAAGTTGTGGAAGAGACTTGAAGAGACTTTATCCAGCAGTAGAATGACAATGGTTGATGACGATGTAAATTTTGATGATCTCTCGTTATACTTCGGGAACTGAACGTCATGTTGGAACTCCCAAGAGTTTATTTCTTTGGGAATTCGCTGGGAGTCAGTCAAGTAAGGAAAAGGAATATATACTATCTACCAACAAGTAATTGGACACCTGTGATAGCAAAGGAAAACGAAGTTTATTCACCTTCAATAGTTGGTGGAGCCTCCACGAGCGGCGATTATGGCTGCGACCCTCCGGGGCATATTCTCAACCAGGCGTTGTACGACGGCTAGCGGTATTTTCTTCCACTCGGCTTGGAGAAGACAGGTCAGTTCCTTCACCGATTTCGGACGGTAGGGGCTCCCCTTAAGTCGACGCTCCAACTCGTCCCAGAGGTGCTCGAAAGGATTGAGGTGCGGGCTCTACGCATGCCAGGCCATTCGATTAACCCCCATTGTCCCCATACCAAGCCATGGTGAACCTCACAACATGACAGGTGACATTGTCATCCTGAAAGTAACATGTGTCCACCCCGTAAAACTGTCACAACGTAGAAAGCGCATGGTCATCCACAATGGTGCAGTAGGTCTCGGCGTTGAGTCTACCAAGAATTGCGGACAAGGGACCCGTGCCATACCAGGAGAAACACCCCCGTAGCATAATTCCACCACCGCCGAACTTCACAGTTGGCACAATACATTCCGGCAGGAAGCGTTCTCCAGGCAGACGCCAAACCCAGACCCTGCCATCCGAACGGTAGAGGGTGAACCTTGATTCGTCGCTCCATAGAGCCTGTTTCCACTGTTCAACAGTCCACTGTCGACGTTCTTTGCACCACGTTAGCCGAGCAGCGCTATTGGACTTGGTGATCAAAGGCTTGTGGGCGGTAGGACGTCCATGATAACCGAGCAGATGGGCTTCCTTACGGATGGTATTCATCAAAAAAACACTCCCGGATGCCTGTTGAAACTCCTCGCGGATGTGGCTCATCGATTTGATGCGGTTCTTCCGAATTTCTCTGGCCAGCACCCGTCGGTCTCTAACTCCCACTTTTGTGGGTCTGCCGGGTCGGGGCACATTCCGACAGTCACCTTTCATCTTCCACTTGCCAATCACGTAGGCCACTGTCGATTTTGGGTACTTCAACTCGCTGGATATGTCACGTGTGGATCGGCCATTTCTGTGATACCCGACGATTACACCTTTCTCGAAATCAGAGAGCTCCGAACTGCGTGGCATCTTGCATGCGACTGGTTGTGTTGTTGTTTCCCACACGATATTTAACGGTGGCGGCCGTGACGTGTATCAGGACCGCAGATATCGTCGATTGCAGGGGTGTCCAATTACTTGTTGGTAGATAGTGTACAAGGGGCATCCTGAAAGTAATGCCTCCAGTGACGTATATTCTAATTTAACTTTCATTTTTAATTCCTTTGCATAAGTAAATTTGAGTTTGTTCTCTTTTGCACTTTCCTATCTTAACATGGTATCTTCTTTCTCAGATGAATGAAGTTGGCAATACTTTTAAGATCAGAGAGAGTGACGTATGAATGTGATAAGAACGTTAAATAAAAAGGACGATACAGCAGTTGCTTTGTGTGTGTGTGTGTGGAGATGTTGATCATTGTTAAGATAGATTATACGACAGATAATTAGGGCATTATATGTGAAGTGTAAAACTCGTAGTGCTATATTTTGGATTTCATCAAATATTGCTGGACCAATAAAAGGTTATCGTAAGTTTTATAATGAATTAGCTTTATTTGCTTTCCGCTAAGCTAATTATTATGAATGATTCTCTTCCTACCAGCTAGCTAATGATATACTTGTACTAAGCTTCAAAATAATGAATTCAAAAGGGTGTTGTTACTAGTTAATTACGAACGTAAACAAAGTCTCAACGCTGGTTATTTATAGGAATCAAATAAATATTATAAACCTAACAGCCAGACAGAGGTCTGACAAAAACTATGAATTGAGAAAGACTGACTTACATAAAACTTCTTTATTTCCACGACTCTTGGTCAACTAAGGCACACACAACACTTTTAGTACACTAATGAATAATCTCTCCTCGTATTATACACGCTCTCTCTTAACGACCACAAGCTCTCCTCATAACAACACACAAGCTCCCCTAAGTCTCGATGAACGCGCCTATATACTAGCTACCACCACGTCATGACTTACACTCATTGCCATATCTCATTCAGCGGGTGAAATAATATTTCGTTCAGTAGGAAGATAATTTACATAGTAAAATAAAATAACCAGAGATAGTAAAATCAAAAGGAAAGTGAATATAGAGTATACGTTACAGTTTGACTTCTGTATATATTTCGTCTTGTCGTAAAACCTTAACTTGAGGTATCCCGTGCAACTATTGCATCGTATTCTCATTTAGTTCAACATTTCCTTAGTCATGGTTTTAGACATAGCAATCACGCACACGAAAAAGAGTTACGTTATAGAAGTCATAAGCGTAGTGAATTTTATTAAAACAAGACCATTAAGTAATAGACTTTTTATGTTGTTATGTAATTAAATGGGCAGCAATCACGAAGGTCGTCAATAACATACCAATATTCATTGGTTATCTCGTGGAAGAGTATTTGGTAAACACAGCGATCGATGCTCTTCTTATTTTCGGATCTACACACTTATGTGAAGTTACTTTTTCTGCAATGACGGATGTCAAAAATAAGGCTGCACTTGGAGTCAGACTGAAGAATTGCTGTTTCACAGAAACCAAAATTTTCTGAAATTATGCAGGGCATTCAGTCACACCCTTTGCATTAAAGATCGTAACTGTTCAATATAATTATTATTCAGATATCGAATTTAACTATTTTCATTTTAATTGGGTTTGAATAATCATTTAATCGAAATTTCATGACTTTTGTGTAATTCAAATTTAGTCATTTCCTTGGAATTAACTGTGTCAGAAGAAGGATCTACGTAGCTGTGTAACAATTTCAGAAATTAAATTTTGCGGAAATTGTGCAAGTTTTTTTAAGTTTATTTAATTATGTACATAGCTGTGTTAATGTTATACGTATATATACGTATATATAATCTTTATAATATATGTATGTTTAGCATATATACACACACAAGGGGTGCGCGGTAAGTGGTTTTCGCCAATGCAGGGGTGCGTCATGAAAAAAAAAATTAAGACCACTGATCTAGATTATCCTGGGATTCTTGTTTTCAGCTACAGACAGAACAATAGCTTTCTGTGAGGTCAGGGTACACACATCGCACGTACCCATTCCTGAACCTTTGGAATTCTACTCTAAATTGCGCTTCTCCTTTTCTTCGCAGTGTTAAATCTACTGGTCAAATTAAACAACACCGCTCGTTTATGAATAAAGTTTTGTTGTACATACTGTAGATAGCACTAGAAAAGTTAGAAGTGAAATTGACTGGACACTAGTTTCCAAAAGTGCATTTTGTTAGAGCATTTAAAAACAAGTTAGTAAAATCCTGAAATGCATAGATTATAATACGCTTTCCAACATGCCGGAAATCATTACTCAAGCTTTGAGGATAATGGCTGTTAAATAAATATCGCTCCTGTGTCCTGACCTTTGACCCCATTTCGATTATATTGAACAGAACCGATTCAGTGTACCTCCAGAACAACATGATAAAGTTTTGTCGCAATCGAAGCATTTTTAGTCAAGTTATGAGGATAACGGCTGTGGAGTAAATCTCGCTCCTGTGTCCTGACCATCAACCCCATTTCGATGATATTCAGCAGAACCGGTTCAGTGTACTTCTGGAACAACATAATAAAGTTTTGTCGCAATCGAAGCATTTTTACATAAGTTATGACACATAAGAGCAATGGAATATATCCCGCTCCTATGTCCTGAACTTTGACCCCATTTCGTACATTTTCAATAAAATTTGACCCCAGGTGATCTCCTACCACATACTAAAATTTCATCGAAATTGAATCATTTTTACGCAAGTTTATGACGCATAGGGGCAATGGAATGGATCCCGATCCTATGTCGTGACGTTTAACCCCATTTCGTCCATTTTCAATATGGTTCGTCCCTAGGTGGTCCCTACCAGATACTAAAATTTCATCGAAATTGAACCATTTTTACGCGAGTTTTCCTGCGGACGGACAAAGCTGGAGCATATACGCTTTTTCAACCTATGGTTGGGAAGCGTAAAAAATGAATGACTGCAGCAAAAAAAAAAAAAAAAAAAAGCGGAAAAGATTTTTAGTCAGTGAAAAAATGGACATTTTGTCGCACCTTGATGCGAACCCAAGATCACAGACTGCTGTAGCAGAGAAACTCGGAATTTTCAATTCAACGTTGTGTATTATAGCGAAAAGTAGGAAAGAAATTGAAAGCTGTGCATCAAAGTGGGGGCATTTTTCGAGTAACAGGAAATCTATGAAAGCATCGCCCCTGAGTGAGTTGGCAAACTCTCTTGTCACTTGCTTCCAACAAACTCGAGCTAGTAATTTGCTTATTAATGGATCACTTCTGAAGGAAAAAGCAGTTCATCTTGCCCAGCGACTTCAAATAAAGAATTCACAGCATCTAATGGATGGATTGATCACTTTAAGCAAAGACATAACGTGATCACTTAAGCTTCCGCCGGATAGAGTTATGTCTCTATCCGGTGGAAGCCAATGTGTTGATCCCGTGACGGCAGTGGAAAAACTGAACAGCTGCCAGAAATTATTGAAGGGTACATGCTGTGTGACACTTTTAATGCTGATGAAACTGGACTGTTTCATAACCTACAGCCAAATAAAACACTGTGTTTTCGAAATGACACCTGCCATGGAGGAAAGAAATCAAAAGACAGAATCACTGTTCTTCTATAGCTGCGAATGCAGACGTGTCGGAAAAATTGCAGCCATTATTTATACGCAAATCTTCTAAACCACGCTCCTTCAAAAATGCGAAATCTTTGTCCACCAAATATGAAGCAAATAAAAAGTTGTGGGTTACCACAGCTTTATTCAAAAATTATGTACAAGCCTTGGATACTCAGATGCATGCAAAAAGCAGAAAAATCGTCTTATTCATTTATCAGTGTGCTGCGCACCCAAAGGTAAACAATCTGAAAATGTTCAAGTCAATTTTTTCTCAGCAAATTGTACTACTGAATTGCAACCGCTGGATCTGGGTGTCACTAGGTCTTTTTAAGCCCGTTATCGAAAGCTCCTCGTGCGAAAAGTACTTTCTGTTATCGATGCAAAGGATGATGCATCTAAAGTTAAAGTTAACCATCTCGATGCAATGCATTTCGTGCGGCAGTCGTGGAATGTAGTTATGACAGGTACCATTAAAACCTGCTTTAACAAAGTAGGCTTCTCAGGTTGTGAACAAGAAGAAAGTGGGTCCAATACCGAAAATCCTGCTGATAATTTTGTGGATGCCGATCTTGCAGAATGGAATGAAATTGCTTCATCAGGTATTGTATTTTCCGATTGTGGTGATTATGACGCAAATGTGCATACCTGCTAGTATTAAAAGAAATCCGTCTTGTTGCACGATGATATTTATTCAGCTAAAAAATGAAATCTATATACAGTTTAAAAACACATGAGCACTTTCGGTGTGACATTGACACCTTCATCAGATGTAATTTCACCATGTGGCTACATGCTGGTCTTAAGTACGTGGAGTAGATGCATCATGGGAAAGGTAATGTCAATGTCACATGATATACCAGATAACAAGACAATCAAAAAAAAAAAAAAAAAAAAAAGGCATAGTTAGCCAATGATCACTTAACAGAAGCAATTGCTATTGTGCTGTCCTTCCCAACAAGATTGCTCCAAGGTTCAGGTAAAACATAAGGATAATAGTCATTACAGCAACGTGTATTATAAGCCGAAATATGGAGGCTTTCTGCAAATAACAAGGAATAAACAGAGTTAGGTGTGTTTATGATTTTAGCGTTGTCCCAGTCTGGGATGGAATTTCCAGCACTTATGGTTCTTGCAAAAGAGGTGCTTTGGTGATTCATTTTTAGATCATATCTGTGTTCATTTAATCTCAAATCCAAATTTCTTTTGGTAGAACCCACATAATGATTGTTTAGTTCACCAGAGATAGTGTCAAGCATAGGAATAACATACACATCCCATTTTTTCCCTTTGTCAATTTTGTCACGATCATTGCGGATAATGGTATATAGATTGCATGATCGTATTCCAAATTGTATTTTATGACGAGAACATATGTTGGTAAGGAGGTTTACAATATGTGGATTAAAATCAACAGATCCAACATACTTTTTAGGCACTTGCTCACTAATTAAAGCAGTTGACATAGAAAACCGTACTTTATTGTGCACTCCCTTAACAACGTTGTCCGGGTAACCATGGTTTTTAGCGAGGGATGATATCCATTGTAGTTCTTGAGCTCTGGCGAAATGGCTAGAAGAATGTGAATATGCTCTTCTAAATAGCAAGTGCAGAGCAGAAATTTTATGCTGAAAAATGTGAGCAGAATTGTACGGAATTAGAGTGGGTGTGGAAGTAGGTTTTCGATAAACGGCAAAAGACAGGGAATTGTCAGAAGGGGTACGAGTAATTTGAAAGTCAAGATAAGGTAAGACGAAATTATTTTCAAGTTCTATCGTGAGTTTGATGGAGGGGTATTGAGCAGACATAGCGTTGACAAACTGCTGTAACTGATTTATGGTATATGGCCAAATTACCAAGATGTCATCAACGTAACGGATATAGAGACTAGGTTTTTGTGGGAATTCTTGTATGACTTTATTTTCAATATGCTGTAGAAGAATTTCTGCTAAGACTGCGGATAAAGGTGAACCCATGGCTGTCCCGTCGGTTTGTTGGTAAAATATGTTCTGAAATTTGAAAAATGAACGCTTTTTAATGAGATGAAGAGCATTCATTATGAAAGCAATATCATTGGCAGGAATGTCAGAATCAATGAGCAAAGCCTGAATCAACTGAAATGTAGCTTCCATAGGTACATTCGTGTATAACGAAAGTACATCTAGGGACGCCAAAAAATAGGAATTTGGTAGTGGCTGAATTAACTTTAACCTATCAATAGCTTGTGTGGTGCTCTTTATTGAGTAGGAAGAATTCACTGTAAATTTGGTGAGATAACTTGCCAAAGCTTTTTCCAAAGGTCGGGTGGGGGCAATGTAACCTGATACAAGAGGGCGAATAGGGTGCCCTTCCTTGTGTAGTTTTAATCTACCAAATGAACCAAAATTCTACCAAAAGAAATTTGGATTTGAGATTAAATGAACACAGATATGATCTAAAAATGAATCACCAAAGCACCTCTTTTGCAAGAACCATAAGTGCTGGAAATTCCATCCCAGACTGGGACAACGCTAAAATCATAAACACACCTAACTGTTTATTCCTTGTTATTTGCAGAAAGCCTCTATATTTCGGCTTATAATACACGTTGCTGTAATGACTATTATCCTTATGTTTTACCTGAACCTTGGAGCAATCTTGTTGGGAAAGGACAGCACAATAGCAATTGCTTCTGTTAAGTGATCATTGGCTAACTATGCCTTTTTTTTTTTTTTTTTTTTTTTTTGATTGTCTTGTTATCTGGTATAACATGTGACATTGACATTACCTTTCCCATGATGCATCTACTCCACGTACTTAAGACCAGCATGTAGCCACATGGTGAAATTACATCTGATGAAGGTGTCAATGTGACACCGAAAGTGCTCATGTGTTTTTAAACTGTATATAGATTTCATTTTTTAGCTGAATAAATATCATCGTGCAACAAGACGGATTTCTTTTAATACTAGTATTCATGCACGAATTATAGTGTCTACCGTGCATACCTGCCAAATGCAATCCCTTGATAATGTTTTGGATGAACAGATCGGATTAAATGCATCAGCGTCTAACGAAGAAGATGAAGGAAAACTGGAAGTCAGCTGCTTTAGTGGTGCTGCTAACGGTATAGAATATGCTAAAAACTACTTGATGCACTTCGATATTAATGATGACGTTTTTCATGCACTTCATGAAATTGAAGTTGCAATTTACAAAGCTAAACTTTCAGAAAAAATAAGCAATCTTCCTAAAGCATTTCTTTTCTACAGCGTAAAAAGGTAACCAACGCATATTGTGTTTTTACAAGTTAATTGAAGCTGCAATTTATAAAGCTAAACGTTCAGAAAAAATAAGCAATCTTCCTGAATCATTTCTTTTCTACAGTTTAAAAGGTAATCAACGCATATTGTGTTTTTACAAGTTAATTAATACTAATTTATGTTCTGTTTCATGCAGTTTATAATACTGAAATCGTTATTTAACAAGCTAAATGCTCGGGAAAAAATCAACTGTCATAGTTCTCTCGTAATTTTAAAGTACCCTTAAATTTTGATGCTACATGTTGAAGTCTAATATCTACGAGTTATGTATTTAATATGCAAAATAAATGTGCACGTATTATAACCTTTTTGACAATAAATTTCGTAAGTAAAAGTACTATACTAATTTAAATTTCACTGAAAGAAAGAGAACTTAGCTGCTTACGAATCCCGTTATGAACACTAGTCTAAGTTGAATGTTTCATTCGAAAGGCTTCCTCGATCTAGCGAATTCCGCGATTTTAGTTCGTTAAATCGAGGTTTGATCACATATGGTACCATACCTTTTGTTCAGAAATTTATTTAGTAATTAATTGAAAATTGAAAATATCAAGAGTTCAAAAGGTAAAATTCATCTGAAATTGAGTTCCTCGTTTTTTGTTTTTTTTTTATACAGTTATTTATAATAATCACACAAAATGTATTTTTCTAATTTTTCCCCCTTTTGATGGTTTTTCTAGGTTTTGAGGTCTGTGTAAAGAACTTGACTGTTTACGGAGTATATCTGAACTGCAATAAAATTAAAGAACTAGAAAAAATTATAGATCAAAACGCCGGAGGAGAGAGTTCTGGCTCGCATCAAGATGTAGATTGCGGCCGAAAAACAGCTTTGAATATGATGGACTTTGTGGATGCTGGAAAAACTATAGTGCAAGTTGTGCTGAAGTGTGTGAACCTCGATGTCAGCGATCCGATACCCGAGGTAAAAGCTCCTGCCGGTCCGGGAAAATAACATGGTAAAAGAAAGTTGAGTTTTCAGATGGCCTTTCTGATCCCTTCGAATTTATTTCATCAAGAAAAATGACCACCTGCACCTGTTGTGGTTTTTTTCCCGCGACATTCGGCTTGTCGCAATAGCGAATCACAGTGATTCTCTGATTCCAAAGTTGTAATTAAAATAAAGTTACCCACCTCTTTTCGACTTCTACACTCTTTCAATATTCATCAAACCTCTCACCTCGTGTGGAAGCAATGTATTTCCTTTCTCTGTCATTTGCAGCATTACATAAATTTTGGAATTAAATTATTCAATATATGCAGTTTGAACTAAAAGGCATGTATGTGTTTCTCTTCCTGATTAAAAAGCACGATTTTTTCAACCCAATGACTACTAAACCAAGTACAAAAAAAAAAACGTTTCAGAAAAAAATAAGCAATCTTCCTAAAACATTTCTTTTCTACAGTGTAAAAAGGTAATCAACGCATATTGTGTTTTTACAAGTTAATTAATACTAACTGATGTTCTGTTTCACGCAGTTTATAATACTGAAATCGGTATTTAAGAAGCTAATCGCTCGAGAAAAAATTAACTATCGTAGTTCTCTCGTAATTTTAAAGTACCCTTAAATTTTGATGCTACATGTTGAAGTCTAATATCTACGAATTATGTATTTAATATGCAAAATAAATGTGCACGTATTGACAATACCTTTGACAATATTGACGTACCTTTTTTTGACAATAAATTTCGTAAGTACTATACTAATTTAAATTTCACTGAAAGAAAGAGAACTTAGCTGCTTACGAATCCCGTTATGAACACTAGTCTAAGTTCAATGTTTCATTCGAAAGGCTTCCTCGATCTAGCGGAATTCCGCGATTTTAGTTCGTTAAATCGAGGTTTGACCACATATGGTACCATACCTTTTGTTTAGAAATTTATTTAATAATTGAAAATTGAAAATATCAACAGTTCAAATGTAAACTTCTTCTGAAATTGAGTTCCTCGGGTGTGTTTTTTTTTGTTTTTTTTATTTTGTATTGTTTTTTTTTAAGATGCAGGTGCTTATAATAACCACGCAAAATGTATTTTTCTAATTTTTTCCCCTTTACGATGGTTTTTAAAGCTTTTGAGTTCTGTGTAAAGAACATGACTGCTTACGGAGTGTATCTGAACTGCAATAAAAATTAAAGACCTAGAAAAAAATTCTAGATCAAAAAGCCGGAGGACAAAGTTCTGGCTCGCATCAAGATGTAGACTGCGGCCGAAAAACGGCTTTGAATATGATGGACTTTGTGGATAATAGAAAAACTATAGTGCAAGTTGTGTTGAAGTGTGTGAACCTCGATGTCGGCGATCCGATACCCGAGGTAGAAGCTTCTGCCGGTCCGGGAAAATAACATGGTAAAAAAAAGCGGAGTTTTCAGATGGCCTTTCTGATCCCTTCGCAGTTATTTCATCAAGAAAAGTGACCACCTGCACCTGTTGTGGTTCTTTCACACCACGACATTCGGCTTGTCGCAATAGCGAATCACCGTGACTTTCTGATTCCAAAGTTGTAATTAAAATAAAGTTACCCACCTCTTTTCGACTTCTACACTTTTTCAACATTCATCAAACCTCTCACCTCGTGTGGAAGCAATGTATATCCACTTTCACTTTCGTTTGCAGCATTACTGTAAGGCTGACAAAATCTACAGTCCTTCAACATTCATCAAACCTCTCACCTCGTGTTGAAGCAATATATATCTCCTTTCTTTTTTGTTTGCAGCATTACTGTAAGGCTGAGAAAATCTACACTCTTTCAACATTCATCAAACCTCTCACCTCGTGTGGAAGCAATGTATATCCACTTTCACTTTCGTTTGCAGCATTACTGTAAGGCTGACAAAATCTACACTCCTTCAACATTCATCAAACCTCTCACCTCGTGTTGAAGCAATGTATATCTCCTTTCTTTTTTGTTTGCAGCATTACTGTAAGGCTGAGAAAATCTACACTCTTTCAACATTCATCAAACCTCTCACCTCGTGTGGAAGCAATGTATATCCACTTTCACTTTCGTTTGCAGCATTACTGTAAGGCTGACAAAATCTACACTCCTTCAACATTCATCAAACCTCTCACCTCGTGTTGAAGCAATGTATATCTCCTTTCTTTTTTGTTTGCAGCATTACTGTAAGGCTGAGAAAATCTACACTCTTTCAACATTCATCAAACCTCTCACCTCGTGTGGAAGCAATGTATATCCACTTTCACTTTCGTTTGCAGCATTACTGTAAGGCTGACAAAATCTACACTCTTTCAACATTCATCAAACCTCTCACCTCGTGTTGAAGCAATGTATATCTCCTTTCTTTTTTGTTTGCAGCATTACTGTAAGGCTGAGAAAATCTACACTCTTTCAACATTCATCAAACCTCTCACCTCGTGTGGAAGCAATGTATATCCACTTTCACTTTCGTTTGCAGCCTTACTGTAAGGCTGACAAAATCTACACTCCTTCAACATTCATCAAACCTCTCACCTCGTGTGGAAGCAATGTATATTCCCTTTCTCTTTCATTTGTAGCCTTACTGTAAGGCTGACAAAATCTACACTCTATCAACATTCATCAAATCTCTCACGTCGTGTGGAAGCAATGTATTATATATATTCCCTGTCTTTTTCGTTTGCAGCATTACTGTAAAACTGACAAAATCTACACTCTTTCAACATTCATCAAACCTCTCACCTCGTGTGGAAGCAATGTATATCTCCTTTCTTTTTTTGTTTGCAGCATTACTGTAAGGCTAACAAAATCTACACTCTTTCAACATTCATCAAACCTCTCACCTCGTGTGGAAGCAATGTATTTCCTTTCTGTTTGATTTGCAGAATTACTGTGAGACTGACAAAATTGGAATTAAATTATTTCAATGGATGCAGTTTTAACTAAAAGACATGTAAGTGTTTCTCTTCCAGATTAAGAATTACGAATTTTTCAACCCAGTGACTACTAAGACAAATACATAAAAAAAAACATTTCAGTGGAAAAAGCAAAAATTCTCGAGACTTTTTTTTTTTTTTTTTTTTTTTTGGTTTTGACGGACCTTTTAAGCATTGAAAGTTGCTATGAGAAATCATCTCCTCCTAATTTAGATCTTCTGATTCCGAAAAGGGAACACACAACTAACGTCGTAGGATAAACACACTACCCATGACTCACCTGTGACCCGACTTTGGCTCAGCATGAACTATTAGCCAGAAACCATCGCCTCTGACCAGTGAACCACCGGAGCCGCTTAACGAAATCATTGCTGCTACATTAGTTCACCTCAGGTACTGATAACAATAGCAACAGCATTTGACTCCATGTTCAGCTAGAAATCTACATCGAGTTTTGAATATCTAATCATGAAAACTACGATATAACCTTGCTTGCAAAACTATGCAAGGAGCTGAGCTTAGCATATCTGTGTCTTACATTCCAGCAATATTGAGCTTAACGCGTTTGCGCATAATATCTAAATACACTCATTGTCATAAAAATTCGCGCACCAAGTAGGAGGCGTCGGATTGAAATGAGATTTTAGTAGTGAGATGGTACATACGGAGGACAGAAGTGATTACAATATCACAGCCTCAGGACGATTTCCCACTGATATAAGTTACACATTCCGGTCAGCGTTAGAACCGCGTCAGACCGCCTCGTGCTCAGATACATGCGGTGATGCGGTCCGGCATGGAGTCAAAGAGACGCCGTATGTTATCCTGGGACAGATTGGCCTTCGCTTCTTGCAACTGACGCACTAAATCACGAACGCTGGGATACGGGAAAACTGACGTTTCATCTGGTCCTACACATGTTCGATGGGCGAGAGATCAGGCGATCTGGAATGCCACGAGAGCGTCGAAACATGACGTAGACAGTCCTGGGAAACTCGAGTCATGTGCGGACGGGCGTTATCTTGTTAGAAAATGACTCCGGGCCGCCCTACCAGTAAAGACAGTACATGGGGCAGCAGGATCTCATGTACGTAGCGCTGGGCTGTCAACGTCCCTCGGATCACTGCGAGGGAAGTCCGGCTGTCATATGCAATGGCTCCCCAGACCATCACACCTGCAGTTCGGGACGTGTGCCGCTGTACAGTGAGATTGGAATTGTAGCTCTCACCTGCGGTCTTCTACGCTCTGACACGGCGGTCGTCCGTTCCCATACAGAAGCGGGATACACTATACGTCGCCAGTCCGTAGCATTCCACGTTGCTCGCTGCTGACACCAATGCAATCGACGCCGACGATGGTCAGGTGTTAGTGGCAGAAAACGTAAGGGCCGTTGAGAGTGCAGATTCGCCTCTTCCAGGCGTCTGGAAATGGTCATGGCGGACACTGGAGTCCCTTTTACAGCCGCCACATGTCTCTGGATATTGGACAAGGACATCGTTTCATCTGTGCGTGCCGCTCTCACGATCCCAAGGTCTTCTCTGATGGTGGTGTGTCTGGGTGCCTTCCCTTGTGAATTGTTCCCAACACGATCGCACCGTACTGTCCGACCGGCACAATGGCGGCCGATTCGGCGAGTCGGCCTATCTCATCCCGACGATACGGTCTCGTTCAAACTCCGTCAGTTGTCCGTACGCAAATCTACGGCGGCTCCTCGGCATGTCTATCACTTAGGGATTTCACCTGACTCTTACCGTGCACTTCCGCACGAATGCGGAGTCAGAACACTTCCTGTGCTCAATCAGATGTAGAGGATTTTAGGAAGGGAGTGTCTGACCCCAGGTCTTAAACAACCCTTAGAAATTGCAAGCTAGGAGATTTATGTTAGAGTGCCCCATAGGAAAAAGACAGGGAAGCGAGGTAGAAAGGGGGAGGAAGACACCCTTATTTATTACCGGGGGCCCCGTACCCGGGGTCCGACGACTTAACGTGCCCATCCGACGCACGGCGGGTATTTAGTGGTTCGAGCGTTCGTACCTGCCTGAGATCGAACCTGAGGTTATCTCCATGGCAGTCACGAACGTTGACCACTAGGCCACCCGCGGCCCCACGAATGTGGAGTCCCCTGCACGGGGCCTTATAAGCTCCAAGGATTGCGATTGCAGCGCCGGTCTTGGACGCGCGGGCATGCGGAATCGCCCGCAAACTTTAATCATTTGCATGTCCGCCCTCCCCGTATCTATTTGCCGAGTTTCGCGTTAATCGCACGGTTTTTTTTTTTTTTTTTTTTGTTTTTTTTTTTTTGGTACTCGGATTTTTATGACAATGAGTGTATATTAGAAACATTGAACTTAATACACTCTTTGCCAAAAAAATACGAAACACCCAGAAGGAATTATCCAATCGAGATGAAAATTGATATGTGCAATGCAGATGATAGGAAAGGGAATGCCATTTAATTCAATTCAATTTATTTATTGATCTTCCTGTTACATAATAAGGTAATAATTGTAAACTGTTGCATATAAGCAAAAAGTAACAGCAAGGAAGATCGAGGAAAAGGCTTCGCCGAGAGCTGACTTAGCCTCGGTCTCCCTAGGTAGAAGTCAGGCCAAGAGAATTACATAATAGCAGCAGCAAGGTCAGGGGAGAAAAACTAAGAAATAAAGGGAAAAAATAATAACAGATGTAAATAAAACGTGTTAACTCAATTAGATGTCTAATTTTATATTCAATAGACAGTATATTAAGGCAAATAAAATATTAAGGTAATAAGAAACTGTTCTCTCCCCAATAGCCAGTCCCCATTATTATAGATTCCCCTTCCTCTGGTCATTCACCGAATCCCCGCCTGGTCTCGAATTCCCTCGCCTCGTCCCCACTGTCGATTATCCTTCTATTAACACAACCCATTCCCCATCCTGCATTATTGAATGAATGTTAACGTACTTACTAAGTAAGTAGTGCTTTAATTTTTTTTAACAACTGAAGTTATTAATAAGTGCTAATTCTGCAGGCAATAAAATCCAAAACTCTGGACCAGATAATTGAGACTTTGTTTAGTAGTTTGTGTTTTAGGTGTAGTAAGTCTCAGCCAAAGCCGTCTAGAGTACTAGCTTTGTCTCAGCAGAGCTTGATGTCGAATATTATATTATATGTAGCGGTATTAATTTATTCGGATAAGTTTGATGTTGTAACGCCACCTCTGGCTCGGATACAAGCGGCTATCCGGCGTGGCATAGACGCATAAAATTTACGGATACTGTCCTGAAGTATAGCATGCCAGATGATGTCCAAATTGCATGCCAGTTCGCCGACGTTCCGAGATTGGGGTAGTTGGCGTCCCATCATGTCCCAAGCATGTTCGATCGATGAGATGTCTGGCGATCGTCCATGGAAGTGTGTAGAAATTACGGAGGTAGGCCTGGAAGAGCCGTGCCGTGTGTGGCCGGGCATTATCCTGTTGAAAAATTGCTTGGTGATGCTGCCACAGGAATGGCAACACAAAAGGTCCTGGAATGTCGTCCACGCACCGTTGAGCGGTGAGAGTGTTACGGAGAACTACCAAGGGTGTCCGGCTATCATAGGAAATGGCTCCCTAGACAGTCACTCTCGGAATGCGAGCAGTGTGCCGTTCCACGGTTAAGGCAGTATACGTGCGCTGGCCGTCTCATCTCTGGGCATGTATGCGTTGGTCATCGGCGCCAAGTGCGAACCGTGATTCATCACTGAATACAACACGGCCCCACTGGACACCATCCCACGTTGATCGGGCCAGACACCACTGCAGCCTGTGATGGCGATGCTCGCTGGTCAGTGGTAGGAGGCGAAGTGGCCTCCTCGGATGTAGTGCCCGTCCCGCAAATCGTCTGGCAACGGCCCGGACGACCACTTCCCTACCTATAACCAACGCAATATGACCACGGATGGTTGAGAGCGACGAATTCGGTTCTGTTCGTGCGGCTCTCACAATCGCTCGATCCTCTCGTTCGGTCGTTGCCCTCGGCCGGCCACTGCCCGCGTACCGTTGGGTTGTACCCTCCTCGACCCATTGGCGCATCGTCCCATTGTCACGTCACTCCGAACCAAATGCCTGGCGATATCACGACTTGACCCCCAGCTGACCTCTCTCAGCTCAATTATGCGTCCTCTCTCAAACTCGCTCAATTGCTCGTATTGTTCACGTATCCTACGTCGAGGCATCCTCACTGTCCGTGGAGGTTAATGAAACAGCAACCGCTGTTACAATTATCCCTGCGTGCAAACTTTGCTCTTGTTATACCCTCCTCGATGCGCGGTTCCCATGCATTGTGGTGGACCACAATTTCGTCACTGCTCGTTATTTTGTAATAATTTAAATAGACAAAGTCATCGCTCTTTCCACGTTTTTCTTTAATTAACACACAGCAACCGAAAAATTGTATAACGACAAATTATTTTTTTATTTGGTTTTGAACGAACTCCAGATCTCTCAATAACTAGCCGAGTGCGTTCGCTTTACGCTACGCTGCTAACAATCCACGGCGCTATGTGTGTTTATCTGTCAGCATTTGACATCACAAATCCGTAGGGATGGGCTCAGCAACTGAGACGTCTACTTCTGGTGGGGCTTAACGGCACAAGCTATTTAATTAAAGCGAATAAATCCAAAGAGCGAGAGAAATGGTGAAAATCTTCCTTATACGTGGACACAATGTAAATAGACAATGACATCCCTTTTTTCACAGGTAAAAGTGATCGCCGAGCAGTATGGAAGCCCAGCTTTTACGTACACATTAACCAATCCAGAGTTCATGACGTAAGTTAACAGTGTTTAGCTGTTGCATAAGTCAGTACCTGATATTGGTGTACATTATTACATATCGATTGTGAAATAAATTATATGTTTAACAGTTTAATATGCAAAATAGCTGATGCGCGAATTAGTCCCATCCAGAGTTCCATAAATGTTGGAATAAGTTAATCTAGACAATTGGAATATTAAGGGGGCATCTTCATTACAACATTTTGCACCGTATGAATAGATTAAAAGATTTTCAGTGAATAATAAAGACCTTCTAGATTTAGAAGTGGCCAGAATCCTGATGTCTTCCTACATGGGATTGTGTGTTCCTGCATTCACAGTCCTAGACAGCACAGTTGATTCCATTCGACGTCGCACTGGTCGCGCAGTTGTCTAAGCGATGTCTTCTGACTATTTGTCCGAAAGGGGTCCGGGTTCGAATTCCGGTGAGGCATGGATGTTGTGTTTGTCTTACCGCCCTGACTCTCTCCCTTCCCTGGAACCAGTGGCCCTAAATTAGGGACGGGCGACTGCTTACAGCCCATTGAGTTGCTCACGGTGGTCGTTAAACCTCCAATAAAAAAAAAAAAGATTCTATTCGATTCTTAATTGTATGTGTCATGAAATTCTTGTGCGTGAAGCTCTTGCCGTGGAGCCAATATATACTAAATCCTCGCTTAAATTACCATATGCCTTCAATAGGACACAGTAAACACCGTGTATGTTATGCACAGTTACTGGATCACGATCCTTTTTTACTATAGGCAAAATGTACCTGGTACACACCCCGAAGTTAATGTGCTGTTTCTTACATGCATTTCTTAATATAGAGGACACTTCAGGTATGTACTCAATTGATCCGGCATATCGTGTTGTTGTGGTGTCTATCTGCAAAGTAGAAAATTCAGCCTGTAGCAACTTCCTAAAAATCTTATGAAGCAACTCCTTAGAATATCCATGGGCCTCAGCAACCTTATACATATGGTTCAGTTCCAACCTTCTAGAGTGGATAGTGGATAAAAGCTGGGTTTCCATACTGCTCGACGATCACTTTTACCTGAAGATGAAGCGCTACGAGCTTCGAAAGATCTAGCGTAGATATATTTTTGATGTATTAAAGTTTTTAACAACCATGTGATTTGATATCTAAATATGTTTAGCAATTTGAGCCTAACATAGCTGTGCCTAATATTTAGATGCGTTAGCAATATTGGGCTAACATCTAGATATATTAGCAATGTGGAGCCTAACATATCCTCTACTTAATATCTAGATATGTTAGCAATATATTGGGCCTAACATATCTGTGCTAAGTAGCTGGATGTGTTAGCAATATTCAGTTGGGATATATTTAGAAAGGCTAGGAATATTGAGCCTAACATATATGTGCTTAATACCTAGGTGAACAATTTGATCCAAAGTATCTGGTCACTTGCTTATCTACAAACTCCCTGTAATAGGAAAGGAATCCGTGTCGAGCTGGTCCAGTCTTTGCTGCTATTACAGCCTACACTCAGATGGTAAGGCGTCCTTCTAGATTTTAATACGTTGATTTGATCAAATGGTCCTTAATTGACTGCATTAGGAAGGTCTATCGTAGAGACGCTTCCATTGTGCTGTATTTCGGTGTCGGTAGGCGAGACAACACCTATTACGACAGGAAGAATTGTAACGTTCATGTATATATGGCTTACTGAACACTACATACAAGCAGTTCTTAAATACTTCACTTAAAGTGAAACAGGAGTCATTCGAAATAAAGTCCAAAGAAAAAGTTACAGATATTTTCCTTTATCCTTTCAGAACCTTATGAATACGGTTCATGCAGAAAGTTACTATTCAAACAAGCTTGAATTAATCACAATGATATTAAAACTTCAGTACTTTTTAACAAATGTCAGTAAGCAGAACACTTTTAACAGCGAACGCTAAACATATATATGTTTATATATAGCAACTCAACACGCAGACTCCAAATAGACACAACTTCAAGTAAACAACACCGCTTCCACTAGTATACGCACATGGCGTCAATGGACAGCAAAAGGTTCTACGCATCGTCGTGCAGGGTCTGGAGCTCGAAATCTCACCGACAGAGCGGGAAGACAGGCACCTGCACAGTATGGCAGTGCATGACGTCACGCACAACACCATCCACAACACTTACGCAGCAATGGAAGATGGTCACACATCTTCCGATGTCTGCTAGCACAGTTCGTCACCGACTGCCGCAGAGATGCCTCGTTGCTTGCCGTCCATTGCTGTGACTTCCCTTGACTCTAAACCATAGGCGCCAGCGATTGCAGTGGTGCAGCGAACGTCGAAACTGAAGTGCTGAATGGAAGCGTATTGTGCTTACGGACGAGTCCAGATTCAATCTAATGCATCACGACGGGCGAATCCTTGTTCGTACAGGTCCCACGCAAAGCTCGATGGTCTGGGACGCTACTGCGTTTTATTCACTCACTTGCCTACTACGCGTCACAGGCACATCGAACAACCAACGCTACATGACGGAAGTGTTGGAAGCTGAACGTTTATCCTTCCATCAGACGATCCGGGAGCCGTCTTCCAACAAGACAATGCCCGACCCCATGTTGCTCGCACTGTCCAAGACGTACTCTGTGTGCATCCGGTAGCTTGACTTCCCTGGCCTGCTCGCTCGCCAGATTTGTCGCCTTTAGAGAATGTCTGGGGTGTCATCGCGCAACGACTGGCTCGCATGGTCTCGCCGCCTGTTACAACAAACAAATTGTGGATGTGTGTAGAAGCAGAATAGAATGCAATACTGCAGACGACCATCCAAGCTCTGTTTCATTCGATCCCACGACGTGTGTGGTCGGTTTTCACCGCCCATGGTGGATTTACTTATTACTAATTTTTTGGCATTCCTCATGACGAACCGGTGTGTAATTGTTTGTGATTGTTTGCAGCTTATACCATACCTAATAACTCCTATGAATTTGATTGTGATTGCTTCTTTCTTGGTGTTACAATTTTTATTAACAGCAAAGTATAACAGCCCTAGTGGAAATATTTCTGTACTAACGACAGTAGCGCCATTTTGCTGCAAGCACAGAAACTTTTTTAACGCACGTTGTATACTGTATGTCTAACTATTTTGAAAACTAAGAAAAGCAATGCTTGGAGTGCTTTAAGATATGTTTTTTTTTTTTATTTATTACGTGCTTTTCCTGGAAATTTGTAGTTTTCTTCCGGAATTTTTCATCTGGTTTCAGATATGTTCTTCCAAACTTACGCATGATAATACGCATACAAAAGCCTTCAATTCCATCGAAATTATAGTTTGTTCTTAGGGATCCCGTGGGGGCCAACTTTCACTTAAAAGCTCGATGGGAAGAAATGGTTCATATCGAATGTGTTGAAAATGACTGAAATCGGATTAATACGCAGATTGCATGAGCGCGATCAATTCTTCCACAGATTTGTACGCCGTTAACTACTCTGAAACAAATCAGGTGGTTTCCCCCTAAAAGGTGTATTTCTCGTTTCTAGCAATTAAAGTTTCCCCCTTTTTATGGCCGCAATATATGGCATTGGAGGAAGCGAATGCCTTATATTGCGGCCATAAAAAGGCTCGACTTCAATGGTTTCCTCTGAAGGGCCGCTGGTGGCCTAGTGGTCAACGTTCGTGGCTGCCACGGAGACCTCAGGTTCGATTCCAGAAGGTGCGAACCAATAAATATCCGCCGTGTGTCTGGTGGGCACGTTAAGCCGTCGAGCCCCGGGTAGATGCCCCCGGTAATAAATAAGGGCGTCTTCCTCTCCCTTTCTACCTCGCTTTTGTGTCACTTTCCTATCGGGCACTCTAGCCCAAATCTTCTAGCTTCCTATTTCTAAGGGTTGTTTAAGACCTGGGGTCAGACACTCCCTAAAATCCTCTACATATGAGATGATCGGTTCTCTCTGAAGTAGGCCCCGGAAGTGCATTGCCCATGGCTCCCTGTTTCATACGATGACTTGGTTTACCAGATGAGTGTCGATGCGCTGGTGGTAAATCAATAAAAGACGAATGATATTTGATGCCCCATGACACCAGGCTCCGTCTGAAATTTCGTCTCCCCATTTTACCACTGCTAATGACCCCAAAATAAGGCATAACGGGAAAAGGCAAAGCGGGAAGATACCGCAGGGAGGTGTATGTGGATTGAAGCTGAAAATGTCTCGCCGGCACCGTTGTACACAGCGACATGAAAAAATGTTTACTCTTAGTGAGTCACTGCCTTGAAATCTGTTCGTCTATATATATACATATAGGATTTCCGTTTATTCAGATAGACTACTTATAATGACAAATCTGCCTCACAGATGGCGGCACAGTACGTTCTACACACCTAAGCACTAGTTGCAGATAAGAGATGACGCCCAAAGCAGAGAGCGGAAGAGTGGAGAGATGAAGTGAAGTTGGTCGTTGGTCGCGGTTGTTCGTTGGGTAGAATGATTCCATTTAAGTTGTTAATTATTGTCTAGTGTTACTTGTGTTGTGTGTTCGAATCAAGTGCTAAGAATATGATGGCTGTTCACTGTAGTAGTGCAAGATTGAATTGCCCTAGACGTCACGAGTTCTACAAGAAAAAGTGGGGACCCGTCCCGGGTTTGATTCCAAGAAGAAACGAAAAGTTCTAAGTCGGCCATGTTGTTCTGTGTCGCTCTGACACGTACGGAGTTCTATAAGTCGGCCATGTTGTTCTGTGTCGCTCTGACACGTACGGAGTTCTAAGTCGGCCATGTTGCTTCCAGGGTGACAACCCTGGCACGTACAGATTTGTTCCTATTTTTTGAGTCGCCTTGACATGTACGGATTCGTTCAGTTTTCCGAGGAGTCACACAGGCTCGACGGTTATAGCGAGCGTTCTGCTAGAGTGCAAATATAATATTTCAGTGGGGCAATTTTGCCCGAGAGATTCAAGTTTTGGTAGGGAAATATTACCCGGAACGCTAGTGTTGTGCGTGGATACTTTCGATCTTCGTTCAAGACCGTAGGTGTTTTTTTATTAACAATGGTGATCAAATGATCATATGTAGAGGATTTTAGGAAGGAAGTGTCTGACCCCAGGTCTTAAACAACCCTTAGAAATTGGAAACTGCGAGATTTGGGCTAGAGCGCCCGATAGGAAAGTGACACGGAAGTGAAGTAGAAAGGGGGGGAGACGCCCTTATTTATTACCGGGGGTCAGTACCCGGGGTCCGACGGCTTAACGTGCCCATCCGACGCACGGCGGATATTTAGTGGATCGAGCGTTCGTACCTGCCTGGGATGGAGCATGAGGCCCTTTCCGTGGCAGTCACGAACGTTGCCCACTAGGCCACCAGCGTCCCTTTAACAATGGTGAAAATAACTTCCGATTTTTCTCTATATATTTTTAAATATTCTAGTGGATACGTTTCAATTGGACTATGAAGGAGATTTCAGGTTAGTCGAAGTGAAAATTAATTAGTGAATTTTGACTTCAACGAATGACCAAGTGTTTAATTATCTGTTTCGCAATGTTGGTGTAAGAATCCATGTGTGCAAGTCCCTAATTAACTGAATACGCCTTACACTGCACTTTTGTATGTGGTAAATTTGACTATATATGCATTTTCCAGTCCGGTGATTTGTAGACTTAGAAGATAACTAAGAATGGCGTATCTAGCGAAAGGTCTTAAAGAGGACTTTAAAATACTGGCTTATAGAAACACCGCCAGACTGCAAAATTATAATTATAATGAAGAGTTTTGCAGGGAGATGTTAATCACGATCATAAATGCAAGGAAAGATGCCATTGAATAAAAGCGAAGGAGAGACGAAACGGAACTTGAACTTGCGAAAATAAGAGTCGAGGCTAAATCTAGACAAGGGTTCAGGTTGAAAATACCAAAACTCCGAGACTTTAAAAACTTAATTCAGAAATTTGATATGGGAGACGATATAAGGCTGTACCCTGTGCATTTTGAGTGGCAAGCCCGTCGTGCGTCATTACCGCAGAAGAAATGGGTCACTCATCGTTTGAGACTCCTCCCCCACGAAATAAATCAGCTGATTGCTTGTGAGTCAGAGGAAAAAGTCGAGAGTTATGACCACGTGAAGGAGCTGTTGCTAAAAAGGTTCAAGTTTTTTTTTCTTTTTTGATTGGAGATTTAACGACCACCGTGAGCAACTCAATGGGTTATAAGCAGTCGCCCGTCCCTAATTTAGGGTCACTGGTTCCAGGGAAGGGAGAGAGCCAGTGCCGTAAGACAAACACAACAGCCATGCCTCACCGGCATTCGAACCCGGACCCCTTTCGGACGAATGATCAGAAGCCATGGCTTAGACCACTGCGCCACCGGGGCGGAAAGTTCAAGTTAACTCCTGAAAGGTTTCGTCAGTTATTTGCTTCGCATCAGAAGAAACAGGCCGGTACCTGGCGGAACTTTTATCATGAGTTATTTACGTATTTTTATGGTTGGATTTCGGCCTAAAAAATAACAACTTTTGAACAATTGAAGGATTTGATCATCACTGATCAAATTAAAAAACGAACTCCAGTAGATTTTAGATTTTATTTGGACGAATGGAGCAACATTGTCTCTCTCATAGAATTATCCAAAAAGCTGGATGATTATGAAAGTGTTAAAAGGCCCGCGAAAACAGCATTTGGTGTAGAGCATGAACGACCAAAGTTCCCAAAACCGCCCTTTCGTGGTTTTCCAGAGATGTTCAACGAAAACGAAGATATGAAAAGCAAAGTTGTTGGAAGACAGATCTCTGGAGGCAGACAGGCTGAGAAGTTCCAGAGACGAGGTCCAACAAGTTGTTAGGAGTGTGGGAACAGAGGGCCCGTTGCCCTGAACTCACCAGAAACGACAGTGGTCCGTCAGCAAACAGAGGCAGTGAGAAGGAAAAGGCACTGGACGCCCACATTACACGAGCGCGTAACGAGATTGTGAATGAGAAGGTCCGAACCAAAGAGACGACATTGAATAATTTGACTGTTGTTGCATTTATCGACACAGGTAGTTCAGTATCCCTTCTACGTGATGTACAAGGTTTGTCGGGAAAATAATGAGACCACTTTTCCTGGGCCAATCAGAAGGGCCGGAGTATCCGGGCGTGACGGTAGTGGGGTATGTTAGGTAAACGGTCGATGTCTCGTCAGTTGGCTCTGAGCTTTTAGAGTGAGGATCGCTTGCGAAGTGGACAGCTGTGTCCGCGTCACGTAACGGTCAAAATGCCGCCCCGGTGGCGCAGTGGTCTAAGCGATGGCCTCTGATCATTCGTCCGAAAGGGGTTCGGGTTCGAATCCCGGTGAGGCATGGATGTCGTGCTTGTCTTACGGCACTGGCTCTCTCCTTTCCCTGGAACCAGTGACCCTAAATTAGGGACGGGCGACTGCTTACAGCCCATTGAGTTGCTCACGGTGGTCGTTAAACCCCCAATAAAAAACAAAACAAAAAAAAACGGTCAAAATGCAGAAGAGTGTCGAACAGCGATACGCGGTAAAGTTCTGTGTTAAACTTGTAAAATCCGCGACCGAGACGTTTGCTATGATACAGAAAGCCTACGGGAAGGATGCTTTATCGAAAGAACAAGTGTTTCGGTGGCACAAAACGTTCACAGAGGGAAGAGAGAACGTCGAGGATGAGCCACGCCCAGGGCACCCTTCAACGTCTCACACTTTGGACAATGTGGAAAAGGTAAAAGCGGTTTTGGACTCTGACCTGACGTCTGAGTGTTAGATTGGTATCAGAGCACGTGGGACTAGCGAAATCGATTGTGCATGAAATCATCACGCAAGAATTGCAGATGCGGAAAGTTTGCGCCAAATTTGTTCCTAAGGTTTTGACCGAACCGTGTGAGGAGTGAACCTGGTTCTTTGGAGAAAGTGATAACAGGGGATGAAACGTGGGTCTTTGAGTACGATCCGGAGACGAAAAGACAGAGCTCAGAGTGGCACATCCCCGAATCTCCTCGACCAAAGAAGGCTTGAATGTGCAAATCGAAGATGAAATCGATGCTCATTGTCTTTGACTGTAAAGGTGTTGTCCATAAGGAGTTCGTACCACCCTGTCAACGCTGTAATTTACGTGGAAGTGCTTCAACGGCTGAAGAAGAGTTGCGCGCGTCCACCCGGAGATCACCAACACTTGGGTACTTCTCTACGATAATGCGCAGAGCCATGCGTCACTGAGAGTGACTGGCGAAACATAACGTGGTAACGCTGCCCCAACCTCCCTACAGCCCTGCTGACTTCTTTTTGATTCCCCGGCTCAAATCCAGCCTGAAAGGACACCATTTTGGGACTGTTACAAACGTGTAAACTGCCGCAACGAGTGCTTTGAAAGCGATCCCTGTTCCCGACAAGCTACACGGCGTGGCAGAACCGCTGGCAGCGGTGTATTTATGTTCAAGGATTTTATTTCGAGGAATTTTAATGTTATGTAAGTATAACTTTAATTAAACGTCTGTTATTGAAGGAGTCTCATTACTTTCCGGACAGACCTTGTATATAAACAAGTTGCTGGCCTTCCGAAGCTGGCGAACAAACCCCTGGTTCACCGAGAAAAACGTTTTGTTAATTCAACAAAAAATTTTGTCGGTATACAGTCAATAATTTTTTTTTTTTTTTTTTCGAATTTGCAAAATTATTTTGTTGAAAATTGTTGATTTAACAAAATTTATTGTTATCACGACAAAACGTTTTGTTCATTTAACAAAATGATTAGATCGATTTTTGGGAATTTGTTTGACCCAACAAAACATATTGTTATCATGACACAATAAGTTTTGTTGCTATAACAATGTTTTGTTGCAGCAACAAAACATTTTGTCGTGATAACAATATGTTTTGTTGGATCAAACAAATTCCCCCAAATCGACCTAATCACTTTGTTAAATGAACAAAACGTTTTGTCGTGATAACAATAAATTTTGTTAAATCAACAATAATTTTCAACAAAATAATTTTGCAAATTCAACGAAAAAGTTTTATCCGGAATAGGAGCGTCGCAGGTTTGGACTAAGCAGGGGCGGATTGGCCCACCAAAACACCGGGACATTTCCCGGTGGGGCCCTTCCGTGTATATTGTCTCTTTCTTAAAAATATTTTCAGTTCAGTTGTTTTAAACACACAACTAAACCACTTTTTTTAAACGAAATACACATAATGTAATTACAACAAGCGGGGGGGCTTCTATTTTGAATTAGGGGAAAAAAACTCGCCAGGCAACTGCTGGAATCCCAACAACAATAGATGGGCCACGTGTGCTTGCGAACTTCTGGGTTCACATAGTAGCTGAGGAACGAGAATGTATGTTGCGGGAGGGCGGTGGTGTGTACAAGGCGTTCTATATATTTCCTATGGAAGGGTGGGGGGTTAGTTGATTTTATTCCCATTGGTTGTAGGAGGCATTAGTGCTGTGCTCATAAGAGCTGAGTTCGGGTTAAACTTTAAGAGCCCGAATTTTATATTGCAAAATAGAGCCCGGGCTTCGAATGAGCCCGAAAACTATGATTCATCTGTTTAGGCATTAAAAAAATTTCCTCTTTCAAACTTCCACTCCTTTCTCCCCGTGCAATTAACCGATGTCTCTCTCACCTGAGGAGTGGGGAAGGGATGTCTATCTATTTCTATAGTTTCTTGGACCATTCATTTCATCCTGAAATGTTTCAATGTTTCGAGGGGGCCCGGCATCAGGAAAAATCGGAAGGCACAACAATCTAAGTATGTTAACAGCATTGGGGTGGGGGGATGAACAGGGCTAATTTTTTTTCACTACTTTAGTTAAAGTAGTGAAAATACTCACCAATCATGAAAGAAATACGGGATTACGCCATATAATACAAATTTTGAAGATGACAATCCGATTTTTGGCGTAAATGTGACAAGGATGGTAAGTCAGATAATATTTGAAAACTTGAAAATTTTCATCGTCCTGGAGTGGGACACGAATCCGCGTCTCCCAGAAAACGCCTAGGTATGCTAACCACTACACCACCCAGAACGATCAAGTTTCAAGTTTCCGATCAATTTGAATTTAACCATCACAGGATTCGCTAGTCGAAGCAACCGGCATTCATGTTTAGCGAATCTGGAGGTTAATAATCCTATCCCGTGATTGCCCGGAGATGCAGATAAATCATGAAAGAAATACGGGATAATACAAATTTTGAAGATCACAATCTGATTTTTGGCGTAAATGTGACAAAGATGGTAAGTCAGATAATATTTGAAAACTTGAAAATTTTCATCGTCCTGGAGCGGGACTTGAAACTTGATCGTTCTGGGTGGTGTAGTGGTTAGCATACCTAGGCGTTTTCTGGGAGACGCGGGTTCGAGTCCCGCTCCAGGACGATGAAAATTTTCAAGTTTTCAAATATTATCTGACTTACCATCCTTGTCACATTTACGCCAAAAATCGGATTGTCATCTTCAAAATTTATACTCACCAATGTTTGATAAAGTTGCAGAACAATGCTAGGTAATGGTGGCATCTACTATCCACTATATATATGACAACACAGAATACAGAGTGAAAACTACTAATATCAAGAACTTATTTTGAAATAACTAAGATTATTTGCGGGGGTGTTCATATACGATCCCTTTCTCCCGAAATGTTCTACCTATGCTACTTGTGATAACTGACAAATGCTGCAGATGAAGGCATTTACGGAGATATAATTTCAACAAGAAGTTGCAAAATGTTTTGTTTACGTTATTTAGTAAGGTGTCTTTACAATACATAACCGCAGCATAAAAGCACGTTTTCTAATTGAAACACATACGAATATATGATCACTAAATGAAGAATTTGTTCGCCACGATATTTAAAAATCTTTAATTCTGTCATTGTCCACAACAGAAAAATTACAAAAATTGCAGTACAAATAGAAAATTTTACAGTGTAACAGTTCTGTATTTTTTTTAATTTCTTTAAATTTAAAAATCATGTCTTATGCGAAAGTATTTTTGATACAACTCCAACATTATTTTGGTCGTAGCAGTTCTCTCTCAAATATTTGCTGGAATTTCAGCCCACTTCATTGAAAATTTAAGAACTGGAAGCTCAAAGGTATGAAAATCAAGATTATTTTACGATCAGTCAAACATGAAAAATCTATATAAGCAATTAAAAAAAATTAATGCTCTTACTTCAGTGCTCTTAAGAGAAAATTTAAAACAAATATGAATATTGAGTTTGTCCAAAATTATAAACTTCTCCAGCGCAATTACATACATAACTAACTAAACTAGTGATTTAAATCATGAAAGAAATATGGGATTACGCCGTATAATACAAATTTTGAAGATAACAATCCGATTTTTGGCGTAAATGTGACAAGGATGGTAAGTTAGATAATATCCGAAAACTTGAAAATTTTCATCGTCCTGGAGCGGGACTCGAACCCGCGTCTCCCAGAAACGCCAAAAATCGGATTGTTATCTTCAAAATTTGTATTATATGGCGTATATTTCTTTCATGATTTATCTGCTTCTCCGGGCAAACACGGGATAAGATTCTTAAATTCCAGATTCGCTAAACATGAATGCCGGTTGTTTCGACTAGCGAATCCTGTGATGATTATATTCAAATTGATTGGAAACTTGAAACTTGGTCGTTCTGGGTGGTGTAGTGGTTAGCATACCCGGGCGTTTTCTGGGAGACGCGGGTTCGAGTCCCGCTCCAGGACGATGAAAATTTTCAAGTTTTCGGATATTATCTGACTTACCATCCTTGTCACATTTACGCCAAAAATCGGATTGTTATCTTCAAAATTAGTGATTTTAAACCTCGTTATTTGCTTTTTTCACGTCGATTAAGTGAGTTTGCCACGATATTTAAATATCTTGAAATTTCTAACTGTGATTGCCCATAACATAAATATTGCAGTACAAAAGTGTATTTTTTTTTTTTTTTTTGTTTCTTAAAAAAAGTGATTTTCAGTTGTGATACAATAGTACCGCAGAACTACAACTGAACGAGCCCATTTGAAAAAAATTTCCCGGGCCGTTTTGCGACCCTCAATCCGCCCTTGGGACTAAGGGATCTTTTGAGCGAGAGGTTGCCATAGATGGGCATTATTTTTCACTTACGTGGCATATTGTGCCCACGCCGCAGCTTAGTTTTCAGGCGGTAATTGATGCCGACATTCTGGACCAAGCTTCGATAAATTTAAACAAGAGTGACGCTGAATTTTGTAAGTACGAGGCGAAGACGTGGCTCATGCAGATATCCGAATTGACCCAAGAGGATGAAATCGAACTGAGTTACTTTCGTGATACAGACTGTTAAAATTTTGGTGCTTGGTTGAAACAAAAAATGGTTCACATTAGCTGCAACCATAAAATGGTTAAACATTAAACCATTATTTGAGCTTACCGCGTGCACCACAACATGGTGAAACGTTGAACCATGTGTTGGTGCTTTTATTTGAACCAACTAATGGTGAGCCGCCCCGGTGGCGCAGTGGTCTAAGAGATGGCCTCTGATCATTCGTCCGTAAGGGTCCGGGTTCGAATCCCGGTCAGGCATGGATGTTGTGTTTGTCTTACGGCACTGGTTCTCTCCCTTCCCTGGAACCAGTGACTCTAAATTAGGGACGGGCGACTGCTTATAGCCCACTGAGTTGCTCACGGTGGTCGTTAAAACTCCAATCAAAAAAAGAAAAAAAAAATAACAATGGTGAAAGGCCGCCCCGGTGGTGCAGTGGTCTAAGCGGTGGCTTATGACCTTTCGCCGGGAGGGGTCCGGGTTCGAATCCCATGAGGCATGGATGTTGTGTTTGTCTTATGGCGTTGGTTCTCTCCCCTCTCTGGAACCAGTGGCCCTAAATTAGGGACGGACGACTGCTTATAGTCGTTAAACCTTCAATAAAAAAAAATGGTGAAAGTTGGTGCTGCGATTTGCATGATTTGGTATAAGGTTGAACCACATTTCGTGCTTTTATTTCCTGCTTTGGTACAACCTTGAACCAAACCAAGATACATTCCCACACCAATTTTTGTATCATTTAAGGTAGTCGGCAAATCACCCATTCCCAGAGGCCCAAAGCCCAATGGCAAAATTTTTAAAGGTTTTTAAGATTAAAGTTGTTCCATACCTCCCTTGGGAAACGAGTGGTTTTACAATCTTAACTGGGCTTGATTGAACCAAAAAATTGTGCAGTATTGATTCAACCATTTACCTTATGCTGCTTGCATGCAGAAAATTTTGTCAAAGCTGCAGTAATGGATGAATTACAATATAATTGCTTAAAATACCTGGAAATGCTTAAGGACATTCAGGTGGCAGTGAAATCTCAATTAAAATTCTGTGTCAGCTACTGAATACTTTAAATATTTCTAGACTGTTTCCCAATTTCCAGCTTTTTTTTTTTTTTTTTCTGATTTCTCACATAATGGGTAATGGTTTCTTTTTCCAGTAAAAGGTAAATTTTTAGCTTCCTCAGTTGGTCTACATTTGTTTGCTATTTTTTACACTGCACCTATTAGGGAAATTTTTAATTTCATATCCTTAACCAACAGAAATAATGACCTATTCTTAAAATGATTAGTCAAGTTCTTCGCATAAATTTGTGTTATAGGGATGTAGATTCATTGCTTCTGTAAATTATAAAACATGCAAATGAAAATGAGACAACCAATATATTATTTTCCCTACTTCAAGTGCCAAAATATTGTAATTTCACACAATTACAGACATGACTTCCTGCATTTAACACATCAATTTTTACATTGCACTTGATTTGCTGGAACTGTTCTTCCACTATGAATCCATTAAAACATTTACTTCCAGATGCTGCACACAGGGTGAGAAGTAGCAAACACATGCAACATTGCACATTAATAGTTAACAAGTGTTTATATTCTGTACGAGAAGAAATAGGAATATAGCATAGCATAATAAGAAAAAAGTAATTGTTTACACATATATGCAGAACATTTTTACAGCCAAGCCTTACAATTAAGGTATTTATTCACATATACCAAACATTTTTACAGTAAATGTAAAACCATGATGAAAACTAATAATGTAGTTATAGCTAATTACTGTATTAGCCGGATACTGTATTATGTGCATTACTTAATGATACCATATAATATGCTAAGTAGCTACAGGCCTTCATTGTTAAATACACAATGTATGAAATATATTATTGTTTTTATAATATACTATCAAAATACTACATGATTAAAGCATTTTTACGGCTGTACACATTTTCCCTGTACAATAATTACAAAAATTCATTCCACAATTCACTAAACTAGGCTAAAAAATTTGTGTTGTCAAGTATTTCATTAAACTGGTGCCAATATTGATATCCCAAGACTATTGCAGTGGGCTGCAGGAGTAAAAAATGAAATGATTCAAAAACTAATAATGATTAATAATGTAGTTCTAGCTCATTATTCTAGCTGATTACTAAATCAGCTGTATAGTGTATACTATATTACGTGGAATACTGAATACCATAAAATATGCTAAGCAGCTACAGGCCTACGTCATTAACTATGACAATATAACGTTTGAAACAGAAAACATATGATTGTATTAAAATATACACTGGTGTGCAAAAATTACGGACGAAAAGGAGAAATTAGCATAATAGTGGAACGAGCAGGCAGAACGGACCGAAAGACCACTTAGGAGATAGACTAGGGTCCGGTACATTGGGGCATGCGCATATATGCAGCACGACGTGTGGGGGGGGGGGCTGAAGGGTATAAAGCACACGGGCGGTGTACGCTCAGCAATTCGGTGAAAGCTATTGCATGGTGTACATCGGTTTGAACGACGTCGAGTTGCTGCCACCGCGTGATATGGCCAGCAGGCAATCTAGTAGACGACATCTAGATGACTTTATCCCGAGGTCGCGTCATTGGGAAGTTGGAAAAAGGTCGAAGTGTGACTAGCGTGGCCGAGGAGTTTGGGATCGCTCACAGCATCGTTTCACGAGCTTGGAGAGCATTTCAAATGACAGGAACAGCTGTCCGAGAGTTTAGCAGTAGTCGTCCATGAGCAACTACGGCGGCGGACGACCGGTATATTGTCCTACAGGCGAGAAGAGACAGACGGCAGACAGCGGGAGAAATCACAAGGCACATGCGACAGACAACTGGACGTCCGTTATCGCGTTTTACCGTGGCCAGGAGGCTGCACAAAGGTGGTCTATTTGCACGACTACCAGGTATGGTGTGTGCCACTAACACCTGCTCATTGGAGACGGCGGTTTCTGTAGTGCCAGGAACACAAGAACTGGACACATCAGAAATGGGGTCGAGTTCTCTTTACGGATGAGAGCCGATTTAGTCTGACGAGCGATTCTGGACGTATACACATTTGGAGAGAGCAGGGAACACGCAATAACACCTCCAACATCATCGAAAGGGACCGGTTTGGAGGTGGAGGAGTTCTCGTTTGGGGCGGTATCATGCTTGGTAGCCGTACTGATCTCCACATCTTCCTATGAGGTTCAGTCACTGGTGTCCGCTATTGTACCGAGGTTCTCCTCCTGCCTCACGTGCCTCTGTTTAGAGGTGCTGTGGGTCCTGAGTTCCTCTTCATGGACGACAACGCTACACCGCATCGTACACTGGCTGTCACACAGCTGTTAAAGAGTGAAGATATTCAACGCATGGATTGGCCCGCATGGTCCATGGACCTAAATCCAATCTAACACATGTGGGACCTTCTCGGGAGACGCTTGGCAGCACGTCATCAGCCACCAGCAACGATTCCGCAGTTGCGATTGGTGCTACAAGAAGAATGGGCCGCAATGCTTCAACAGCTCCTTGACAACCTCGTCCTCAGCATGGACAGACGTTGTAAATCCTGCAACGCAGTCAGGGGTGATCATATGCCCTACTAAAGACTGGATTTTTCTTGGCAGCCGCCTGTCACATGGACGTTTTTGTCTTCTGTCCAGTTGTGCTCGAAGCTACCTCTTCAATAAAGTGCCTTTGTATCCTTTGGATTCCTTGTTTGGACGGTTTTGCTCACTCTTCCGTATTCTTACATCTTGGGGATCTTATGGTATGATTTGAGTTGATGTAGAGCACTTCTGCACGACGTTACATTCGAAAAACCGTCTCGTCCTTTATTTTTGCACGCCAGTGTACTACTAAAATACTACATGATTAAAACATTATTACAGCACGCATTTTACATGTACTAAAAAAAATGTCCACAATTCTCTAAACTAGGCTAAAAAAATTTTGTTGTAAAGAATTATTAAACTAGTGCCGATATTGATATTCTAAGACTATTGTAGCATATTGCAGATGTAAAAAAAGAAATTATTAACACTAATAATGATTAATAATGATGCAGCTCTAGCTGATTATTCTAGCTTATTTCTATATTAGCTATATACTGTATTACGTGGATTACTTAATGATACCAAAAAATATGCTAAGCAGCTACAGGCCTCAGTAATTAACTACGACAGCACAACGCATTTTTTATTTCGATTGGAGATTTAACGATCACCATGAGCAACTTAATGAGCTGTAAGCAGTCGCCTGTCCTTAATTTAAGGTCACTGGTTCCAGGGAAGGGAAAGAGCCAGTGCCATAAGACAAACAACATCCATGCCTCACTGGGATTCGAACCCAGACCCCTTTCGGACGAATGATCCGAGGCCATTGCTTAGACCACTGCGCCACCGGGGAGGCCAGTATAATGTATGAAACAGAAAATATATTATTGTTCTTATAATATACTACCAAAATACTACATGATTAAAACATTCTTACAGCACACATTTTGCCTGTACAATAATTATGAAAAATTCTTTCCACAATTCTCTAAAGTAGGCTAAAAAAATTGTTGTAAAGAATTAAACTGGTGCCAATATTGATATTCTAAGACTATTGCAGCATGTTGCAGAGGTAAAAAAAGAAATGATTAAGACTAATAATGAGTAATAATAATGTAGTTCTGTCTGATTATTCTAGCTTATTACTATATTAGCTATATACTGTATTACATGGATTACTTAATGATGCCAAAAAACATGTTAAGCTGCTACAGGCCTCCGTCATTAACTATGACAGAATAATGTATGAAACAGAAAATATGATTATTTTTATAATATACTACCAAAATACTAAATGATTAAAACATTCTTACTGCACACATTTTACCAGCACAATAATTACGAAAAATTCTTTCCACAATTCACTAGACTAAAAAAAAATTTTTTTTTGTAAAGAATTATTAAACTGGTGTCAATATTGATATTCTAAGACTAAATTGCAGCATGTTGCACAGGTAAAAAAAGAAACAATTAAAACTAATAATGAGTAATAATAATGTAGTTCTGATTATTCTAGCTTATTACTATATTAGCCAGTGCTTTTTTTCTGACGGTATGCAAAGGTACGCAGTACCGGCACTTTTTTTTTTCTTAAGTTCTTAAAAAATTGTGATTTATTGACAGCAAAATGTATTATAAATATTTTGGCAGATGGTACTGTAGTCATGAATTGAGTCTAATGCAAGACAAGTTTCCTTGTGTTATTTTCTGGCATCGTGCTAACCATCGCTTTGAATTGTCTGTTAGTGACACAATGAACAATGTGGCAGGAGTGAACCGTTTTTAGAGTTTAATGGACAAACTTTATGTGACTTATCATGCTTCACCTAAGAATGCTATGGAACTACAGGAATGTGCGGCGGCTTTAGAACTTCAGCTTCTTAAAATTGGCAGAATTTTAAGCACTCGCTGGGTTGCATCTAGCTTTCACACTGTTTGTGCAGTGTGGCAAGACTTTGAAGACCTCGTCCATCACTATTAGGAGGCAAAAGAAGACAGCAGAAGAAGCAAAACAGAGGATCGCTGTCTTTTCGAGGGCATTTTAAGAAAAATAACGTCATGCGGGTTTGTTGTTGATTTGGGCCTTATGTGTGATGCTCTCCAAGAACTTAGCGAACTAAGTCTAGATTTACAAGAGAAAAATATTGACTTGTACGAAGCAGACAGGAAGATAAAGAATACAGTTCAACTTTTTGAGAAAAGAATTAAAAATTTTGGTCTGTACTACAGTATGACTCTAAGTTCAAAGTGATTGAGCTCCACACAAATGAAAGACACTGTCCTGCAATAAGTTAATTTGCTTTTTATAAAAGTCTAAAAGAGGCTGTTGGAAAGCATCTGCTTGAAGGAGATGATGCTGATTTGCCTGAATGTGCCAAGATTTTAGATTCCAAGTATTGGCCAGAAAATCCAGGGAAGCATCTGACATTTGGCGAAGTTCAAATTAGAAAGTTAGCACGCAAAGTCCGCTTCAACGAAAGAGCAGTTTGTGGTTTTCGTGAATATCTTCAAGTAAATAAAGTCCTGGGCATACTATTTCATCTAAAGCACACTTTGAGCACAATTGCAATATCTTCCAGTGAATGTGAAAGGGGTTTCTCTCAGATGAAGTTTATACTAACTTCATCTAGGTCATCTCTGCTTGTACGGACAACTTCTGCACTGATGTTCATCAGGATAGTAGGACCTCCTATCACTCAGTTAAACCCTAGCAAATACATGAACTCATGGCTGCTCCGAGGTCGTCATTCTGCAGTTAATACCAAAATCAAGAAGCGATCTAGAGATGACGAGGGTATATCGGAGGATATGTTAAAAGTATGGAAGTTGCTGTAATACATAATATCTTCATGGTGAGTACCGGCACCATTTTTTTCCGGAAAAAGGGCACTGATATTAGCTATATACTGTATTATGTGGATTACTTAATGATACCAAAAAATATACTAAGCAGCTACAGTCCTCCATCATGAACTACGACAATATAACATTTGAAACAGAAAATATATGTTTGTATTTATAATAAACTACTAAAATACTACATGATTAAAACATTCTTACAGAACACATTTTACCTGTACAATATTTTATAAAAACTTCTTTCCATAATTCCCTAGACTAAAAAAATGTTGTTGTACAAAATTATTAAACTGGTGCCAATATTGATATTCTAAGACTACTGCAGCATGTTGCAGGGGTAAAAAAAGAAATGCGAGTGAAGGGTAAAAACAATTTGTAAAGCTCCAATAAAGCTCTTCACACATACAAATACTTTCCCCTAACTTGTTTTAAAATATTTTACCTAAAATATACTTTGTATATAAATACATTTCTATACTTCCAAACTGATGGTATTTGTGACAACAACAGCATTTTAGAAAATTTGCTCCCATCACTCTCTGTGGTCAAAGAGGAAATGTTTTTAATCGAAAAGAATAAACTCATATGAAACAACAAATGTAAACTTTATTTGGTTGACAAATTCATTCAACCACTTCAGTAAAGACAATAGGCCAGTTTCGTGATTTTTTTTTTGACTGAAGGTTTAAACGACTACCGTGAGCAACTCAATGGGCTATAAGCAGTAGCCCGTAATATTTTCACTAACTATGGTCAACGGATTGTTTATTTACATCTTTACATAATGCGAAATGTCTTACCTACATGAATAAACTGGATCAAATGAATATAGAATTGTATATATACATCACACAGTCCAACGGCATAACGCAATCAAGTCTTCGAGAGTGTTCGCTGTTCTGATGAGAAGAACTTTAATACGAATGCCTGCTAGCATTGCTTTGAGCAACAGCTTGCTCAGAAAAGAGACTTTGGACTTTGGACTATCTCAGTAACCCATGCTTTCGCTTTCAACAGCACGTGAGTCAACTGCAGGCGATCGAATATCAACCACATGCTTCTCCCATAGACTTTACATGGGAAATTTGCAGCCCCACCATGTCTGAACTGTTGCCCCAATCTCATTTTTCTTTTCGACTGGCACATCTACATACCTAAACCATATCTTTACAATCAGCCGTTCTCTCAAAATAGGACTCACAGTAAAAACCTTACCGAATTAATGTATAGATGTACAAAGCAATATGTCAGACGTCAGACAAATGTGGTCTGAAAAACAGCCAAACCGTGCATTTATTTTATAAACGACCACAAACCTACAACGTAAGTTTCAAATGTGTTCGTTACGTCCCACTGACGGATCATTCATAGATATATATATATATAAAGTGATGGATACTCGCTGTAGATTTTTGTATATAAACTTTTTTTTTTCTCTTCTAAAACTGCAGAAGTTATTGCTTTAGCACGGGAGACAGCGCGCATTTCTGGGTGCCACACACAAAACATGCGTGTTACGACCCTTGGGCGGGAGGGTCGTAATGCAGTGAAAGTGTTAAGCAAAATGAAATTGAATTAGGCAAAAACTTTAAAAACGTCAGAGCAGTCGCTGAAAATGTGTTTGGCAATCAGGGTTGGCAGGTTTTTGACATGTAAAGAAGCCTTACTAGTTTGTAAAATGTAGGCATACACATGTTTATTGTAGTCATTTTTACTTTCACATATATTAGTATCAGAAAACATTACAATCGTGAAAAAATCTGATTTCGAGATTTCTATGGAAATACGTATTTTAGAGTTTTCAGAGCATAATTTGACCATTTTTGCAATGTCTAAATGTATGTGTCTCTCTGCCTGTAATTTGTGGTTGGCATAACTCAAAAACTAATCAAGCGATTGGGATAAAATTTTATTTATGTTTAGGCGGTTTTATGACATAATGATGTGCTGAATAGATTTTGGTTGAAATTAGCAAGTTTATAAGTTTTGTCTTTTTTTCTTTCTCCTTAACTTATTCTCATGAAATGCAATATATGCCGCCCCGGTGGCGCAGTGGTCTAAGGCGCTGGCCTCTGATCATTCGTCCGTAAGGGAACCGGGTTCGAATCCCGGTCAGGCATGGATGTTGTGTTTGTCTTACGGCACTGGCTCTCTCCCTTCCCTGGAACCAGTGACCCTAAATTAGGGACGGGCGACTGCTTATAGCCCATTGAGTTGCTCACGGTGGTCGTTAAACCTCCAATCAAAAAAAAAAAAAAAAAAAAAAAAAAGAAATGGAATATAATTCGCATTTTAAAAATGAATGGTGCCTACAGTAATACAGGTGAATTTACATGCACATAGCCACAGCCCACTGATGTAAAAAGTTAAAGCTCTTTTATATTTCAATTATTGTTAGTAGAAATTAAATAATCATTGAATTCATTGCTTGCGTGTCTCAAAGTTGTTTCGATTTTTACCTAACGTTTTGCTTTTACCGAAATCTATAACTTTTCTTTTATCAATATTATAAAGTTACGAAAAATTATATTCCTGATATCGCCTCACTGTAACCTGTCTGCTAGCTAAGATGGCTATCACGAATCGAGGACTAAGGCCTCTAGTACTTGAGATAGCTTTGAACTCCTATGATATATACAGTTATACATATATGTTTAATACAATTTATACACTAGTAGTCAAGCAATTCTGAAACTTTGGTATACTAACCATGTTTTTAGAAATGAATCCATAGGTTCCATGAAGAGGGCCGCCCCGGTGGCGCAGTGGTCTAAGGCGCTGGTCTCTGATCATTTGTCCGTAAGGGGTCCGGGTTCGAATCCCGGTCAGGCATCGATGTTGTGTTTGTCTTACGGCACTGGCTCTCTCCCTTCCCTGGAACCAGTGACCCTAAATTAGGGACGGGCGACTGCTTATAGCCCATTGAGTTGCTCACGGTGGTCGTTAAACCTCCAATCAAAAAAAAAAAATGAAGAGGTATGGCAGGATCATTATGCCAAAAGATGCTTCATCTTCAAACCAGCTAAGTTTTCAGGAGGTAATTGGTGCCGACATTCTGGGCCAATCTTTGATAAATTTCAGCAAGAGTGACATTAAATTTTGTAAGTATGAGGTGAAGACGTGTGTCTCATGCAGATATCCGAATTGACCCAAGAGGATGAAATCGAACTAAGTCACATTTGTGACACACAGGTGAAGCAGAAAAGACCAGATATGCCCCTTTATGTCCCTCGAGCTAGAAAGCTACAGGAGTAGACATCTGAAACTCAATGTGCAAACAGACACACATCTCCAAGAAGGCAGAAGGTGAGAAGGCTGAACAAACGGGCATTGGAAGTTGAAGATAGAAGACCACGTGAAGTTTCTTTAGAAGTCATTCACAAAGCAAATCTTGAAAATGAGTCAAAGGATTGTTCAAGGGAGTTGTGTGGTCAAGAAAACTGAGGTGAAAGATCATTCACCTTTGCCTTTAGGAAAGACATCATGTGAAATTCAAAGTAATTCTGTCAGTGGTGGAGAGAATATGCATTGCAAAATACATATGACATCCCATACAGCATCACCCAGCAAAAACAGTATTGATGGGCCAACAGTGGGCCATTGCTGGCAGCCAGCACTGCCTGCAATGGCCCAGCACTATGTTGCCGCTGCCGAACCGTCAATAAAATGTCCGGGCGGCCAACAGAAGGGCCAGCAGTTCAGGCCAACAGCTGGCCAACAGTTGGCACCCCATCAGTTGTCATATGCCACAACAGGGCCATCAGTGGTCCATCACAGGCAGTAGCTGCCACAAGAGGTCCTTCAGTGGCCCTGCAAGTACTTGCCAGAAATGATGGCTAGCCTAATGTGGTCCGCTAGTGAGCCGTTAGTGGCAGCCAGCAACCACGTGACGTAACTGGTGGCTTGCCGAATCTTGTCCGTCAATTTCCCAGTAGTAGCAATAATAAAAAAAATAGCAAGGATAACCGCAGTTTCCTAAAGCTACAATTTTTTTCTACCCTTACGAAGCTTGTGAATTAACGAACTGCGCTGGGGAACTTTTCTCGACAGACCAGAAAAACAACGTTTGCATTTGACTAGATTCGATCATGGGCCGTTTACGTGGAAGCCGTGCTCGCTACTGACCGGACTAATTCCCGACCCCCAGTTATGCGCTGGAAGCTATCTGTTTGGTATGCATATTGTAATCGAATGCTTCTGTCTTTCATTTTATAATATTGCGAGGTATTTTTCATAAAAGTCAGTTTCATATAATTGATAAATTAATTTTTTCAACGTAACGATAGATTTTTTTTTTTTACCTTAAGGGGACTTCGCTCATTTTCAAGGCGTGTACATATAGAGTCGCTTTCCAAAAAGTTTTGTACTGTCCTTGCCGTCTTGAAAAGAGATTGTTGAATAAATATATATTTACCCGGGTTCATGTCACATTCTGTTACATTTTTAACGTTGTGTCTGTCCTTTCCGTTGTCCGAAACTACATTTGTTTTAAAGAGTAAAATATATTTTATTTTACTTCTCGTTATTTTTAGAAGCGAATTCCTCCCAGTCTTGTGTATTCAACCCATGGTACACCACATAGCGTTGCTTTTTTTTCTTTTCAAATAATTAATAAATTTTGTACGCGTATAATTCTTTTTTCTCCCCAACAAACGCTATTTTAATGGTTTTCCAGGATATGAGTTTCAAGCGGTTTCAAATTTTTTCTTGTTATTTATCCACTCCATTCCATGAATTGTTATTCATGGGAATTGAGTGGGTGTATTTCATGGCTGTAATCTAGTATTTCACGGCTTATTAATCTGATATCTTCGTCGACGTAAAATTTCATTAGGAAATTAATTCGCCTCTCCACATATGGATGTTTTTCTTAACATCCACTAAAATAACACGATGGCGATAGCGTCGTCTTCTACTAACTGGTACCATGAGAGACACAGCAAGTGTGCGCAGTCCCGATGCTTCACCTGCTGTTGGGGGGTTGCATTGGTTGCCAGCAACGGGCCACTAGTGGCACTTGCTTGGAGGCCCACAATTCACGGTGATGCTGCAGGGCCATCAATGGCTCGCCAACTGATAGCGCTGCCAGCAACGGACCACTACCGGGCCGTGAGCGGCAGATTTCAGCCAGCAGTGATCCATCACTGCCAGCTGGTGGCCAGCAGTTTCCCAGCACTTGTGTTTTTGCTGGGCAGATACTTCATTAGAGAAATGTTTCACTTCATTGATTTGATAGTAATGTCACACTACCTACCCAAAATTTAGTAGAGTTTGGCTATACTTCAAATAGTTCACATGTAGAACAAAATTTTAAAATTCATAATATACCATTTGAAAGTATGAAAAATTCGACAATTAATAACTCAGTTTCAGGTAATTTTAATATAGAAATAGGTGATTTAAATTCCATAAATAAAAGCAATCATGGTGTAAGTAACTTAAGTGTGGAATCAACAGTGCCTTTAGTCAGTGAAGTCAAAAGTGAAGAACATACTTCAAGCATATCGGCAGAAATAATCATGGTTACTGTTAATGACCAAAAAAATGCCGCCCCGGTGGCGCAGTGGTCTAAGGCGTTGGCCACTGATCATTCGTCCGTAAGGGGTCCGGGTTCGAATCCCGGTCAGGCATGGATGTTGTGTTTGTCTTACGGCACTGGCTCTCTCTCTTCCCTGGAACCAGTAACCCTAAATTAGGGACGGGCGACTGCTTATAGCCCATTGAGTTGCTCACGGTGGTCGTAAAACCTCCAATCAAAAAAAAATGACCAAAATAAGGCTTTAACCTCTGTAGTTAGTGAATCTCAGGAAAACACCCTGCCACAGCCAGAGAGTAAAAGTCTGAGAACCGAAAATGAGGCAGTTGATGTGGAAAGTAGTTTAAAAGAAACAGATGAAAGTGGTGCACGCAATTCAGTTTTAGTTTATATTAATGATAAAAACCCAAGTTGTGATTCTACTTGCAGTTTCGAGATATCTTCAATAATCGATGCTACGGAATTTGAAAATAGTACTTCGGAAGTGAACAGTGCTATAGATAATTTCTTATGCAGTACTTAGTACTCAATGGCGGGATATAAAATAGTTTTGCTTTTGTCTCATACGATTTCCACTTGGCCACAAACAGTGGCTAGATGACGAACAGATTTCAAGGCAGTGACTCACCAAGGGTAAAAGTTTCACGTAGCTTTATACAGCGAGGTCGGTGAGACAGTTTCAGTTTTTTAATTACCATCTACCCACACCTCCCAGTTTGTACTTGGAACCGTTAATAGTCGAAGTCCCCTGTGGCTTCACATTGCATAATTAAACATGTGCTAAAAAAAGCATACAATGCAAAATCATTAGGAAATCAAAGCCAAAATGCAGTAATCTTAAGCATTTAACACATGCTCTTATGAGAACGACAAAAAATACAGCGACTTATATTAATGCTCTCCATATAATTTATTAGTTTAAAGAATAAGCTACATATTAATTATCACAGCATATTGCTACAGAATCACGTTTTAACAAACTTCATAAAGATTTCCCCATGATCAGTTCTGTGTGAGCCCACCCAAATGTCTTAGCCTAGGGGGCCCACTAAGACCTTAATCTGGCCCTGGATTGACATATTTCAATCCTGTTCTTAGAATATTACTAACTAGAATATTCTTTGCTGCATTTTCTCATGCACATCACATTTATTTATTTATTTATTTATTTCATTATTAAGGTACACTTCAATATGGTTTTATCAGTACCTACTTCTCAGAGATTATGCTTACATATGAGAACTCATAATTTGCAAGGCCTACTTAATTTTTAGTGCAAAAGAAAAGCTAAAAAAAATCCAGGGGGGAAAAACAACAGAGAGCCAGGGGAAAAAAACAAATAAAAATTTTTATATGACCCTCTAAGCTTCTTACATGGATGTGACGCAACAAAATCAGAAAAGAAATTTTATATGACCCCTTGAGCTTCCAACATGGAAGTGACACAAAGAAATCAGAAATGCAATTTTTATACGACCCTAAATTTCCTACAAGTTCACCCAACATGGAAGTGGACACAAGAAAATCAAAAATGCAGTTTTTGTACGTCTCCTAAATGTCCTACAAGGTCAACCAACGTGGAAGTGGACACAAGAAAATCAAAAATGCATGCAATTTTTATACGGCCCCCTAGGTGCTCGAACTTCCGTGGAATCAAATTATGGTGTCCTCAAAATCTAAGTGAGCACTTTTTTTTTTTTTTTTTGTAGGTCATGCCACTTCTCAACTCTCGTTATTTGTAATATAAGAGTAGGCAAAGTAAGGTTCTAAAAAAATTATGAACTTCATATAAAGTTATACTATAAAAATGGATTTGGATATGTGAATTAATATCAACTAAGATCCCAGAAAAAAGCCAGGAAGTTTTTATATGACCCCTTAAGTTTTCTACAGGTTAGCTAACATGAAAGTAGCTATTGGATTTCATTTCCATGGATTTTTTTCCCTTGGCTTTTCTTTCCTTTGGCTTTTTTTCCCTGGATTATTTTTCCGTTGGACTTTTTTTCTGGCTTTTTTTTCCGTGGATCTTTTTCCTTGGATTTTTTTTACGGTAACCGTTCAAAACAGTCTGAACAAATCAAATCAGAAGGGCAATTTTTGCAAACAGAATGCAACAGAAATACAGTCGCGAAGTCATTAATAACGAATTTACGGTAATAGCGAAAGAGCGGCCATTTCCCTTGATTTAGGTAAATAAACACATGGTAAATTATTATTTATTTATAACGAAGTCAAAATTCCCAGTTACGGATATAACGAAGTGTTGCATACCCTTTAATGTGCTTCCCAAAATGGAAAATAAACTGACGAATGCCTTAAAAACATAGCAGATTTTTGCAAAAGGCATTACAACAAGGTCTTTAGATATATCTCATGGTGGCATTACACACGGTGGCGCAGTGGTCAAAGCGATGGCTTCTGATAATTCACCCATAAGGGGTCCTGGTTCGAATCCCGGTGAGGCATGGATGTTGTGTTTTGTCTTACGGCACTGGCTCTCTCCCTTCCCTGGAACCAGTGACCCTAAATTTTTTTTTTTTTTTTTTTTTTTTTGATTGGAGGTTTAACGACCACCGTGAGCAACTCAATGGGCTATAAGCAGTCGCCCGTCCCTAATTTAGGGCCACTGGTTCCAGGGAAGGGAGAGAGCCAGTGCCGTAAGACAAACACAACATCCATGCCTCATCGGGATTCGAACCCGGACCCCTTACGGACGAATGATCAGAGGCCAACGCCTTAGACCACTGCGCCACCGGGGCGGCGACCCTAAATTAGGGACGGGCGACTGCTTATAGCCCATTGAGTTGCTCACGGTGGTCGTTAAACCTCCAATTAAAAAAAAAAAAATTACACACAAAAACAAAAACGTAGCCGGGTTTTCCCAAAAGCTTTGAGCCGCCCCGGTGGCGCAGTGGTCTAAGGCGTTGGCCTCTGATCATTCGTCCGTAAGGGGTCCAGGTTCGAATCCCGGTCAGGCATGCATGTTGTGTTTGTCTTACGGCACTGGCTCTCTCCCTTCCCTGGAACCAGTGACCCTAAATTAGGGACGGGCGACTGCTTATAGCCCATTTGAGTTGCTCACGGTGGTCGTTAAACCTCCAATAAAAAAAAAAAAAAAAAAAAAACTTTGACGTCATAACGTACCTGAGCCATATTCTTTGCATTGTCACTTGCAAGGCCAAGTGGAAGCAGCTCATTGGTTGCTGTGTAACATGTGACACAAAATCCTGCAGGTTGTTGGCTCTAGTTTATTCTCCCGTTCCTCAAAAAGCGTTCCTTTCTCTGTATTCGCTCTCGTTTGCAGGTGGTTTTTCTACGTCGGTAGTAGCTAAATTATGGTTGATTACAATTTTCTATATTTCAAGTGCCCGATTTGGGAACGAAATGTCAAAGCTAGGTATAATCTTTGCAGCAATTGGTTTTGTTTATGATTAATGCAGCCGTTGGATAATATTTGTAGTACTGTTTGCGAAATTTTCGCTGAAGCATGTAGTTTGAGTTTTATATGGCCACGACTGTTGACTAGTATGACATGGTTATTTATATGAATGCAAAGAACGCAACTCAAGATTAAATGGGTGGGGTGGAGGTCCAGCCGTTAGGTTATTCGTAGAGGAATCTTACTTCCTTTGCATTAGATTTTGTGTAATATTCATGACATCTGCATCCCTTTTCTCTATGTATATAGACGGTTTTGTCTCTTTGAGTAATTGTTTCTTGCGTCTCCGTGGATTTAAGAATGGAATGGTAAAAGGATAGAATCGTCTTTGTGTGTGGGCAAAATAGCAGGTGATTGGTTATTTCTATGATCTATAAGCTTTTCTCTTTGTGTTAAATTTTCTGACACACGTCATTGTATGTCGTGTATATAGTTACTGATTTGTTTCATCTTGGTTCACCAATCCAAGCTGTAAATTGTTGAGCCGTGTTAAGATTAATTGCCAAATCACTGTACACATTTGAAATTTAGTACTAGGTATTTTATAGTTATTGATAATTGTAACCTAGCAGATTTTTTTTTTTTTTTTTGAGCAAACATTTACAGTGTTATGTGTAAAAATCCATGGTTTTAGAATAGTTAAAGAACTTTGAAAGTTGCAATTATCTGTTTGTTCCTTTATATTCAGGGCAAGCAAAGTATTGAATGATGTTTAATTTTTTGCATGATATATTTTGATTTAAGAAGTTTCCATTCACATTAAAAAAACAAAAAACATTGACTTACATGTGAATCACTGGCACAAGTTTTTTACCAGTGGGGCAATGCAATAAGAGTATTATTAACATCCATTTGTTCTTGTTTCTGTAGTGTAATATGTGGTGTAAGAATTATCACATCTTAAGTTGTTTTTATGTATCTGAAGCTAAAATTTAGGAGTCTCCTGTAGAATTCATAAGCAGGACTTGCGGATGTGAGTACAAATTCTTCCTTTGTGTAGTCTGCTATGAAGGTTTGTAATGGAATGTACCCAAATTGCATTTTGTTTGGTGATCTTGTCAAAGTGTAAGAGTTTTCTTACTGACATAAGAGTATGTATGATCCTAATGACACAAGGGGTATGTAGAAACTTTCCAACTCGCTAAATATTGTGTTATGATTTTAATATATTTGGTATGTGATTTGTAACATGCAATAAAAGCTAGTAAAAGGTACTCTGCAGGTTGTGGGTTGTGTCCCCTAGGTCTTTTTAGCATTTTTTTTTTTTTTTTTTGTCTTCATAGGGTTTGCATAACAATATAGCATTGCACTTAGGCACAAAATGTAAATTAATAGACTCTAGGTCATGTAAGTTTTTAATCTTCTGTGCTGATATTCATAAGATTGACATAAAAAAAAATCCGTTAATGTTCTTTTATTCAGGCTCTAAACATTAATTTCCCCTAGGTTTAGGCCCTCTTAGCAGTTTGTCTTCAGTGCTCATATTCATAAGGTTTGTATAACATGTCTCTTTTACTTAGGCACCAACCATTAATTATAATATTTTAGACTAAAGCTTTTAAGTTTCAAAGTGTGTGCTCGTAAGTCAAGGGGAAAAAAAAAAAAAAAAAAAATCTGCAGTTTCCACTACTAAAAATAAGTGGTGTGTAAATTCTGGGTAAAAGAAAGTGCTGGTGTGAAATACCGGTGCTGGTATGCCATACTGGACCATTTTGAGCACTGTGGCTATGAAATTTGTTTTGACTAAATGCTGCAAGCTGGTTTTTCAAATTTTGTGTTGACACTTGGTATGTCGATTTATTTTTTTTTTCCGACCCCATGAGGACTATTAAATTTACTCGTGAATCTAACAATGCAGGAAAATATACCTCTCAGAATTCTTATTTTTGAAGTTTGGCTTTTGTTGTAAATCTCTACGAAAAAGGTTCGAAGTGTTTTGTGGATGGTAAGTTATCAAGTAAAGCTTACTTACACAGCATTTGTAGTCAACCAAAAGTGTACCCAAACTGAGACTATGTTTTCAGGCTCAGGGTGGAAGATGTTTGTTCTGATGGTTATGAAGAAACTGCATGCACTTTTGGCTGGCCAAAAAGACTATGCACCTGAAAGTATAGAACAGATCCAGCATAATTGAAAAGAGAATAAGCTTAAGAAGCATCAAGAGTTCAAAGAAAATGGGCAGTTTAAGCTTGGTGGGTGTTATGTCACATGATGCTGTTGAATTGGATTCTTCTTGCTTGTGGAACCTGAGGCTTCTTTATGTGGTAGATGCTATGTATGGTATACAATGGAAAGTCAGTTCAGTTCCAAGATCCATGAGATGGTGTCTGAAAGCAAAATGGTTGTTCTGTAAGAAAGCTATGAAATAAGTGTTGCAAATGCAGGATCAGCTGAACTTCCTGTTGATTGGGGTTATCCCCATAGCACCAAAGCTGATGTTTAGTGTAAATATTGGTATTGTTTTAGGAGACAGGTGCACTCTTTTTGGTGAATTGTAAGCAACTTAGTTGCATCCATTTTGGCATTTTACTACTTAAATGAAAGTTTCTGATTGTGGAAATAACATTTAATCTGTTACTTTGATTTGTATGACTTTAATATGTTGAGCATGCTTTGCAGGAAATGCAATATCCAGTTTTGTTTATATCCCATTATGGTAGGCTACTGGCTACAGTTATTAACCAGATTTGCCCCCAAACAGGAGAAAGGGGCATATGTAGCTGATATATCAAGATCATAAGACTTCTCATTCCATCACTTACTGATATTAGTTGGCCACCATGTTAGGCTTAGTCTTTTGGTTAAAACAAATTTGGTAACTGTTGGCAGCCATTTTGGGATTTTCTCTGAAAATGGTGTTTTCTAAGTTCTTCCCCCTCCCCTCCTCACACATGCACACTGCCACCATTATCCCGGTTAGGGAGAAGTTATGGGTAATTGTCTCCTTAGATTACGGGTGATTTCGATTAGGTTTTTGAGCAATGGCGACCCCAGCCACTCTGAACTGGGTGGGCTCTTCATGATGGGGAGTGGCAGAAATTTTGGCAAAAAATTCATTCCATTCATGTGGATTTTATCAGATGCTGATATCTCTAGTCACAGTTCACATATTCATACTGTACATCATCATTGTCAACCATTATCAATCCACTGCTGGACGAAGGTCTCCCCAAGTTTCCTCCACAACGGTCTGTCTTGTGCCAGTCTCCTCCATGTCACCCCTGCATACTTTCGAATTTCATCCACCCATCTCCCATGTGGTCTTCTTCTGGGTCTTTTTCTCTGAAAAAGACCCAGAAGAAGACCACGCAAATTAAATACTGTACATAGGCCTATTTATTTAACGTATGTAGTGTGGGAACTGTGGATATGAATCTCTGTGGCAAGTTACTATTTCTTCACAATTTTAGCTTACGTCATTTATTTATTTTTTCTCTCGTAACGCTGTTCATGGATTTTAGTTTGTAATCTGACAAGGAATCTATCTTTTAAACTATAATTACAACAAGAAAATTGACACCGAATTTTCGGGTGTAATAAGCACATCTTTTGAATCCGTTCTAACGCAAATTAAATTTATCAAAGCTATTCAAAGTCAATGGAACCGGTATGGAAAATAGATCTGGCCAAAGAAAGATTTTCAATCTGGTTTTTAATCCCTCTGATATTGCTGTAAACGGAATAGTGAGCTTACAAACTCTTAGAAACAGAGATATCGACAAAAATAAGATGTGACTTTACGTCCCCTGGTGAGAACCATTAATTATTTTAGGAAGAAAGTATTCTCAAAAGGTTTATAAGCGGTATCGGTCAAAGAAAAAAAAGATTAGTAGAGTTTTCAGGAGCCCAGATTTTGCAACAAATACTTCAGAAGCAAAAATTAACACATGACTCCTGGTGGCTAAACCATTCTTTATTAAACCTTAGAAATTATGTGAAAAATGTTTTCCATCAAGTCTTGTATGCAATACAGGAAGAATATTTCAAATCAGAGCTTTAGGAGCAGAAATAACGCAGAAAACTCAATTTACCTTTGTGCCCCCTAGAGGAAAGTATGGTTTACTTGAAAATTTTGAATTTATAGGAAAAACATTTCGCATCGGAAACGCTATCCAACAAAGGAATTTTTCAAATCAGACTCCTAGAAGTAGAGATATTGACAAAAATATGATGTACATCTACGTTCCCTGGCGGAAAAACTGGAATATTTTAAGAAGAAAATATTCCGAAAAGGTTTATCTATGTGAGTGGCATCAGTCCGCGAAAGAATTTTTTAATCTATATGTTAAAAGCTACGATTTTATGGCAATTACATCAGAAGCAAAAATTAACACTTATGCCCCTGGTGGCCAAAGTATTCTTTACCAACAATTTGAAATTATATGCAAAAGATTTTCCATCAGATGTATCCACTGAAGGAAAAAATATTTCAAATCTGAGTTTTAGAAGAGTTATCAGAGGAAATGTAATTTACTTTTATACCCCCTAGCGGAAAATCTATGCGTAATTTGAAAAAGTAACTATCTAAAATACTCTTCAACATAAATGGAATCGAAAGATATACATTTTTTTTCAATCTGATGTTTAGAAGCAGATATGTAGAATAAAACGTATTTTTGAATTCAACATCATCTGCATTTACGCCCTCTACCGCCGAAATTGTACATCGTAAAAAAAAAAAAAAAAAGGATCATTTGCATATTTTAAGCTTCCCAATGCAAGAAGAATTTTTCAAATCTGACTAATAGTTGCTGAGATATCGTGGGTACAGACAGACGGACGGACAAACCGATAACAGAAGCACAAAAACTTTTTTACAAAAGACTTGCTAAAAATGGGGTGATTTTACTGCTCTCAGAAATTTACTCGGAGGACTCCCTCCATTTCCCAGAAGTACGAACACTAAATTTAAAAAAAAATCATTTTATGTAACAAAATATCTGAATTTGAAACATTTAGGTACGTTTATCCAAGTTCCCTGAAATTGTAGACTGTTGCACCAGCTATGTTGTAACAGCTTAAAAATAATTAAGGAGGTGGGGCTCAAAGAAAGTTGAGTGTGCTTCAGCCCACCCGTAGCATTGCACCTGTCTTTTAGTATAAACAAATTGGGTGTTAAAATAAAAAGGCACATGAAATGTTAGTTAATTCAGCTATTTGGAAATTTTTAAGTAGTAAAGAAAAATGTTAAAAGTTTGCACACTGGTTTACTTAGAATTCATAAAAACAAGGGTATCCATATTTCAAAAGATCAGCTAAATATTTTGCATTTCAATGCTGGCACTTCTGCTGCCTTTGCATTGATCAAGAGATTCAAACAAAATTACATCATCAATATATGTTTTAAAAGTACTAAAGAATGATATGCCTTCCTTATTTTGCATGCTTTTTACTAGAAATATTTTTGTTTTGTTTCAGCAAATAATTTTAGTTCTTTCCAAACACAAAATTCAGCATGATTGTTCTAACATTTTCAAATAAGTTTTTTGACGTGAAGCTTAAAAAGCTAAAAGCTTTTTCATATATAAAGCTACCTTAAAAATAGTTTGTTGTTTTTTATTATTAGATTGACAATAGGATTTGCTTAGATTTTGCATTTCTTATGTCATGCTTTTTTTCTGAATAGCACCAAATTCGTTTCTCAAGTTGTGACAAATGTAATTGAAGCCACATCAGATGCTGATATGCTTGCACACTCATTCCAAGGTGTGTGTGTATATATATATCATCATCATCATCATTGTCAACCATTATCAATCCACTGCTGGACGAAGGTCTCCCCAAGTTTCCTCCACAACGGTCTGTCTTGTGCCAGTCTCCTCCATGTCACCCCTGCATACTTTCGAATTTCATCCACCCATCTTCCATGTGGTCTTCTTCTGGGTCTTTTCCTGTCCCTTGGAATCCAATCTAAAATTTCGGCTGTCCATCGATGATCTGTCCTTCTGGCAGTATGTCCAGCCCATTGCCATTTCAGGGATTTAACTCTGATCATGATGTCTTCCACTCTTGTCATTTTTCGGATCCACGAGTTCCCCTTCTTATCTCTCCTGGTTACACCAAGTATGCACCTCTCCATGCTGCTTTGAGTTGTCTGCAGCCTTTGTATGTCTCTTTTAGTTAAGGTCCACGTCTCTGCACCATACGTAAGCACTGGAAGGATGCATTGATCAAACACTTTTCTTTTAAGACATAATGGCATATTGCTCTTGAAAATTATGCTGTTTCTTCCAAAAGCTCTCCAGGCAAGTTTTGTACGCCGATTAATTTCTTCATCAATGTGACCCTCACTTGATATCTGCTGTCCAAGATAAACGTACGTGTCTGTTATCTCCAGCTTTTCTCCATCAATCGATAAATCTTCATTTCTTGTAAAAGCATTGAACATCACTTTTGTCTTCTGAAAGTTCATTTTTAATCCCACTTCTTTACTCTTCTCAGAAAGTTCCTGGATCACAATCTGCAGCACTGATGGGGTAGTTGCAAAAATGACTATGTCATGAGCAAAACGAAGGTGGGTTAGATAATCTCCATTTATCTTTATCCCCTTGTTTTCCCAGCTCAGCGACTGAAAAACACCCTCCAATGTGGCATTAAAGAGCTTCGGAGATATGGTGTCACCTTGTCTCACTCCCTTTCCAATTTTTATGTGTTGTATTTTCAAACAGCCTAATCTTTGCACTTGCATTTTCATAGATGTTATTAATAATATTAATGTATGCATCTTCAATACCGCAGGTTTTCAGAGCCATTGTAACTGCTGATGGTTTCACCGAATCAAAGGCTTTTTCATAATCGATAAAAGCCATGCACAATGGAAGTTCATATTCCCTCGCTCTTTCAATTAGTTCTCTCAGCACATGGATATGATCTATTGTGCTGTAGCCACTCCTGAATCCAGCTTGTTCTCTCGGTTGAGCCATGTCCAGTGTTACCTTCAAGCGGTGTGAAATAACTTTAGTGAAGATTTTATAAACTACTGATAGGAGGCTGATAGGTCTGTAGTTTCAGAGATCCTCAATGTCACCTTTCTTATGTAGCAGGATCATTGTAGCGGTGTTCCAATCCTCAGGAATCTTTCCTTCATTAAGGCATAGAGTGAAAATTTGGGCGAGTACTGTTTCGATTTCTCCACTTGCTTCTTGTATGATGTCTACTGTAATTCCATCTTCTCCTAGAGCTTTTCCCCGCTTCATGTTCTTGATTGCATGTGCAACTTCTGCTGGAAGGACTGGAGGAACTCTGGTACTGGTATCTTTCATGATGTCTGGAGTGCATGTATCATCCCTTTTATATAATTTGGAGTAGAAATCTTTAACTCTTGTCAAAATTTCGCCTCTATTTCTTGTTACAGAACCATCTTCTTTTCTCAGTGCCATAATCTGTTTTCTTCCCTTACTGAGATGTCCCTTTGCTATCTTTAGGCTTTGGTTGTTTTCAATTGCTTTCCTCACTAGTTCACAGTTGAATTTTCTTACGTCTTCAGTGATACTTTTTCGTACTGTCTTGCATAGCTCTATATATTCCACTTTGGAAGTCACATCTTCTTTAGTTGTCCTCATCTCTCTTCTTTTTTGCATCAACATTTTGGTTTTTCCTGATAATTTATTTACATGCAACTTGTTCTTAGACCCAGCTAATTTTGTTGCTGTTTCCATAAGAGCTTTGGTTACTTTTCTGTTAACTTCAGAGATGTCCACTTCTTCCGATGTTAGGCCTTCTAAAGCAGAGAACCTGTTCTTCAGTTCCAACTTGAAGGTATTATGGTGTTTTTTAAGGTTGGTTATGTCAATAGATTTTGTTTGTCTTATGAGCTTGCCACGTTCAAGTTTAGTGTTGAGGTGCATCTTACATCTCACCAATCTATGGTCACTACCTGTGTTGAACTTGTTTAGCAGACTGCAGTCTTCTATGACGAATTTTTTTGTTACACATAATAAAATCAATTTCACTTGTCGTCCCATTTGGATGTCTCCATGTCCATTTCCTGTGTGGCTTTTTCTTGAAGGAGTTCAAGATGAAAAACCCTTCTGCCTCTGCAAACTCAACGAGAGTATTTCCACGCTGGTTTCTGTTGCCGTGACCGAATTTACCTACTGAAGTTTCATTCTGTTGCCGTTGCCCTATTTTTGCATTGAAATCTCCCATAATTATTTTCAAGTGCTGCTTACCTTTATTATTTAGATGACAAATTTCCTCATAAAATTCTTCAATTTCTTCTTCAGGATGACTTGTGGTGGGTGCATAAGTTTGAATAATCTGAGCCTGGTATCTTTTCGAGAGTTGGATAACAAGCCGTGCAGTTCTGTCAGAGGAACTTTCAACTTCTACAACTTTATCCTTCAGTTTCTTGTTTATTATAAATCCAACACCACTAGTTCTGCCAGTATCTGTCCCACGATAGTAGAAGAGATGTCCACTTTTCAGTTCAATGAGATCTTCTCCTTACCTCACTTAGCCCCACGATGTCCCACTTGATCCTTTGTAGTTCCTCTTCCAATTCAAGAAGCCTTGAATCAGAAGATAGGGAGCGTCCATTGTACGTTGCCAAGGTCAGCATTATATATATATATAACCTTCATGTACCCCCCCCCAATTTTGATCCAGTCCTGCTGTTACAGCAAAACTATATACAACCTGACTCCTATCCCTCAGTGTCGCAAAAGACTAGCTTCACTTTCTCGTAGGAGTTCTTTAAAGGGTAAGTTTAGAACAGACTTCTCCTTAATGTGAATATACCTTCATGATAGGTAAAGTCCAGGGGGTATATTGAGGCAGGTTAGTGTGTCAGTGGTTAGTTGGTTTGCATTTATTGGTGCTAAATATGCCAGTGAGTGCGTAAGACAGGTGGATCATAGTGGGGAGGGCAGCAGGTGTTACGGAGGTTGTTAAGCAGGGTCTTTCAGCTTAATGTGCTGTCCAAGACACAGTGAATATTCAGGGCTCTGATTTTAAACTCGTAACTATTACGTTTACATTCTGCTGCTCTAACTACCCTAGCTCAAATGTCACAACAGGAAGAAAAGTGTTTATTTATCTTATATTTGATTAGAAAGAGTATAAGGAAAAGTTTTTCTTTAACATGGAATCATCTGTAAGTAAATCAGGTAAATGTTGTTTTTTTCTTCCTAAGTTGGAAACTGAGCATGATCACACACATGATTTGCAGTATCAAATTTACAAGCATTGTTTTAATACAGAAAAATGTATAACAGGTAATTTCCTACATACAATGATACTTAAGTGGGCTGTATTATGTACTACTCAGTAAAAGATGGATTTGTTTTGCTCATATGTCATCACTGAGTTATCTGCAGACCACAGGATGGAAAACTGTTGAGGATTTTAGTCATATTTACTGCCAGTCTGCTTATTTCACAGTATTTTATCAGTTGTTTTATAAAGCATTTAATATGGAAAAATCAAGCATGTGTAGGTTTGCCTAAACTGTGAATTGAATCTTACTCTGCTACATTAATTTTACTGCTTTGGCAAGCAGTTAAAAGAACTTGCTTTTTTAAACTCGCTGTTGTATAAATGTGTTTAAATTACTGCAGTGTTATTTGAGATGCATCTATGGTACAATATTCAATGCACAGCAATAATTTTAATAAGAATTTTAATGGTGAATAAACCATAACTGGAAAAATATTTTGACAAATATTATGTACAGTGTTTTAATTCTAAATTCTAAAATAATTCAAAAGAAACTGCTTTGACACTGATTAGAATTTATACCCACATGGTGTTTGTTTTAATGGTTTGGTAAATTAGTTTCGTGAAAGTTGATTACAAGGCCTTATGATGACACCTCAGCTCACTCCGAAAGTTTACAATTATGTTGAGTTTTATTGCCTGAAGGCCTTGAAATTTGTTTTGAAAATGCTTCAAGGAGCTATTCTAATTTTCTTAATTAAAATTTGAGAATAAAATGCATGTGTAAAACTGCTGAAGCCCATAGTCTCAAATTGTTTCAGTTACTAGCTAGGCAATGATTTAGGCATTTCTTGAAGCTAACTGATGGCCGTGATGTATTTGGTGTAGTAGAAGAATGTGATTAATTGTTATATTACTTTCATTCAGGAGATCTGTAATATAACTGGGGGATTTTTGTTGTTGGTACCCGCATTTCAGGCCTGTAGCCAGACAAAGAAGTGTGGAGGAGTTTGCTGGTGATTGAGGTTGTGCAAGGAATGTAGAGGAGGTCAGGCAAAAGATGAGGTTCAGTGTTGGCCTAAAGTGTGGGTTACTTTGATTGTCAAAAAGAAATGCAGGTGTGGTGTCATCTTCTTTTCCTCCCCCAGCTTTGGACCTACTGGAATGGTGAAGTTCTTGCCATGTCCTATGGCTAAGAGGGCTGACTGTGTGTTGTGCTCTTGTGACTTATGAAGATACTGTGTGGCCCATAATGAGGGAAGATATCCTGGTGCTGAAATCAAGGTATCTTAGCCCTTGAAAACCAGGGCCCTAAAATCTTGTTTCACAAAATACCATGGCCCCCAAAACTGTTACTCCTTTCAGAATTTCTCCCCTCCCTTTAGAAGTTAATAAGAGAAGGATTAGTGCTGTGCGGGGGTCGATATAGGTAGCATTCGATACCGTTGGACGGTAGGTTCACAAAAATATATTTGGCTCAAATGGCATTTTCACAAAATATTTTGAGTGAAATTTCATTTAAACAAAAATATTTTATAAGTGGCATGAATATTGTTGACATGCTTTGCTTTCTTGTTTTTCTGGGAATTCAGACTTCATTTTGCTGTGAATCTGTAGTTAGTGTACATTTGTTTTTTTCCCTACCTACTCTGCCAGGCTACTTGATTTCTTATTCACATGCCCAGACCAAGCATTTTGACCATTGCATCTGGGCTATGGCATTTTGAGAGTCCTGAACTGATAATGATGATTCTATGCATGAAATCCACACCACTGGAAACCTTTGTGTACTTTTCAAGAGTTTTTGACAAAATTGCTACAAACAGAAAAATAAGCAAATATCACAAAAGTAGACAGAATTTCACAAAAATTGGTATCTGTAAAAACCTGGATCCAACTTCCCCCTGCTTGCTGACCACATGAAACTTCTGATCTGTTGCCCTGATGTGCATTGATTGACCTTCACTCTCCCAGAAGCAATCGCTGCATTCTTCCACGGAAAAAGCGTGCAATGTCACGAGGGTAATTATTACCCCAGAAGGTGCCAATAGCTGCTTTATTTGTTTACCAACAACAGTGGTGACAGTGCGACTTCTACTAATCCTATAGAGGCCTTATAAATTCAAAAAGCCGTCCCAGTGGTTCTAAGCGATAGCCTCTGATCATTCGTCCGAAAGGGGTCCAGGTTCAAATCCCGGTGAGGCATGGATTTGTGTCTTACAGCACTGGCTCTATCCCTTCCCTGGAACCAGTGACCCTAAATTAGGGACTGGCAATTGCTTATAGCCCATTGGTTGCTCACAAGAGTCATTAAACCTCCAATCAAAAAGTAAATAAATTCAAAGAAGTAGTGGGGATAGAAAATCCTCATCTATGCAGGTGTTTTGGGGAAGTCGCGGTAGTTTGGATGTGCGTTAATGATCATTAAAGGATTGCAGTTATGCTGTTTATGACAAAAGAAATGCCAAGCTGTTTGTGGATTACTATTGCCAGGAATGTGTGTTGAAGGTATTTCCCAATGGAGATATGAGGCTGAGATGGTGGAGTTAAACTGCTGTGAGAAAATGGAGAATACTGGTGGTCACACATTTCAAAATTCTGCAGACACCTGTGGATTAGTCACAGTATAACTAGTGAACAGGGATTAGTTATTTGGTTGGGTTGTGAGCAACAGTGCTGAGATGGGCCCAAACCGGGCTAAGGCTGCATAATATTTAACTGCAGTTTGGGCTAGAGTTCTGAAAGAAAGAGCATTTTCTTTTTTATTTTTTTAGCATGGTTTAGCATATGACTTTCTTACACTTCCCAATTGTTAAAGAGAATTCCTCAGAAGTTGTCTCTGGGTGGGGGAGTGAAGACTCAGGAGTGCTATTTATTTCAGACTTTGGTGGCATATGCCATATTTGATGCATTAGTGGAAATTTGCAGAGAAGGAAAAGCTTCTTGCAGAACTGTAGGTGGTAAGATAGCATGCTGACAAAATGTGCCCCGTATTTCCACGCAGCAGCTCCTTGCAAATTTTATTGAGCAACGTACATAGATTGCAGCACTGTCCGATCTTTCCGGATATCTGGCCATCCGAAGCTTTTTAGGAAGAAACAAAAGGGTGAAAGAAATCTTGTGGCTGTACTGTAGAAACAGATAGAGGTACCTTCTCACTCCCCTTTTGAGGATGACATCAGTTAATAGCAGGGAAAGAGTGGAAGTAGATATTTTTTTTTATTAATAATGCATAAACAGGTTAGCAGGGTGTATAATAATCACTACTTAAAAAAAATCAAAGAAATCAATTTTTTTTATTTAAATTGATTTTTAGGTTTAATCCAATTCATTAGCAACAAAACAAGCATTAAAACACAATGTGATTAATTGCAAAAATTTTATAAACTGGAAATTAATAAAAATAATTAGTCATTCACACATTTTTCCAGTTGCAGTAACATTTCTATTGCAAACCTGAGACAGTGTAGGTATAGGTAATTAGTTAATTTTTAGCACTTTTTCCATTTAAAGATCTAAAGAAAAACCATAAGTTTAGTAGCCTTTTCTATTCCCATCTGATTGCAGGTTTATCGACCACAGTGAGCAACTCAATGGGTTATAAGCAGTCGCCAGTCACAAATTTTGGGTCACTGACTCCAGGGATGGGAGAGAGCCAGTGCCGTAAGACAAACATAACTTCCATGTCTCACCGGGATTAGAGCTTGGACCCCTTTCGGACGAATGATCAGAGGCCATCGCTTAGACCACTGTGCCATCGGGGCGGCCCCCAACTAATTCCAGAGTAGTATTACTGTGCAAGAGTCCTAAAGCAGAGAACATTCTCTCTACTCCAGCAGATGTAGCTTTGCATGTGTGAAGTGCTTCAAGTCCTATTCCAGAAACAGTCCTTTAGCAAAGCTAATGACCTCCACCAGTTTAGTGTGTGCCCTACATCCTTTCTTTCCAAGCTCAATCTTTTCAGTAAACTAGCACCAAATTGAATCTTTCTTTCTCCCAGCAGACATATTTGTAAAGTATCTTAAGAAGCATTGGCTATTGTTAAGTAGAAAATACAAATAGTGTACTCTGCATAAAACTGAGTACAGAAGAATAAAAATAATGAACAGCAGCAACAGATTGGGTTGTCAGAAAAGTCATGACTTATTTTAGCCATGTTTTGCAAAGGACATTTATTGATAGAAAGAACAAAGATCAATGATATAATGCCCGTTTTGTTTGATAACCTTTTGCCATCTTTCAGTGAGCTGCAAAAAACTGTACAAGGTGCTGATTTACAGCCTCATCTGAATTGAACGTTATACCACGCAAGGACTGTTGAAGACGGTGAAACAAGTGACAGTCTGGTGGCGCAAGGTCAGGTGAGTATGCTGGGTGTGGCGACACATCCCACCCAAGCTCCAATAATTTTTGGCGGGTGATTAAAAATGTGTGTGGTCTCGCGTTGTCGTGATGGAACACACCTTTACGATGAACTAGCTTTGGGTATTTCTGGATGATGGATTCGTTCAAACTGTCCAATTGCAGACAGTACACATTCAAATTGATTGTTTGGTTCTGTGGTAGGAGTTGGAAAAACAGGGCACCATTAAAATCCTACCACACTGAGACCAGAACCTCCCGCTGATGAATGTCTGCTTTGGGTGTCATTTGAGGCGAAGCAGCATGTCGGGACCAAGACCGTTTGCGCAGCACGTTGTTGTACACAATCCACTTTTCGTCACCAGTTATCAGTCGCTTCAAAAAAGGATAGTTTTCCTCACGTTCAATGAGCATATTGCAGATGTTTAACGCACAGTCAACTGAGCTTCTTTGAGTTCATGGGGAACCCACACATCGAGCTTGCTTACATATCCCAGCTTCTTCAGGTGGTCTTGAATGATGGGTGTGCAATGTGTCTGCAATCTCTAGTGTTGTGTAAAGTGGGTTTGACTCAATCAATGTCTTTTTGGTCGTCCTCAACTTCGGTGGGCCTCCCGGACCAAGGAGCATCGTTGAGGTCAAAATCACTAGCACGAAAATTTGCAAACCACCGCTGGCACTGACGTTCTTGTAGAGCATTATCACAGTACACTTCACGCAACTTTTCACAAGCTTGATGCACGTTCTTCCCTTTGTGGAAATAAAACAGTAAAATATGGCGAAAATGCACAGTTTGGTCTTTCATCTTCAACTTAATGTCAAATCAACCAAATTGCTCACTATTCCTTTTAGACTGCAGCTAGAACTAGCACCTGCCAAAATGCCATAGCGATAACAGAGCTGTGCATGCCTCTAGTACTTCCAAAACCACCCAACCCCCATTGGGTGCCAAAATAAGTCATGACTTTTCAGACAACCCAATAGAACAACCACCTTGTGATCTGACAGGTCATCGAGCAGAAGATAAAAACCTGTTCCAAAACTAAAGGGACTGTTCCTTCTACCTCTACAACTTGCATTGCAGTTACCCCTTTTGCCCTGAAGCTGAAGAGACCACTCCCTAATCATTATTCAAAGAGCCATAACTGACTAATCTCTACTTCTAGAATAAGATACATATGCCCTCTGTGCCCTGTCAACATGTAGCATGTTTTGAGTTTTGTTTACAAACGTGAAAGTTCTTCTACAAGGATTTAACTTATTTTTTCACTTTAGCCATTTTGACTAATATGTTAAAACTAATGCTTAAATCCAGTTTTTTTTTTGTCAGTTTTAAATGGTGATATAAAGTAAAAAAAAAATTTGATTAAATCATAAAAATAAAAATGGTTTATCAGTGTTTTTTTTTTTAAATCATTTGATTTAAATCATGCATACCCTGCAGGTTAGTCAGTTTTTGGGCCTGGGCTCTATCTTGCAACATGAAATTCAGGCTTGGGCTCTTAAAATTGAGCCCAAACTCAGCAATGGTGAGCAGTAGTGTTATTTCTGATGACTCTGGGGCATTAACGATGTGTTAATGAGTTGCAGTAATGTTATTTCTGATGACTCTGAGGCATTAACGATGTGTTGATGAATTTCCTTGAGTGGAGAGGCTGATGAAGACAGAAGTTCAAAAGTTGGCAATATCTTCCATGTGATCTGATCTGCCAAAGGGTGTAGATTTTTGAGGATTGGTCAGTAATTTTGAATAACCAGGCTAAGAATAAATAGAAGTCAGTGTCTTGGATTTGGGGTTTACTTAGGGTCATAGACAAAGTACTTTTATAAATTACTTTTTTATATGGCCCTTGCTTCATAAAATGCTAATAAATATATGAAACAAATGCTTTTGACTACATTTTAAAGGTTTTTTTGCATACCACCAATTTTCCCATTTGGTGCACAGATGAAAATACTTAGCTATGTAAGCGTTTTCCTGATGCAATATGCCTCTGATACATGGTGTACATGTATCTCATCAGACCCATTTGTGCTGAATCCTTTTTTGTTGATAGTTTGAATTGTTTTAGTTAATTAGAATCATGTTTATGTTCAGTTTAATCAGTCCAGTAGTATTATGACTGAAGATAGCCTATGATAGTGTGGTATACAGCATTTTCTCTTTGAATATGCCCTGGAAGCAAACTATCTGGTTTCTTATGTTGTAAGACCCTGCTTTCTGCATGCTTTGCATACTAGAGAAATTAAAGCATTTTTGTGCATTTCTATACAGAAACTGTGTACACAGGATTAAAACAGGTCTGGTGGAAATTACGTGTATTGAACTAACCAACTGAAATTTAATTGTTTCCACCATGTTTGATTTTGTTTTATAACTGTTATTCAGTTATGGATTGAATAACCTAAAGGCCACATGATGATTTTTCTCAGCTCACACAGAATTTTTGACATGTTGAGTTTTTTCATATCTGATGGCCTAATAATTATGACTCATTTTCACTGAGGCTTACTTGATACTCGTGTGGACATACACAATGCACTGTTAGCATTATCAATTACTATTAACACAAAATTTAAATATTTTGTTTACATTATTCAACAATCGGTCATTCTATGTCCTGTACTATGAATAATTTAAACAGTTTATTTATAACCTCTGGTCTTGCTATGCTATAGTGTATGTATGTCTTGTGATATTATATATATTTTTTAGTCTGCTGTTCATTATGTATAACTCTTTATTCTTTACATTGAAGGCTAAACTTCCGTATTCGGCCCACAAGTAGTTCCAGCTGAAGACAAAACAAGAAAGCTGGAAAGCAAATATTTATGTTTTTGGCTTCCTTTGTTTAATCTTAATTGATATCTAATTGTTTATCTTAATTTTTCTAATTATCATAATTCATTTTCATTGTATTAAAGAAAATATTTATATTTCCGGCTCCCTTGTTTTGTCTTCAGTTGTGACCTACCCCCTTACCTAAAGGGAGGGGCAATACACATGAGGATATAACTGATCTCAAAATTAACAACCCATTGTGATAATCACAAAAGCTACCATCTCAAACAAACGCTTTGGTAAACCCCTCGTATGGATAGAAGTCGCACGAAAGTGTTTGAACTACTTGGGGGCCGAATACGAAAGTTTAACCTTAATGGCACCTTTTAGATACTTTTTTTTTACTATTCTGTTTAAGGAATTTTAGAAGTGTGAAATACTAATATTTTATTCTAAAAGTTGTGATTAAAAATGATTTGTGAATGAATTACTGTCTCACTTTTACTTTTTCACCTGATTATAATAATCATGTTCGAGTTTTTGGCAAGTCATATTTATGAACTTGTTTAATATTCTGTACACGGTACCTTTTTAAAAGAGACCAGTGACTTAAATGTTGTTTCTGAAGTTTTGATCAACAAAATGTCTTTTCTGCTGTGTCCGTATCAAAAAGAAGAAAAAGTTGTACAATTTTTATGCGGGATAATCAAAAAGTAAAGGCAACATCTTCTTTAATACTGGGGCGCAGTGGCCTCTGATCATTCGTCCGAAAGGGGTCTGGGTTCGAATCCCGGTGAGGCATGGATGTTGTGTTTGTCTTACGGCACTGGCTCTCTCCCTTCCCTGGAACCAGTGACCCTAAATTAGGGACGGGTGACTGCTTATAGCCCATTAAGTTGCTCACTGTGGTTGTTGAACCTCTAATAAAAAAAAACAAATAAAAAAAACTTTAATACTGGTAACCATGAGAAAATAAACCTGCTTAGTCTCACTTCTCCAGTCTCCCTGAAGGTTGACCCACGTCTTGGGTCGTTCCTTGGGAGAAGCTGTTCTGCTGCTTCCCGAATGCGGGTCTGCACAGTTTCCTTAGCTTCATCAAAGGTAAACTTGTGACCACGTAGAGCCTCTTTAAGTAAACCAAAGATGTGATTGTATGGATCCAGATCAGGGCTGTGTAGGGAGGGTGTGTGCGGAAGACGTTCAAACTGCAGTTGTGGCATCACCTCCACTGTTGCAGCAGTTACATGGGTGCGTGCATTGCCATGGGGCATAAAGACTGTTTTTGACAGCATTCCTCTTCTTTTGCTGTGAATTGCAGGTTTCAGTTTCTCTGTAAGCATTGCACTGGTCACTGTCTTGAAAATGCACCAGAATCCCTTGTCTCAAAAGGTCATGATTTTCTGGGTGGAGGGCTGCTGGTTTGAATTTCTTTTTACTGGAGTAGAAAAGTGTTTCCACCGCATGCTTTGCCCCTTGCTTTTTGGTTCACAGGGATAAATCTGTGTTTCGTTGCTGGTGGCAATTTGCTCCAAAATACTTGGACCTTCATAACACATCAGGAATTGGATCACAACCTCCACACACTATTTGGGTACTCATTGTGCACTGTGACATGTGTGGATCCATAGCTGATATCCAAATGTGGAGCAACATAATCTTTGATCAAGCCATTCACCCTGTCGATTTGGGCTTGTGTGCATGATGTTGATGGCAGAAGAGATAGAGCTTCATCAGTTAAACTTGTTCTCCCGGCTTTAAACCTTTTTACCCATTCATAAACTTTTTCTTAAGTCATGCTGTTTTCACTTCCGTACCGAGCCAACATCCTTCAGTGCATTTCAGCAGGTTCCGCTCCCTCTGTGCAAAGAAATCTCACTATTGTGCATTGTTCAACAATGATGCAATCCCGCAGTGGAGCGTCCATGTTTATTTGGCTTCAGCTAGATTAACGGCTGAGCTGTGTGTGTTGTAAATACCCATAAGCCATTGTGAACGTGTTGTATTACATCAGCTTTTATCTGCTACTGTTACCATGTAATTTTCAAATTGTCTTTACTTTTTTGATTTACGTACATATGCTCATCTGTTTAGGCTGCATTTTGCACACAAAAACATTACTTCATTGATTCTCATATAATGGCATTAGCAGGAAAGTCTTGTATATGGAGCAAAATATTAGCAAGTGCATCATCACCATCTTCCAGGAAATTACAAATACATTTAAAATTTCTCACTATTATGTATTCTGAAATGTTCCTTATCAAAAAGGAACAAAAGCTGGCTGAACTTTTCCCACTGTAAAATTTATTGGTTACAATTTAATCAAGTACATGACAGTGTTCGAATTACTCGCTGGTCCGCTGGCCATTCTCCAGTAAAGATTCTGTTGAGACAGTGAAATATTTGTTACTGGCCTGAGAGTAGTCAGTAATTTTTTTTTTTTTTTTTTTTTTGTTTTAGAATTGACAAGTTTTTATAAAAACAGATTTCAAAATATCCAGGTTTGGCAATGACAGTTTTCAGGTTTTTTGAAATTCAGATATTTACTACACAAAAACTGAATGTTGGAATTGCAAACTATACTTCAGTTTTATGAAAATTTTAAGTTGTAGCAAACTAAAGTCTGAATCAAAATATTTTGTAATATTTGTACTACAAAAACTTTAATTTGAAATTAACAACATATTACTCTTCAGTGAACTGTTCTTGATACAAATACCATATGCATATTACTTGCAGTGTCAGAATTATAAATAAATCTACTGGTCTACAAATATGCCCACTGGTCCATAAAAAAAAAATTAAAGACATTTACTATATATGTAGAAACTAACGTATCATTTCAATGGAATTATCTCCAGTATTTGTTTTTAAACTTTTCATTAGTTTGCAGCCTAAAAAGAAAACCATACAGCAAGGTAAAAGAAACAAATTCATTTTTTAACTTGTGACAAATTAGAAAAGAAAACTTACTGGCCAACGGACCACTGAGTAATTCAAATGCTGAAATGTATTAGTATTTGTGCTGTGAAGCAAGCAGCCTTGATTTCTTCGCTTGTTATCACTCTGAGTGGTTCATCCCCAGAGCGTAGAGTCAGAATTTATTTCCTCCTTTACACCATTTTTTTTTTCTGGACCAGTAAATATGAGTGAACCACCACATTTTAGTGTAAATTAGCTCTGCTGAAAAGCATTTGGGGGGGGGGGCTGCTGTTTTCAAATTTCTAAAACTGCTTACTGTGCTTTGTTTATGTATTTGCATGCATGCATACATACATATTCTGTTGTCTTAAATTTGTGATATACAGCTCAAATGAAACTATACATTATTTTTTACATATTCTGTGCAAGTGTGTAAGGTTTTTCTTTCACGAACTAGTTGGGCATTTTGGCGGACCAGTAATTTGCAAGTTCCAGTTGTCCGCTGGGCCTGTAGAAAAGTTATTTCTAATTCTAACACTGCATGAGGAAATGTGTTCATAACTGTCATAGAGCTGTGAGAAATGGTTTGGCCCGCAGAGAGCGTGTCTTGTCAGCTTATGTGGGTGCACATTGTTGGCTGGGAAAACTACAGCAAAGAACTAATTTGAAATTCTAGCTGGGTGAGCCGTAATCCACCATATTCACCTAATCTGGTACCATGGACTGCTTTTTATTTCTCCTAATACAGAAATTAGTCCTGAAAAGGGAGAGATTTATGAACATTCAGATGAACATCACAATCCGGCAGCAGACAGTAACAAGATTGTCAAGCAGTTGTGCAAGTGATGCAAAAAGTGTATTTATCTGGTGGGAATTTTGAAGACAAGTAATGTGAGTTAATTTTTTAAAGTCATGGTTCGTATGCTCCTTGAAAGTACTTGAATTTTTTTTTTTAAGTAAAGAAATGAAAGTATGTGTTAAATAATTGTGTGTGCTAAAAAGATGTATTGTATAAGAGATTTCTGTGTAGTTCTGATAAAAACACCAAGCTGTTCAAATAGCACAGAACTTGCGTTCAACCCACGGGAGTGTGTGGATAGCTGGTGCCTTGGCTGTGATATCACTAGAGTAAAATAAGTGGAATGATGTATTCAAATTGTGGTGGGCTTCTGTTTACTGGGGTTAGGGATATGTTCTTGTTGGAGGGTTTAACTTCCAGGAATTGCTAGTGCTTCATGTGTGGATCCTTTGTCTCTTGGCTACATCAAAAAAGGCATCAGTAATAAAAAAAAGTTGAAGCAAGCAATAGGTGCCATGCCAGCAGGTGAATGCGAAAATAATGTACCCTTTCAAAAACATTCTACCAAATAAAATGATTTTTGAAAAACCAAAACAGGGGCAATTCAAAGTTAATAAATGCTTATAGCCCATTGAGTTGCTCATGGTGGTTGTTAAACCTCCTCCAAAGTTAATAAAATGAACAGACTGAGGGCAAGAAGTAACATAGGTCATTAAAGGTGTGCCTGTCCTAGCAAAGGTTAATGATCTAAACTTACTAAAATACTTACCTACTGACCAGCCGACAGTACATGCATATGATAAGCCAGGTTTAAAAAGTGCTTGGAAGAGTACAAACCTTGAATGTGCATTCACCAAACTTTGACACAGCTTGTATATATACATGAGCATAAGAAAGATTAATCCACAAGTGATGACTGTTTGCAATGATGACATGTTTAATGTATTTTGAGTTGTGTATGTTATTCTCTGCATGATTGTGATGTCTCCCCTAACACTGATGATCATGATCTCTCTCCCAATACAGGGAGAGAGGTTGTGCGTATTGTTACAGAACTAATTTAGATGTGTGTAATATTAAATATTACACCTACTTGATTTCTGTGCTTTGTACAGACACTGTGACTGGTAGACTTAACCTGTTGTGTATAGTGGGTTTTCATGAGCATAACTGTGCTTCCTTCTCAGTGTGACTTTTCAGAAAAGATCAAGTATTTAGTGAAAATTTATAAAATGAAAAGATGTTTTATATTTGTCATTTCTGTTATTAAGTCCATAGTTTATTTCAGATAAACTCAGTTTGCTTCATTTCATATGTGAAATTTTCATTGTCAGTTACACTCTAATAAGGTTCAAACAAGATTAGATTACAACTAGACTTCATGTCTGAAGCTGCACCTTGTGGTGATAACCAATCTACCAGAGCTAGTAGCAATAGTCTGCTTTGCAGAAAGGGTATTATTGACATTGATTTTAATGTATGCCAGGAACCATAACCCCAGCTTAGTCACTGTTCAGTTTTATGTGGTGTTTTAAATAAAGTTCTGGTCCATTTAAAATTATTTGGAGGAAATGGTTTAGCGTAGTGAGCTAGACCTTTAACCCTTATGATCTACCCAAGTTTGGAAGGGGGTAAGCGTTTTGGACCCTCATATTTCTGAAGTTGCAATTCAATGTCACATTTTAGCCTGGATCTTATTTAATTTATAGGAAAATGTCTCCACATATTAAATTATTTAAATGAATTAACATTTTTTAAAGAGAACCATTCGGAACTAAAAGAAAAATTAATTTCTGTGCATACTCGTACATTTATGTGCCTGTTATTAAATAATTGTTTGACAGATCAGTTTAATGTTCAACACAAAGAATTTTTTCAAAGATCTTTCATTTTCTCTTTAGTAGTTATAAAGAAAAAAATTTAACAATTTTACATGTTGCCTTATCACTTTTTTTTGTTCTAACCACTGTTTTTCAAATAGATATTTACACTACATGTTTTAAGTTTTACTAACTTGCCCAATTTACAAATAAAATTTACTTCACATTTCTTGGGGTTTTTTTAATCACTTATTTACAAAGCATCTGCATCTAGTTTTTGTACTTTAAAATGGCAATGGAAATATGTGTGCGCTCAGAAAAAAGTCGGCTCTGTTTGAAATTAAGTGTCGTACATAAAGTTGGAAAACATTTTCAACTTGGATGCTTAAATCAGAAGACACCAGGGTGGCTCATTTTCTTTGGTTGTCCACTGTAAGATTACTAATTCAACGTTAATCATGGGGGTATTCTGTACTGAAAATATGGGTTCTCATTATGTCATATTTACAGGTTTTGACTTTGCTCTTCATTCAAGAAGGGACTCTGGTGTAATGTGTTAAAAAAAAAAAAAAATTTTGTTTTGGTCTTAATGTTGGTTTGATGATTGAACTCTAACAAAAATCAAGGCTTATAACTTACAATGGATTTATTGTGGAAACCTTGATGCAAATAGTCAGGATTTAAAACCAAAAAGTAATTAAAAGCAGATTAACAAAGAAAAAAAAAACCACCTGAGATTTCTTAAGTGACCATATTTTGAAAATTTGTGTGGAGATTGTACCGGGACTTCAGTAGGAGCAAAGTCAGCGCTTGTAGGAGCAGTAGGAGCAAAGTCAGCGCTTGTATTGACAATAGACATGAATGCGAATTTGTCTTGTTAGACACCCTCTTTAATGCTCTGTGAATGTTTCAGATTAATGCGAGTGAAAAGCTACTTTTTAAGCAGCAAGTGTACCTGAATGGTGCTCATGATTTTCTGCACTCCTCAAAGGTTAACATAGCAGCCAGGTTTTTCAAAAGCTACTGCAAAAAAATTCCTTTACCTGTCTCATCTCGGCAGTACTGACCATAATGCTGATACAACTGCTAAGCAGTCTGTTATTCTATGATCCAAGGCATGATGGGGGAGTGCTAGTCCCCCCCTGACACGGACATCACGCCACAGGATAGGTACAAATGACCAACATCTTCCTTAGTTCATTACCATTTGTAGCCCGTTTAGCAAGTGACCAGTCTGAAAAGATTAGTGCCGATCATCCCCCTAAATGTCCACTTTGAAATAGAAAGTAAAGAAAGCAAAACTCTCTGATGCACTAGTTTGGACATAAGACCCTTTCGGCCACACTTTTTTAAACGAATGTATTCATTTGAGCTGACTTCAACCCTGAGTTATTCGTTCCAGCCAGTTAAAGGATTAATGATTTCCTACTGGTCAATGCTTTGGGCAAATTGTTAAATCATTTCAAGCATGTATCTGCTGATCATGAACAAAAAAGGAGCAATGTGCGACTACAGTATATCCTCATTTTGTAAATCAAATGTGTATTTCTAACGACAAATTGAGAATTTTGCAATTAACACTAAATAGTCGCGGTTTGAGGTAGCAATATAGTCTTATCGTCACATGACTTGCAAACTGAAGACTCATAAGATCGACAGCACACTATGCAACCCTATTCCTGGCATTTCATTTTGGGTAACGTGGTGCGGAACACAAAATGGACAGGAAATGGTTAAAAGTGCAGCATGGCACTTTCGACGGTCAGGCCGGCCATACCCTCCACCCCCGAAAGTTTTTTCTTGGGGAAAATGCGAACTTACATTTTAAAAATACATTTGGAAAAAATGTTCGCCGCCCTGGTGGCACAGTGGTCTAAGCGATCATTCGTCAGAGATGTGTCCGGGTTCGAATTCCCGTGAGGCATGAATGTTGTATTTGTCTTACGGCACTGGTTCTCTCTCCGATGGGGCCATTGGCCCTAAATTAGGGATGGGTGACTGCTTATAGCCCATTAATTGCTCGTGGTGGTTAAACCCGCAATAAAAAAAATGCTTTAATTTTTTGTTTTGTTTTCCAGTGGATTTCAAAAACTTCCATTTTTTCGTCGCCCCTCCCCCGAAAAGTCTTTATACGCCCTTTGTAGCTAGGTTCCAGACACGGGGATGTTTGAGTTGCAGGTTCTTTATTGTTGGATATACTATTTCAATTTTTCAGTGTTCTATCCTGGTGCCTTTCCGTGAATCCGCGTAATAGCATCGGAAAAGTTGTCATATTTTGATTCCACTGCTGCTTCGGTTTCACTTTTTCCTCAATCTTTTGTCATTATTTTTCACTGCTGCTCGGAGATACTATCCTTACCGTGGTAGACAGCCAAATCTTCCCTTTCCCACTCTGAAACCAAGAGCTCTCAGGTTCATGTCATAAAAAAAACTTCCACACGCATTGTGAAACCACTCCTGCTGACCCCAAAGCGATGAAAAGGAGGAAGTTGAAAGTTCTCTGGCACATGGGTTTCCCCTTTAGCACTGTTTTGCAACACTTTAGTTACTTCTCCCCCAATAAGTTTCTTCATAAAATGGGGGTGGGGGTTGACTTCTATCTTTGCCCTTAACACCAACAAGCCGTGTTAATGTGTAGTTTTTAGAATCATTAGCGCAGCTGTTCCTGTGGTTTTTTTCCCCCCAAGAAGTAATTTCTTTTGAACCGTGATGGAAAGTTTGCGCCGAACTGCTACAAATTACGAAACAAATATTTGCAGCGATCCACAGCAAATATTTACGAGCGAAAAGATATTTTTCCCCGACAGAAAATGCAGTTTGTTTTAAACGGCGAATCGAATGACGCTTTTTTAAGGTCGCGTAATTTGGTTAAACGTACACTGCTGGACAATTGCTAAGGACGGATCATAAACGGCTATATAGCGCATAAAAAAGTAAGTGTGGTTGGATGCCAAGTGAAATAAAATGTCAGAATGCCAGGACATTACAAGAAAGACATTTTATTGTGCTCTGAAATCCAGAAGGCTTTGGAACGTGTTCAAGGGACAAACAGGCCATTTTGTGCAGAATACGTAAACGTGAATGAAATGCAATTACCGTCAGCAGGTGTTCCGGCGTAAGATGTCAATACGGGATATGGCCACCATGGAGGGCGATGCAAGATTTCACACGTCATGTCATGCTTTGCACAACATTGTCAAGCAGCTGTTGGGGTAATTTATCCCATTCCTCTGTCAGTGCACAGATGAGGGTGTCCTTGTTTATTGGAGGGCATTGGCGACCAGCAAGACTCTTCCCCAAAGCATACGACCCATTTTCAATGGGATTCAGATCTGGAGAATGTGCTGGCCATACGAGGAGTTTAATATCCTCGCTCTCAAGACACTCCTAGACAGCGACTGTTCGATGACATGTTGCGTTGTCGTCTATGAAAATGAATCTATCACCGACAGCACCACGGAACATGAGGTAGCAGAACATCATTAATGTATCGTTGGCCAGTCAATAGTCCCAGTTGGAAGCACATAGAGGGACGTACGGCCATTGATCATGATACCAGCCCATACCATGACACTACACGTCGGATATCGGTCCATTTCCTGTATGTTTGCTGGACAATATGCAGTACCACTATCACGCCAGATCAGTTGTCGACAATCAGACGATAGACTGTATCTACTCTCATCTGAGAAGAGGACAGCAGACCAGTCGTTATCAGTTCAATTGCGATGTTGATGGCACCATTGCAAATGGGTGGTACGGTGACATCTGGACAATATGATGCACGGAACAGGACGGCAGGCGTATAGTCCTCCATGCAAACGTCTGGAGACAGTTTTTCGGGAAATCCGCTTGCCAGTAGCAGCCATAAACTGATTTGCTACCTCACTAGCTGTGCTGCGTCGGTGTCTTTTTGTTGATAGCACTATGTACCGATCTTCTGCAGGTGTCGTACTGCGAACACGACCTCCCCGTGACGTTTGCTACACTCTCCATTTGTTTGAAATGATTTCCAAAGCCTTGAAACAACACTGTGGCTGACGTCGAACTCCCTGGCAACATCTGTTATTTTTCGCCCTTCTTCAATCTTGCCAATAATACGGCCACGCGTAAAATCATCTAGGTGATGTCGGGGAGACATACTGAAAATTGCAAGTTCGTCAATTGATTCTTTCCTTTTCAACTTTGCGTTTGAAAAACGGTCAATACGCGTCAAATCCTTTATATCTCTTATCAGCGCTATGACGTCACGAACAAGTTCGGCAACCCAAAATTTGCATACGCACAACATGTCTTACTGTTGTATCCCGCACTTATGCTAATTTCCACATTTTCCTGCCTTCCATTTTATGGTTGCTATTGTCATCCGTCCTTAGCAATTGTCCGGCAGTGTATAACTACGCTTAACAACACGTTCCGCCAGTCCCAACATTTCGGAATGTTTTTCACCTACCTTCTAATTCATTTTTTCGGCATAAATGATGAATAGGTTTCGCGATGTAGGTGGAGCTTATGGAAGAGTTCTGTTTTAATCACGTGGTATGTAGGAGAAATGATGAAATCCTGATGTAGATTGTTTACAGATGGTTTGGTGGTCTTTCGGAGTGTTGTGCAATTGAGATTGTTTATATGTCGCTCCGTGCTCTTTTGGGATGTCGCAGTAATTTCGTTCCGGGCGAGGAGCGCGATAACGTAAGGTCAGTCGTTAGCTATTTCGTTTACACGGAGGACTACTGAAAATGGCTCCCCGTGGCAGAATGGGATGGTTCTGTTTCTAAAGGATTCAGAGATGCCAACTTTTATGGATTTTCACTCCATTTTAGGGTTTTACGGAAGTAAAAAAAATGCGGAAAAGCCCACGCAATTTTTTTTTTAGTCTTTAGGTCGAAAAAATTCAGTTTACAGATAGTCCTTATACGCCTTTGATGTCCTGATTTCCCCCACCAACGGAAGCGGAGCTTCTTTCTCGTGCGCTGTTTGTCACGTGATTTCCCGTACAGCCATTTGAGACTGCTTTGCGCAAAAGTAGAGCTCAGCTCAGCGCCTTTTGTGAACTCTATATCGATTACATGTTGCTTTGTGCTTCTAAAAATTTCGGTGCAAACGTTTTAACTCTTTCCACTTTACTGTTGGGTGTCACCCAACTTTACGAAATAGTTTACGTGGCGGGTATGACTCCTCTATAGCTCGGGTGTCACTCGCCATGCCGATGACGCCTCTAGAGCTTGCATGTCAGTGCTCTCAAGGAATTTCTTTTTCGCCAAATAGGTTGGGTGTTATCCGGAGCGCCGATGATGCCTCTATAGCTCGTTTGTCGAGGCTGGCAACCCAAAGCTGAGCTTTCACTGCTAAGTTGTGGCCTCTACTGCAGAAAATAAAAATGCACGAGTGCTGGTATGGGTAAAAAGTCATTACGTTTACGAAGCACAGTTTACGTCCTGTGACAACAAAAAGAACTAAGTCAGACAAAACTTATTGTCAAGTTTATCGCGATTAAGGTATATAGTAAAGAACGGCCTTTTTATGCAGCATCTAAAGTTTTGCTGAATCACGTTATGTAAGCCATGTGGCTGCAATTTTAGCGTAGTGCATGGTGGCCGTGATGATTTTAGGCGTCATGCAGAGAGCAAGAAGCACAAAGATCATGTCACGAGACTGGCGATGTGAGTAAAATTAATGTAACCAAAATACTTCTGACAGCTTATAAGGAATCCTGGAAGAAAGATAAAAAGCGGATTAGAGGTAAAAAAATGCAGCAAGATAAGCGAGAAAGAGAAGAAATTGAGTGTTCACAAGGTGATTTGAAATGGGAAGAGTCTGAACTTTTACAGCAGTTGGATTCCTCAGAAAATGTTAGTGCTGAAAGGAAAATTAAATGTGGCATAAAAAAGTCGTGAGTGCAATAGAAAGTGGACAGGTACTACACTGCTGGCTACCCAAAATGCAACACCAATAAGGAAGCATCCGATTTGCCTGAAATTCGCATCATGAGTCTCCCGCGAGAGGACATCCAAACGATTGGCATTGCAGGGCATATGCAAATCATGTGCGCTCGGCACGCCACCGAGAAGCACTATAAGAAGGGTGCACAGAAGGCGCGGTGTAAGTAGTGGAAGTGTGTTGTGCTGCCGGACCTGTACGTGGGAAGCTTTCTGATGCCTCGTCACAGAATACGGCAGTCATTCCAGCACGTTTCAGAGTTCGACAAAGCACGAATATTGGCTTATCGCGACAGCGGTTTATCGTATCGAGACATCGGCGCCCATGTGGGACGACCCAGCCGCAGTGAGGCGAGTGCGGATTCGGTGGGTGCAGGAGGGACGGACGGACCAACGTGAGCGATTGCGCAGCGGCACACCACAGAACGAGAGGACCGGCATGTTGTGCGGCGGGCATTGACGGCTCGCACCGCCACATCACAAACGTTAGCGCAGGAATTAGCGTGTGTTGCGCAACGACCTGTGTCAGCACGTACCGTTCGACGTCGTCTGCAGGAGCGATGACTTGTCGCACGGCGCTCATTGCTCCGATTATCATTGACGTTACACCACCGGAGAGTGCGGCGGCAGTGGGCCGTTGAACGCCGCACCTGGACTACGGAATGGCACGACATTGTCTTCGACGAATCTAGCTTCTGCCTGCAACACCACGATAGTCGGATACGCGTGTGGCGGAGAGAGACTATGACGCCTGCATTATGCATCGCCATACCGGTCCGTCGCCTGGCGTTATGGTTAGGGGCACAATTGGATATGACACCCGCACCCCTCTGGCACGCATAGCCGGTGTACTCAACAGCCACCGCTACATCTCCGACGTTTTGGAGCTTGTAGTCCTCCCTGACCTGCCAGCGGTCACGTTTCAACGGGACAATGCGCGCCCCCACGTGACACGCATCGTGCGACAATTCTTCACGGCCCGCCTGTTATCCCGATATGTCGCCCATCGAGCACGTCTGGTCGCTGATCGGCAACCGAGTGGCCCGGCAAACACTACTCGTGGCTACGCCTGATGAACTGTGGCAACGTGTGGAACCGACATACCCCAAGCCCACATCCAAAGCTTCTTTCGTTCGATGCCGCGGAGTGTAGCGGCCGTTATTGCCAGCCATGGGGGATGCCCGTGTTCCGCAAGTCGCACGGTCCTGTAAGCTGAATAGTTTCATCTTTGTATCTGTTATGTGTACAGTAAATCTGGCTTTGCTATCTCGTGTCCATCTTGGTGTTGCGTTTTGGGTGGCCAGCAGTGTATTAAAAGAAGCAAAACAAAACATTGCTAACTATCTTAAAAAATTAGAAAAAAAATAGACATGAGCAATTTAATATTGAGAAAAGCAACAAAAAATTAAACATTTTTGGTAAAATAAATTATTGATAATAGAATCCTGCTACGGTTACAAATTTTTCGATCTATTTGAAAACTAAAATCTTTGTATATGTGTGTGTGTGTGTGCATTTCAATGCAAGATGTTCTACATTTGGGTAGGGTGCATCTAGTTCAAAAGGCATTTTTTGCTTAAGAGGTTGTTCTATCTACTAATGTTTTACCTGCTCCAAAAACGCATTTTGCAGCTTTCCATCACTTTGAGTTATCCATCGTTCACGCTGTCATTTCAGTTAAAAAGCTTAACATGCAAATGAGGTATTTATGCGAATAATGATATACAATAATAATTTTCATTAACCACCGTAAATAAAACTTCAGAGAATTTACAATTCATCTTCCGGAAGGGGCAGCTGTTGAGCTCCCTCTAGTTACGGCCCTGCCCCGTTGATTCAGGAGGAATGAGAAGCACCTATCTTTGACCAGTCAGTAGTGCGTTGTCACAACGCACTGTTTTGGTCGTCTGGCATTTCCGTGGTCACGGCCAGCTTTAGAGCTCTACCGGCAGCAAGTGGACCCCCACCCTCTGCAACATGGTAGAGTATTTATATTTACGTATATATATATATATATATATATATATATATATTGCTAGCAATATTTAAATTCGAGACGAAATGATGTCGCTGATAAAATACAAATCGTTACAATAAGGTATTAATACATTTAACGCAAAAAGGAGCTTTGTTTTGGTCGTTGGATCAACGTGCGCTGCTATTAATTTATATTGTAAATCTTTCATATTGTGGCTGCAAAACCATACAATCCGACACTCAAAATCTTGGTAGCACCGGGCGCCACGAAACGCTAAAATTGGCTTCTTCGTCTTCGTGGTATACTGTTACAGGTAAGATATTCATCTGCCTACAGGCAAAGCAAACGTCTCAAAGTTTTATGTTGTAGCAGCCGTGCTGTGTTGCCCGTTCGGTATTTCGTTATTATCCAAAATGGGGAAACTTGCTTGTCGCACCACAGAAAAGTGTCGGTGTTCCTGATGTCTTTCTACATATCAGCTTTATGTGACCCGGCAAACACACTCCCCGCACGATGACTGAACAGTCACACAACGGATACTCGGGTGACATAAATGCTGATTGCCGTGTTCCTGAAGTTCTTCAGACGCAAAAACGCTGACTACCGGAATGTAGATGAAATATAGATTCGTCGTAGAATGAAATGATTTGCCACTCTTCCTACCACAATGAGCATTGTCGCACCAACTCGCATCTTGCTTGCCCGCAGGGAGTGGCATTCGGTGTAATGGATGCCTCGACCACAGACCTTTCTGATGCAGTCAATTATGGACCGTTTGATAACTTACTGCGACACCGATTGCACTCGTCATAGCATCTCGGACGTTGCGGTTGAACATCGTGGGGTTCTGCGAACATTTACTGTGTACTCGCACTACCTCTTCCCGATCGTTCTGTGATATATAGATAAATAGTACATGTATATGGTTTTGCTTCCGACAGCACGCATCTAGTCAACTTTTTTACCCTTTCCAACTTTAGGTTTAAGAAGCGTATATGCTCCAGCTTTGTCCGTCCGCACTGTAACTCTAGTAAAAATCTTTCGATGAAATTTTAGTAAGTGGTAGGGGACCACCTGGGGACGAACCCTATGGAAAATGGGATCAAAGGTCAGGATATAGGAGCGGGGTCCATTCCATTGCCCTTATGCGTCATAACTTGCGTAGAATTCGTTCGATGACATTTTAGTATGTGGTAGGGAATCACTGGATACGAACCCTATTGAGAATTGGCGAAATGGGGTCAAAGGTCATGACATATGAGCGGGAACCATTCCATTGCATATGCATCATGACTTAAGTAAAAAGACTTCGATTGCTACAAAACTTTATCATGTTGTTCCGGAAGTATGCTGTTGAATATCGTCGAAATTGGGTCAGGGCACAAAAGCGAGTTTTATTCCACAGCCATTATCCTCATAACTTGACTAAAAATGCGTCGATTGCGACAAAACTTTAGTATGTTGTTCAGGAGGTATATTGAACCTGTTCTGTCGAATATCATCGAAATAGGGTCAAAGGTCAGGGCACAGGAGCGAGATTTATACCACAGCCAATTTATCCTCATAACTTGAGTAATGATTTCTGGTATGTTGGAAAGCGTATCATAATCAATGCATTGGCTTGATTTTACAGCATTCTAACGGTCCTGTTGCGTTCTCCGACAATGAAATGTCTCATTTGCGTTGTTCAGTCTACCAGTTCCGATTTCAGACGCGCAGCGTTAAAACTCGTACTTTGGATTCGAAGTACAGCTATATTATATTTTTCTTTTTCTTGCGCGTGCATGACAGCAGTGTAGAATCGGAAGTTTGGAAGGTGTAACGACCACCGTGAGCAACTCAATGGGCTATTACCAGTCACCCGTTCCTAATTTAGGGCCACGGACGGGAGAGAAACACAATATCCATGCCTCGCGGGATTCGAACCCGGACGAATGGTCATAAGCCATCACTCGGACACTGCGCCACCGGGGCGGCCCAATCGGAAGTTTGAGCGCCCCGGTGGCGCAGTGGTCTGAGGCGATGGCTTATGATCCTTTTCCTAGTTGGGTTCGAATCCCGGTGAGGCATGATGTTTGTGTTTGTCTTTCGGCACTGGCTCTCAATATGTTACTTGTCCAACACTGGTTATCTGTGTACATTGGTCATTTGGCGTACTGTAAAATCCATGTTTGATGTATACTTGTTCACAATGTGTTACATGAGCAACTCTGTCTATATCTGTATAAATTGTTCATTTGGCATGCTGTCAACTATGTATGATTTGTACTTTTTGCTGTGTAATTTCTGTCTCATGTTTATGTCTGCTTGTATGTCTTTGTAATACCAGGTCCAATAAATCATTAAATAAAAAAAAATAGAATCGGAAGTTTGTGTACTCTTGCGTTTCGTACTCTCCCAACTACCATTCTGACTGTTAAACCCTGTAACAGCCGTCTGTGGTCTGAGTCCCCGATGTCTGACCATTCACCCTAGATAAGCCTTGGCTCTAGCACCGGATAAGGCACTGATAAATGATGATATGCGTGTCTCCCTGCCTGAAGCAGTAGTCCTAAATAAGGGACGAGCTACTGCTTAAGCCCTCCCCCCCAAAAAAAACCGAAGGAAGCAAGTGCCATAGATGTTGAAATACACTGAACTCAACCACTTTTTTTTTCATTTTTTGAACTTTCAGAGTGACCCTCGTAATTGTTGTAGATAGTGCTCATTAAATTTCTTGTACATGACTTTTTTTTTTTTTTAAGTGCTGCTAAACAGTAAAATAAAGCCTGAGAATAGAGCAAGACTCTTCAACCAATGTGTATTGCCTGTTATGATACATGGGGCAGAAACCTGACCAATCAAAAAGTAAATAAAATGCAGAAAGAAGAATGGAAAGATGTCTGCTAAACATAACTCGAATCCTAGTTGTAAATGAATTTATGGCACCTCTATTCATAGTGTATTGTGGAATAACTTTTTTACGGGTCTTATAGAGGTTATTTTTCATAAAAGTTGGTTGTCAAATTTTCAGAACAAATTTGACAACCAACTTTCATGAAAAATAACCTCTATAAGACCAGTAAAAAGTTATTTCACAACAACTCAAATGTCAAATCAAAAATGAGAAAATAAGGGTTAAAACAATTTTTTTAGATATTGAAGAAAACATGCATACTTCCAAAGAAATGTAAATGGGCAGGACACATCCCAAGGCTGAAAGACAGTAGATGGAGAAAAGTTATATTCGTTAAACCTCCAATCAAAAAAAAAAAAAAAAAAAGACCTGAAAGAAGAGGGTCAGATGATATAAGGAAAACAATTGGAATTCTTTGGCACCAACAAGCTCAGTATAGAAACATGGAAAAAATTGGGAGATACCTATAGCCAGAAGTGGTTATAAAAGTGGTTAAAGAAGTTGTGCTAACAGACTTCTGACATACAGTATAACACGGCCGCCCCGGTGGCGCAGTGGTCTAAGCGATGGCCTCTGATCATTCGTACGAACGGGGTCCGGGTTCGAATCCCGGTGAGGCAAGGATGTTGTGTTTGTCTTACGGCACTGGCTCTTTCCCTTCCCTGGAACCAGTGACCCTAAATTAGGGACGGGCAACTGCTTATAGGACATTAAGTTGCTCACGGTGGTCGTTAAACCTCCAATAAAAAAAAAAAAAAAGTATAACACGAAACCACTCTTAATAATTTCCTCAGTAAACTTTTTTTTTTTCACCAAATTAGATGTTTTCTGATCCAAAAGTGTATTCAAATCAGTTAAAACACTAGATCTATTTCATGAATAACCCGAGGGGCCTAAACTTCTCATTTAAGGTTTCTATCGCAGCATTACTCCGCTGTAAGAACAATGCTCTTCAAAAATGTTGCCTCAGTTTTTGAGGAATATTACTATAAACTCTGTGAAGCGAGCTGTTGCTACAGCGACGGCATTCATGTAAGAGTAAAGAACACTCAATTGTAGACTAACAAAATATATATCTTTCCTTTCATTTTACATTGCAACCGAATTTTATTTTGCAATGTGTTGATACTACTTTGGAAACCTCTTTTCTGTTCAGATCTTGTAATAAAATAACGAAAAAGCATAGTCAGACTATTACCCTTGGGTTTATTAATTAATCTGTATAAACTATAGAACGAGACGCTTTTCCACCAAAAACATGAATATGACAATCCTTCGGATCATGGGGAAAGGACGAAAAAATGACTATTAAATTAATCTCGTTTCTAATAAAACAAAGTGTTGGTAAAAACCATTGTGCAGTGATCTGAATTCATGTTGAAATTTTGATTTCTTTATCGGCCAAAAAAAATTATATTCGGCTAAGTTCGTCAACCTATACCATTTACCCAAATATTCAATGGATATGAAAACGGACTTTTAGTGAACATCTCCGGTAGGTGCGTGGTCATCCTAACCGAACCTTAGGCAAAGGTTCGGTTAGGATGACCAAACGACCACTTGCTATTGCACTTGTCCAATGGGTCTGACTTGGTTCCCATACCTATGCCTGTGGTACCTAATTATACTGGTGTCCCAAAGTAACGTGACAAACAAAATCCACACGACATAGTTTAATGACAGTTGGTACACAGTACAGACATTCATCGATAACGCAGCAATATACAACAGAAGAAAAGGAATGCCGTCACCGCAAAGAGAAAGAAGCATGGCAGTCCAGCAGTGATGCAGTAAGTGGCGCAGATTTCGAAGGGATAATAGGGAGTGTGATTACCCCGAACAACGATGCAGGTCGTACAACGAGCCCTCGTGCTGTTTACAAGGCTGTGATGACAGTTTGGGATAATAAGCGACACTTCTCTTGAACTAAGGCGCGTCGGTGTCCCGGAAGAGGACTACCGGCTTCCAATTGCTCTTCCAGGGCATCTCGAACATGCTCTATCTGGTTCAGATCCGGAGATCTCGTGGGCCACTCCGTCCTCTAAATATCCTCACTCTCCAGGAATTCGTCGACTTGCCGAGCTCAATAGGAACAGACGCTATGGTCCATAAAAAGGAACTGGGGCCAACAGCTCCCCTGAAAAGTACGTAGGGCTCTGGGATGTCATCCGTGCAGCAGTCCGGCTGCCTCCTGTAAATACGTGCAGCGGCATACGACCATCCAACATGATGCCAGCCTAAACCAGGAGGAGTTCACCGTAGTGGTCAGTTTCCGGCTTCCACCTCTCACCAAACGAACACACGTCGAGAATCCGTGTTTAGACTGTACTGCGACTGTCCAAACACGGATTCTCGAGAGATGAATCGTCACATCACCCCTCTGAACAGGAGTGATGTTGTCGGGCCCAATTCAGACTGAGCCTTCTGAGCGATGATGCTAGTGGCATACAGACCATTGACATTCTTGCATACATACCTCACTCGTGGAGTCTTCTGTAAACTGTTTGCCTCTATATCGCGGTTGCCATAGCAGAGAAAGATCTTGCAAGAGTTGCATAGCTGTCGAATCGCCATGTGGGCTAGCTGTTAGAGACAAATACCTGTCGTCTTGAGGGTATGGATCGTGGATGTCGTTGTCCGGAGCCTTCTGGTTATCGTTTTGGTTTTCTGAAACTATCTTCAGAGACTGGAGACCACATGCCTGGACACCTTAGCTTACGATTGCCCTGCTTCCAATCGTTCCCCACCATAATGAGCTTTCAAAGCGATGATGCGGAGCCACTCTTTCACTAACAGTTTAATTCAAGCTTCAATTGCCGCACATAAAGATTATGCGTCTCGTGTAACCATACTCATATGTAAACTGTGACGTTTTGGTATTTCAGTTTGTTTTACATTATTAGCCTTGAAAAAGCCATCCTGGCAAAAATGTATTTTTGATTCCTAACGCCGATAAACGAATAATCACTTGAGTCAAATTGTGACTGTACAACTTTCAGCAGCTGGTTCGGAACTTCGGCACCACATCAAACGGATCTAATGTAGCTGGCAGTCACAGTAATGATCAAATAGCCCCTAGAGAATCTTTCAAAATGTGAACAACATCCTTATTCATCCAACCAAGGGTAAACAGCGGTTTCCATTGTTATCGACAAAGGTTATGGTTTTCTAGCTGGTCGGACTACACGACCGGTCCTTCATTTCTGAATGTGAGCAAGTAGCATCTCCTGAATATTTTGAAGAAATCAAATTTTACGTATACCAGGAACTGGTATAAAAGTTTCAATTTCAATTTTAATCAGATTGCAAGTAGGGATTTATTTTCTGTGCCCTCTCTTGAACGGCGCCCGGGGCAGCCATCCCGTCCTCCCAACACTTTTCTCGCCTCTGACGACGTTTCCCAAGTTAGCATGCCTGCCAACTCGATGATGTACGATCGTCATTTGCATATTCGCTGCTGAGGATAATGTATAAAAAAAAAACACGAGTTTGGAAACCTCTACTTCTGCTTGCGTTTTTTGTAATGTTATTGTTGTATCAGTGTATAAAGCCCTGTGAGCATCTAGGAATATAGGGAGTCTTCTACCGCTCCGAATTGAAGAGCCACTGATTCCCGAGAAAGCGACGGAACCAGCACTATGGGTTAAGTACACTATTCGCGCATCACCTAAGGACTGAAACCTTCGCGTAACTACGGTGATCAGCCCGATACCAGCGCTTCAGTTTATAGCACGACCTGTTGATGTAAGACAATGGTTCCCAACCTTTTTAATATCACGGCACACGTAACCTACGAAAATATTTTCACGACACACTTTTTAAAGGCTGTTATATCAGACTAATAATTCACAATGATGAGCTGCCGTTGCCAAAGATTTCTATAAAATTTAAGTTTAAAATAAAATTATTAATGTCCAGATGCAGTTAACAGAAACTGCATTTATAACCTATATTACAAATTATAAAACAAACCAAAAATTTAATTACTATATTTTTAAATAAAAATAGTTCCATCAATGCGACACTTGAGATTGATTTAGCTTGCGAATCTTGTCAATCCTGCGTCGAATGTTTGAACTTGCAACTCGTAAATCGGCTTCAACGTTAGACAGACGAATAACCCTACAACTTGATTTTGTGTAGTTCAATGCCGAACATGCCTGCACACACAAGTACGATGTTGTGAAAGGTAGCAACAATGTAATAGTTTTTTTTTTTTTTTTGATATACATAGATGGGCAGTGGCGCCCATGTGAGTACTTTTAGGGGGTGTGCTAAGAAAAATACTTGCCTTCTTAAAGGCTGTCAAACATTATAGTAAATGTACAAGATACTAAAATACAACAAAAATAATTGATACAATCAACCATTAATATCCTATTATTTTTAAAAAATGCTTTAAAAAAGGTTTCGTCTATTTAGTGTTTCAAATTTATCAAAAATTTGGCTATACCAAAAGGCAGGGGGGGGGGGCTCCACGGTACTTATAGCCAGTACCGTAAGACAAACATAACATTGAGACCTTACCGGGATTCGAATCCGGATCCATTTGGAGGAATGGTCAAAAGCCAACGCTTGGACCATTGCGCCACCGGGGCGTTGAAAATTTTTATGCCTGGGAGATGGGTGTGAAAGCAAAGGTTTTAGTTAATAATTAGGGTTGAGGGAAATAGATACGCAGACACAACACTTTTCCCCGCCTGAACACCCTTCCTTCAAGCCAATAGCTTTTTCTTGCACTCATCTCTACCAAAGCAGTTCTATAAATCTTCCTTATTCTCCCTGGGCCATACAAGCAAGAAAAAAAAAAGGCTTAAACTAAGGCTTTGGAAGAGTGGAGAACAATTGAATTTTCATGGCCCCGATGTCACTATTTTGATCTCCTTTCTACGGAGAAGTAAACAATACACTTTTCGAGGTAAAATGCGTAGGTCTAGATGACGAAAAGCATGACACATTGTTATTGGAAAAAGTACAGACTATATTTTAAGGTTAAAGAAATTGAAATATAGTTAAGGGGACCAGGCGTCCTCATTTTCTGGGGACAGTCCTCGATTTCAATGCTTCGTCCTCATTTCCCGTGAAAACTGATTGAGGACGTCAAATGTCCTCAATTTCTAATTTTTTTGTCCTCAATTTTTGAAGTCCTGCCCCCCCCCCCCCCCTCAGATTTTAAATATGGAAAAGAGTCCTAAACAATAATCGTAGAACTCAATTGAATCTACCAAATGCAACCAAATTTAGCATCAATTACTTATTTAATTGCAAGAAAATGGAATCATAAAGGTGAACTATTTTCTGAAGCAGTTGAATTTTTTCCTTGATTAAGTTAGAAATCACGCAGTCTTAATGGGAGACATGCCCAAACATAGTACAAAGTCGTCTTGATAATCGTGGTGTTACCTCGTTTCTGTTTTAACAGGATTTAACTAAAATATTTATAGGATGGGGAATAAATCTGATCTTTTTCAGCATCTATACTCTCTTGCAATTAAATGAGTAATTGATGCTAAATTTGGTTGCATTTGGTAGAATCCATTGAGAGTTATACAACTTTTGTTCAGCACATTTTTCATTCAACTGTACCTTAAAGTGAAATTATTGCAATTGGAATATTCCTTCTCACAGAAATAAGATACAAGTATTCCATGATTTCGGTCCTCTCGGTGTATTGTATAATTTTCTGGCTTCAGATATTTTTTCTTGCAGAGAATCAAAATAAAATTTCACTACAAAATCAAAATGTAGCTTTGATTGCATGTGCTGATCCTTATGAGTAACTTTTGAAATTTTTCAGAATACTCTGCATGGTACTATTTTATTGCTATTTTGTACTTATTTCACATGTAAATCATCCTTCAGATTCATTGTATGTTTTCTCATGAAACTGAACAATTATGATACAGTTCACAACATTCTTTGTTGATCTTCGGCTTTACCATGATGTGTCAGACGTTATCGTCAATCATGCCCTCAATTTTGCATTGAAATCGAGGACATGTCATTTTGTCCCCAATTTTCATTCTCAAAAATCTTCTCAACTTAAATATACACTCTCATTGTTATAAAAAATCCGCGCACCAAGAAGGAGGCGTCGGATTGAAATGAGATTTTAGTAGTGAGATAGTACATACCAAGGACAGAAGTGTTTACAATATCACAGCAGCAGGACGATTTCCCGCGGAAATATGGTACACATTCCGGTCAGCGTTGGTACCGCGTCGGACCGCATCGTGCTCGGATACATGCGGCGATACGGTCCGGCATGGAGTCAAAGAGATGCCGTATGTTATCCTGGGACAGATTAGCCCACACTTCTTGCAACTGACGCTCTAAATCACGAACACCTGGACATGCGTCCCACCTGGTCGCACACATGCTCGATGGGCGAGAGATCAGACGATATGGAAGGCCACGGAAACGTCGGAGCATAACATAAACTGTCCTGGGAAACTCGAGCCGTGTGCGTACAGGCATTATCTTGTTGGAAAAGGGCTCCGGGCCACCCTGCCAGGAAAGGGAACACATGGGGCCGCAAGATCTCCTGTACGTATGGCTGGGCTGTAAACGTCCCTCAGATCACTGTGAGGGAAGTCCGACTGTCATGCGCGATGGCTCCCCAGACCGTCATGCCTGCAGTTCGGGACATGTGCCGCTCTGTAGTGAGGTTGGAATTGCAGCGCTCACCTGCGGTCCACCAAACTCTGACACGGCGGTCGATAATGCCCATAAAGAAGCGTAATTCGTCGCTGAACACTATACGTCGCTAGTCCGTAGCATTTTACGTTGTTCGTTGCTGACACCACTGCAATCTACCCCGACGCTGGTCAGGTGTTAATGGCAGAAACCGTAAGGGCCCTCGAGAGTGCAGATTCTCCTCTGCCAGGCGTCTGGAAATGGTTCTGGTGGGCACAGGAGACCCTTGTACCGCCGCCACATGTCTCTGGATATTAGACAAGGACGTCGTTTGCATCTGTGCGTACTGCTCTCACGATCGCACGGTCCCCTCTGCTGGTGGTGTGTCTGGGTCGTCCAGAGCCAATCCGCGTGTCTGGGTGCCTTTCCGTGTCCATTGGTCCCAACACGCTCGCACCGTACTGTCCGACCGTCCCAAATAGCGGCCGATTCGGTGCGCCGGCTACCCTGCTTTTCTCATCCCGATGATACTGCCTCGTTCATACTCCGTCAGTTGCCCTTACGCACATCTACATCGGCATGTCTATTGCTCAGGGATCTCACCTGACTTTACCGCGCACTTCGGCACGAATGTGGAGTCCCTTGCACGGCGCCTTTAAGCCCCAAGGATTGCGATTGCAGCCTCGGTGGCACAGTGGTCTAAGCGAAGGGATCATTCGTCCGAAAGGGGTCCAGGTTCAAATCCCGGTGAGGCATGGATGTTGGGTTTGTCTTAAGGCACTGGCTCTCTCCCTTCCCTGAAACCAGTGACCCTAAATTAGGGACGGGCGACTGCTTATAAAAAAAAAAAAGATTGCAGCGCGAGTCTTGGACGTGTGGCCATGCGGAATCGCACAAAACTTTAATCTTTTGTATGTCTGCCCTCCCCGTAGCTAATCGCCGAGTTTCGTGTTAATCCCACGGTTTTTTCTTGGTGCGCGGATTTTTATGACAATGAGTATAGTACCTCTTTAAGTGGCAGGGTGGACAAAAGGAGTAGCCCATCCTAGCATCCCGCTGGCGCCGTGCCTACGTTGAACGCAAAATTATGTCTCAATTTTTTTATTATTTTTACTATTTGGAGGTGTGACGACCATCGTGAGCAACTCGACGGGCTATAAGCAGTGACGTAACTAGACTTAACTATCAGGGGTGGCAGGAGGGTGGCGTAAAAGAAAAGTGCAGAGGTGACAAACAATCTTCAACAACCTTCGCTCTATCACAATTGGATAGGAACGGGAAAAAATGGCTCCATAAATTTGTATAATTCAAGACAATAGAAAGAGTAATTGATTTCACATACCGTATATACTCGTGCATTGGTTGATCTCGTGTATAGGTCGACCCCCGATTTTTATCTAAATATTTGCAGTTTTTGTATATCCCGTGTATAAGTCGACCCCCCCCCCCGCCTCCCCGATTTTTATGTGAACATCTGCAGGTTTTGTATACCTACCTATCTTGTGTATAAATAATAAAAACAAAATTATTTTCCGAGGATGTGCCCGCATGCGGACATGTGAACCTACTATTTATTGTTGTAGCTAGCTCTCGAAATGTTGGTTGCGGCAGTTCCCCGCAAAATGTGGGTGAAATTGAGGCACAATTCTGGGAAGATGATAGGGCTCACCACCCTGGTTAGAGAGTTTTCGGGGGAAGGTTACACACTTTAACAATATATGAACCCACTTTTGCATATTGCCCCTACCCCCTTTCTCCCACTTTTTGTGAGCGAGTTTTCTGCAGTTACTTCATTCATGGAGAGTAAAGGCATTTGCTCCCGCAGCAAACGAATCGTGATGCATTTACCAGATGTCGTAAGGCACATCGTTATTTAAAAAGAAAAAAAAGCACTTCCTGAAACATACTTGGAAAGCGTAAATAGGTCTTGATGTCAACCTGATAGTTTTTATTATCCCATAAAGAATATGATTGTCGTAAAAAATAAATGTGTTCAATGGATCTCTTCAAAATTTAAAATGAATCTTTATTTTGATGGATTGTGGACACTAAAATTTGCACGCAACCATTTAAAAAATTGAAGAAAATGTGTTCTATAAAATTTTATTCCCACCACCTTGTGCAGCGTAGCAGCTGTCTGTCAACTGCTGAGCTGGACGAGTGTGTGATTGACAGAGAGGTCGTTTATCTACTCCCGAATTTCATTCATTCCCCCTCTCTACCGTGGTTGTGACAAACAATCGGCTTTAGTTAGTGACAAAACCAAACATCGCCCCATTCAGTAGAGATGTAATCCTTTTTGCTCGCTCTTAGTCTTCAGAAAAGGTTACTGTTTGTTTGATTTTTAGAGCCGGGGTACACTGAATTTAATAATAAACGTAAGTAGGTTGTTAAGCTAATGCACTTTTTTACTATCAGTGGCAATGTTATTCTGAGCGATCGGCCAAGTTTAAACACTTTCGTTTTCGGGATGCATTGATCAAGTTACCGCTGTTCTGTAGATTGTCACGCCTCTCTTCTCCGCCGTCGCTAAGCAGGGGCAGCGGTCACCTTTTTCAATAGACTGTTCTTTTCCCTCTTCATCCCCCGTCGAGAATTCAGCATGGTCGTAGGTCACGGTACGGTGCGACTTAAACTACTGGCTGACGCGTTCACCTCTTTCCTCTGGGTGATTTACCACCCGGGCAGTCAAATCCATATCGACAGATCTAAAACGGACTTTGAGACATCCTTTGCGAAATGAGTTTCTCTATTAGTGAATAAAAAAACTCGTACATATAAAATCAAGAAATTTCTTAGCAATAACTTTCATCTGTACCAGTAACACCCGGAAAATGACTAAATTTACAGCTGCAAAGGAACTGATGGCGCAAAGGGCTAAGTATGCGCATTTCCATAAGGCATCAAAATTTTGGTTTTCAACCTATCAGAAATATTTTCCGAGTATAATTCTACCCCTAATTTCGACCTAAATATTTCATTAAAAAAAGTCGACCTATACACGAGTATATACGGTATTTTGGGATAAAATTACAGTCTAACTTAAAGTGGAATAACCATATTAACTTTTTAATGAATAAAGTGTCATCAAGTATTGGGGTAGTTAGTCGTGTTCTTACTAACTTAACAGTTTCAACACTAAAGCTCCTACACTATCTACCAACAAGTAATTGGACACCCCTGCAATCGACGATATCTGCGGTCCTGATACACGTCACGGCAGCCGCCGTTAAATATCGTGTGGGAAACAACAACGCAACCAGTCGCATTCAAGATGCCACGCAGTTCGGAGCTCTCTGATTTCGAGAAAGGTGTAATCGTCGGGTATCACAGAAATGGCCAATCCACACGTGACATATCCAGCGAGTTGAAGTACCCAAAATTGACAGTGGCCTACGTGATTGGCAAGTGGAAGGTGAGAGGTGACTGTCGGAATGTGCCCCGACCCGGCAGACCCACAAAACTGGGAGTTAGAAACCAACGGGTGCTGGCCAGAGAATTTCGGAACAACCGCACCAAATCGGTGGGCCACATCCGCGTGGAGTTTCAACAGACATCCGGGAGTGTTCTTTCAATGAATACCATCCGTAAGGAAGCCCATCTGATCGGTTATTATGGACGTGCTGCCGCCCACAAGCCTTTCATCACCAAGTCCAATAGCGCTGCTCGGCTAACGTGGTGCAAAGAACGTCGACAGTGGACCGTTGAACAGTGGAAACAGGTTTTCTGGAGCGACGAATCAAGGTTCACCCTCTACCGTTCGGACGGCAGGGTCTGGGTTTGGCGTCTGCCTGGAGAACGTCTCCTGCCGAAATGTATTGTGCCAACTGTGAAGTTCGGCGGCGGTGGAATTATGCTATGGGGGTGTTTCTCCTGGTATGGCACAGGGACCCTTGGTCGCAATTCCTGGTAGACTCAATGCCGAGACCTACTGCATCATTTTGGATGACCATGCGCTTCCTGCGTTGTGGCAGTTTTACGGGGTGGACCCATGTTACTTTCAGGATGACAGTGCCACCTGTCATGTTGCGAGGTCCACCATGGCTTGGTATGGTGACAATGGGGTTAATCGAATGGACTGGCCTGCGCAGAGCCCGGACCTTAACCCTATCGAGCACCTCTGGGACGAGTTGGAGCGGCGACTTAAGGGTTGCCCCCACCGTCCGAAATCTGTGAAGGAATTTACCTGTCTTCTCCAAGCCGAGTGGAAGAAAATACCGCTAGCCGTCGTACAACGCCTGGTTGAGAGTATGCCCCGGAGGGTCGCAGCTGTAATCGCCGCTCGTGGAGGTTCCACCAACTATTGAAGGTGAATAAACTTAGTTTTCCTTTGCTATCACAGGTGTCCAATTACTTGTTGGTAGATAGTGTATATTATTCCCTGGTACAATCACATTTAAATTATTGCATTCTTTCTTGGGACAAACAACTAACTCTAATTTTAGGAAACTTCAGACACTACAAAATAAATATATTAGACTCTTAGAATAAAAAATAACTCTCATATGAATCATTTTTCACTAATGAACTCACCTATATACACTGCTGGCCACCCAAAATGCAACACCAAGAAGGACACGAGATAGCAAAGCCAGATTTACTGGACACTTAACAACAGATACAAAGATGAAACGATTGAGCTTACAGGCCCGTGCGACTTGCGGAACACGCAGACATCAATGGTTCGTGTGGCCCCCCATGGCTGGCAATAACGGCCGCTACACGCTGCGGCATCGAACGAAAGAGGCTTTGGATGTGGGCTTGGGGTATGTCGGTCCAGACTGCTTCCACACATTGCCACAGTTCATCAGACGTAGACGTGGGTGGTGCTTTCCGGACCACTCGGTTGCCGATCAGCGACCAGACGGGTTCGATGGGCGACATATCGGGAGAACAGGCGGGCCACAGCAGCAGTGACACCTGGTGGGCAGTGAAGAATTGTTGCACGATGCGTGCCACGTACGGGCGCGCATTGTCCTGTTGAAACCTGGCCGCTGGCAGGTCCTGCAGGTAAAGGAGGACAACAGGCTCCAAAACATCGGAGATATAGAGGTGGTTGTTGAGTGTACCGGAGATGCGTACCAGAGGGGTGCGGATGTCATATCCAATTGCGCCCCAAACCATAACGCCAGGCGACGGGCCAGTATGGCGATGCATAATGCAGGCGTCATACAGTCTCTCGCCGTGGTGCCGCGACACCCGGATCCGATCATCGTGGTGTTGCGGACAGAAGCGGGATTCGTCGGAGAAGACAATGTCGTGCCATTCCGTAGTACAGGTGAGGCGTTCGACGGCACACTGCCGCAGCACGCGCCGTTGGTGTAACATCAATGATAATCGGAGCAATGGACGCCGTGTGACAAGTCCCCGCTCCTGCAGACGACGTCGAACGGTACGTGCTGACACAGGTTTTTGCGCAACACACCATAATTCCTGCGCTACCGTTCGTGATGTGGCGGTGCGAGGCGTCAATGCCCGCCGCACAACATGCCGGTCCTCTCGGTAGGTGGTGTGCCGCGGCTGCGGCAATCGCTCACGTCGGTCCGTCCGTCCCTCCTGCATCCACCGAGTCCATGCTCACCTCACTGTGTCTGGGTCGTCCCACACGGGCACCGATGTCTCGGTACGATAAACCGCTGTCGCGATAAGCCACTATTCTTCCTCTGTCAAACACCGAAACGTGCTGGAATGACTGCCGTATTCTGTGACGAGGCATCAGGAAGCTTCCCACGCACAGGTACGGCAGCACAACACACTTCCACTACTTACACCCAGCCTTCTATGCACCCTTCTAATAGTGCTTCTCTGTGGCGTGCCGAGCGTACATGATTTGCATATGCCCTGCAATGCTAATCGTTTGCATGTCCTTTCGCGGGCGACGCATGCTGCGAATTTCAGGCCAATCGGATGCTTCCTTCTTGGTGTTGCATTTTGGGTGGCCAGCAGTGTATATACGCGCTGACCGAAATAAATATGGCATATTAACACAAGTTTTGAAGATCCGATTTTTGGTGTAAATGTGACAAGGATGGTAATATCCGAAAACTTTAAAATTTTACACAAAAAATCGGATTGTCATCTTCAAAATTTGTATTAAATGATGTAATCCCGTATTTCTTTCATGATGACATATTAACATTAAAACAATTATATAATTATAATTTGGGAAAAGCCATGTACAGGAGAATAAAAAATGACAATCATACATTAAATAAAATTTCATTACCTACCCATAACTATGATACTAGAGGTGAATCTCAACTGAGACCAACTTTTCATAGGACTCTGTATATTAAACAGTCGTTAAGTTATGGTGGGCCTCAGTTTTGGAATTCTCTGCCTCATGATCTTACAATAATAAATAATTTCAATTTATTTAAAAAAAATTAAACTGGGACTACCAAGAATAAATATAAAAAGGGAATGAAAAGAAATGAAACGGAAAATCTAAAAAAAAAAAAAAAAAAGAGGGGGAGGGATACTAAAATATCAAAGGAATACACTAGGACAATGAGAACAGGAGGGCAAAGTAATGGGGAAGAGTGGAGAAAAAGGGAGATATGAAACAGTTTTACTAATACTAATTTCTACTAATACCTTTGAATATTATGTGCCATGCTTTCAGGTGTAACACTGACTTGCCTACATTTCTGTACGGAGATCAGGGCCTTGTCAGGACTTTTGTGGCCTTTTTTCTTTGGATTGGAGGGTTTTTTTTTTTTTTTTTTTTTTTGATTGAAGGTTTAACGACCACCGTGAGCAACTCAATGGGCTATAAGCAGTCGCCCGTCCCTAATTTAGGGTCACTGGTTCCAGGGAAGGGAAAGAGCCAGCGCCGTAAGACAAACACAACATCCATGCCTCACCGGGATTCGAACCCGGACCCCTTTCGGACGAATGACCAGAGGCCATCGCTTAGACCACTGCGCCACCGGGGCGGCGGCCTTTTTCCAGATCTCCGTTGCTGTTACAATTACTTACACTGTTGTTCTATTGCATTGTGCCGCCCCGGTGGCGCAGTGTCTAAGGCGTTGGCCTCTGATCATTCGTCCAAAGGGGTCCGGGTTCGAATCCCGGTCAGGCATGGATGTTGTGTTTGTCTTACGGCACTGGCTCTCTCCCTTCCCTGGAACCAGTGACCCTAAATTAGGGACGGGCGACTGCTTATAGCCCATTGAGTTGCTCACGGTGGTCGTTAAACCTCAAAAAAAAAAAAAAAAAAAATTGCATTGTATTTTTTGTTTTAATGTAACAGCTAAATAAACTGAATTAAATTGAAAAAACAAAGTTAGTGTTTTTGGGGTGGCGACACAGTCGGCGCTGAAAAGGGGGGGGGCTAGCACCATCCCATGCCACACCTTTGTAACGTCGCTGGCTATAAGCAGTCACCCGCCCCTAATTTAGTGCCACGAGTTCTATGGAAGGAAGGAAGCACTGCCGTAAGACAAACACAACATCCATGCCTCACCGGGATTCGAACGCGGAACCATCATGGACAAATGGTCAGAAGTCAATGCTTAGACTACTGCGTCAGCAGGTCGGCTGCCTTTTCAATAACAAACGTGTTTTTATTATTATCAGCAGTGGCGGACTGGCGATCCATGAACGGCCTTGGAAGCAGATTTTGAGTTGCCCTCTTTTGGGGGAAATTATCAAGGTACCCCCTTCCCCTCCAAAAATATGTCATCACCACCATTTAAAGATCTTTACAAATCAAATTTACGAATCATTGCATTTTTTTGCATTGAGGTAATAATTAATAGCATTGTACCCATTTGTCTGGACCGCAAATCCCTAATAAAATTTTATGTGAGAACAGAATAATTACTTCCGTTGCTGAGAAGCAGCATGCAAGGTAGTTTCTCTGAGAGAGAGACTATCGAAGACTTTATCCCATTTTTATGCATTTTACTGCAATAAGTTTCTTCGCTTTTAGTGAGAACGGAAATCCAAATGTGCGAATAATTAATTTCCTTTTCAAGGCTTGCCTACCATTAATAAAATAATTACGAAAAAATCAACACTTGAAAATGTCCAGAATTGCAAGAATTTCAATGCGAATTTATAAAGTGAGAGAAATTAAAAAATGAGAAAAGTAATTTTTATTTAACTACTTTTAAATGAAAAAGTATTTTCGTTGTAGTTGAATCAGACTTTCCGGAACTGCAGCTTAAGAATACATGTAAAGGTAAGGCTCAAAAAATAGTAAATAATATAATGCAGATCTCGTTCAAGAACAAAAATAGTAAAAAACACATACGCGTACATACGATAAAGCAGCAACCCAAATTTTTTTGTTGTAGGTGAACTCAATGCAATAACATAAACGATGAATTTCGAGTTTCTATTCCAGACTATTGATAGCATATTTAATTAGAATGCATTACTTTACTGCAATTGGCAAGGATAACTGATGTCACTGGCGCCAACTACGGGAGTACTCAGGGGCTTGAGCACCCCTTGAAAACATTTGTAGGGCTTGAGCACGCCTCCGAATTTTTTTTATATGTACTGGATTCATACTTAAATATTTAGTTCCACTTTACATAAAATTAAATGAGAAAATCGGAATATAGCGCAAGAATTTGGTTTCTATCAAAAATAAACCAGTATCTTCAAAAATCGTGTTTTAACTACCGATACCGAATAAACACTTAAGAAATAAGACAGCCAAGCAAGCGAGAAATCGGGGGTGTGGGATGTGGTTTGTACCCTACCTTCCTAATTGTTTAAAGATACCGATTTTATTTTATTATTTGGCAATCACGTTCCTTGCACATCAGTAAGTTGTCAGCAGCTCACTATGCACGCAATGAATTTCGGTAGGGTCATAAAGCCATAACTACCAGAGCGGGAGTAATGAATGCCCGTCCGAGAGCAGAAGACACACAGAGAGACTGCGAATGATCTTTCCTCGCTCAAAGGATAATTTGGAAGCCTAGAAGAATTAGTGTGTCGTGCTCGCAGAAAACCTTGCTGCCCGCAATCATGAAAGCGGTAGATGGCGCTGCCATCGGATGTCACGTCGCTTTTCAGGGAGGAAGCATGACGAAAACGCACATCTTTCTATGACACACACCCAGCTCGTCAGTATTATGTGTACTCCTGGAACGATATTTTATAAGCAGATAACTTATGTATATACGAAATAATCAACTCACCTCTTTCACCCCCCCCAAAAAAAAAAAGAACGAACGGGGTGTTCAAGATTCATTAATAAGGGTATCGTAGTTTAAGTTAAGCTTTGCATTGTACTAACGTCAACATTAATGTTAGATATTTCGGAAGTTTTAAACTCATACATGGGTTACATTATGCAAAAACACTGGAGACCAATATGCAGTTTACAATAACTGAAACATCAACTTACAGTATAAAGTAAAAATTAAAAAAAAGAAAATCTTTTGCCCTTCAAAACCTTACCGGAAAAAAAAAGGGGGAAATATTTTCTCAATGAGACATCGGCTTTATAATTTGCATTCCAATAATCCAATTAGGTCTTGAAATTCAGTAACCTAAAAACTTTATGAATTATTTAATAATGTACTTCATTTTTCAGCAATGAGCGACTAAATTTCTTGGTAAGAACGTAGGATCAAAATAAATATTGGAATTAGTTGGCTTTGAAAATAAGCCCTTTAATGAGTTGAAAATAGAATACAACAAATGCGATTATTATTTCTAAAATTGGTCTATTTTCTAATAATATACCAACTGTAATCCATTTATTAAAATCATTCCTAAAAAAACTTTGCCTGTGATACGATAAACAAAAACTGAATGTATGTGATGACATTCTTTTAAAGAAAAATAATTATAACATTTTTCTTTACTTTTCTTCACCTTATAATAATTATGTGATTAAATTTGCTATTCAAATGGGTTTGCAGTGAAGAGAGGAAAATTCTTTTGCACCTTAAGTAAAAAGTTTAATAAGGTAAAAATTAAGAAGTGGGTGTTCATGGAGTCTGTCTAAATGGGATAATTCTATGCAGTTACTGTAAACTATTTTTACCCTTAAAAAAAGGAAATTATTAATGTAGCATACACACAGGCGTAAAGTGGGAAGGCACAGTAGGGCATGCCCCCCTTAGAAATTGGAAAAACTAATCAGTCGTTCGTCTTTTAAATGTATTTTAAATTTTGGAAAATAGTACGTATGACGTCAGGCTTGAGTAATGGTTTGTCTCGGCATGTTAGAACTTCCTTACCTTGAATAGTGGAACGATAATGCATCTCCATGAATTTAGATTCAAAGTACAATGCACATACAACACAACTTTCATCAAGTTTCTTATCAGCTCTGGGAATTGCCTTATCCCATTTGCTCAACATATCAGGAATTTTGAGGACAGCAAAGAGTGATATTTTATTTTTGCAGGATTTATAACCAGTATTACATCCTGGCACAAAACAGCTGCTTTGCCTTTTCCGTTTTCTATGTTTTTTTATTATTTGCTAATGCAGAATTTCCCAGTCCTTTCATAGCTGACATTATTTCCCTATGATCTTATAACTGTTGCAGTCGATTTCAGTACTGCACTTAAGTTTAACCACACAGTAGGTTTAACGCGTGACCAGTGTTTCTTTCAGGACTTTTTGGCCGGGAGGGGCAAATGGAACCTTAGAGGGGGCAAGTTTTCCATTTGCTATATATATATATATATATATATATATATATATATAATTTTAACTACTATATTTACATATATAGAAGTAATTACTATATATCCAGCACAGGGGCGCATTTAGAAGGGGCATTGCCCCCTCCGAAAATGTTTCATTTTTTTATTTTTTGGTTAAAATGCGACTTACATTAGAAAAAAATGCCTTAATTTTATAAAAATGTATCAACTTAAAAAAATGCTTTAATTTTTCTTCAATTTTTCATTAACTTTAATTTTTTTCCAGATGGTGGATTTCAACCCCCCCCTCCCCCTCCCCCGAAGAAAAATTCTATATACATCCCTGATATAGTAACTACTTCTTCAAACATTTCAGGAATAACCAAACTTTTTTCAGCTAAAGGAGGGGTGGAGGGGAGGGTCCGCAGGCTTGAAATTTTTATCAATTAAAATGGATTCAACGCCCTCTTGATCTTGAATCTCGATTTTCAGACAATTAGATATGATTAGTCTACTTATTATATTTTGAAGAATATCATGCGTCGTAATACACTTTTTAATAAAATAAACTATAACTAGTACCATTTTAATAAATATTTAAAAAAAGTATAATTGGAGAAATATTTGTAGCATAAAAAGAAACGAAACTTCCTTTTTCATCATAGCCTGAATTTATTCCAATTTGGTTCGATAACCTAAAATGTATCGGAGGGTTGGGGGGGGGGGGGGGTGAATGGTCGTTTCCAGGAGGGCTTCGCCCCCTGGATGTATGCCTGAAAGAAACACTGCGCGTGACAGCCAATACTTGATCAACTTCTGCATCTTCACGAAAAAAAAGTTACTAATTTCGGAAATAAATTTCGTTATAAACAATCCACAGTTGAATAAAACTAGCACACTAACACCCGAATAAGCCTATTGCGTTTTAGTGATCAACTGTTGAATTACCTAGTGTATTACTGTTATGATCGAGCTACAACGAATTAGCAAAGATACTGCCAAAAAGATTTCTCTCCACTAACCTTTGTTTTGTGAAAATTCGAAGTTCCGTAAGGCAGCAAATCCTTGGCAAATAAACTTCCCACCATTGAATAGCATGAAGCCGATGCCAGCGCCCTCTGTCATTTCATGACGATTGGTCACAAAACCGTGAGGGACATCTTAGGGAGCACGTCACACTAATTCTTCTAGGCACTGTACTAATACCTAGTCCGGTTCACATGGACTGCAAGATGAATGATGGAGAGGTGGGGGTGGAGATTTCCAAGTTACACTTGTTGATCAAAGCAAAAATTTAACTGTGATATATGCTGTGTTATAAGCTAAATGCTAGCAATAACAAGTATGGAAAATAATACAGTACAATGATTATGAAGCGCGTTCCATTCCAACACTGAACACGTCAGTTTGTTTGCTACTGCTAGAGCGAGCTCCTCAAAGGTATCGCTATTAGCCTACTGTCTGTTTTGACTAATGATATATACTGCCAATCTCAGCCTTTTTCAACAGATTTGGTTTTCTGGTAGTAGTCCCCAACAAAAATGCTAAAATTTTGTCAAAAAAAATATATATATATATATAATAGGAGCTCTTGTGCGCACATTACAGAAAATTAAATCGGAAAAATTAAAACGGAGTTCAAGAATTTGGTTGCTCTAAAAAAATGTAATATCTTTATTATGAAAACATGTATCGGTTTGTTTGCGTTTACACTGAAGACAAGGTCCATTTAAACACCTAAAATTTCAACACTGGAAACGGTACCTGCCTTTTGAATATCAGCACCCCTCAAAATTTTCAGAAGTCGGCGCCTATAACTGAGGTAGATTGTATTCAATTGCAATTTCCATCAGAAGCTGACTGAGGTAGAGGATATCTACCTAAAGATACAGGGCTAAAGTTTGTAAGACCAGAAAAGGGAAGGAGGTGTATCAAAAACCGTATTTTGCTCAACAGAGCATTTGCCACGAAGGTTTTTTTTTTTTTTTTTTTTTTTTTTCCCTGAAGCCGTAAAAATGGTAAACAAACTTTACAGTTTTAGTATAACTTGGTTTTCTTTTACAAGAATATTTAAGTACAAGTATATACTTTCTTTTGATTGAGTTAGCATAAAGCCTTCCGGCCCAGAACATGGCCGCCCACCGGGAATTCTCCCGGTATCCCGACGGGGCCAGTCCGAACCTGCTTATCAGCTGATCAGAATCAGGGATATTTTAAACCTGACTGACGTAGGAAATTACGCTTCGACTACACGAGCACGCGCTCTATATTAATAGTATATTTAAAATATATACTATATTGACAAAAGTTACCGGACACCTAGAAGAGAAACACAACATTGCATTTATTGACATACATTAGTACGGTGTCAGTCCACCTTTGGGCCTTAATGAATGCACTGACCCTCCGAGACATGCTTTCGACTAGGTTTTGGAACACAGCGATAGGTATGTGCTTTCAATCAGTACACAATGCTGCCGCTAACTGTTGCTTAATAGTAGGTCTTGGTTCCAAACTTCTTATGTAGCGCTCTAATTCATCCCATAGGTATTCTATGTTATTAAGATCAGGGCTCCGTGCTTGCCAGTCCATACACGATACGGAATTATCGTCAAACCACGCCGTAACAGTCCTTGCTTTATGGCTCGGTGCATTATCCTGCTGGTACCAACAAGGCTCGGTTCCATAGTATTGCCACAGAGTTGGTACAGCATAATTGTCCAGAATACCGAGGTATACGCGCTGGTTAACAGGTTTGTCCACGATGACCAATGGGCCAGGACCATACCACGAAAAACACCCCCACACGAATACACTGCCAGCTCCAAACTTGAGCGTACGAACAGTACACTGTGGTAAATAGCGTTACCCCGGCTACCATCATACCCACATACGGCCATCAGACTGATGGAGCGTGTATCTGGATTCATCAGTCCATAGAGCCGGTTTTCGTTAAACTACGGTCCACGAAAAATGTTCTGTACACCATGCAAAATGAAGAGTAGCATTCCGAGTGGAGATGTAAGGCTTATGAACAGCCGCACAACCATGGTAACCCATGGAATGAAGTTCTCTGCAAATGTTATGTGTACATACCGAGGTTCCAGCATTTTTACTCACCTGTACACCATGGTGTTGTGCAGTACTCCGTCGATTAGCCGTAACGACTCTCCTGAGACTTCGACGTCTTCTATCACTGATTTTCTCTGGTCTGCCGGTACCTTTTTACTCCTTCAGACACGCCATGTGTCTTCCACTTACTCAGTACATCCAAAAGAGTTGACTTGGGTATGTTTAAACGCCTCTCGGTTTCTCTTATGTACAACCCATTAATATAACACCTAACGATCTTTCCTTTCACAAAGTGAGTTCTCTCCTGCGCGACATTTTCCTCACAGAGTGCAATACGATTGCGATCAGCTGCAGGCTTGTTTGTTTTTATACCGGTTGCAGCTGTACCACGCATCTTAACAACGCAGCGGATTCGTTCATTTGCTCTTGAAGGGGTGTCCGGTGACTTTTGTCAGTATAGTGTAGTTTGCATATGTATACGGCTATGCAGCTAGTTTTCTGGTGTGGTTTTATTATTTTGTTTGATGAGTTCGGTCATCTGAAGGAAGGCCGCGTCCCGGTGGCTCATTGGTCTAAGCGCTAGCTTCTGACCATTCTTCCGAGATAGAGACTAGGTTCGAATCCTGGTGAGGTTAGAATGTTGTGTTTGTCTTACGGCCGCCGTGTACTTACGGCACTTGCTTTTCCACCTTTGCTGGAACCAGTGGCAATAAATGTATGACGGACGACTACTCATAGCCCATCGAGTTGTCCACAGCTACGGTGGTTATTAAATCCCAAACAAATTAACAAAAGAAGACTCTGAAGGTTTATTTACCGCTCCGGTGGCACAGTGGTGTAAGTGCTGGCTTTTGACCATTTCCGAGATAGAAGTGGGTTCGAATCCCATTCAGGCATGGATGTTGTGCATATCTTACGGTTCTGGATCTAACCAGTGACCATAAATTTGAAACGGGTTCGAATCCCATTCAGGCATGGATGTTGTGCATATCTTACGGTTCTGGATCTAACCAGTGACCATAAATTTGAAATAGGTAGGGTAGTAATTCTGTCGCGGCGCGAATTTCAGCGATTTTCCCCGCGAATTTTAGGAGTTTTCTGTAATTTCGCGAATATTAAATATATCCGCGAAATTCAGATTCCCCCCATATTTTTGTCTAATTTCTATTATATTTTATTGATTACTGTATTTTTCATAATTAAATACACTGGCGGAAAGTGAAAAAAGAACACAAAGAAGGAATTGGCGGACGATCATGAAATTTACATATGTTAATGGGGTCGAGTTTACGTAGGTGTGATGTTAATTTCGGGACCAACCGGTGAGCGCTTACGCCGCAGCACGGCATAATATGCAAATTATCGTCCGTGGTATTTAAGGAGTACGGCGAAGTGAATGTAATCAGTCGTCGGCGCACGGACACGTGCGAAGACCCTGAAGAAGCTGCAATGCCTGGCCATAGAAGAAGTGCACGATTTCAGAAGTTATCGGACTTTGAGCGAGGTCGTCTAGTTGGACTCCGCGAGGCCGGGTGGTCGTATCGTTGTATTGCGGAGCGAATTGAGCGGGAAGTATCGGTGGTGGTACGATGGTGTCATAGATGGTCCGAGGAACATTCCCACACGAGAAGACGTGGAACCGGGAGTCACAGACGGACTGATGAGCGGACCGATCGACGCATAAGAAGAGCGGCGTTGTCAAGCAGAACATCCACTGCGACGCAAACCCGAGCTGCCGTTGCACCTGAGGTGACTGAGCGAACAATCCGCAACCGTCTACTGGATGCAGGACTACGTGCACGTGTGCCTCTGGCATGTGCACCTCTGACTCCAGCCCACCGTCAGGAACGGCTGCAGTGGTGTCGCCAACGTCTGCACTGGAGAACGCAATAGCGATCATTCGTGTTCAGCGATGAAAGCAGATTCTGCTTGGGAGCCTCCGATGGCCGTATGAGTGTTTGCAGATGCACAGGGGAGCGTCTCCACCCTTCTTGCATCCGCCAGCAACACACAGGGCCTACACCTGGTCTCCTGGTGTGGGGAGCGATCAGCTATCACTCCCGTACACAACTAGTGTTTGTACCGGGTACGTTAAACAGTACCTCCTACATCAACAACGTCATTCAGCCTGTTGTTGTGTCATTTGTAAGATCGGTACATCGTGGTGTTTTCCAGCCAGATAACGCACACCCACACACGGCACGGGCAACGCAACATGCACTTCAGGGTGTGAGACAACTTCCATGGCCTGCACGTTCAACGGATTTGTCCCCCATTGAGTACGTGTGGGGTTTTATGGGACAACGACTTATCCGGTATCCACGGCCAGCCACGACCATCCCCTATTTACGCAACCAGGTTGAGGATGCTTGGAACTCAATACCCCAAACTTACATCCAACACCTACAGACTCCATGCCAGAATTACACAGTGTGACGCAGTTCATGGCGGTTCAACCTCGTACTAACCATGTTACATGGAAATTTTATTTTTCAGTTTACCAGCAAATACAGCTGTATTTTGCCGTAATGTTTTGATCACGTTATCTTCTGTATTCCCGTTACTATGCTGTATAAATTTCGTTGGTATCAGACGCCTCCTTCTTGGTGTTCTTTTTTCACTTTCCGCCAGTGTAGTTTTAATGCTGCCTTCGTTAGAATTTACGCGAAAAATATACCGCGAAGTAATCCTACTCGAAAGTCCAAACCAGAGCTCTAAATCTTGAATGACCTTTCAAGATTGTTCGTTACGAAAATACTCTTTCCGAACAAGCTTGATGGGTAATTTAAGGTCACATCCACTCTGCTGAAAAGTGCACACGTTGTCTTACGTCACCCCCCTCCCCCGCTACTGTAAAATGACCTTTGCGACTTGCCGGACTAGTAAACCGTTAACCGAACGTCGTCAGTTGTGTGAGTAATTTTTGTTGGGAAAGCAGCTCACAGAAAAGAGTGTTTCGCAGACGCTTAGCTTAGAACATTTTTGCTTTTGTGTGAATAGTTTATGAAGTTTCTAGATATTGCTTTTTAATTTTGAGAATGTGCCACGTGAGTAAAATGAGTGCATCTGAAAGATGCAAGCAGTACAGCAAGGGTACGTTTCATGTGAACAAAAATCTATTGTTCTGTTCGTGTTGCAACATACTAATGGATTTTTCAAGAAAGGACAGTTGTGAAAAGCATTTAGCAAGCAAGCTGCTTAAAAAAGGAGTGTCTGAACAGTCAACCGAAAATAATGCAGACATGTGCTGATCAATTAATTGAGAAAAGAACTGCATAAGAACAGCATCGCTCAATGGAACTTTCGAAATTAACTGGTGCCTTTTGTGCAGCTAACTTTCCAAACTGGATAACCTACATTAAAAATGTAGGGTTATCCTTTATCTTTGGTGCAGCTAACTTTCCATACTAGATAACCATACATTAAAACATTACTTGGAAAATTCGTTAAAAGATATTGGTGTTATTCCAAATGCAAATTGGATGCGGAAATGTTATTTGCCGAAAATAAATGATATTCAAAAGCAACAAGTGAAGGAATTTTTTTTAAAAATCGGTATCCGGTGTAAGCATCGTAGCAGACGAAACAACTGATTCTGAAGATAGATACATTTTGAATATTCTTGCTGTTCCATCAGCTGAACCGAATGTTGAAAGCTGCAATGATGAAACCTCTTTGAATGTAATATTCCTTGAGTGCATCACTTTGGAATCCGTAAGTTTTAAAGCAGTAAGCGAGGCAATACTTTACTGCGTTAATATTTACGAACTACCTTTTGCTAATATAACCGCTTTGTAACAGACAATGCATCTTACATGTCCAAAGCGTAGGGAAAGAGCCTGAAAGCCGTATTTTGGAATGATGTTCACGTGACCTGTAATGCGCATCTTTTAGGCGAAATTTGGCAGAATGAATTTGAAAATGATAACTCTTTAGTAGCTGCTGTCCAATGTGCCTTCACAGCTTGTCCCTCCCGTAAAGGGCGTTTTCGACTGTTTTACAAGAGAAAGACAAAATACCTTGCTTACCACCAACCTTGGCTTACCACCAGTACCTGTGCAGACTAGGTGGAACAGTTGGTTTGAGGCCTTGCTTTTTCACTGCAAACATTTAGAAGATTACGCAGAGGTTTTTGAAAAAGAAAAAGACAACAGTAGCAGTTGTATTGTTGATAAAATCATTAGGTATTGTCAAGATAAGGATTTAAAAGAAAATACGAAGCAGGTTAAGGTTCATGTGCCGTATATTTCCGGACAGCTCACTTTATTTGAAAAACAGCAAATTTCCGCGCACAAAATATATAATGAAATGTCGGAAGTCACCAACAGTCTTCTCAGCAAGAGTCAAGACTGCGATCACGTCGATGCAAAAAGAGCTCTATCCACTTGTTATGAAAAAATTAAGCATTATTTTTTTCTGAAGATAAAAAGCATCGATTTTCTCAGCCAGCCGCAAATTTCTTCAAAGCATGTAGGGTGTTTGATCCCGATCAATTTAAGTCCTTGGACCTTTTAAAGACGACGAGGAAGATTTGTTTTCAGCCACATTCCTATGTTCGAAGATGAGGACCAACTAAAATGTGAATTTCGTTCATATAAAGCGACTGTAAAAGAATTTAGTGGCAGCGAAGGTTTGCCAGACTTCTGGAATACGGAAAAAGGTCGTTTTCCTAAGCTACATAATGTCGCCATCCGTTGTCTGTCAGTACTATAATGAATTAGCTTTGTTTCTTTTTGCTAAGCTAATTATTATGAATGAATAATGCTCTAAGCTTCAAAATAATGAATTCCCAAAAGGGTGTTGTTACTCGTTAATTATGAACTTAAACAAAGTCTCAACGCTGGTTATTTATATTAAGTAATCAAAGTCATAAACCTAACAGCCAGACAGAGGTCTGACAAAACTAAGAATTGAGAAAGACTGAACTTACAGAACAACTTGTTTATTATGATGACTCCTGGTCAACTAAGGCACTCATATATCACTACTACATAACAACACACTGCAACGCAACGCAACACACCACCAACAACACCAACCACCCTCAACTCCAACGCAACAACACGCAACAACACACAACGCACACTTCTCGATGAACGCGCCTATATACGAGCTACCACCACGTCATGACTTACACTCATTGCCAGATCTCATTCAGCGGGGTGAAATAATATTCCGTTCAGTAGGAAGATAATTTACATAGTAAAATAAAATAACCAGAGATAGTAAAATCAAAAGGAAAGTGAATATAGAGTATACGTTACATCATCTCCCCCTTAATTTTTCTTCTTTTTTTTTCTTTTTTTTTTTTTTTTTTTTTTCCGAAAAACCTATCAATTTTGGAGTGTAAGTCTTACATTTCGATGATTGACGTTTCTCGATCTTTTTTTTGATTTGTTGTTTGGTGGTAGCCGTATTTACATTATCAACTTGGCATAACAATTTACGAATCTGTATTCGACTGTGAAATTTGTAGTGTAGAACAAACCAAACCTGCATCGGCATACTTTCCTTTTATTCTGCCTAGCAGGAATCACTTTTTTAATTTCAAATTGCGTGCGCCTCATTCGTGGAAATACATAACAACTGTATCAGCAGCGAAGATTGCCTGAAGCTGCCTAACAGTAACAATTTTATTATTTTCATTTCAAATTACGTTTGCCTCATGCGTTGAAATACAGAACAACTGTATCAGCAGCGAAATTTACCTGGAGCTGCCTAACAGTAACAATTTTATTATTTTCATTTCAAATTACGTTTGCCTCATGCGTTGAAATACAGAACAACTGTATCAGCAGCGAAGATTGCCTGAAGCTGCCTAACAGTAACAATTTTATTATTTTCATTTCAAATTACGTTTGCCTCATGCGTTGAAATACAGAACAACTGTATCAGCAGCGAAGATTGCCTGAAGCTGCCTAACAGTAACAATTTTATTATTTTCATTTCAAATTACGTTTGCCTCATGCGTTGAAATACAGAACAACTGTATCAGCAGCGAAATTTACCTGGAGCTGCCTAACAGTAACAATTTTATTATTTTCATTTCAAATTACGTTTGCCTCATGCGTTGAAATACAGAACAACTGTATCAGCAGCGAAATTTACCTGGAGCTGCCTAACAGTAACAATTTTATTATTTTACCCCTAAGCACATAGATATATACAAAAAAAAGTGGATTAGTAGATGGACATAGAAGAAATATAAAAAAAAAAAACACATATATACACAAAAAGAATGCATAGGCCCACACGAAAAAAGAAATTCTGACACGCCAACTGGTCGAGCAGGAAAAACAATAAACTGAGAAAAGAACCTGTCCACGAGAACTTACTTATCTCGAGGACGCATAAAAAATTCTAGTGCGAAAACGTTTTCCAGGCCTAATGGGACTGGGGAAATCAGGTGGCTTGGATCTCTTCCGGGACGGTAATGGAACATCGGTCTGTTGTCGGTCAAGAATCTGGCGGTCTGGAAATCCCTGCGGCTGAGAAGAACGGTCAGGAACGTCAGAAGTCTGGCGGTCCGGAAATCCCTGCGGCTGAGAAGAACGGTCAGGAACGTCAGAAGTCTGGCGGTCCGGAAATCCCTGCTGCGGCTGATAGGAACGGTCAGGAGTCTGGCGGTCTGGAAATCCCTGCGGCTGAGAAGAACGGTCAGGAACGTCAGAAGTCTGGCGGTCCGGAAATCCCTGCTGCGGCTGATAGGAACGGGCTCCCCAGGCTTTGGATATGAAGTCCCTTGATGCTGGGGCCCGTTGTGTCCTTCCAGTATCTTTTTGGAGGGACGTGTCTCCGGCCACATCGCTTGTTTTTGTTTACGCCCACGGGGCATGATAGTAGTAGCAGGCATCGGCCCTGTTTGCCCTGAACGGAGGTTCCAGGGGCGAAACCCGGGCGGATGCAAAGATTTCTGCCTTCGTCGCTGTTGCGGCGAAGCAGATTGGGGAGACAAGTGACGTTTGCGCCCAGCTTTTGGTGGTGCTGGACGGTGTGGAATATTAAATGTTGGATTCATAACTGACAAATCCGAAATGTCCGACGCCTCTGAGTCGCTGCTGTATTTCAGCGGTCGTGCAGGGCGATGTTTGGATTTGCCTATAGGAATACTTTCCGATGAGGTATTCAAAGAAGAAGTATCCCGCGTTGGTGCAGAGGTAGCCGGAAACGGCGCAGCAATAGTCTTGGCAATGGTTGGAGGGAAAGGAACGATACTAGTATTCGACGAACGCGAATCGAGCCTTGGTCTCACGGGAGAATCAGGTTGCGGTTGTAGAAACTCGTCTGGAGGGGGAGGGTGAAGGAAAAATCACTGGTGATTCGTCAAAAATGTTCGGTGGGTCGTCCACAATTTCTGGCGGTTGAACATGAGATATAGATTCTTGAGTCTGTGGAACAGAAGGTTGAGTAGGATTGATAATGAACTCGATATCCCGTTCGTGATACTTGCGACATTGATCAACATGTACATATTGAAAATTGTTGTTCGGTTTCTCCAGAACAATATTATTTTCAAAGACATTTGCCACCCGATATGGACCTTCGTAGCTGGGTGCAAATTTCTTCACTAAAGTATGCGAAACAGAAGACTGGAAGTGCGTTTCCACGAGAGTGAGATCTCCAACGACAAGATCTGGTTCCCTACGCCTAGAATTATAATATCGTGCTTGAGCCGCTTGTGCTCCTAGCATTGCAACACGAGCTTTTTCTGCCATAATGTGTACTGATTGCGGAGTTGGTCGCTGATTTAGTTCGTCGATAATCCCCGTTAAATTTTCAAAAGGGGTTTTAATTTTGCGACCCAGAAAAAGTTCTGCAGGAGTAATTTTAGTAGACTCGTGGACAGACGAGCGGAGGGCGAACGCAAAAAGTTCTAAATGGTCATCCCATCTTTCATGGTGGTCCATTACGAAAGTCGCAATCATTTTCACTAGCGTTCGGTTAACGCGTTCTGCAGGATTACTCTGGGGATGATATGGGGAAATGAATTTATGTTGAATGTGTAGTCTCGCACACATTCTTTCAAAAATGTCAGAAATAAATTGAGGACCATTATCCGAAACTACTTTATTAGGTGCACCATATCTAGAAAATACTTCATTAACTAAGACATTACAAATAATCTCAGCCGTAGCGGCTTTAATGGGAAAAACTTCAACCCATTTAGAAAAATTATCAGTTAGTACTAAAACATAACGAGCTTTATGTTTAACAGATAATGGATAAGGTCCCAATAAATCTATGGAAATAATATCAAATACATGAGAACTTGAACTAGATTTCAAGTGACCGGCCGGTCTTACATTACGGTAATTATTAATCTGACACAAGTGACATGATTGAACGTATGCGAGCACACTTTGGTACATTCCAGGCCAATAGGCAACATCCCGCAATTTACAACGGGTCTTGCGAATACCTAAATGGCCTGCAAGAGGTTTGTCATGAAATTCATTTAAAAGAGCCATTCTAAGGGTTCGCGGAATACATGGGCGAAACTCTGCCCTAGTAGTCCGAGACTTTGTATAATAAAGAAGACCCTCTATTACTTCAAAATGTTGTGACCTTCCAGCCAGAGAAGGATCACTTTGTGGGGGCGAACCCGCAAGCAAAAAATTGTACATATCCCCAAAATCTGGATCATTTAATAATTCTGCCATTATCTGCTCTCTGGATGTGATATCAGCTATCAGAAGTAAAGGCTGACATCCAGGAGTAGTTTCGGTGGGGACCCCACTAATCGGAACGCGAGATAAAGCGTCCGGTAATTGATTCTTATTACCTGGCTGATACGAAATTTTGATATTGCTCTCTTGTAACTTCAGAGCCCACTTCATAAGTCTTTGAGATAGGTGCTTAGCAGAATTCAAATACTGAAGGGCAGAATGATCCGTAATTATGTTAACTGTCAATTCATTAAGATAACATTGAAATTTATTCAGTGCATACACAACAGCAAGACATTCACGTTCCGTAGCTGAATAATTGCGTTCAGCTTTGGCTAAAGTACGAGACGCAAAAGCTATTGGATGCCCAGCTTGTGACAAAACGCAACCAAGACCAACTCCGGATGCATCAGTATAAATATCAAATTCCTTAGTATGATCCGGGAAAGCCAACACCGGAGGCTGAGTCAATGCAGACTTCAGTGTTTCGAATGCAGCGTTAGCCTCAGGTGTCCAAATAAACTTCTTGTATTTACGCTTTAAAGCATACAATGGCTCACATATTGTAGCATAAGCGGGGACGAACTGCTGATACCATCCGGTCATTCCCAGAAAGCGGGATAGTTCTTTTGCTGTTTTAGGCCGAGGAAAGTCAGCAATAGGCCTAATTTTTTCATTATCAGTGAATAAGCCGTGGGGAGTAATTTTCAACCCCAGATATACAATCTCGTCCCTCGCTATCTGGCATTTACTAGGTTTTAACGTCAAGCCAGCATTGTATATAAGTTGGAACACCTGTTTGAGCAGAGAAAGGTGCTCGTCAAAAGTCTCTGATGTGATAATAATATCATCCAAATAGACATGCACATGTGGACCCAGGACAGGTCTGAGAACCGTGTCCATAAGCTTTTGGAAAGTAGCAGGTGCAGAAGCTAAACCAAAAGGCATACGTAAATATTCATAGGCCCCAAAAGGAGTCACAAAGCCTGTTTTATCGACCGAGTCCGGATGTACTGCCACCTGCCAATATCCACTTGCCAAATCCAAAGTTGACATCCATTTGGTCGACGACAAGTCATTTAGAATATGTGACATGACAGGTAGGGGATAATTGATTGTTTTTGTGACTTGGTTGAGTTTGCGAAAATCTGTCACGAAACGAAATTCATTTGGTTGTTTCTTTGGAACCAAGAAGGCAGGAGCCGCCCAGGCACTTGTTGATTCCCTGATTATGCCCTGCTTAATCATTTCCGCAATTTGACGTTGCATTTCCTGTTTTTTATGTGGAGCACAAGGGTAAGGTTTCGTCGCAATGGGTTTCGAACCATCAGTGTCAATAACATGATAAACCACCTGTGTGAAACCAGGTTGATCCGAAAATAAACCAGGGCTTTCCTGTAAAAGGAGAGAAAGCTGGTCTCGTTGCCCCTCATTCAATTGGTCACTCAACAATAAACTCGTAATATCTACAGGAACCGTCGGAATCATTTCGACAGGTTCCGGAAAGGAAATCACATGTTGTACAAAATTCAAAGTTATTTGAAACTTGTTAATAAAGTCCATACCCATGAGACATTTCACGGGTAGCTCGTCTATAAGCAGGAAAGAATGCGTAAAACGAGCTTTTCCCAGCCCTAAAGATAATGTGACAGTTCCTGAAATACTGAAGATTTCGTTATTTGCACCTCGCAAATACTGCGTTGCAGGCTGAACATGTATTGCAGAAAAAACATCATTGCAAAACTTTGTATTTAGAGCTGATATCTCAGACCCAGTGTCGAACTTTGTCTCGACAATAATGTCTTCAAGTGTCAAGAATACATCAGGCAACTGAGGAGTTTGAACAGTCACTAATACTGTTTTAGGGTCAGGATGTTTGGTATCAGGAAGCAGGACCGACCCTTCGTCTACTTCCTGTGGAAGTTTAAAGGAATTCTGGTGGTGTTATCATGTGGTCGGAAACCTCGACCCTGCCGGGTATCGGGAAAATTTTCACGATAAGGAAAATTGCGTGGACCCTGCGTCGGGAACTCCGCGTGTCTGTTGAGATTTTCATTTTCGTTACGTCTGCCCTCAGCACGGGCAGAAAAATTATTATTGCCCTGAGCATGATAACGTTCCGAATGCTGCCGAGTGGAACGGGGTCGAGCATACTGTGCATTATGACGATACCCCGTAGCTTGCTCCGAAACTCGTTGCTGGTTCGCCACTCTTCTGTGTGGTGGAACGTATGAAGCCTGGGTGGGCACGTGTGTATGCTCGCGCTGAAAGTTTTGTCTATTATGCCGCTGAGGGTTTTCGGAATAAGCCTCGCGGGGTGCCCGAGCATGGTGAGTTGAAGCATGTTTGCCATGTCGCTCTTCATACGTGCGTATGAGGCGCAGGCATTCATGAATAGTGGTAGGGTGTCGAACCTCAAGAAAATCTTGCAAGAATGGGTCGAGCTGCTGTACGAGGGTATCCAACATGTCAACATGACTGGCATGTGGATCCCATAGATTATATAGGCGTGTAGTTTCCAACGCAAATGCAACAGGGTTATCATTGGGACCCTGCTGACGAGAAAACAGCTGTTGAGCAAGGCTAGCTCGACTGAGGCCGAAAGGAAAGACCTCCAAGAATTCTGCACGGAAATTCTCATAATGAGAATCCGGGTTCGACCCTCGCCACTGCCGATACCAGGTCTTGGCGGTATCCCTCAAGCAAGTGCCGGCAATTTGGACCTTGCAGTCTTCCGGAATATTATATAAATCAAAATGGTCTTCCAGATCTTCGAGGAACTTTAAAGACCCCTCCAAACCATTGAAATGAATTGTTCCTGCATGCGGCACGAAATGGGCAAGCATTCTGCTTCGCTGAGAGGATTGAATTCCCTCAGCTACGACCCGCGACTCAGAGTGATAAGAAGCTGGTGCATTACGAGATGGTGAAGAATGCTTGGGTATGTGTAGATTATTCATATCCAAGTCAGAGCCACAGGCTTCGTACAAATTGTCCAAACAAACACCATTACCCTCGAGACTTGCCGGAAGGTGGAAATTTGCAGTTGTCTCAGGTAAGGAAGCCATGGGTAATAATAGTCAGGATCTCGTGTTCGAGAAAAGTTCGGGCGCCAATTATAATGAATTAGCTTTGTTTCTTTTTGCTAAGCTAATTATTATGAATGAATAATGCTCTAAGCTTCAAAATAATGAATTCCCAAAAGGGTGTTGTTACTCGTTAATTATGAACTTAAACAAAGTCTCAACGCTGGTTATTTATATTAAGTAATCAAAGTCATAAACCTAACAGCCAGACAGAGGTCTGACAAAACTAAGAATTGAGAAAGACTGAACTTACAGAACAACTTGTTTATTATGATGACTCCTGGTCAACTAAGGCACTCATATATCACTACTACATAACAACACACTGCAACGCAACGCAACACACCACCAACAACACCAACCACCCTCAACTCCAACGCAACAACACGCAACAACACACAACGCACACTTCTCGATGAACGCGCCTATATACGAGCTACCACCACGTCATGACTTACACTCATTGCCAGATCTCATTCAGCGGGGTGAAATAATATTCCGTTCAGTAGGAAGATAATTTACATAGTAAAATAAAATAACCAGAGATAGTAAAATCAAAAGGAAAGTGAATATAGAGTATACGTTACAGTACCTACAAACCGTATCGATGCTAAACTATCCTTTTCTAAATTTAAAAACGTGTTACAGGCAGGGCCATAGCTAGCAGGGGGCAGAAAGGGGCTCCCCCCTGAAAGGCAAGCATGCCCCCTGGAAGACACGTTTTCGTAAATTCTTTGAATTTTTATTTTTGGTGGTTTATAAAAATTACTCTTGTGTTTCATTATAAGCATAAACGCCTTATTTATTTAAAGTTCGTGTATTGAACTTTAAAAAAAGCGAGAGTGATATGATATAGTACGAACAATAAATTACTCAAAAAAAAAACTGCTCAGGGTCACTGCAGAAACAGCTGCGCCAATGACACTCAACCGCAGGGTAGGGATGGGCGATACCTGCAAAAGTATCGATTCCGATATCTTTTGATATTTCTGAGACCGATATATTGAATCGAAAATATCGGTATTGAAAGATCAATATATCGGATCGAATGTTCGATATTTTTCGATATTTTTCAATACTACTGATCTCAATACGACTGATATTCCGGTTTATACTGCCTCAGGGTTATCATTGAATCCGATCCGATCTGCTGTTGTGCTAAGTACATTGGCTGTTGGGAACTTGGAACTAATTGGCTGTTGGCCAAAGCGAGTTGTTGCCTGTTGGCCTGTTCGCACAAATCTCAGCCAGCACTAAATAAATAAAGCTTCTGTGCGGCGCCATTTGCAAATCTGTATTGCTTTATTGAATACAGTGCCAAAGTGTGTATAAATACATACACATAAACTATTCCTTATAGAGTTATCCGAAAATGATAGAATTGTATAACTTATTTTCATAGCAATTTTTTCTTTCTAAAACACGAAATTTATACTCTAGTTCCAGGGTTCTTAAAACGAGAGCTGCTTCCTACTGCTAAAAGGGAGCAATTTTATTTGTCATTTATTATTACATTTTGTAGCTTAAAACTATCTTTATTGAAGATTGCAGCTCTCAAGCTGTATTTTTAGTGGTGTGAAAAACACGTAAAATATTGTTTTTCAGATCCTAAAATAAAAAATATATATACCAGAAAGTTTTGATGCAAAAATAAATAAATAAATCATGCAACAGAAGTGTGCTTGTAATCTGCAGAAATGCTGAATATACTTTCCAAAACCCAAAAGGGATTTTCTTGTTTCATGTGTGGGTATTGCTCGACGAGCATGGATATGGTTTCTGCCAAGAAGTTTCCAAAAATCCCAGTTGCAAAGGAATGTTTTCATGAGTTTTTCATAAATGTGAGATTATGAGAAATATGTATTTCCAACATTTAGAGGAAAGGTAAGTTGAAGCTTCAGTATGGCATAAATGACAAAACAAACGTACTTACTAATCCCAGCAGACTGGAATCTTAACCATCAATTAACATGGGAATAACTGAATTATAGAAAGAATAACTTTTTTTTATTGGCATGCAAATGTCAAAGTTAACATTATATCAGCTTGCAAGGAAATGTTATGGAAAAAAATCTTTAAAAAAACTTTGTTGTAATTTTTAGAGCATTTTGTATACATTTATATTTTTCAGAAGGTGTGAACAATGGTTTGCTATTTTTTTATCGTTTAAGACAGAACACAATGTTAATGGAGTATACAGATGTAATTACTTCCATGGTGTAAGCTAAAATAGTTCCCATGGCATAAGCAAAATAATTTAAAATGCTTATAATATGTTAACAAGTGACATTTTTATTAAAAACAGTCATTAGAGTACGAATAATTTGTGATGGACTTTTCATAGAAAGCAATTATTTTTCCAGAAAGATATTTAAAAAATGCTGACGATTATTAGTCCTCTGTTAAAAATCGATTATAAAAATAAAATCATAAAAAATAGCATAATCCAAATTAATCAAGTATATATATTTACTAATTAATTAATGAAAGCCATACTAATTAATGTATGAAAAACATAAAAAATATAATCCAAATTGATCAAGTATATATTTACTAATTAATGTCTCTCCTAGATAACATAAAAACGATTGGACAGTCAGAGGAAATAACATGCTATAAGTGTGAGAAAATCAGCAGATCAAGACGAAAGTTAATTATGCTCATATTTTTACCAGATTATTTAATTACTTCAGGAAGTTTCGCTGTGTATTAACAAGATAATTATCAAGTGATAATAAAAAAAATTACGTCTGATATATACATAGCCTGAATTACAACAAACTTTATACTACATAACTTGTAAGACATCAAGAAAGCTCTCGAAAAGCTGTTTTGCATTTCCTTAGCCAGCTGTTAAGATCTACGTACTTTATCACTAAAAAAAGAAATGCTTATCTTCAACTTCAAATTGTGTGTCATTGGTATGTATTTAATTCTGGTCAAAGTGCCAGTTTACTTAACTTCAAATATAATACTCATAGGCAAAAGAACAATCTACTATCGACCGTTCTTTAAATTTTCTTTCTGGGTGCCTACCGTCAACTAATAGTTAAAATTTTCAAACATCGAGGTTTTCAACACAGCGGGCATTTTTCCTTGTAGAGTTCTAGAAATCGGATGGTGACATAATATCATGTGAATCTCGATAATGAGATCGCAGGTTGATAGTCCTCAAGCAACATAATTTTGGTGACATGCCAGAGGAAAGAACACAGATTTGATTCCACAAGTGAAATCACATCGGCCATTCGCTGATATATTGAATATCGCACCGATATATCAAAAACCGATATATTGATTTTCTGATATATCAAAACTTCGATATCATTACTATATATCGAAATATCGGGCGAAAATATCGATATTTCGATATATTGATAAATATCGCCCATCCCTACCGCAGGGCACAGGGCTTAAATGCCGTCAAGTGGGGGAGAGGGCATCAGACGCAGACTGCAATTATCAATTGCCACTTTTGATGACCGGGGGTGAAAGGGAAGAGCAAGCTGTTCTTTACTTGAAGCAGCGATCACACGATCCATTCCTTCTGGGAGCTCTTTTGTGTTGGTCAACTTTGTCAGAGCATTTTGGGCAAACGCGATGCTCATTTTTTTTAACTCACCGCTTGTATTCTGCGAAAAAGGGTCCATGGGAGGAGGGGTCGTGGTGGGTGTTAGGAAGTCGTCAGGTCCTGTTTACAGTGAAGCCAAGCCTTTAATAGAGTTTCCGGAACGGGATCATCCATAAAAGACGTCGGCATAGGATTTCTGTCTGCGCCAGGAATTTTAAGGTATGCCAGATTAAAAAAAAAATGCCTTAAATAATTATTAACCACATATGCCAAAGTTTATTGAAATCTGATTTGTATCATCTGTTTGCATAGTTACGAGAATTCACCACAAAGCCCATATTGATCACAACGTTAGCACGTCATGGTTCAAGACTACCGTGGACCATTCGTCCGAGAAGGGTTCGGATACGAATCCGGTGAGTCATGGATGTTGTGTTTGTCTTATGGCACTGGCTCTATCCCTTCCCTGGAACCGGTGGCCCTAAATTAAGAACGCGTAACTGCTTACAGCCCATTGAGTTGCTCACGGTAGTCGTTAAACCTGCAATAAAAAAAATGCTATCGTGTCCTATTCTCATAGTAAAAATCTATTACATAATACGGAAATGTCAAAATAAAAAAATTAAAAACAAGGAAGATGACATGGAATTTTCGGGTGTAATGAGCACATCTTTTGAACTGTTCTGATGCGAATTAAATTTATCAAAGCTATTAAAAAGTCAATGGAACCGGTATGAAAAACAGTAGTATCTGACCGAAGAAAGAAGTTTTTCAATCGGGTTTTTAATCCCGTAGATACTGCTGTAAACGGAATCGGGCCGTGGGTGGCATATTGGGCAACGTTCGTGACTGCCACGGAAATGACCTCAGGTTCGATCCCAGGCAGGTACGAACGCTCGATCCACTAAATATCCGCCGTGCGTCGGATGGGCACGTTAAGCCGTCGGACCCCGAGTACTGGCACCCCGGTAATAAAAAAGGGCGTCTTCCTCCTCAGGGGCGTAGCAATTCAGAATTTTTGGGAGGGGCTCAAAGAAAATAAATTATATATATATATATTTATTTATTCTTATTGCGCTTGAAGATGTCACTACAAGCGATATATCTCTCTAGCATAATGACGATATTATGAAAATACAGTACAGAAGAAGAAAAGTGTAATTATTTATCTAATTCTTTAATCTACCGAAAGCGCATGATTTGGAACCAATTTTTAAAAGTTATGTTGCAAAAGTAAACAGTCCAAAAATTAAATTAAATAGAGTCAGTATACAAACACAAGTACAACCTATATACATACCCAATGGATTGCATCGGTTTCGTGGTCGGTGCAGTAGTTAGGGAACATTTCTGATTCATAAATGCAGTACACCCCGAGGCCGGGTCCCGGGTGTATTACTTTATTCCATTCCAAAGGCTGTGACATTGCGTACAATGGCCAGGCCAGTAGTGGGGAATAGAACGGTTGCTTAATTTGGTGCCGTCTCCCGTCAGCAAGCTAATGTATACTTGGGAGTTCACACTCGTACCCAAGCCCATGGTCATCCAAGGAAAATTGAACACTGCAGCTGCGTTTGACCTTAATGTGACATTGTGATTTCAGACACTTGAAACAGCTGAAGCTCCACCCCAGCCCCCACACACACTAAACACAAGGACACACCATCCCTCTCCATGTTCGAGAATTAACATTCATTTTCAAAACGAAAAAAGTTTCAAATTTTGGTTTTCCTCTACTCTGGAGAAAAAGTGTAAAAACAACCAAACTAAACATTGAAAACAAAACTTATAAACTTATATATAATATTAGAGGGGGCTTGGGCCCGTTGAGCCCCCCCCCCTTCCTACGCCCCGGTTCCTCCCCTCGCTTCCGTGTCACTTTCCTATCGTGCACTCTAGCCGAAATCTCCTAGCTTCCTATTTCTAAGAGTTGTTTAAGACCTGGGGTCAGACACTCCCTTCATAAAATCCTCTACATATGATCATCATGTAAACGTAATCGTGAGCTTACGCCCTCCAAAAGCTCACTTGTTCGTTATGAAAAATTTAAAATTTTATGAGAAACATTTCGCAGCGGAAACGCTCTCCAGCGAAGAAAGAATTTTTCAAATCGGACTCTTAGAAGCAGAGATATCGACAAATATAAGATATGTATCTAAGCATCCTGGCAGGAAAAACATGCATTATTTTAAGGAGAAAGTAATTTCAAAGGTTTTTCGAGGTGAACGGCATCGATCCAGGAAATAATTTCATCAGTCGAGTTTTCAGAAGCTCAGATTCTGCTGCAAATATATCAGAAGCAAAAATTAACTCTTTTGCCCCTTGGGGTCAAACCATTTTTTATCAAATATTATAAATTATATGAAAAACATTTTCCTTCAGGAGCTGTATGCGATACAGGAAGAATTTTTAAAATCGGAGTTTTAAAAGAAAAAATATTGAGGAAAACGCAATTTACCATAACGCCCCTAGCGGAAGGTCTATGAGTTACTTGAAAATTTCGAAATTATATGAAAAACATTTCGCACCAATTGGACTCTTAGAAGTAGAGATATTGACAAAAATAAGATATACATAAACGCCCCCTGGCGGCCAAACCATTTTTACCAAAGATTAAAAGTTATACGCAAAAGATTTTCCATCAGGAGCTGTATCCGGTGCAGAAAGAATTTTTCAAATCGGAGTTTTGGAAGCAGAGATATCGGGAGAAACGCAATTTATCATAACGCCTCCTAGCAGAATGAATGTCTATGAACTACCTGAAAATTTTGAAAGAAACATGTCGCATGGGAAACTATCCAATAAAGAACGAATTTTTTCAAATCGGACCATTAGAAGCAGAGATATTGACAAAAGTAAGATATACATCTGTGCCTCCTGGCAGAGAAACCATGCAATATTTTAAGAAGAAAATATTCTGAAAAGGTTCATCGACGTGAGTGGTATCGGTCCACGAACGAATTTTTTCAGTCGAGATTTCAAAAGCTCAGATTTTGTGGCAAATACGTCAGAGGCAGAAATTAGCACTTACACCTCCTGGTGGCCAAACCATTGCTTACCAAAAATTAGAAGTTATATGCAAAACATTTCCCATCAGGAGCTGCATCCGCTGAAGAAAAAAATTTCAAGTCGGAGTTTTGGAAGTACAGATATCGTGGAAAACGAAATTCACCTTTACTCCCCTAGCGGAAAATCTATGGGTAACTTGAAAAAGTGACTACACCTGAAATACTCTTCGACATAAAGGGAATCGAAAGGTAAAAGAATTTTTCAATCGGGTGTTTAAAAGCAAATATATGGAATAAAATTTATTTTGAATTCGATATCGTCTGCATTTACGCCCTTTAGCGGCGAAATTGTGCATCATAAAAAAAAAAAATGAAGGATCATCATTCGTATATTTCAAGCTTTCCAATGCAAAAAGAAATTTTCAAATCGGAGTAATTGTTGCGGAGATATTGTGTCCATAGACGCACGGACAGACAAACAAATAACACGAACGTTGTTTACAAAATACCTGCTAAAATCAGTTTTCTTTATGGAAAAACTATTGTCTAAAAAATAGGAATAGGGAGTGAATAGTATCATGAAAGAAATACGGGATTACACCAGTCACCATACAATAATGAGAATATACTGCTGCCAATAGCCATACCAGTTTCCGAAAGCTTCAGCCTCCATTGCCTGCAAAAAAAGTTATGTGGAGGGAAGGGGATGTGCGTGGAAGCTAAATATACTGTTAAACGGTTGGTTCCGACTTAGCGTCGTAAGCAGTGATTATTACTAATGAATAGACCAACACCATAAACTATGTTATCACGATCTGTCATATCTACTGGATAAGCAATCCCGAATTATGTGGTGGTATTATGCTGGATCAATTTCACTGTAAAATGTAACACTTCGTAATAATAAGAGTAGACTCCTTCGTCTCGGGTTCAGTAGTTAAAGTTCGGCACGCAGTCACCAACGTGAAAGAACAATAGAAAAACTGATGATAATAAGCAGCACGCTAAATATTTCAGGAAATGGCTTTATCGCTTAAAAACAATTAATTTTTTTATTTGCTGAAGTATGATTGTCCACAAACAACGCGCTAAAGCTTCTCATTATTTTAGCTTGCAAAGAATTTATCTCCGCTCCCTACGGTACCGAACTTCAGTCACTGTCGGCGCATTTCTCTCCCGCGCTCGGAAAAAAACCTTATTCCTCAGCCACCCTAAAACATTGCGAGCGAAAAACCCTACCGGTGGTCCTTTCATGCTACCACCCTTTCCTCTTCCTCTCCGCTGACTGTCTTTCTCCTGCCCCCCTTCCCCAGGAAATGACCCCGCTTGTTTCAACCTACACCATAATATTGCAGACGGATTAAAGGCTGCATAATATTCAAATTAGGAAACGGGTCAAACATTTTGGACCCGGACCCGGCTGTAACAAAACTGGACTTGTCCTGGACAAATTGGCTTTGAACTACAAATTTGAATATATCTTCATAATCATCATCATTATCAATTCACTGTTGGATGATGGTTTCCCCAAGTTTCTTCCACGACGGTCTGTCTTGAGTCAGTCTCCTCCATATGACTCCCCTCATGCTTTCGAATTTCATCCAATCATCTCCCACGTGGTCTTCTTCTGGGTCTGTTTCTGTCCCTTGGAATCCAGTCTAAAATTTCGGTTGTCTATCGGTGGTCCGTCCTTCTGGCAACATGTCCAGCACGTTGCAACTTCAGGGATTTTACATTAATCATGATATCTTCCACTTTTGTTATTTTCCTTATCCACGAGTTCCTCTTCTTATCTTCTCTGATTACACCAAGCATGTATCTCTCCATGTTTCTTTCAGTTGCCTGTAGTCTTTGTATGTCTTTTATAGTTCAGATCTATGCCTCTGCTCCATGCGTAAGAACTGGCATGATGCATTAATTAAACACTTCTCTTTTAAGATATAATGACATACTGCTCTTAAAAATTGTACTGTTTCTTCGAGAAGCTCTCCAACCAAGTTTTATACGTCGATTACTTTCTTCATCAATGTGGCCCTTGCTTGATGTCTGCTGCCCAAGGTAAATGTAGGTATCAGTTATTTCCAGCTTTTCCCTATCAATCGATAAACCTCCATTTCTTGTAAAAACATTGTACTTCAGCTTTGTCTTCTGAAATTTCATTTTTAATCCCATTTCTTTACCTTTCTCAGCAAGTTCCACTGAGCTACAAACGCTGGGAAACCCCTCGTACGCTTACACGCAGCTCTGAAGTATTATTTCAAAGGCCTCTGAATGGTTCTTCGAAATATTTTTTCTTTTCAAAAATAAAACGGAAATAAAACCCGGTCGAAATCGGGTCAAGGCACCTTGACCCGACCTGTTTGACTTGCAAGAAACTGTAGATCCTGTGACCCGTTTCCATCTCTGGTCCCTTTCGGAAACTATTTATCAGAGACAGAGAAAGGTACTAATTGCACTTCAGCAAACCAAGGTGAGGTTACAATGCACAAAGCCATGTCTTCAAATGACTTTGGAGACGAAACTCAAAAATGTAACTGACGTCACAGATGCTAATTTGCGCAAGAATATGCATGATACGGCTATCTACGTCGCACTCGCATTTTTCCACATTCCGGCAAGATATCACACGATTGGCTTGCATAATGTCGCCTAGGTCACCTACTCTCCTAATTATTTTGAGCAGTATAGTTTATCTAACAGTAAAGGACTTGCAACTCAACACCATCAAACAAATTCATAGAATGTGATTTTTTATATATACGTATTTCAAGATAGTTCATTTTTCTTTCAACCACTCGTTTTTCGAAATTTGCATTTTTTTTTTTTTTTTACTTTTTGGCTTGGAAAAATGATTCGCTAGTAAAGTAAAGTAACAAAGGGAGCGCAAGAACAAAGAAAAACTTGCGAATGTATTAGTGAAAAACGTTAGATTATAGTGTAGCACCGAGCCCCCTCCCTTATAGATGACCCTTCACCCGCTCCTCTGGGTCCTAGCGGGGCCGTCGAGATCATGTTTCTTACCGGGCCCAAGCATAGGTTTTGTGACGTCGCGAAAAGGATCCTTTCAGTCCAGCGTTGTTTCAGCCATTGCTTCTCTACGGAAGAAAAGTTTCATGCTGAGCTTTCATGTTTAACTCTATCATCTGAATTTTGCGAACGATATTGCATTTTATTTATGTTGTTTCTTCTACAATATTCGCTAGTAAACACTCATTCAATTTGATAAGACAACACTACGCGAGGATCATTGCGTTTGTTTACATCGCGTTTTGTTGACAAAACGATCGGCAACGGATCTTGGCTGCAGCTTTTGCGAAACTCGAGAGTTAACCATTGTAAAAACAAATAGAGGAAGAAAATATACACTTTTATTAGATTGGGGAAATAGGATTTACAAGTTTTTGGCGATAGAGTGGAAAATCTGAGTTGATAAAATGCCCTGGTAAAACCAGATTTACGAGAACAGCGAAAGTATCAATACTTAAACACCTTTTTAAAAATAAATCTACATTCGAAAATATTACGTACTTCTAGTACATATCACTGTCATAAAAACACATACATATGTAATAAGTTAATGGGATTTAAGTAGTAAATGAAACAGGAATGCATATATGATAAGAATTTTTAACTTGGCTTCTGAAACGTGCATACCGCAGCCAAATATATATATATGTATGCTATTTAAGACAAATTTATATTTTACATTACATTTATTTATTTATTAATAGACAAAAAAATCATCAAGGACAAATTATGGAGTTAGTTGTTAACGAAGCATGTGTTCAAGAACAGGGAATTTGCAAAAAGATCTCATTACTGGGAAATCTGATCAAACAAGGTATGGTTATTCAACATATCAGCGATATTAATTTAGCTAATGATGGAGAACATTGCTAATAGCAGCCCACATGCTAATTCACATTTAACCTATTTTTATGGTCACAGAAATTAGTCTCGGGTGCATTTTTTTTTTTTTTTGATTGGAGGTTTAACGACCACCGTGAGCAACTCAATGGGCCCGTCCCTAATTTAGGGTAACTGGTTCCAGGGAAGGGAGAGAGCCAGTGCCGTAAGACAAACAACATCCATGCCTGACCGGGGTTCGAACCCGGACCCCTTACGGACGAATGATCAGAGGCCAGCGCCTTAGACCACTGCGCCACCGCGGCAGTCTCGGGTGCATGGGGGAAATAGTTCATATTTTCGTCAATCAGATTATGGTACTAAATCTGCTTTGGTTTATTGTTCTACATGTAACATCTTCAGTACCAAAATCTGATTGCCCAAATTTTAACTTGTGCTGGCTGTTGCTTATGATAGCCTATTTCATCTTCTTAGTTAAGTAATAAAGTTTTCACTAAAGTAATTGGCACAACATTGTACTCATAAATTTTATGCTGTTATATTTTCCCCTCAGCTGCATTAAAGTTTTGTCTCCCATTTTTGTCGCCTAAATGCCTAGAAGCAAGCGGCCTTTCATCCTAATTATATCGCAAATTATGGAAAAAATATATCTGAATTATTACATTCTAATGGGCGTTCGGTTGCATCTCTAGTTATACAAGACAAAAGTGAATAAATGAGCAAATTAGAACGTGAAGAAGTTCTTTGAAAATGTAATTAAAAAATAAAAAGAAAAATAAGCTTACCCACAAAGTATTTGTTGCTTGAACTTCAGATTTGCGTATCGGTGCAATTCAAACCATTAAAACAAATATTCGTAATGGATATTTTTTTACAGAAATCCACTACAAAACATTTAATTCAAATAGTCAATAGTTCACTCTCGAGGTGACTTTCTTCATTGGCTGCAATGTGCTCCACAGTAAGTATATGTGTCTATCCTCTTGAAAGGTTGTCCTCCAAACTTCTAATGAGATGACAGAAAAAAAAGAGGGGAAGGGTACGTGGATACACAACAAGAATACCAGAGGGATCAGGCATGCAAAAAAATCATTCCCAAAGTATTAGGCACAAGGGAATTATGCTAAAGTACAACAAAACAGCACATGCTACAGGCTAATCAATCACATTGTTAGCTATAGAATAATGTATCAAAAAGCTATTGTGTCCTAATCAGGATTCAGTCATATCTCTAGTTACACAAGACTTGAATAAATGAGATAATTAGAACATCAACTGTGAGCAATTAAATGAAGGTAAATACAGGAAACACTTTGGCTTACTGGTTAGACAAAAACCTCAGTTTCGAAGAAATTACAAAGAGGCTTTAAATACATTTGATATCAGCACAGTAATATCAACATCACAACCAAATATCGGGACTTTTTTTGTTTTGTTTCTATTGCTGAAATGCATGACCCTCATTTTACAAGGCAGTGCAAAAGTAATAAACAAAAAACAGTAGAAACAAAAATGATATTTAATTTATTCATGGAAATTTAATTGTTATGTATGAATAACATCCAACAGTTGTATTCACAAATTCTTGCACTTCCAATTGCATTTTCTAAGACACCTACACACCCCTTCCCAAGTTCTGTTGCTGATAAATGAAGAGATCTCATTTTATTTTGTCCCTGTACAATTGAGGAATGGTTTTTGACATAAAAGTTTTTCAACAACTGATGCACAAGCCTGCAATGAACTTCTACTTTATTTATGATAAAAAAAAATCTCATTTTAAGTGGGATGATTACTTTTGCCTCACAATATTAATTGAACTAAAGCTACACTAATGTGCTGAGATATGGCAATATTGTCAAAAATAATGCTTGGTACATACAAGCAATGTTAGATTAAAGCATTGTTTGATTACAAACTGCTGCATGTGGCTTTTGTATGGAAATGCCTGCAAACCATTTATAATATGTTGGTATAACAGTGCAGGTATTATTATACATTGGAACATGCACATGTGTAAGCAATATTTGAATCATTACAGGTGAACTGCACTTAAGGAAAAAAAAAAAGGTTTTAATGTTGCAAGATTTATACCATATGGCAGCATAAATTGATTTACAGTAAGCATAACCAGAGAAGCTATGCATATAACAACCTTCTAAATACCTAACTTTCCTAATTATCTCCTTCATTCTCTGAAAAATTTCCACAGAAATATAATATGTATTACGAAGTATGCTATAATACATAATCTGGGTGCAAAAGGAATTCTAATGCCTTCAAATTCCTTGTTTTGCTTAAATAAAGTGGTCTAAGTTTTCTTGCTCTATTATCTTTTAAACAACCACTTCTTGGTGTTTGTAGTTTAAACATTTTTGTGCATGCAAAAAAATTAGCATTTATGATACTTGTTGAGCACGTTTTTTTTTTCACAGATTGTAAGTACAGTTTGTAGCAGCTCTTGAAAAGAATAAATCACATTGAAGATAAAAGCATAGTATTTGGAATCCCACCCACTGCAAGAGTTTTATATACATACACAGAATATGGCAAACAATAAGTTTTCTTGTTTTACCTACATATTTTTGCACACATCACTAAGCTTACAATTTCAGTTACTATTAAATTACCTCAAACCAAACACATACTGTTGAACTGTTCACAAACTGCACACAAAGTTTATATGTAGAGAACATATTAAATAAAAATTCCCACTGTACCAATTTTAGGCAGCTTCTTTGCAAACCTTACATTTTTTTTTACTGAAACACTTTCATTCTGCAGTAATTTTAGCTTATAAATATGCCAAAAATACTCTGCAGCATGACAATGCTTTTATTGAAATTTCTATACTACAGATCAAATGTTTATTTGCGGACATACACATTTACAAGCAGGTGTAAATTTAGTATCACACAGAAAAATTAATTTTCAGACAACTAAAACTATCACATCAGAATTTACCAGGCACAGGATTAGCTATTATCTACAAAGAATTCAAGGTTGATAGTTTTCTTTTGCTTCTTGTTGGGTTCTGCCTGTCATTCCATATCTTACCTCTTACCGTAGTTATTCAGAAAAACATGAGGTAGTTACAACAGAAAGGCATTTGCTTTTATGAACACTGCACAGTCAGCTCCACAACTACATTTTCCCCTTGGAAGTGCATCAACAAAATTTAATTTTTTGAAAGCTAACTGAGCAATTAATTGATCCAAACTTCCTTGCCTCAAAGTCTTCTTCAAAGGTTTTGCTTATAAGCAAAACCTTTGAAGCAGACTTACATTTAATTTATCTATGAAGCAGACTTACATTTGTTTAATTTTTTTGAAATCAATTGCTAAAAAATTCTAAATGGAACGTGTTACAATATTCACTTTTAATTATTGGGGACATTTTAGTAAACTCTGTCAGTAAGCTGTATGTACTGACAAACCTCCTGATTTGAGCTTTCATATTAAAAATTTCTATTACATGCTAACATTAGTTTGCACTGAGAACATTTTATGTGTTGGCTTACCTTATGGGCTACATAACCAGCAATATAGATTTAAAGTAGAAAATGTAGCCTTTGTTACTTTACTATATGTACTGAAAGCTTTACAGAACAGTGTAGGTATTTTAAAATGTTGTATACTGTCAGTGAATTTAAGAGTGAAGTTAGTCTTTTTAGACAACATGTCTCTCTTTGGTTGGAAGACTTAAAGCATACTTCTGCAAGGCATTTAATTCACTTAAATGAACAGATGCACCAAGCCAGGTGCTGAAAAAACACAAAAATACCACTTTGCAATCTGATGAATTTTAAATAGGTTGGCAAAATTTATTTAGACTATGCATGCCTTGATGTGAATGCTAAACATTTATTATCCATAGTATTTTACAATAAAATATGTTTATTCATAAATCTTTTATATTTTCTAACCCCTCCGTTCAGAAAGCTTTCAAGTTTTCTGAACGGAGAGGTTACATGGTGTACAGTGAAATTATAAAAGATTTTAATCCCTACCATGTATAATATTTCTTCAGGAAACGAGTTTCCCAATCTATCCGACAGAAAAAATAATTTCATTCAGGCCTGTGCCTTCACTATTTAGCTTTTTACTATTTACCTCAAAAGCTACATAACTTTCATGAAAAAGGTTTAATGCAGGTGCAACATTTTGTTGTTCGGTTGATGTTAGGTGCAAAACGTTTTGTTAAAGTGTCATGATACTTGTTTCACCATGATTCCTTTCACTTACAAATTTGCTTTAAAGGTTGTGAGCTTGAACAACACAATTCTCCAGGGTCAATAGAACATGAGTAACACAAATTTGCTTTAAAGGTTGTGAGCTTGAACAACACAATTCTCCAGGGTCAATAGAACATGAGTAACACAAATTTGCTTTAAAGGTTGTGAGCTTGAACAACACAATTCTCCAGGGTCATTAGAACATGAGTAACATAAGGTATGATTTGTGGATGTTTGGTTCAACCAATATTTGTTATAGCTTTTACTAAATGAAGAGTGTCAGAAAAAAAATCTCAGCTCATTGAGGGTGTTTATGTATTGGTTTCATTTCGACACCACACATAATTTCAAACATACTGCAATTGATTCTGTTGCCGTCTAAATTAATACACATATATCATGAAAGTCTGAATTGTGACAGAGCTGTTGTCTTTTAATCTACAGACAAACTGGCTTTCTCGGAAACTGAGAAGGTGTAGTGTAGGGCTAGAAAATTTTCAAAATTGTAACATCCCCAGTTGAGCATGTTTTGTCTAGAAAAATATATGCAGACATACATATGTAACCCCCCCCCCCCCCCCCACACACACACACATATATACTGTACTATTTTTTCTAGCCATTTCAGGAAAAATGTAAGAAACAAAAACTTTTATTGTACATCATAAATTGTCCCCCGGCCAATGAAATTTGAACTCACCTATGTCACCATATTTCAATAATTGCACCCAGCAGTGAAATATGTGATCACCTATGGGTCAGATGAGAGGCCAACGCCTTAGACCACTAAGTCAAATCAGTCCTAAGTGTAACATTTTTTAAAATTGTTACATTTAACTTTTTTTAATGCAACATTTTCCTTCTGTAGGTTTACCAAAAAAGGTAATTGTGTGTCTAGGTTCATAAAAAAAGGCATTTTTGTGTCTATGATGCCTATCATATGCCTGAGGTTTACAAAGGCATTTTTGTATTTATGAGGCTAACATCACAAATGAAAATAAATGTCAACCTAATTAGTTAACTGAGCTTATATTGGGGTCATCTGAAAGCTTATTACATAAGATATCACACAAATCACATTATGGAAAATTTAGTTTTCAAAATAGTCCATTTTGATTTTAATCTCTCAAAACACACCACATTAATTTTGTTAAACAAAGCAGATAGAGAAAGCATCTGAGTAGTGCAAAATTGATTGGGAAATAAAAAAAACATTTCTTTCTAACATGTACACAGGTAGGTCTTTTACATGCTTGATCAGGCATATATGGAAAAAAACACATGCCCTAGGTGTGTTAAGCAATAACATTTTTGAGTTCTGGTGTAATGTATATTTTGTCCATTAGCAGACTAACAATCTTATCATGCTTTTCAAGATCTACTTTCTTTTTCAAATAAGCTATTAATGTTACTCGAAACTTTATGGTTTACGGCTCTGCCTGGTTTTCTAAGTACATAGGATGTAGTAGTGTAAGTACATCGCTGTTTTTTATCAGTGTGTATGTCAAAAATAAAAGGTAGAAGCCCACACTACAAGATATGTAGTGTACCTAACGTGTTGAGGTGGTCAATTTAACTTGTTCTGTTAAAAATGTTAGCTTTAAGTTAATTTTTCTGCCTCAGCATAGACAGAGTTTTAATTTTTGGTAGAGAAAAATTGTTGGAGAAGCATGTGTGGTATGTCCAGATTTCTTCCTAGGAACCACAAGTAAAGAACCATCAGTTTGAGTTACTGCCTTTTCTTATGACAAAATGCTCACTTACGTGATTTACATATATTATAGCATTAGCACTGGGGTTTCATCCATGTTCATTCTTGGGGGAAAAAATACTGGTGTGCAAGTTTTTTTCTTTCTTTTGATTGGGGGTTTAACGACCACCGTGGGCAACTCAATGGGCTATAAGCAGTCGCCCGTCCCTAATTTAGGGTCACAGGTTCCAGGGAAGGGAGAGAACAAATGCCGTTAGACAAACACAACATCCATGCCTGACCGGGATTCGAACCCGGACCCCTTACGGACGAATGATCAGAGGCCAACGCCTTAGACCACTGCGCCACCGGGGCGGCACACAACTCTTCCGTCCCCTCTAAAAGCAACAAGAAACAAGTACTTAACAATGCATAATACAAAAAAAACACAACAGATTATTCAGTCAGTCATGCATGTGAAAATGCTTAGTCTTAGAACATACCTATGCCTTACAGAAATGGAATGAACATCAGGTAAAAAAAAATTTGGTTCCGTAAATAAAATTTATGACTCACAACTGAATCATGTCATAGCGAAGTAATTGATGGCTTTAAAATGTTCACTACTTTGAATGTATGAAAACATGAAATTTTAGAACGACAAACATTTGCAAGTCTTGGAAATCAGTGAACTCACATGGTGTTTTGAAATCGCGATACAATTTTAATTCGAAATTTTAAAGTCATACTTGACTATAAACCATAAGGACAATAGTGTCATACGTATTACTGCTTACCGTGATGAAGTAAAAATTCCGTAATATAAAAGTACAAGCAGAAATCGACCGACACAAACAATCACAAGCCTTCAAGCCAAACTGATAAGAAGGTAAGGCTCAGCGTAACTAGCGCAACTATATAAAAGAATTGATAAATATTATGCGGTACCCCGAATTGCTGAAAGTATTACACAGAAGCCAACATTATAGGCTGATGCCACCGCAGACTGAGTTGGACTGATCTAGCGTGTTTTTGTTGGCGTTCTGTTCAAAGGTTTTGTTGTTCTCTTCTAGATCTGCGTTTATAGCTATCAGTCGTTTCAGCAAAGAATACATATTTGGTTTCAGTGTATATATTTGTTTCACCAAAAGAAGGGACAGGAGGGATACTCAGAAAAGAACAACAAAAACAAATGCTTTAGTAATCAAACTGAAGTAAACAATCGCAGATCAAAGCTTCGCTTCCTTTCCATGAAATAGGCTTCCCGTCCCCTACGCTTTTATAGCCTGAATGTTAACTTTCCCGCAGAGCATCTAGTGCTGCATTACATGGTGGCGCTGCTGTCGCATGTTTTACGTTATCTCTACGAGAGTTGAGCTTGTTCAAGCTTTCACCAACAAACGCTGAAAGTAGGATCCTTTGTGTGACGTCACAACCCAGAATTTCTGTCTGTACTTGGGCCCGGTGAGAAACGAAGTGACTGACGTGATGTCGACGGCCCCGGTCCTAGCTACGGCCTTGGCTACAGAACAACAGACACAGCATTAAAGAAGAAAATCTGGGGTTTTTTTTGTTTTTTTTTTTTTGAGTGGAGGTTTAACGACCACCGTGAGCAACTCAATGGGCTATAAGCAGTCGCCCGTCCCTAATTTAGGGTAACTGGTTCCAGGGAAGGGAAAGAGCCAGTGCAGTTAGACAAACACAACATCCATGCCTCACTGGGATTCGAACCCGGACCGCTTTCGGACGAGTGACCATAAGCCAGCGCTTAGACCACTGCGCCACCGGGCGGCAAGAAAATCTGTGTATGTACAATATGATGTGTGAAAATGCCGTCCACTTAAATGAAAAACTTGATCTCGTGTAACGGCTTTGATAATATTGCTAGAATTTTAATGGTTTACGAATGTAAGTATCAATTTTAAGAACTTATAAAGTTATAATGCTTATTTAGTTATTTTTTTTTATTGGAGGTTTTAACGACCACCGTGAGCAACTCAATGGGATATAAGCAGTCGCCCGTCCCTAATTTAGGGTCACTGGTTACAGGGAAGGGAGAGAGCCAGTGCCGTAACACAAACACAACACTCATGCCTCACCGGGATTCGAACTCAGAGGTCATCGCTTAGACCACTGCGCCACTGGGCGGCATTATTTAGTTATGTACTAATCACTTGTATTACCGCTTCGTAACTTGGTAGACTTTCATTTTATTTTGGAAACGTTAGTGTATATCATCGGCCCCGAACTTTTCGCGAAATTTCCTAATTTAACCGGCGACAGCCCGCGAATTTTGCCTTTTTTTTCCCGCGACCGCTCCGCAAATTTTGCCTTTTTTTCCGGCGATAAAATTACTGCTCTACTCATAGGCCATCAAGTTACTCACGGTAGTCATTAGACCTCCAAAACAAACAAACACATTTGAAACTGGCAACAGCGTGTTGCTGTCTTATTAATTCTTACCCGCTAACCGTTTAGAATCGTGGATGTTTACTTTTTTTAGCAAATAATAATTTGGGGTGGTGTGACATCTGGTTTAAATTTATATTTTTAGATCTTATTTTGATTTTGTTGAGTTATAACAGTAGTTATGTCAGCAGACGATCCTGCTCAACGATACTATGCTGAATATGGGTGGAATACCCAAGGGGAAACTCCTTCAGGTGGAGCATACAGTTACGATTTCGGAACCCCGGAATTCGGTTCCCAGCCACAGTTTGGTCAGTTCGATTACGATTCTCCAAACCAGCCTGAAAAACCAGCCTCCGCACCCAACCGATTTTCTAGCAATGTGCCAACAGCATACTATCCTCCGCAGTCATCGTACACCGGCAGCATTCTAACACCTGGTCCCACGCCATCTTTCAGCCAAGTGAGCGGCGAAAATTTCGAAGATGAGCCTCCGCTTCTAGAAGAACTGGGCATAAATTTCGACCATATTTGGCAGAAAACAGTAGCCGTCCTCAATCCTTTTAAAGAGCCAAACGCCTCAATTTTACAGGAGACAGATTTAGCAGGGCCTCTAGTATTTTGCTTGACTTTCGGAGCTTTCCTCCTTCTCAGTGGCAAAGTTCACTTTGGATATATCTACGGCATAGGAGTGCTTGGCTGCATAGCACTGTACACCTTATTGAATCTCATGAGTGAATCTGGTGTTTCTTTTGGGTGCACAATCAGTGTACTGGGATACTGTTTGCTGCCAATGGTTGTTCTCTCAGGGTTGTCAGTGCTCTCATTGAAAGGAACTCTGGGAAGTGTTCTTACTCTAATAGCTGTCATATGGTGTTCTTGGTCAGCATCAAAGCTTTTTGTTACAGCACTTGCAATGCATCATCAGCAGCCTCTTGTGGCATATCCATGTGCACTACTATATGGAGTGTTTGCCCTGCTGACCATATTTTAATTTGGGATTACAGTTAATATTGAGTGTATTTATAGTCTGAATCTGCTGAGCAACATGACATGTCTATCACTGAATTAAAAACAGAGACGTGGAATGCAAATCTTGTCTATCAAAAGGAAGGGTGTTAGGAAACCTGTTGTGTGATAACTTGCAGCTGGTTGAATTTTTTTTTTTTTTTTGTATTGAATATGCTTTGTAATATAACACTAAATTTTGAATAACTGGTTTTAAGAATTGAAAGGACAAAAAAATGTCTCCACCTTTGATATGGAAGTCAAGAATATAGAAGTATGAACAGTGCTTTTGAAAATTTAGTGAACCGTTTCTATGAACCAGTATTACATTTTGCAAAATAATTATTATTCGTCTAAGAAGAATCTGAAATTTGTTGGAATTGAGAATTATTTCATGTGATACATTTTTTATTCTGGCACACATTTCTGTTGTTCGGCATCTTCATGATGTTTCAACCTAGGCCCAGAAATATGTAGAGCTGTACCAAGTCGCATGTATGACTGTGTGGAATCTTAGTACCTTCAGTAAGTACAGTTGCTGTTTTTACATCCTTACAGTGTACATAAATTTCTATACTGACATGTAATATTAATGGTTTGCTGGCAACCACATGTATTAATTTCCTGACTGAATTCAACCAAAGTCTTGTATTAAATCTGAACACAGAGAGTGGGTCAGAAAATAGCTTTCCTGTCATTAATTTTCTTTTGTTGTTTATTTCATAGAGGGTTGTATTATGGTACTCGAGCGAGAAAACAAATTTTTCTAGAAAAACCATTTCAAAGAATCGAGTGGTGTGAAATGTTGCTCAAATGTTTTACATGGAGACGTACACATGAAACTCCATTTATTTTACATGCCACATCCATTCACAAACTTGGCCTACCACAATTATGTGGCCAGCAAATAATAACTTTAATTTTAAAATTGAGTAAAAAATTGCACGACCCCTCCCTCCCCCCTCCCCCCAAAAAAACACTAAAAAATCTCCACAAAAGTATTTTTTTTAATTTTTATAGTGGCCTCTAGAAATGCACTAGCAAAAATGCTTTCTGTACCAGAAAAGGAAAAATTAGAGAGCTAGTCAAAATATTTCAATAAAAGTTGAAAGCCTAAGAAAAATGCAAATAAAATTACTAGAAGCCTACCGAACAATTCTGCAAATAAAAAAACGAGAAAAATCCAATCAACAAGTCATGGTTTTAATCTTTTAATTATGCATGCCAAACCATTTAGAGACCATACATATCATTGCATGCTAGTTTGCTGGGAGGGTCATTCCATACAGAATGACCCAATTTTGAAAAAGTGTAGCTGCATACTTGTGAAAAAATTTGAAACTTTGCACATTTATTTGTGTGGTTGAATAATGGCCAAAAATAATTACAACATTTTTTTTTTCACTATCCTTCCCCACATCTATAGGTTGCTTCAAAGATGGTGGCCATCACAATTTTTAGCATATTGAAGCCCTTCCAATATTTTTCTGATATCTCCTGAACCAATACAGATATTGGAACAAATCAAAAAAGGTTTTGTTAAGCATAAAATAAGGATTCTATAACACTAAGAAAATGTTCAGAAATCAGTCACATTCTTTACTTTTAAAAAGCCCTTTAAACATTGATGATTGGATGCTGATTTTGTCTTACTTAATGTGATTTTTTAATGAAATACAGGAAACGTACACAAAGTTGCAATTCATACTGTAGAAACCTTGTCCCGCCGCCCCGGTGGCGCAGTGGTCTAAGGCGCTGGCCTCTGATCATTCGTCCGTGAGGGGTCCGGTTTCGAATCCCGGTGAGGCATGGATGTTGTGTTTGTCTTACGGCACTGGCTCTCTCCCTTCCCTGGAACCAGTGACCCTAAATTAGGGACAGGCGACTGCTTATAGCCCATTGAGTTGCTCACGGTGGTCATTAAACCTCCAATCAAAAAAAAAAAAAAAAAAAAACCTTGTCCCTTGAAAAACACAAAGAAATAATAAATCCTGAAATTAGGTACCCCTTTGTGCCCCCACCATTCCACTCGAATTTGAGAAAAAAACACTTCCAATTTTTGAGGTCTTATATCCTGGTAGGGATGCAAGGTCAGGTGATGCGTAACATCACAGCCTCTCCTTGACAAATGTCAACCCCGCCTTCTCGTGGTGCATCCTGTTCCCACTAAAGGGGCTCTGACGACCGCCCATAGCGGTATAACTATACCATCGGGATCAGAGGAAATTCTATCCCACACTCACCAACCCGCTTGGCCAGCGTGGTGAGTTATGGCCAAACCCCTCCAAAATGATTCCACAACTTAAATCTTGGCCCTCAGTCTCCGGCAGCTGGAATGTACCTGGCCAAGGCAGCGGCCAGTGCGACATGAAGGCAGAGGGTGCTAAGAATCCCCGGAGGACCGGACTAGGCTGCCATCTGATGCTGACCTTGGCTACTTACAATGGACGCTCCCTATCTTCTGATTCAAGGCTTCTTGAATTGGAAGAGGAACTACAAAGGATCAAGTGGGACATCGTGGGGCTAAGTGAGGTAAGGAGAAAAGGAGAAGATCTCATCGAACTGAAAAGTGGACATCTCTTCTACTATCGTGGGACAGATACTGGCAGAACTAGTGGTGTTGGATTTATAATAAACAAGAAACTGAAGGATAAAGTTGTAGAAGTTGAAAGTTCCTCTGACAGAGCTGCACGACTTGTTATCCAACTCTCGAAAAGATACCAGGCTCAGATTATTCAAACTTATGCACCCACCACAAGTCATCCTGAAGAAGAAATTGAAGAATTTTATGAGGAAATTTGTCATCTAAATAATAAAGGTAAGCAGCACTTGAAAATAATTATGGGAGATTTCAATGCAAAAATAGGGCAACGGCAACAGAATGAAACTTCAGTAGGTAAATTCGGTCATGGCAACAGAAACCAGCGTGGAAATACTCTCGTTGAGTTTGCAGAGGCAGAAGGGTTTTTCATCTTGAACTCCTTCTTCAAGAAAAAGCCACACAGGAAATGGACATGGAGACATCCAAATGGGACGACAAGTGAAATTGATTTTATTATGTGTAACAAAAAATTCGTCATAGAAGACTGCAGTGTGCTAAACAAGTTCAATACAGGTAGTGACCATAGATTGGTGAGATGTAAGATGCACCTCAACACTAAACTTGAACGTGGCAAGCTCATAAGACAAACAAAATCTATTGACATAACCAACCTTAAAAAACACCATAATACCTTCAAGTTAGAACTGAAGAACAGGTTCTCTGCTTTAGAAGGCCTAACATCGGAAGAAGTGGACATCTCTGAAGTTAACAGAAAAGTAACCAAAGCTCTTATGGAAACAGCAACAAAATTAGCTGGGTCTAAGAACAAGTTGCATGTGAACAAATTATCAGGAAAAACCAAAATGTTGATGCAAAAAAGAAGAGAGATGAGGACAACTAAAGAAGATGTGACTTCCAAAGTGGAATATATAGAGCTATGCAAGACAGTAAGAAAAAGTATCACTGAAGACGTAAGGAAATTCAACTGTGAACTAGTGAGGAAAGCAATTGAAAACAACCAAAGCCTAAAGATAGCAAAGGGACATCTCAGTAAGGGAAGAAAACAGATTATGGCACTGAGAAAAGAAGATGGTTCTGTAACAAGAAATAGAGGCGAAATTTTGACAAGAGTGAAAGATTTCTACTCCAAATTATATGAAAGGGATGATATATGCACTCCAGACATCATGAAAGATAACAGTACCAGAGTTCCTCCAGTCCTTCCAGCAGAAGTTGCACATGCAATCAAGAACATGAAGCGAGGAAAAGCTCCAGGAGAAGATGGAATTACTGTAGACATCATACAAGAAGCAAGTGGAGAAATCGAAACAATACTCGCCCAAATTTTCACTCGATGCCTTAATGAAGGAAAGATTCCTGAGGATTGGAACACCGCTACAATGATCCTGCTACATAAGAAAGGTGACATTGAGGATCTCGGAAACTACAGACCTATCAGCCTCCTATCAGTAGTTTATAAAATCTTCACTAAAGTTCTTTCACACCGCTTGAAGATAGCACTAGACATGGCTCAACCGAGAGAACAAGCTGGATTCAGGAGTGGCTACAGCACAATAGATCATATCCACGTGCTGAGAGAACTAATTGAAAGAGCGAGGGAATATGAACTTCCATTGTGCATGGCTTTTATCGATTATGAAAAAGCCTTTGATTCGGTGAAACCATCAGCAGTTACAATGGCTCTGAAAACCTGCGGTATTGAAGATGCATACATTAATATTATTAATAACATCTATGAAAATGCAAGTGCAAAGATTAGGCTGTTTGAAAATACAACACACGTAAAAATTGGAAAGGGAGTGAGACAAGGTGACACCATATCTCCGAAGCTCTTTAATGCCACATTGGAGGGTGTTTTTCAGTCGCTGAGCTGGGAAAACAAGGGGATAAAGATTAATGGAGATTATCTAACCCACCTTCGTTTTGCTGATGACGTAGTCATTTTTGCAACTACCCCATCAGAGCTGCAGAGTATGATCCAGGAACTTGCTGACAAGAGTAAAGAAGTGGGATTAAAAATGAACTTTCAGAAGACAAAAGTGATGTTCAATGCTTTTACAAGAAATGAAGATTTATCGATTGATGGAGAAAAGCTGGAGATAACAGACACGTACGTTTATCTTGGACAGCAGATATCAAGTGAGGGTCACATTGATGAAGAAATTAATCGGCGTACAAAACTTGCCTGGAGAGCTTTTGGAAGAAACAGCATAATTTTCAAGAGCAATATGCCATTATGTCTTAAAAGAAAAGTGTTTGATCAATGCATCCTTCCAGTGCTTACGTATGGTGCAGAGACGTGGACCTTAACTAAAAGAGACATACAAAGGCTGCAGACAACTCAAAGAGCCATGGAGAGGTGCATGCTTGGTGTAACCAGGAGAGATAAGAAGAGGAACTCGTGGATCCGAAAAATGACAAGAGTGGAAGACATCATGATCAGAGTTAAATCCCTGAAATGGCAATGGGCTGGACATACTGCCAGAAGGACAGATCATCGATGGACAGCCGAAATTTTAGATTGGATTCCAAGGGACAGGAAAAGACCCAGAAGAAGACCACATAGGAGATGGGTGGATGAAATTCGAAAGTATGCAGGGGTGACATGGTGGAGACTGGCACAAGACAGACCGTTGTGGAGGAAACTTGGGGAGACCTTCGTCCAGCAGTGGATTGATAATGGTTGACAATGATGATGATGATGATATCCTGGTAGGGTGAAATACAAAAATCTGAATTTTTGTGTTCATAGTCACCCAATTATATGATGACTATTAACTCACAAAAATTGGTTATTGTGTTCAGCCTAGTTTTTGATATACAGGGCTTGCTATATCAGGAAAATATTGTTATCGGTACATCTGTAATACCTGTTTAAACTTTAAATTATATCAATATCACATTTTATTTTTATTAAATGCTCACAAATGAAAAAGTTAACAGTTATCCATAAAATACTCCAAGAAAAATCTGTAATAATACCTTTATAATACCTCAACAGTCAATTATAATACCTCAACAGTCAATGTCTCTGGATTTTAGAGTGAAGAGAAAAGATATCTCGTTCTTCAGTTTTTCATCAATTTTGTAGACTGCGAGAACCTGAAGTATAGAACTCAAATGGTGTCAGGATCTTCAGGATTTTGCTGTTTGGTATCCATGTTGATGTCCTGTCATCATTGTTAGGCACAAAGGACGTGGCAGGTCCAGGAGGACTATAAAAATCGATGTAGGATTCCAAAACCACTGTGTCGCGTACACGTCCAACACACCAGTTAGAGCCATAGATGCATGCAGTATATCGTCTCTTTGTTTTAGAGTCACAACTGATGATAACCAACTGACTTGATGTTCATTGAAGTCCATGAATGTTGAGGTTGTTTTTGTTAGTATTTTTCTTTCTGTTGGGATAGGAATAACACAGTGCATCTCACGTATTCCTTTCAACTTTATCTTAAGTTAGCATAATGCTTTGCAAGTGTATTCTTCAGAGCAAGGACCTCAGCTTTTTCAACAAAAATGAAATGAATAGAGGTGATCTCTGACCATGTCCTGAGCTTTAGAAGGTTGTGGTCCTCTTCACTAAGCTCTGTAAGTTGTAGCGGCTGCTGAGGTACTTGACCATAACTTAACTTATTACAAGGCTCGTTGCACCACAATCTAACAGCACACTCCATATTAATTAAATGAATTCAGTTTAAAAATGAAACATTAAGAACACTGTCTAAAAGCCTAAACAGTAAGATCTGAATCTAAAAGTAATCCAATAATATAAATAAAACAATAAGAAAGTTTACTTTCACACTTTAAAATAACATGAAAACTGTGAAGCTTAGAGAGCACACCACTTGCATGTTCACTCCATAAAGACAAGCAGCAGACTGCAGCTGATTTGTGGCTAACTCTGAATGTACAGGTTAAGACACTTTCCAACAAGTCTGAGCATGCTGATTTTTGCTGGCTGTCAATGAACCCAGAAACAGGCAGGTTCAGACAGGTTTTGCCTGTCTGAACCTTGCTGTTTGGATTGTTTAAACATGTCCAGTGTTTATAATAATTTTGCTCCATCACATGTAGCTTTAGATATTGAGTCATAAAAATGTTCACCCTTTTTGCAAATAAAGAAATGCAACATTAAACATAAGTAATTTTATAAAATGTTAATAAACATAAGAGTATAAGACAAACAAATGTAATGTAATATTACAGTTTCCACTTTTTTTTTCTTCTTTTGAGTTTTTCCCTTATTTGAGCTACTGTATCTCAGTAACTAGGCTGAAAACAAGAACCAAATTTATTTAACAAATTTTTCTTGGATCATTTTATGGCTAACTGTTAATTTTTTCATTTGTGTGCATTAAAAAATTGTAACATGATATTTATATTATTTAAACAAGTATTATGAATGTACCAATAACATTTTTTTCCTGATATAGCAAGCCCTGTTTATCAAAAACTAGGCTGAACACAATAACCAATTTTTGTGAGTTAATAGCCATTGTATAGGTGGTTATGTACACAAAAATTCAGATTTTTATATTTCACCCCACCAGAGATATAAGACCTAAATTCAGAATTTTATATTTCACCCCACCAGAGATATGACCTCAAAAATTGGGAAAGTGTTTTTTTTCTCAAATTCGAGTAAAGCCTCTCTACTCGAGTAGAGGGGGAGGGACGCACAAAGGGGTACCTAATTTCAGGATTTATTATTTCTTTGTGTTTTTCAAGGGACAAGGTTTCTACAGTATGAACTGCAACTTTGTGTATGTTTCCTGTGTTTCATAAAAAAAATCACAAAGTAAGACAAAATCAGCATCCAATCATCAATGTTTAAAGGGCTTTTAAGTAAAGAATGTGACTGATTTCTGAACATTTTCTTAGTGTTACAGAATCCTCATTTTATGCTTAACAAAACCTTTTTTGAATCATTCCAATATCTGTATTGGTTCAGGAGATATCAGAAATATTGGAAAGACTTCAATATGCTAAAAATTGTGACAGCCACTATCTTTGAAGCAACTTATAGATGCGTGTGTGTAGAGAGGGGGGGGGTTAAAATTATTTTTGGCCATTATTCAACCACACAAATAAATGAGCAAAGTTTCAAATTTTTATTAATTTTTATAAAATCATGCAGCACAACACCTGGGTGAATCTCCATGGAATGACCTGGAAAGCATTTCAACTATATCCCTGATGGCAGTCTTTTTAAAGTTTGTCAATAAGAGGCAATTCTCCTAATATTGTTCCACATATGAGCCAAGCAATGCATGGCTTCTCTGGCAAGCACTGTATTCTGCATGTCCTGGTTGACACTTCGCATGTGTTCTTTACATCTAGTGTCTAAGTATCACTTTGTCATTCCTATATATATCTTTTCTGCATTGTTAGGGCATACTAACCAGCATTTGAATTACCCAGTGAAACTTCGTCAGATCACTGAACTATCAATTTTACTGGCCCGGATAAGCAGAAAGTTTTTTTTTTTTTCTTCTAATTTGTCACAGGTAAAAAAAATGAATTACTGTATTTCTTTTACCTTGCTGTATGGTTTTCGTTTTAGGCTGCAAACTTATGATAGGTTTAAAAACAAATATTAGAGATAATTCCATTGAAATAATACATTATTTTCTACGTATAGTGTAAATGTCTTTAAATTTTTTGTTTATTATTTTTGCAGACTAGTGGTATGCAAATTGTAGTGGTCTTCTGGCCCAGTCGATTTATTGCTAATTCTAACACTGTTAACACCTGTTTATCCAGGGCTCAATCCAGGCAGTATTTGATACCATTGCGTGGTATCCTCAAAAATAGTTTTTGCTCAAACGCTATCTTCACAAAAATATTTTGAACTGTGATGGTATCGTCACATTCAGTAAAAAATTTATCTTAAAAATATTTTGGTGTTAAAGACATCTTCAACTGACACACTTCTTTTTTTTTCTTTTTTTTTTTGTCGTTGTGAACAGTTTTCAGTAAAATGGTCTCGGACAGATGCCCATCAATCACTGCCTCATCACTACCAGCTGTGGTTATGCTACTTGCAATTGAAGTGATGCTTGCTGAAATGAACCCTAAAGCAAGTACATTATGGAAGCTTTTTTTTCCCCCACTCTGACAGCCTAACTTCGCATGCAGTTTCCAGAGCTACCTCAGAAGTAGGGACGGACACATTGGCAAGAAACATCGACAGGGCTTGAAAACTGTCTGAAAAGTTACATGCCCAGCTGGGTATGTGCAAAACTTATTTACCTGCCCAGGTAGTAAAAGCTGCAGAGGGTGAGTCAAAAGTTTTGCAATATTTGGATTACTTTGTCTTCGTACGTACCTTTACAACGAAAGCTGACTAGCATTCAAAGTATAGGCCATCGTGTTGCACCGTCTTTAGCCATCTGTCTGCCAGTTCTTTGATTCTGTGGCGGTACCAGTTCTTGTCTTTTGAGGTGAAGAACTCCTTCACCCAAGCTTCCACCTCCTCCTGGTTGTTGAAGTGCTGCCCGCGAAGGAAGTGGGCCACGGACCGGAACAAGTAATTATCCGACGGGGCAAGGTCCGGACTATATGCTGGGTGTGGCATCAGTTCGATGCCCTCAAGTTCCTGGAGTTTTGACCGGGTCGTTCGCAGTATGAGACCGAGTGTTGTCCTACTGCAGGAGAACGCACTTTCTATTCACCAGTGCCGAGTACTTCTCCTCCAAAACAGCATACATCCACTGCAGCTGTTCAGAGTAGAGGTTGACATAGATGGTCTGACTGTCTGGAACAAATTCATAATGGATTATCCCCTCGAAATTCCACCAAACGCAGAGCATCACCTTGTGCTCGAAGTGCCCACATTTGGCAACAGGTTCTGGAAGCTGGTAAGGGCTCAACCACTGCCGTTGTGTGTTACGATTACAGAAATAGACCCACTTTTCATATCACGTAGTAATTCTTTTGATGAAACGTACATTGCGCTTGTTTTCTAGGAGTTTCGTGCATACTTCCTTTCGGCGGTTTGCTTCAGCTGGTGTCAGTTCATTAGGGACAATGTGGCAGCTTCTGTAGACCTTGCTGAGGTCCTGAAGGTGACGAACCACAGTGTTTTGTGATATGCCCAGCTCGCTTGATGACCTCCGGGTACTGGTTGTTGGATTTGCCTCTACGTCCTCGCACACAGCCTCCGAATCCACAGTTCGTGGCCTACCTGACCTTGGCTGATCATCAAGGTTTCTGTCACCTCAGCGAAATGTCTTGAACCATCTGGTTGTGGTGCTGTGGTCCACGGAACCTTGCGCTTTCGCATGACAAATGTTTCGTGTTGCTTGAGCAGTGTCATGGCCGATTTCAAACTCCTATAGCAAAATTTTCCCTAATTAGAATGACGACATGCAGTGCTGTTCACAGCAATGACTACCACTTTATATCCCTTTCGACTGACTGCAGTGCGCGACTTGAACTAGTTTAAACACGTGACATACCCGCTGCAGCACATGCATTTATGCAAATATTGTGCACAAAACTTTTGACTCTCCCTCTGTACATGCCCAGCAAAATTTATCCTTTAAACATATAAAACAAGCAAAACACACAGAGTCACATGTGGTAAAAGGTTCGTTTAGCAGTAGCTTTAGGTCATCCTACGACCTTGATCACCCACGATCAACTGGATGGGCTGGTTGCCAGAACTACAATTTGAAGTTGGGGTGTTGGAATGTTACCAGATTTTAGAAGAGAGATTTAAATAAATGGGATTTGGTGAGGGGTCTCTGAATTGCAGTTTTTGGTGAACAAAATTTCAATGCTCTCTTGGAAACACAGAGGCCTTATTGATGAATGGGGCAAGATTTTTGGTTTCTTTCCAAATGGGAACTGCAGAGGTGTTTTCAAGAGTTAGTGCAGATAAAGCTGTTTTTGGAAAACCATTGGAAACATCTTTTTTGTGTTCACCAATGGTCTTCCTAAGACAAGATGTTTCCAATTGTCTTCCAAAGACAGCTTTATCTGCACTAACCCTTGAAGACATCTCTGCAGTTCCCATTTGGAAAGAAACCAAAAAAGTTGCCCCATTCATCAACAAGGCCTGCGCTTCCAAGAGAGCATTGAAATTTTGTTCACCAAAAACTGCAATTTAGAGACCCCTCACCAAATCCCATTTATTTGGATCTCTCTTCTAAAATCTGGCAACATTCCAACTTCAAATTGTAGTTCTGGCAACCAGCCCATCCAGTTGATCGCGAGTGATCAAGGTCGTAGGATGACCGAAAGCTACCGCTAAACGAACGTTTTACCATACCTGACTGTGTGTTTCGCTCGTTTTATATGTTTATGTGTTATTGTTGCATGAAGCCTGAGTTTTAAACCATTTATCCTTTAAGATAACACATCAGAACCCTAATTTTTTTAAGTTAAAAAATGTTGCGAACTTTTTTTTTTTTTACATGTATTTCATTTCCGATTTAGGGATCTGTATTCAAAATGTTCAATGCACAAAAGTTTGTATCTCAAGTTTTAAGATTATGCAGAAATTGGTGTGAAATGGTATGATGATGATAAAATTGGTATTTGAGAAATTTAGCGGTTCTGCCATGTCCTTTTCATTGAAATTTTTGCCCTTTGTCATTTAACACCCGTGGCTAGTTTCATCACAGGCATGCATGCCGTTGCAGACTATAAATAACATGTAGAGCAAAATTACGTACTTGTTCTAATATCTGGACCTAGAGCATAATATAATTAAAGAATTGATATTCTTCTGTCCTTAGCCCTCCGTAACAATAATACAATTTCTGCTGATTAGCAGTGAAATGAGACGCAACATGCGACAACTTTCTTTTTCTTGTAGTGGAAACTTTATCTCAGATTTTTTCATTTTTAAATTTAGTTGGATGGTCTGGGCAACCAGATTGGTTTTTTTTGTTTTTTTTTTACTTGCCCAGGCCAATAATTTACATGCCCCGAGCATCCCTGATCGATGTTGGACATCAGTGAATGCTCATTCCCGAAGCATCCATGCATCGGGCAGTGTTGGTGGAAATTTTCGATGTATCAGTGAAAACCTCGATGTTTCACTAAAAAACCGAAGGACTCGCATCTTTCCCATTTGCAGCAGTAATGGGTACATCAGTGGGTAACATCGCTGTTCCTGCCGCCCCGGTGGCGCAGTGGTCTAAGCGATGGCCTCTGATCATTCGTACGAACGGGGTCCGTGTTCGAAACCCAGTGAGGCATGGATGTTGTGTTTGTCTTACGGCACTGGCTCTCTCCCTTCCCTGGAGCCAGTGACCCTAAATGAGGGACGGGCGACTGCTTATAGCCCATTGAGTTAATTCCACTTAGTAGTTCTAATTCTGACTATTATATAGCTCTAATTATTGTACTATTCTCTTTTACGTGCGATATTTCAAAGTAACTTGTACAGAAAACTAGCGGATAATGCTTACCTTGGCATTCCTTTCTAGCGACGGGGACATTTCACGCACGTGTTTTCCGGTCTTTGTTGAGGTTATTGTCCTAAAGTCCGTTGTATGCGATGACTGGCTTTACTTCTCACACTTTTCGCTGGGTATACTCATTGGATCTTTGCTTTAGGATTCAAACATCAATTTTTACCGTTCTGTATACTTGAAATTTTCGCCCATACTCTGGGCATCTTCAGGAGCGTGGCGACTTTACCACCGATGTTCATGGTTAACTTCGCGCTAATGGAGTCCGATACTCCTTGTTGCCATTCGTCGGAAAAACTTTCCTGGATATATTTCGTTATCAAGCCCGGCTGGCGCCATCTATGTTTCGTTAAGAACACTTTTTTCCCCCGTATTTTTTTCCCCGTATTTTTTTTTTAAATTTTTTTTTAATGTCTTCTCCTATCCTAGTTTTCTTGTCTTTTTTTGCCTGTTTTTCTTTTGTTGTTTTTCTTGTCTTATTAGTTCTTTCCACAGGTCCGATAATGTGCTAGGGTCGTTCTGGTTACATACCCTTGCTTTATTTTTGTAGATTAATATTGCTTCTTCCCTCCTCATTTGCCTTTCCGATTTTTTATTCTTTTTTAGCATTTTAATTTCATCGAACTTAGGGAATGTCCGGTTTTCCAAGCAGAATTGCACTAAAGCCGTTTTGGCTTCTTTTTTTTGCCAGTTAGATATGTGTTGTTTAAGTCTTTTTTTTAATCTGTTTTTCGTACTTCCAATGTACGATATTGGTGGTATGTGTGCTATTGGAATTTCGTAGGTTCCTGATTCTTCTAGCATTTTTTCCCTCTGTTTTTTTTGTTGACAGTCATACTTTTCACGGTGTGCACTGAGCTTCCTACTTGTAAGTCATATTTAGCACAGTGCCTATTGATTTCTTTACTCACTCCTTCCAGGTATGGGAAAGCTCCAATGTATTTCAATTTTATTTCTCATCTTTCTTTGGTTGTGCAATTCTTGGCCTTCTTTACTCTGAGTCATATGCTTTTCACTCTCATGTATCCATTTATTAATTAGCTTGCTCGGGTACCCATACTCTTGTGATATTTTCGAGATAAGCTATAGCTCTTGATTTTTTAGCCTGTTGTTAGATGTGTGTGTGTACGCTCGCCGTATCAAGTTTACTATGCTGTTTTTTTTATGTATCACTGGATGGTGCGACGAGTATGGTATCAGTACAGGTATGTAAGTTGCTTTTCTGAACACAGAGTATTCAAAACTATTTTTTTCTTTAGTTGAATGTACAGGAAGGATAGGCAATTATCCTCTTCAAACTCAATAGTTAGCTCTATGGTGTTACAGATTTTGCTAAACTGCTGTGCTAGATCTTGTAGCTCGGCTTTGTTAAATTTAGACATTATAATAATGTCGTCTACATATCGAGCATAAAGTATTGGTTTTTCAGGTAAATTTTGAATAATTTTTTTTCGAGGTATGCCATAATCACTTCTGCGTATAATGCCGATAATGGGGATCCCATAGGGCCACCTTGTGTTTGTTTATATATATTTCCTTCAAAATGGAAGATGTTGTTTTCCTTGATGAAATATAAGGTATTCTTTAGCTCTTTCAATTGTGACAGGTTTAGTTCTTTGTTGATGCTTAGTTGTTGCATAATCAATTCGATGGCTAGCTCGACAGGAGTGTTTGGGTATAACGCCTTAACATCCATGGAGGCCATAGTTATTTGCTCTAGGTCTTGATTAATTAATTTGATTTTTTCTATAAATTCATAGCTATTCTTTAATGTATATTGATTCCTCATGAATATTGGGGATAGATAGTTGTATATCTTTTTCTAGGTTGATGAGTGGTGAGATTTTTTTCGATAGAATCAGTCTTGAAGGTGTGTTTTCTTTATGAGTTTTAATTTTCGAGAATATTTTTGGCATCCCTGCTCCCATTGGAGGGTTTGCATTTTTTATTTCTGTTGGTAACATACTGTGGTTCCTTATATTAGCCAGGAAGGTAAGTTGTTTGTCGGTGGGATCTTTGTTGATGCTATCGCACTGTAGTTCTGAGATGGCCGTCCGCATTTTATCATTATATTCCAAAGTGTCCATAATAACAATTTGCCCTTGTTTTATCGCTTCGCATTTGATCGTGGGGTCTTTGCAAAGATTTACTAGTTGTTTTCTGTCATACTTTAATTTATTAATCTTACAGTTTTTTTTTTTGTGCTTCGCATTATACTCTTTAAGCATGATTCTGAATAGCTTAAATCCTTAGATCGGTAGCATGTTCTGGATGCACTCGCTGCACAATATCTTCTAAGATAGGAATGTACTCTTCTGTTCTTGGGGTTTTAGGTGGAAATGCGCATTTTTCCCACGTTGTAGCACTGCCTTTTCACTAAAAGTTAGCGCTTCGATGATTGATTCACAACAAAGTGGAATCAAATGAGGGGTGATGAAAGCACAGAATACCTAGTGTTTGTGAATCAATCATCGAGAGCGCTAACTTTTAGGGAAAAGGCAGTGCTACAACGTGGGAAAAAATACGCATTTCCACCTAAAACCCCAAGAACAGAAGAGTACATTCCTATCTTAGAAGATATTGTGCAGCGAGTGCATCCAGAACATGCTACTGATCTAAGGTTTAAGCTATTCAGAATCATGCTTAAAGAGTATAATGCGAAGCACAAAAAAAAACTGTAAGATTAATAAATTAAAGTATGACAGAAAACAACTAGTAAATCTTTGCAAAGACCCCACGATCAAATTCTGCGAAGCGGACAAAACAGGGCAAATTGTTATTATGGACACTTTGGAATATAATGATAAAATGCGGACGGCCATCTCAGAGCTACAGTGCAATAGCATCAACAAAGATCCCACTGACAAACAACTTACCTTCCTGGCTAATATAAGGAACCACAGCACGTTACCAACAGAAATAAAAAATGCAAACCCTCCAATGGGAGCAGGGATGCCAAAAATATTCTCGAAAATTAAAACTCATAAAGAAAACACACCTTTAAGACTGATTCTATCGAAAAAAATCTCGCCACTCATCAACCTAGAAAAAAGATATACAACTATCTATCCCCAATATTCATGAGGAACCAATATACATTAAAGAATAGCTATGAGTTTATAGAAAAAATCAAATTAATTAATCAAGACCTAGAGCAAATAACTATGGCCTCCATGGATGTTAAGGCGTTATACCCAAACACTCCTGTCGAGCTAGCCATCGAATTGATTATGCAACAACTAAGCATCAACAAAGAACTAAACCTGTCACAATTGAAAGAGCTAAAGAATACCTTATATTTCATCAAGGAAAACAACATCTTCCATTTTGAAGGAAATATATATAAACAAACACAAGGTGGCCCTATGGGATCCCCATTATCGGCATTATACGCAGAAGTGATTATGGCATACCTCGAAAAAGAAATTATTCAAAATTTACCTGAAAAACCAATACTTTATGCTCGATATGTAGACGACATTATTATAATGTCTAAACTTAACAAAGCCGAGCTACAAGATCTAGCACAGCAGTTTAGCAAAATCTGTAACACCATAGAGCTAACTATTGAGTTTGAAGAGGATAATTGCCTATCCTTCCTGGACATTCAACTAAAGAAAAACAAAAATAGTTTTGAATACTCTGTGTTCAGAAAAGCAACTTACATACCTGTACTGATACCATACTCGTCGCACCATCCAGTGATACATAAAAAACAGCATAGTAAACTTGATACGGCGAGCGTACACACACACATCTAACAACAGGCTAAAAAATCAAGAGCTAGAGTTTATCTCGAAAATATCACAAGAGTGTGGGTACCCGAGCAAGCTAATTAATAAATGGATACATGAGAGTAAAAAGCATATGACTCAGAGTAAAGAAGGCCAAGAAGTGCACAACCAAAGGAAGATGAGAAATAAAAAATTGAAATACATTGGAGCTTTCCCATACCTGGAAGGAGTGAGTAAAGAAATCAATAGGCACTGTGCTAAATATGACTTACAAGTAGGAAGCTCAGTGCACACCGTGAAAAGTATGACTGTCAACAAAAAAACAGAGGAAAAAATGCTAGAAGAATCAGGAACCTACGAAATTCCAATAGCACACATACCACCAATATCGTACATTGGAAGTACGAAAAACAGATTAAAAAAAGACTTAAACAACACATATCTAACTGGCAAAAAAAAGAAGCCAAAACAGCTTTAGTGCAATTCTGCTTGGAAAACCGGACATTCCCAAAGTTCGATGAAATTAAAATGCTAAAAAAGAATAAAAAATCGGAAAGGCAAATGAGGAGGGAAGAAGCAATATTAATATACAAAAATAAAGCAAGGGTATGTAACCAGAACGACCCTAGCACATTATCGGGCCTGTGGAAAGAACTAATAAGACAAGAAAAACAACAACAAAAGAAAAACAGGCAAAAAAGACAAGAAAACCAGGATAGGAGAAGACATTAAAAAAAATAAAAAAAAAAAAAAAAAATACGGGGAAAAAAAAATACGGGGGAAAAAAGTGTTCTTAACGAAACATAGATGGCGCCAGCCGGGCTTGATAACGAAATATATCCAGGAAAGTTTTTCCGACGAATGGCAACAAGGAGTATCGGACCCCATTAGCGCAAAGTTAACCACGAACATCGGTGGTAAAGTCGCCACGCTCCTGAAGATGCCCAGAGTATGGGCGAAAATTTCGAGTATAAAGAACGGTAAAAATTGATGTTTGAATCCTAAAGCAAAGATCCAATGAGTATACCCAGCGAAAAGTGTGAGAAGTAAAGCCAGTCATCGCATACAACGGACTTTAGGACAATAACCTCAACAAAGACCGGAAAACACGTGCGTGAAATGTCCCCGTCGCTAGAAAGGAATGCCACGGTAAGCATTATCCGCTAGTTTTCTGTACAAGCCCATTGAGTTGTTCACGGTGGTCGTTAAACCTCCAATCAAAAAAAAAAAAAAATAAAAATAATCGCTGTTCAATATATCAGTCAGGGATTACTCACCAATTCAACATCAAATAACCAATATTTGTTAAAATGCTTGATGTATCAGTGTTAATTTGTTTGTATCAATGTTTGGTGTATGGGCTCCTGAAACATTAAGGATAAGAACTCGATTTTCAACAAGGAAACAGTGAAAAAAATCGCTAATTCATGACATAGGAATATTATATTCCCTTCTTTAAAGGAATGCAAGAAAAAGAAATGCATTTACTCCACATAGAAAATATTATTTTGCTGTTTCAAACATCGATTATCACTTGCAAAGCAAAGATGCTCAAAAACATCGATGATTTATTTTTTGTTTTTCCTATCCCTATTCAGATTAATGCCCTACTGGCTGGGATTCCAGGAAACATTTAAAACTATGAGGAGATGACCACGATGGGGAAGTGCTGACCATGTGCTTTATGGGGGATCACTTTGGGACATATTATCGACTTTCTTTTTAGTCAGCGAGTTATTTTTTTTTCCTTCAAGCACTTACAAATTTTGATCTTTGATAATTTTCTTTGTTTGATACAACCTGGAGTGTCATTATTATCCCCCCCCCCCACGAATCTCAGTTGGAGTGCACAGTGTTATTCAGAAAGAATCATCCGATTTCAAAAATTTATATTTCGAAAAATTAATCAGTATATGATTCCGACTGCTGTGAATAATCTAGTGAATTTCCCATGCATTTATGAGGAATATTTGTTCCTTAATTTCTGCTTCCAGCATCTGGGTGCTTGTGCCACAATGTGTTGCCATTGTTGTGAGGGCAAAAGGTGGGCTCCCACAGGTTTTTTTTTTTTTTGGAAAAAAAGAAATCCATATAAACTGCACTTCATGCATTATTAAAGAGATACAAGTTTCATAGCAGAAATCCTAATTTTGAAATTTTGAAAAGTAAAATTTTTATAATGGAATTTGAAAACTCCGGCACCTGGTAAGAATTTTCAGGTGCCATGATGACTGGGTGCCTAGGATTTATCAACTCGTGGGGATAACATGTTTTTTTTTTTTTTAAGAGTTTTCTAATAAAATTTGTCTGAAAGCATGATTATCTCAGCAAAAAGTGCAATGAGCTTTGTGATGTTCCATGGAAGGTGTAACTGATGCCTAGTAGGCTTTATTTAGGGTTAGACGTAGCAAATCATAAAGTCAAGACTTGAGATAACTGGCTATAATGATTGTGCTATTTGCTTTGTAAGCCTGATACGTAAGCCCAGCAGGTGGCAATCACACCTTGCATAGGGACACACCACAGGCTTTGTTGAAATTTACAGAATTACACTAAAATTTTATTGGAGAAATGACTAAGCTTTTGAGTTAAGCCCTCTTTGCATGTTTCCACTTATGTCAACTGCTAATAAATGTTGCCACAAACACGCCACTTCAAAAAGTGGGGGTGCTTACTTTTTTTAGCAAGTTGAATTTTACACTTCTGAGTTGGATGGTATTGCACCACATAACATAGGGTGCAATGAAGCAACCTGTGTGAAATGGTTTGAAAGAAATGGACTCTAGCTGATATAATTTTCTGTATTTTCCCAATTGTTCTGTTTAATGATATGGCAAAGGATGGGACCTATATCTGTAAATGTTATATTGAGATCTGACTTATTCACTTGTTGCAGTGTCACCAAAACACTCAGTAGACAAAATATTAGAGATAGGGGTGACTGGCAGTTGACATGTGCACCTCTTACACAGAGTGGAATAGACCCAAACCAAATACAGGTAATAGGCAGACAGCAGGGTTTCCAAACAGTGTATCACAATCAGCAAACATGGATATATGTGGTGATCTGAGTCACTTTGATCAATGGCGTACCAGAAAAGCTTGCCCACCTCCGCAAAAAATATTTTCGAGGCCCTTTTCTGAAAATCTATTAGCTTTTAATTACTCAAATGTTTTATTTCCATGTTATTAACTAGGCTTTATGGGTGTTTTAATAAATCAAATTCTTAGGAATCTACGAGTATTTTTCGTAAAATCAAAATTATTGCACTTTATTGTGTGAAACACAAATGTGTACATTGTAATCAAAATGATTGACCTGGTTTTATAGTGATTCAAATTACTACAAAATACTTACATCAAAGCATATTATGAAAAATTTATATTTTAAAGAAGTAATGCCAGCTTTTTGAAATGCCTCATGATTGCACACACAAAACATGCAACTGCTGTGTGGCAGTGTTTAATGACTTTTCCAAATTATACAAAATGTCACAACATAAGTAAGAAAATAAGTAACGAATAAGAACTGTAGCACAAAACACGTGAAACTACTTAAATTATTTACTCTGGAATATAAAAACAAATGCTTAACATAATGCCACAATGTTTTGCACACAGTAAAAAAAAAGAAATCTTTTGACTGTTATAAAAAAATGACATAGGTCTCCGATTTTTCACTCCCACGAAGAACACCTTTTAGTTCATTATATTCTGAAGGATGCTTAGTTATGTGCAAACAACTGTACACTTTATATTCATTGGTATAAAAATTCCACTCATGAATTGAACTGATGCTTCTTTCACATTTTGTTGTTAACATACATGCCTAGAAACTATTGCAAGGGCTGTGAAAAGGGGCCTCAAGTTCTCTTCAGTAGCTGCTTTCCCATCATCTAGTTTTTTTGAACTAAAGCAATGGAAATGATTTCTGAAGATTTTATGTAGAGTAAAACGTCGAAAATCCGGCGTCCAGAAAACCGACAACTTCAGAAATCCAGCACTTTTCTGATTTCGTTTTCATGGGAACATCGTGAGAACATCCGATGTTTCACCAATAACGACGGAAATCTCCCGATGTACCATCTCAACAACACATTGCCGAGATCATCCGATTTCAGCGTGCCAATTGCCGATAGCTGCCTACGTGTAACATCGGGACGTTTCTCAAACTTGTCGCCTCATTGATGCGGACCAATGGGGCAACGAATCAACGTGTACGTTTGAAGTGCGTGTCAAACATGTGATGATGATCTGTGCTTGTTGGTGGCAGTATGTGGATTCGATTGTGTAATAACATCTACTTCGGCCTTCATGATGCATTGCGGTAATCACCTTCGTGATGTATCATAGTTTCGACAGTTGAAAATCCGTAACATCAACGTAAAATTCACATCGGGTTTTCGCGATGTATCGATACATCCCCCCCCCCCAGCCCTAGCAGTTGCTCTGGCTTTTTTCAGGTTTTTGCCTATTCGCTAAATTCAATTTTTTTTCCCGACAGGATTTTGTAATAAATAGTATAAAAAGGTAATTACCAATATTTCCGCCAAAACTCCCCCCCCTCCCAATCACCAAAGCGATTTTTTTTTTTTTTTTTTTTGCCAATTGCGAAGAATGCAATCGGCAGTGTGACCCCTGCATTTTTATAAGGCATAGACGCGTAAATTTTCGTTAAAGTGACCTGTTACATGTAAGTATGTGCTTTATGTAACGCCCGTTATGCATTTTTTTGACAGCTTCAGAAATCCTGCGCTCGTCCGGTCCTGTCGATGCCGGATTTTTGAGGTTTAACTGTATTATTACCACGTCCTCGACTGTGAACGTGAACCACTGTCGGCAATTTGCCACAATGGAATGTTTATTACTATTAAATACTTCTGTAATTTAAATTTTAAAGAAAAATGAAAATGCCTAGGGAATTAACAACTTTGAGGTCGGATTTCCTATCCCTTACAGGAATTCCGTGCTCAAAGTTACGGACTTTGAGCACGGAATTCCTATAAAGGATAGGAAATCCGACCTCAAAGTTGCGGGAATTCCGCTGAAACTTAGGTGCCGCAAAAGTTAAGTTAAGGTCATCAGATAGCATGCTACTAGAACGTAAATACTCATACATATTATGCACAACAAAAATGAAAAACTGCAGATATAGAATTTACGACAAAAGGGTAACGTTAAAATAAAAAAAAAAAATGTTTATTCTGAATAAATGCTGCTTAAAACTAATACATCAAACATCAAACCCACGCAATTATCCGGAAATTAGAGGAATCCTTGGAAATTTACAAGACACAAGGTGGCAACATCAATGACCATGCTGGATGGAAAATCCATCAGGCTTGGTCACCAGACCTGTGGAAGTGGTAAGATGCAAGAACTCCGGATGAGGATCTAGTGTATAGATCGAAAATTTGAGAGGTAATGTACCTTAATAAATTTATCCTCAATAATTACCATTAAATATTTATAATACTGAAAGTAATAAGAGGAAGCCATGAAGTCATTAATTATTAGAACTAATACATGTTTTTGGTGGAAGTGATTAATTTATTTAACCCATTTTCTAAAGAGTTATTACTTTTAAAGTTATTACTGTCCTGACTTCTAGCAAGCTTTCAGTTACAATTTTTTCATGTTGCACATATTGAGAAATTTCCCATTTAAGATGGGAAGGGATATGATACCTCTCACAGAACATGCAGTATAGGGAGCTGACAGTAAAAATTCATCTTACCCAATCTCTAGGTCGTCGACGTCTCCGAGGCCATCAAGAAACTGCTCTCTTCCACGTTACTTTTCTCAACAACTCTCAAGTTTTAATTCTTCATCAAAATAACATCGTCTCACCCAGGCATGTCTCTACTCCCCATAGCCGTCTCCAAAACTCTCCCAAAAGACCCTCTCTCCTTCTCCTTCCGTCTTTCTCCTTTTTTTTTTTTTTTTTTTCTTCTTCTTAAAACCAATTCCCTTATATTTTCTTATTTCTCAGTTTCGCTTCTACGAAGGGAAGGGAGTTAAATTTGTGGGTGTTACCGAGAATTTTGATTGGGAGTTACCTTGTTTCCCAGGCCTGCGATTGGCTAGCCAACTTTCTATGGCATTCCAAAGGGGTACAAGGGGTCCCCATTAGTTTACCTGATCTGTCACTATACGCAACCTTTCTTGTTGTGGAATTTTGGGAATTTAAACGGCCTGTCACTCGTAACAACAGAAAAGAGACCCACCTACTCCTTTGCTTGAATCGAGTGCATACACTGTGTGAAAGGGAAAGTGTCACTACATTGTTATATCACAGTTTTGTGAAAGAGTGGATGACTACTCCTTCATAGCGAGTGATGGCTGCTCCCTGTCCAAGGAATTTCTGGGCGATAGGCAACTTTTGTTCGTGTCACATACAGGGTTTCCTGTGTTTTTGTTGTTGTGTCCTTTGCGCTCAAGAAATAAAAGGATGTTATATGGGTATGTCAGCTGTGCAGAAAATCCCACCTTAACTTAACCGGGGCTCGGTTTTTAGCGAGAAAGAAAAAAAAAAAATTCCAACATTTCTACTCCGAGCCTAATGTAAAAATAATAATAATAATTGAGAGTGCTTAAATTTAGTCTTTCTTATCAATGAATAAAAAAATAGAAAACACATTATTTTAATTAAATTATGAATTCTGTGTTGTGGGTTCCTTAAGAAAACTGGGAGTTGAGACTTTAAATATTTAAATTGCCGGTTACATAGGAATCGTGATGAATATTTAAATTACTTGTTAATGGGAAATAGAGAAATTTCGGGGTAACAGTATTTACCGCAAAAAAAAAAAAAAAAAAAAAGCTTTTCGTCTTAGTACTTCATTTAAAGGTGTCTTAACCCTATAACTGACCGTAACGAATTAACTCGGGGTTAGTTCAATTGGTTGCAACCAGCACGAAAGAATTTATTCACTGTCCAAAAAGTGTGTTGAATGCGTCTGGAATGAGTGAACATGCTTATCAGAGAGCAATGCTTTCTCCTTAGTTTCTCAGAGTGGTCATTTCGGGGGATGATTCACACTAAATGACCACTCCTAAATGACTGTTTTTTTTTGTTTTTTTTTTCCAAGGTAGTCATTTAGGAGGATGATTGACACTGACCCTTTCTAACTGATTATCTGCTGAAAGGCCTAAAACAATGTCGACTAATCTAAGAAAAGAAAGAGAAAAGATGTTTGAGGCCCTTGTTTCTACCCAGTAGCATGTTGTCCTTGTTCAGGGGGACAAACCATCAGTGGCGCCCATGTGAGTACTTTTTTTGTGGGGGTTAAGAAAAATCCTTATCTCCTTCAAGGCTGTCAAATATTTTAGTAAATACACAAGATACTAAAATACAACAAAAATAATTGATACAATCAATCATTAATATCTTATTATTTTTAAAAATGCTTTAAAAAAAGGTTTTGTCTATTTTAGTGTTAAATTTATCAAAAATTTGGTTATACCAGTAGAAGGGGGGTCGAGCCCTCCTGTGCCCCCTTTATAAGCGCCCTTGCAAGCCATTCTCCGGCATGTCTATGGTCATGGAATAGAGAACGTAGGACTATAGAAGCAAGATCTTATCACTAGTGACAAGTTTATGTTCGGTACTGCGCAGGAGGAGTGAAGGTACTGCTTTTGTCGTAGAATCCAGTCGCTATGCAAACAGTTTCTGTTTTGGAAAGCTTAGAAAAGTTTGGTCACCATTTGATTCAGAAACATCAGTCGCTTAAAGTGTTAATTCTTGGATATTTCTTTAGCCAGTTTCATATGAAGTTTCCACAAGAATTTTGTAGATCTTTTTGCTCAGTTTAGAGGCAATTTTAACCATGAGGTCCTCCCCCCCCCACACACACACACATACACTGTGGGAGCTATCAGTTCGCCCCTGGACAATTGTTGACACAACACAGATGTGTCATTCTATCGCCCAAGTGGCAAGAACCCAAGGGCAACTGTTTCAAGGCTGTACCACGAGTATACCATCGATAGATGTACCAGCACTCGGAGAGCAAGCGGTGACCAACCACGTGCTTTTGAGGACCAGGATCAATGTAGACTATACAGGTCCTTACAGACCGATTGCTTGGCAATGGCGGCGCAAATCGCACCCAGGTTAAATATCGGTGGCCCAAGCAGCATCTGCAAGCAAACAGTACAGTACAGCACTCACTGCATACCCTGGGCTATGGGACCTGACATTGTACTCTTGTGCCACTGTATACTGCTCATCATCAAGCATTATGCCTTGCCTGGTGCTGGGAACATCAGAACTGGACCTCTGTAGAATGGCGCGCTGCATTGTGTGGTCAGATGAATCCCGTTTTCAGCTGTACCAAGCTGACGGAAGGGTGTAGGTGTGGTGTTGACAACATGATGTCATGGCTCTGTCTTGCCTGGTCAGTTGTGTTCAAGGTGGTGGTGGCTCTGTAATGCTCTGGGAAGCCTTGTGGGACACATTAGGTCCTTTAGTATGTCTGGAGAGGTCCTTGACTGCTACATGCAACCAACATGTGCTGGCTGATCAGCGAAGCTCTTTCATGTCTTTTGCACATCCTGTGCCCGATGGTCCGTTTCAGCAGAGCAATGCACTGCCCTGCTGAGCCGCAACCACCCAGGCACGGCTTGAGGAACACTCGTCTGAGTTTGGAACCATCCAGTGGACCCCCAAGGTCCCAGTGGGATGCCATGATGCATAACATCAGATCCATGGATCATTAAAAGAATTCTTGAAATCGTCGTCATCACACGCGTAAGTTACGTTGAAAAATTATGAGCGGGACGTTTCGGTAGCGACTTCTACCTTCATCAGCCATGGAATGAGACACGTGGTAAAAACGTCAGTTGTTGCCAGATTTCAAAATCGCTTTCCAAATAATAGGGATGTTAAAAGGTGTGTCAGTATTGCAGGTGTTAGGGGTAAGGTAGATTTCAATGCTTTCGCTGTAGCTGATACGTCCACGGCTCCCGATTGGCACAATGTTGTAAGTCAATCGCCCTGTTCAGCAATCAGCCTGCCCTCGGATACCGCGAAAGCATTGAAATCTACCTTACCCCTAACACCTGCAATACTGACGCACCTTTTAACATCACTATTATTTGGAAAGCAATTTTGAAATCTGGCAACAACTGACGCTTTTACCACGTGTCTCATTCCATTGGCTGATGAAGGTAGAAGTCCCTACCGAAACGTCCCGCTCATAATTTTTCAACATAACTCACGCGTGTGATGACGATTTCAAGAATTCTTTTAATGTTTTGTGCATTACTTGTTTTCCTGCCAATTCTTCTCACTATGATCCATAAATCCTCGATCGATGTCTAGCTGACAGAGTTGTGGACAATGCTGCAGCAGGCATGAGTGGCACTACCTATGGAAACTCTCTGACATCTGGTGGAATCCATGTCTTGGTATGTACAGGTTATTATTCATGTTAGAGGAGGACCAACATGCTATTAGGTAGGTATCTCTAATTTTTTGTCTATTGAGTGTATAATTTAATGCATTTCCCAGTTTGCTTCATAAAACTGCATGGTGAGGAGCGACCTTTGTTCCTTATTATTATTATTATTATTAGTTCTGGGATATTTATTAGTGCATTCTGTATTTATTAGTGTTGATATTATTTTCTGTGTTTCATGAATTGCTCCATATAAATTTACAAATATGTTGGGAATGGTTTGTATCACTTATTGTTGTTATTTTTATGGTTTATTTCTTTAAATGAAATTTAATTTTTTATTTTTTTAACACTCTTTTGATCTGTTACTATGCATTGTTCATAAGTCCTTTCCTGGGAGACATTGTAAATTTTTGTTCTTCTGGTAGCGGTGGCATCTTGTCAATGAATATTTTAAGAGCCATCCAGAAACAAAAAAAAAAAAAAAGCACCTTTTAGGCAGCTGCAAGTCTTTTGAGGCAAACTAGACAGGCAATAGTGGAAATGCTAAGACACAGCAGCCAAAATTTCAAAGCTTAGCAAAAAATATTTAAAAGAACTTATCAATATAAATTTTATATAAATTTATACATTTGTAAAGGATGTGTCTTTTTTTAAGTAAGTTAACACTAATTTGTATGATGCAGTTTCTACAAGGTATATTGTACTCAGCCATGCCAAACTTCAAAATCTGAAAATCAGGAGATTTTTACAGTTCATAAAATCACACAAGCGCTATTTTGTATCGACATTTTCCAGACGCAGGAACAATTTTCAAGAAGTAGTATTATTGGCCGGCTAAAAGTTCTAAAGAAAAAAAAAAAAAAACCCAGCTCAAATCAATACCCTCTCCCCCTACTGAAATTTGTTTTTAGGTACGTCGATTCTGCAAGATAATGAAAACTTAAAATGGCTTGCATGTTGTTGTTTTTTACAAATGAAATAGCAGCCTACTGATTTTTGTTTCTCCTTTGGGTTGTGCGCGAAAGCAAAGATGACAAAAAGCATCATACTAACATCGCCTTTCATTAGAAGGCCAGGACAACTGTAACTACTCCCTTTTTTTGTTAAGTGAATTTGCCACAACTCAACTGTTTATTATCAATTAGCATGTGTGCGGCTCTGTTGCGGTGAGGGGTTTAAAGACTGAACTGCAAGAAAGTAGGGCAGCTCCCATTTGTCAGTCAATTACTGACCTTCCCTGACATTCTACAGCTAGAGTGGGCAAGCTCTTTGCTGCCGCCCCGGTGACGCAGTGGTTTAAGCGCCGGCTTGTGGCCATTCGTTCGAGATGGGTCTGGGTTCGAATCCCGGTGAGGCATGGATGTTGTGTTTGTCTTATGGCACTGGCACTCTCCCTTCCCTGGAACCAGTGGCCTTAAATTAGGGACGGGCGACTGCTTATAGCCCACTGAGTTGCTCACAGTGGTCGTTAAACCTCCAATAATAATAAAAAAAAAAAGTTCTTTGCTGAAGGCGTCATATGACAATTGGACTGGGAGAAATTTTTTCTGACCCATCTGAGATGATTGGATTGATCAGAAGCCAGTGCTTAGACAGGGTGGCTTTGCTTTAGCAGATAGGAGAGGAAAAGTATGAAACTGATGACTGTAATGCCGCCTTACGTCGACGCAGAAAGTAAAAGATTTTGCATGCGGTTTGAAATCATAGTGGTTGATGGAATTTCGACCATCCTAACGGCTAATTCTCAGTGAAAATCAGAAGAATTTGACATTTTCCCGGAGAGCAAGAGGAAGGGCTGAAAATCCAGAGTCTCCCACCTAAATCTGGAGAGTTGTCGCATCTGTATACTTGTAGCAGTTGCTCTGTTGTCGGGTACAAGGGTAAGGAGTCTTTAAACATACTATTCAGAAGGAGCTTCAGTAATTATTTACTAGTTGGACACACTCATGGGCACCAATTTCGTGGGTGCACTGAGACCCACCATTAGGCCATTCGTAACAAAAGTTTTGAAAAAAACTTAGGCTGCTTCATATTTTTAGTGGAAAACACTGTAATTTCTTTCATTTCAGTACTATGTATGAAATGATTCATTACAATGTCAGTGTATATTGTGAGCGAATCTCATATCTCTTGATATCCATTTGGGGAAGGTGAAAGATTGAAGTGTTTCATACAGCCATAAGAATACAAATTACCGTGAAAAGAACATAAGCTAGTTGTGCCCATTAAACATATCCAAAATCCAATTTTAAAACCATAAACTAAGAGTGATGAAGGAAGAAATGGGAATAACTTGATTGATTAAAAAACTGCTCTTTTTAGGGGGAGGGGGTGGGTGTGTTAAGACCACAATGAGCAACTGAATGGGCTATAAAGCAGTTACCCATCCCTAATTGAGGGCCGCTGGTTCCAGGGAAGGAAGAGAGTCCACAGGACAAACACATTATCCATGCCTTACTAAGATTCAAAAACAGACCCAACTTGGACGATTACATTAGGAGTGATAGTGTTTTTTTTTTTTGTTTTTTTTTTAAAGTTGTGTCTCGCTATTGAAAAAGAAATTGTGTTTAGTAATCCTTATAATACATAAAAAATCTAGGTCCTGTGACTCTCTGAGGGCTCAAGTGTCATGACTTCCAGTGTTTTGCTTTGGGGTGCACTTGCAACCACTTACCCAGTTAAAAAGTGGAATCCCAGTGGGTGCATTTTTTTTTTTGTTATTTTCACCATGTCTTAAACCGTTTATGGGATATTAGTGTTGCCAGGTACTTGGAAAATATGCGTACCAGGCGAATACACCTAATGTTGCAAAAGTCATCTTAAAATTCAATCTTACACAGTTTTTAGCTTGTTTTAGACTCTCGTTTGATTAAAACAATGACCGGGACCTGCCAGGAGGAGGCTGCTGCAGTTTGCCCATGCCCAACCCATCCGTCTTACTACAAAGTTGTATGGGGACACTATAAGCTTTTTTTTTTTTTTTTTTTTTTTTTTTTTAAGTTTTGTAATCCACAATACAGGGGTAGCAATGTGCATTACTATTGGCATTTACACAAGAGTTTAAAGGATGATCATAGCATATGACAACAAATGCCCAGACTAGGAAGTGGCAGCAGGAAAAAACTGAAATAAGTTATTCTAAAAGTCAGGGTAAGACCCAGGGCACTGGAAAGATGAATGCTGACATCTAAGCAGAGTTATCAAGTTTTTCTCTAACAAACAGCTCAGATGGAACAACAGTGATTTTGAAGCTGGGCAGAGCTTGAAAGGTTAGCTCTCTTGCAAAGGCTGTGCTGGGGTGCTGCTATGGAAAACCTGGGCCTGCTGAATGAATGAATTGGACGCATCCAAGCAGTCAATAGGAATTTAATTGAAAGATTAAAAAAAAAAAAAGAATGATGATCTGATGGAGAAGGAACTTGAAAAGAGAAACCATTCTATGCATTATATTTTGATGGAAGTAAAGATGACATGGTGAGGTATGACAAGAAACACATTAAAGTAGTGAAAGAGTAGTGGCATAGCAGGAGTTTTACCCCCCCCCGCAAAATGTCTTTAAGGCCCCTAGATAAAGAAAAAAATGGCATCCTTTCCGAAGAAACTGAAGTGCCCTCTCTCTACTGGTAACTAGATGGCTGTGTCCTAGGCATATGAATCCTTTTGGCACTCACAATCACAAGAATGTGGTCCTACTTCATATGACCTTCCACCCTTGTCACATACCTCCTTTCTTTTTTTTTTTTTGCTTTTTGTCTGCATGATTTTCAAGGCAACACAAGTATCTGTGTGTAACGCCTCTGCTTGGCGGTAGTAGTGAAGTCTATATGCGTTTTATTAGAGTTTATGATACATGCAACCCTGGTTTTGCACAGCTGTGATAAGAAATCCTACCTTCACAGCTAAATCACAGATGCAATGAACTGGAATACTCTAAAGTAGAGACTATCTCTACAGATTGCCTCACGGCCTAGTTCCAAGAATAAAATTTAAAATATATTTTTTTGTGCGGTTTTTTTATTCAAGCAAAATTATTTTCATGTTAAGATTGGGGGAAAATATATAAAATTTACAACGTAAAAAAGCATGTATTCACATAACACCCACCACCCCCACCCCTCCCCGTCTGTAGTTGTGTTCCCTACAGGAGCTATGCTGCACCACTTTGAAAGAGTAGTACACTGGCTTGGTGGAAAGAACCAGACCCAAATATTTAGGATATGTGACACCTGAGGGCTCAATGGTAGAAAATATATCTCAAACCATACAGCAGTTTTTTTAAAAAGAATTGACTTATTTCTTGTATCTGAACTCGAAGGATAACATTAACTACTCATCATGAAAATGCATTCTCATGCAAAACATTACATGAAAAAAGTGCATCCAACGTGTAAACATTTTTTTTTCACTGCTGTTGTTATTTTTGCTGTATTTTTGGAGTACCAAACAACCTCTTTTTATGATTAGTTGATGTCTTTATTTTAGACTGCACATGTACACACAATGGCCAAAAAGTTACAAACCTTTATGATAAGACAGTCACAAACATTAAACTCAAACATGTTTGAGTTTAATGTTTGTGACATATGCTTGAGTTTAATGTTTAATACATATGTAAATCACATGGGTTGATGTTTTGCCTTGTCTTTCATACAAGTATGCAGATAAATTGGCTGCTGTGACTCATTTAAACATTGTTAAACCCAGAATTTTTCAGAATTTGGAAGAAGGTCTAATCATCGGTTCATGTTTATCATATGCTCCTGTCCCTCAGCAAAAAACAAAAAGAAAAATTCATTTACAGTGGTGCCAATAACACCATGAATAGACAGTAGAGCAATGGAAGAAGGTGATGTGGTCAGATAAATCATACTATATACTGATTTACACTGGTGGCTGGCAGAGTCTGCATGAAGAGTCTCGTGAAGCGGTGGATCCAGCCTGTCATATGAAAACAGTCCAAGCATATGGAGGTGGCACCATGCTATGGATAATATTCAGTTGTTACAGATTGCATCGGCAGATAACACTGGTAGTTAAGATGATACCCAGGAAATGTATGAGTATTGTAGTAGGCCTGTATATTTTTCCTGCATGCAATGGCATCTTTATGGATGACAATGCAACAGAACATCATGCCAGAGTCCTGCAAATATGATGGTTTGATCAACATGAGGAGGACTTGCATCATCATCTCTGGATTCTTCAGTCATCTGATCTCAATCCTGTTGAAAATGTATAGGACATGGCAGAAAGAGCTTTTCAAGATTTATGTCCCCTTTCATCAACACTGACAAAGTTTTGCATATTTTTCTGGAAGAATGGCTGTCTTTAGCTCAAACAACAGCAACAAACTCCTGCACATCGTGGAATTGAATCTACTTCACATACTTGCTGTCATTTGTATCTAAAGAAAGCTTGGTATTTGTTCAGCCAATATGTGTAGCATGTAACCTGGTTTTCTACCCAAAATGCTTTATTGTAGACACTGATAATCCTGTGCTATAGCAGATCGGTATCCATCACTTCTGTGCATAGAGGGTGATTCTGATGTATAGGGTGATTCAAAAGTCCCCGAACTCTGAATTCAAATATTTCTACCACGAATATAGTGATGTATAACAAAGGCCGTAGCCAGGATTTTTTTTCAGAGAGGGGGGGGTGAATTTTTTTATCCATGAGGTATTCATTTTTTTTTATGATTGAATGGAAACTAAATTTTTTAGTTTACAATTCAAAAAACTATACCAACCCTCCCCCCCCCACCCACCCATTTTTGGGATTAGTAGATTAGTAATTGTAAAATTTTCCTCATAAATTTGCATTACCTGGGAAATTTCCGCCTATGAATTGGCAATAAACATAGATCAAGCACAATGGGAGGAAATTCCTTTAGATAACTGTTTTTAATGACTTAAAAATTATGTTGAATCAATGTTTTGATACAAGCAATAAATATTACAGTATGTATCGATAGAAAGTTTTACATTTTAAGGCGAACATTAAAGCATTTAGCATAGGTGTAATACAATTTGTACAAATCAGCAAATTCAAGAAATTTTTACATTAAGAACTAATAAGGTTTACATTTTCACTCATCTTATAAAAAATTAGCGCGCTTTAAAGATTTAACAAACCGATTTAAAACTCCGTCCGGTTGCACCTCAGTATTGCAATGGGTTGCTAAAAGTGCTAATCTACTCAGTCTGTTTTCTCCCGTTGAGTTTCTTAAATATGTCTTCAATCGTCTAAGTGTTGAAAATGTCATTTCTGGTGTAGCTGTGGAAATCGGATTTATAGCAAGAATCTGTAACAACGTGTGTGAGTTGGGGAAAAGATTTGAGTCGCATTATAGAAGGGCCTCCATTGCGTTACCAGGTCTTGAATTAACGTCTATGTTGATCCATTTGTATCGCCAAACGGACTATGAGAGTACTGCTCTCTGGAAGTATGTTTTCATAAAATCCTTTGCAAGTCGTTAGCTCTTTTTCGCAGTTTAATGTACCATGATGAGGTAGAAATGTTTGAAGCACTATGACTGAAGTCTTGTGAGTTTCGAATCGATGGTTAATTTGTGTTCGCACGTGGTCAACAAATGGCACGAAAAGATTCTTCTGGAAATATTCTTCTGGAGTTTCTGATGAAATATTCCCTCTTTGAATCATCCTGGATGTAACTCTTGGCATTGTGATAACTCCATCAACTTATGTGATCAATTCTGACGCTGCATTAAAAACAACACTGAATTTATCGATGGCGTTACTTCTTAGATGGTCGAGCGAAGTTACCACGAGATCAATATGTTCCAATGATGTCGTTGAATCGCAATCAACGTTTTGAAGAGTGTTCGACATCGGTAATGTCCACGAAAACATAAGGTCAAGTGTGCAAAGTGTGACTATAAACTGGCCTTTGGTAATAATAGCACTTAATAGCTGATGAGCTTTTAGGGAGGATTTGCGATTTTTTATATCTTGCAAATTTTGTAGCGATAGAACTATTGCAACGTAGATTTCTCGGAATCTTAATAAAGCTTCATGCTTGTAATCCTGACGTGTTTCGCACATTGATATTAACGTCGTGTTCCTGGAAGCTGGTAATACTTGCTTGATGAAACCCTTGAGAACTTCGTCATTTTTCGCAAATGAGCTAAAAGTTCCAACAGACTGAATTGTGCCTATACAGTTTCATGTATATGAAATTGTACAAGAATCCCCCAGTACCAAATGTAGAGAATGTTCTCCACAATGAACATACATGTATAAGGCCAAATATAAAACAAAAACATTATTTGTTCAAGTTCAATTGCGAAAAATTGATTAAGATTTCGGGAGGGGACCGGTCCCTAAGATCCCCCCCCCTGGCTACGGCCATGTGTATAACTATTTTTTACATACTGTTATATTGACACTCATACTTACAGGTAATGGCAACCGCTTTACAATAGATGCTGGAATTGTCCACCATTCTGTTGAAGGCACAAATTCACCCGACGTTACATGTTGGCTGGTATGTCCCTCACGGTTGTAATGATGTTGTTCCGCATGTCCTGTACCGTCTTAGGATTGCTGTGGTAAACTGAGCCTTTTGGATAGCCCCACAGATAAAAGTCTGGTGACCGAGGCGGCCAAAGTTCTTTCGAGATTAACCGATCGTGGAAGAACTCACAGAGCATCTCTATTGTGTCATTTGATGTGTGGCATGTTACTCCATCTTGTTGAAACCAACAGTAACGCTCATGTTCTTCCAGCATTGCTACAAATTGATGGATGATGTCTACATACACAGCAGAATTTACAGTTGTGTCGAAAAAAAAATGGCCCTACAATTCGCCATTTAGACATGGCGCACCACACTCCAACTTTCTGACAGTGAAGTCCAACCTCATGCAATGCGTGTGGAATGTGGATTCTCCGCATCCCATATGCGAGTGTTTTGGCTATTGACATATCCATTCGAATGAAACCATGCCTCGTCCCTGGAAAATGTGTTGTCAAGCTGGTTAGTTACATTGTTGCACATGAAACTCTTAAACCATTGGCAGTAGGCAATGCGCTTTTCTGAGCCCAAAGGACGTAGCTCTTGCACTACTTGAATTCTGTATGGTCGTAGATTTAGACGTTTAGTAGCCCTCTGGAAGGCTGAATATGATGCTCCTAACTCTTGAGACAACTGCCGAAGTTACTTCTGTTGAGAGCGCTGCAGGTAAACGTGAATATTCTCCAGAAACGTGGTCGTCACCACGGACGGACGGACGCTTTTAGGCTTATCCTGAACACTGCCTGTCTCACGAAACAGGTTCACAAGGTCATACACAGTTGTTTTCCCTGGTATAGGAGCATGAAGAAACCTCTTTGAAAGAGCTGGATGCAATGTTTGTAGGATTTTTCCGCAAAATAAACTTCTAACAAAGCGACTCTCTGTTCTTGAGTGAGACTGATGGCTGACTGAACGTTACCGTTTGCCAGCGCCCGCGTAAGCGTAGTGACAGGTGGCGCAGCTCGTTCCCCAAGGTCACACACAACAGCCACAAGGAGCAATACTCGGATATCTTTTATGGTTTTACAGCAAATACGTTTTAAAATATAGAGTTCGGGGGCTTTTGAATCACCCTGTATATGTGAAGCTTATTCAAGGTAGTCTACAGTAAAACTTAAGAAACATTTTGATATTTCAGAAAATCTAGGAATCTGTGCTAAAAATTTTGAAATGCATTTGCATTGTCATGATAAAGTTTCTAGTGTATCATCAAGAGTTGCTAAGCATAACATGAATGCAAAACAGATTCTTATCATCACTACCTCATAGTAGAGCAAAGCTTGCCATTCTGCTATTTTATAAGATTAATCCTTGCAGAGCCAGATCATTTTATATATGCAAGTCATCTAGGTTTACTGGTGCATGTATTCTGGCAGTGTGGATAGAAAAACAAATTGCAATAAATGTTTTTTGTTCACCCTAAAATGGAAACTTCAGTTATCACTGTAGAAAAGGATTTCTTTTTCAAAAAATCTCATTAAAAAAAAGCGTCCACTTGTTAAATTTTTTTGTCAGGGAAAATTTTTTACAGCTGTAATTTTTCCTAGTAAAAAAACTGTGTTTGCTTATCTTGAAGGTTGGAGAACTTGGGTGTATCTTTTGCATATTCATTTCCTCCCTTTTGACCAGGAATGTAGTGGACTCAGATCTCATTATGGGTCACAATAGATTCTAAAAATTTGAGTCCTCATTTTTTGTACCACTGCAAAAGTTGAGTTACGATCGCTGAATCAAAGTTGAGTTATGGTCGCTTATCTTGTGCTCTACTGACAGTAATTGTGGGATCCACCTTGGCCTCACTATATAAAATTTCAACTAATTGTGCACAATTTCTTCAACACTCCTTACACTAATTCCAGTTTCTTGTGGGAGTTCACGGACAGACGACAGTCCAGGATAAGTTCCTCAATTCTGACAACTTTGTCGCGAGTGACAGAAGTTCTTGGTCTCTGAGTGTAAGGTTCATTTTTGACATAGTCTTGTCCTTCTCCAAATGATTTGGCCTAACTGTACACCCTTGCTTGCAAAAACAATGTCTTCTCCAAACTGAGCTCGAAGAAGAATAAAGATTTCAGAAGAAATTTCATATTCCTTCTTGAGAAATTTGATAACTATGTGCTGCCCAACACTGCTGGTACTTTTGGCCCAACATCTTGATTACAATTAACTGGGGATGTGGAGGGTAGCACGTTTTGTTTAAAATTATGATTAAAGATTACTTGGAAACCGTCTGAGTGAAGGATCACATTTGACTTCAGGAGCACAGGATTCCAAGATAAATGCATTTGTTTTAGGCAGCTTTATGAAAAGTTCATGAAGTCAGTGTTTTTTATTTGGTATTTATTGTCCCTAAAATGGCTTTGTTTGAGTATGTAGGAACAAGTTGATCAGCATTTTTAAAGATTATATGGGATAAGATCAAACTATTGAAGTCAGTCAAACAAGCCTTTGTAATAATAGACTTGCAGCAGTTGGAAGGCAGTGGGTGCACAGACACCTGTAGCTTAGTTTTCGAGAGGGTGAGAAATGGTAATTGTGAACACAAATAACATAAAAAAAAATCCCATATGCAAATTTCCACTGTGCCTTCTCTGTTATCTTTTTTACCACACACACTTACACATAGAGACACTACAGAATACAGATACATTTAATCGAAAATCAGAGACCCAGAAACTGCATGAGAGAGACAGATTAATGAAATTTGACCACATGCTAGAATAATAAAGAAATTTCTTGTGTTATTTTGAGAAATGCTCCTTTTGACCACTTATGTATATCCCTTGCAAACCACAGTATCCTAGTAATTACTCAATCGGCCATCAAGATGAAAAAACAATACAAGACTAAGTTCTGGAATAAACTTCAGATAATCTTTGTCCAGCACTGAATTGCTGGTACAGAGAATGATATATTTTTTATTCCTTCACTTTCCAGGCTGTATGTATGCTCCAATATGCTATGGGAAATTTCAGTATTACTGCATTGTACTGGTTTACTGCAATTTCTCAGTGTTTTTCATATTTTTACTGCACATGCACAATTGCAAACACACACACATGTCCAAAAGTTCAACAGAAAATTTTGCAATCAGAATAAGTGTTATTGTAAAAATCTATATAGTACCTTCCAAGAACAGAAACAAGATAGTCAAATTTCCAGGGTAAGGGCAAGTGTCCTTGGCTCCTGTATGGATGCACTTATGGGTAGGTGCAATAGGTGCAGGGTTGAGACAGGCAGGCCACATAGCCTGCAGCAGGGCAGTTTGGTGACCTCCGAAATGTTCACTTTGCAGTAATTTTATATACTGCTTAGTTATCAGTTATAATGGTGTACACTTCTTATTTGTAAAAAAACAGGAACTGAAATTTCATTCAAAGGATATTATGTATTAATACAATTTTAAGGTAGTACCCCTATCCTTCCTCAGTAGATGTTGCCATTCAAGACAACCTTTCAATCATCATTGAGTGTTGTATCTGTCCTCTCTTTTTTCCAGTTCTTCTGCTAATTTTCTTTTGAAAAAGTGCTGTTAATGTGCCAGAATTTCTACATAGTTCCAAATCACTTACACATACAAAATAATGCTTTTATAAAATACAGGAATACAGTGATTTGGAGCTTTAGAGAAGTTCTGAAACACCAATACAGCATGTTAAAAAATGAATGGGAGGACTGGAAATAGAAGTACAACAGTAAATAATTTGAAAAGTTGGAATTTGTCTCTTGAATACCAAAACACCTGCAGTGTAATCCTGAGGAAGGGTAGGGATACTACCCGGAAATTTGCTTAATAAGTGATATCCTTTTATTCCTTAGTAAAAACTTATATTCTTGTGAAATTTGTAGTTAATTAAATATTGGAATAGCCATGTCACCAATTATTATGAAATTTCAGTAATCTGAAGCCTGTGTTTGATGTAACCACAGACATATTTGTTATTTGGGAACAAGGAAACAGTCTCTCTCTCTCATACAGATAGTTAGATAAAGATGGAATGTTAAGTAGAATATTATACTGAGAACATGATGTGAATTAAAAATATGATTCAAGTATGGTGGGAAACATATAGGAGTAACTGAGTTTCAAAAGTCTGCACTAATGCCCTCCTGTTTGTTTACCAGCTTTGCAAAAATGAATATTTGTGCCTTCTATTTAAATTTACAAATCAAAGAGTACTTTGTTGGAGTGATTTTAATTATTGGTTAAAAGTTAAACATTCTGTTTTCTTGAATTTACACTCATGTTTAATTATTTGATATTTAGTTAATTAAGTAATTGTAGAATCATGCACTCAATTCTTTTAACAAAGAAAATTGATAATTTGTTTCCTAATTAAGATATGTAATGTATCCCATATTTTTTGTGCATATATGAAATGTAAGTCTTGTCCCTTCATTTTGCTTAAAATTTTGAATTGATATTTTAATAACAACCCAGTGAATCTCACTGGGGTAACTGTGCTGGTTTAGTAATTTTTAATTAATTTCAGTTTAGAAATCGTGTTGAGTGCCAACAGTAATTGCAGTTATGGTGAAAATTATGATGTGGAAGTGAGTAAATCAGGAAAATGTTTTGGTGGTGGTGTGTTATCATCGATCAATAGCAACTATAGTTCCTGAATATTATGGTTTTAATTTGTTTTTAAATCAAATGTGAAAAGTGGCTCATTGTCCCTAAACCTCAGAAGAAATCCCCCATTTGTTCATCTTTTCCTGTACAATACATACTTATCAAACACATCTTGAAAACATTGTCCTACTAAATTATAATCTAAAAATGTGTAGAAGACTGCGACTGAACTTTTTACAGTTGTTGAATCTGTCAGCTTCATTCAAAAGTCTTGCTTCCTTACCAGTTTTCACTTTTTTTTTTCTTGAGTGCCTGTTTGATTTCTGTTTCAGTTTTTGCCTTTGTCACACCACCATTGAAGCTGCGTGTTCCATGCATTAGCCATTTGATTGAGTTCTAACGTAATCTGATTGCTTTGTATAATACTTTTTCACATTATACTTGGAAAACCAGTTATTCATAGGAATTGAAATCATTCAGTGCCAGTGCTTCTCTACATTCATATAGAGTATCAGAAAGAAGCATTATTCTTCTCAATCCTTTTAGAATATTTTTATTATAATAATGAAGCAACCAGTGGCGTAGCCAGAAATTTCTTAAGGGCCGGGGGGGGGGGGGTCCATGGGTTTGGGTTCGTCGGTGAAAGCCCAATATATACATATATATCGTTTTAAATTCATACTAAATCTCCCCTCAAGGGGGGTCCGGACCCGAGGACCACCCCCTTGGCTACGCCTATGGAAGCAACCAAAATAGCGCACGCACACACACACACAAAGGTATAGTTCTTCATTGGCGCAGTGGTCTAAGCCATGGCCTCTGATCATTCATCCGAAAGGAGTCCGGGTTCGAATCCCGGTGAAGCATGGATTTTGCCGCCCCGGTGGCGCAGTGGTCTAAGGCGCTGGCCTCTGATCATTCGTCCGTCTGGGGTCCGGGTTCGAATCCTGGTGAGGCATGGATGTTGTGTTTGTCTTACGGCACTGGCTCTCTCCCTTCCCTGGAACCAGTGACCCTAAATTAGGGACGGGCGACTGCTTATAGCCCATTGAGTTGCTCACGGTGGTCGTTAAACCTCCAATCAAAAAAAAAAAAAAAAAAGCATGGATTTTGCGTTTGTTATGGCACTGGCCTTATCCCTTCCCTGTAACAGTGGCCCTAAATTAGGGACGGGCGACTGCTTATAGCCTCTTGAGTTGCTCACGGTAGTCGTTAAAAATAAAAGAAAATAAAAGTTAATCATCAAGTAAAGCAAAGTTTTCCCAGTACTACCTTTTCCTTTTTCTCTACTTAACCTTGTTTCTCTAACTTGGCTTGTCTTGTCTAAAAAAAAATTGTTTCAGTTATTTCGTAAAAATTTCATTGGAATATATATATATATGTATTTGAAGGGAGCAGTGAATGAGAATTTACTCGTATTTTCTTCAGGTTGTTACTGTACCAGTGACCCCAGACGCTAAATGAATTGTTTGGCCAATGCTTGCTATTTTTATGCAAAGTCTTGAATGATAGATCTTATATGTACACTGCCTGACAGAGAAAATGCTACACCATGAAGGAATGTTAGAAAACAGGCTAAACTGCACACACAGATGGCCAAGTAGGCCCTGTACAAATGATTTAATTGTCACATACAGACTAGGCTCCAGTGGCCGAATATACAGGATGATCAATAAAGAGCGTAGCCCCCATTTTGGGCAATACAGCGTTGAATCCGACGTGTCATCGAGGCAATGAGAGTCCGAATAGAGTCCTGGGGTGTCGTAGACCATGTGGTGTTCATCCGAGTCCACAGTTCATTTTGCGGGCGTGGGAAGGTGCTCAACCGACGTCCAATCGTGTCCCACAGATGCTCGATGGACGAGAGATCTGGTTATCGTGCTGGCCACGGAAGCATCCGCACACCGTGTAAAGCATTCAAGCTGCTCCGAGCGGTATGCGACCTGGCGTTATGCTGTTGAAAAACGGCGTTTGGGATGCCATGTAGATACGGTAGTGCCACGGGCCGCAGCACCTCATCAACATAGCGGCGTGTCGTCAATGTGCCCGTACTGCGTACCAGTGGTGAGCGGCTGATAGCACCCCACGCCATGATTCCACGTTGCAGGGCCGTGTGGCGCTCCACAATGGCGTAGGAATCTGCCCGTTGGCCCCGTCGCTTCCAGACTCACACACGGCAATCATCCCTGGGAAGACAGAACCGCGATTCGTTGCTGAACACCACACTGTTCTATTCGGCACCCCACGCAGCTCTGGAGCGACACCACGCCAAGCGGTGACGACGATGGCTCACTGTTAAGGGTAGCCTTCGCAACGGACGGCTGGACAGCAAACCAGACGCAACCAATTGGCGCATCCCAGCCTCCCCCGTACACTCCGCAAGGTGTCTCCCGTTATGGCCCGTGGGTTCGCTATGGCATGACGTCGGATACGATGATCGGTGCGCTCGGAGGTCCGTCTTCGTGTCCCCCCTACGACGTTACACAGATCCTTCCTGGGACCACTGTTTCCAAATGCAACCGACAGTTATGGCATCAGGTTGCGTTTCTCCCGTAATAGCAAGCAAGGACCATCCGGCGGTACGGATGCCTACGATAACACCTCTCGTGAACTCATCCGTTTGACGAAATCGTGTACGACGGCGTCTTAACGGCATTGGCACCTCTTGTTCGTTCTCCAGACATGGTGACAGAGGAACCACACACTTCTCGCGGCGTCACGACTGATGGCCTCACGGGCTGGTTGTCCGCTTATATCCCTCGTGCCGTTCGTGCGATTGGCCTGCACATGCAATCATTTGCATAACTTGCACGTGTGCACCCACCCTGCAATTTGCATGACGCCGCTGCGCTCACGTCTTCGTGATATGGCATTTTCTCTGTCAGGCAGTATATATACGTATATACACTGAGTGGCCACTTTATCATGACTCATGACCACCTGACAATTTTAAGCAAATGAGCTATGGCTGCACGCTGTTGCCGCCAGAGGGTGAGGCTAGTATTAAAAAGAGAAATCTTAGTGCTTGCGACAGTAGTAGAAGTGATTTTTGGGTGACGAGATGGGTAAAAAAATGCGATTTGACGGACTTTCAACGTGGGATGATTGTAGGAGCTCGGAGCCATGGAGCGAGTATCACCAAAACCGCCGCATTCGTGAAATGTTCCAGAGCAGCTGTTGTTAAAGTGTTTGAAGACTGGACTGTCAGCCAAAAAACTGGGTCTCTATGTGCAGCGCGTGGTCGGCATCGACTAGTGACTGCTCGGGCGGAACGGAGAGTGTCCAGACTGGTAACAGACCAGAGAAGGGCAACAGTGCAGCAAATTACAGACCATCTTAATCAAGGATCCCCTCAAATGATCTCTGCACGCATTGTTCGCCGTACACTGCATCGGATGGGATATGGCAGGCGGAGTCCTGTTCGAACACCTTTGCTGTCTGCAGTTAACAAGAGAAAACGTCCCCAGTTCGCACAGGAGCACAAGGATTAGACAGTCGATAATTGGAAACAAATTATGTGGTCCGATGAATCACGTTTTCAGTTGCACCATGCCAATGGCCGAGTAAGAATTTGGCGGAAACAGCACGAAAGCATGGACCCCAAATGCATTGCTACAACCCTTCAAGCTGGTGGAGGCAACGTTATGGTTTGGGAATTTTTCGTGGCATGCTTTGGGCCCTTTAATTTGTGTTGATCAACGTCTGACTGGCACATCATATCTAAACATCGTTGCGGACCAAGTGCATCCTGTCATGTGGATGGTTTATCCCAATGGCGATGGCTACTTTCAACAAGATAATGCGTCCTGCCATAGTGCTCGTATTGTACAGGAATGGTTATAGGAACATGCCGATGAGTTTACTTTGCTTAGGTGGCCCCCATAATCTCCAGATCTCAACCCCATTGAGAATTTGTGGGATGAAGTTGAACGAGCCATCAGACAGCTGGATCCACAACTCTGCAATCTCACACTCCTGGAAAGTGCTATTTATCAATCAAGCATGGTCTCAGATTCCACAAACCACCTATCAACAACTCGTGGAGTCCATGCCACGAAGAATCGACGCAGTATTAAAGGCAAAAGGTGGTCCAACGAAGTACTGAGTGGGTGGTCATAATAAAGTGGTCACTCAGTGTATATATATATATATATATATAAGCAACAATTTGGATTTCAATTACCACATTAATATACTATTAGAAAGTTTTCTAGAGAACGAAATTCCTTCTTCTTTCATCAAAAGAACTTTAAGAAAAATTATTCTGAATAATAGAGTAAGGTTGGCAGATCTGCTTTAATTTTCTACACAGTTAATAATATGATTCTGACCAATCAAAGCCGTAAGGAAGTTGGCTAGAGGATGCCTATTAACTACCTAAAGGAACCTTAGTGCTATGGATATGACGGTCCTATTAAAACAAAAAATTAAATAATATAAACAAAATCACAAAAAAAGCTTAAAAATCTGTTTATAAAAGAAATTAAAAACAAATAAAAAAGAAAACTAGTTATTCATTACTAGGATAGCTATACTAAAAATAGTAAAACCAACATTAAAATTAATAAGATTCTGATTAATCTATAGAAGCTCACTAAGGTGATTTAATACATGCAAAGATTATTAAATAAACTGCTCGTGTATTTTATAATATTTCTCATGTATTCTGGAGAGTTAATTCTGCTCATTCTGATCATACAGATCCACAGTCTTAATTTTATATATTTTTTCTCTGGTTAAAATCTCCGCGCGTTGGTTTCTTGCTGTATGAGGAGGCCATCAGCCCCACCCTCGCTGCCCCCAGCGTCTAGGGAGTGGCGGAAGGGGTCAGCCATGTTCTCCTCTTGTAAGGAGAAAAGTTTTTGTCACACAAGAGGTAAGCTCTCTTCCTTGTTTTGGGTTCTAGGTTTTATAAGTTCAATGTTTGTACTTTATGTACCTTTTCTCTGTCGTTTTTTAGCTTTTCAGCTTTTAAGCATTGGTTTGTCTGTTAACATTTATGCGGGTTTTAACTCTTACTTTTCTTTGTAACTTTGAGCGTCTTTTGGGGTGCCTAGGAACAGAGGAAGGCTAAGCTTGTTCCTTTTCTATGCGCTGTCTATGCGCTGTTTTTTCAAAGTAGTTAAGTTCTTAATAACTAATTAATTATGCACTTAAAGCACTGCTGAAATACTTTGTACATATTGCAACTAACTGTTTAAGGTATATAACTTTCACAAAGTTTTCTTTAGTTAATTATTATCTTTAACTTATTCTCGTTTTCGTGCTGTCATAAGTTGTAGAGTAGGGGGTTTTAGACTCAAGTTTTCTTTCAAAAATCTGTTCGTTATAAATTAACATTTCCTTTTTTAATTGCAATGTAAAATTTGGATTTCTTTTGCATTGTTTTTCAGGTTTAAATTCTCTCTCAAACGAACTTGGAATTTCGTTATAGCTGAAAATCATTTCTATTTATTATGTCACTCTCACAGCTTGAGTTCTCTTTAATCTTCTTCTCTCTGTTTAATAGTAACAGATGAAGAGCATGGGTCGGGCCATGAAGGTTAATGGATGCAAGCGAAATTGTTAACTAGTGCTAGGTCATGCTACTCTACGGAGGACATGACTTATATATATATTTTTTAAACTATTTTAGGTGGGAATGTTACTTGCATCTATGGCCTTGCAGAAACCCATTTCCAACTAGGTCTTTGTGGAAGTGAGAAAATGCAGAGTTTTTGCTGGTCCTTGATAAAGCCAAGGCTCAGTATTCTCGACACCTTCTACATTCAGTTGTTTTATTTTATTTTTTTATCTTTTCTCCTTTTACTCACACAGGTAGATACATAACCTTTTCTATGTTGTATTAGGTGTGAGTCAAAATTATATATGTATTTTTTTTGCTTAGGTATCTTCTTTATAGAATGTGAATTCTGAATTTTCAAAACTGCTGCGTTGCGCGTTTTGATTTTCAGGTTATTTTGCTCAAATTATTACCAACCAAAAAGAATGTTGGTTGGAAAAGATAAACAAGAAATAATGCCACGCAAAATATAAATACGAAAAGCATATTTAATAAGGAGATATATGAACTTATACAATTACTAGAAGTGAAAACAGCATGAACAGAGGTTTTTGTGTGTGCAAACTGCAAAATAATGTTCATTCCATGTAAATACTATGAAATATAATGGTTAATATTTATTTGTTTTTCTTGTAACAAATAAATATTTGCATTCTGTTGCCTAATCTTAAAACTAATAGGCGAAAAAACAAAATGTTTACATCTGTAGCATTTGCAAAATCATGGTAGGAAAAAAGTGGAATCTTCCATCTGAATGGGCTCTTTTCTTTCTGTGAAAAGGTTTACAGGCATTAAGAGACGACATGCTTGCTAAGGTGTCAAAATCGCTGAAGATGGTTCATGGAAATCAGGATTCCCAAGGTTTGCATGCCAATTGATTTTGGTATTAGAATGACTTAGTCACGTTCTGTAAGAAACAAATTTTGCACAAGAATAATTATTTGGAATATAAAAAGACAAAATAGCATTTGAAATCCAAATAAACTTCTCCAATAAAAAAGTTTGAGATAGATATTGCAGAAAAATAAAATATACATTGACAACTCGCAAAACAACCATAAGCATTTAATTATGAACAGCAGAGGATGCAAAACACAAAACAGACATGAAATGAACAGACAAAGTTGTAGCAAGGTACTTTCAGCATGAATGAATTCAGAGGCGTAACTAGGGCGGGGCAACGGGCCTTTGGCCCGGGCGCAGCTAAAGAGAGGACGCGAAAATCACTGCATACAATCTGATTAAAATCGGAATCGAAACTTTTGCGCAAGTTTTTGGTGCACTTTTTACCGCCATACTTTGTCGTTTGTCCATTTACAGAATTTGATTATAATATATTTTGCCAGTTTCTGAAGCTTTGCGCCTGAAATTCAAATTCCTTCGTCAAAATGTGCAGGGGATGTAATTTGTTCACATTCAGAAATTAAGCGCGGTTGTTCATACTTTGCAAAATAAGGATGTTGTTCACATTGCTGAAGATTCTCTGGGAGCAATTCGATCATTACTGCTCTAAAACAAGCTGCATTTAATGTGATACCAAAGGTCCGAACTCCAAAGCAGTTAGGAATCTCATCACTTTTTTTCACCTTTTGTATTTTGCAGTTCATTTAGGGCTGTAAAATACAAAAAGTGCTGTAAGTTAGGGAAAGGGAAATGTTCAAAATCCTTCTGCTGAGTTCTGCCACCTATTTTTTACATTCAAGAGGGTAAAATGCCGTTCCCGTCTGGGATAAGAAATGACACCAAGTTCGATCAATAAATGACTTCCGTAGTTAGATGTAACTAATAATTTATTTATTTACTAGCCGAGCTTCCGCACCTCAGCGGAAGCTCGGCTAGTAGTCCTCCACCAGCATTACGTTGTGAACTAGCCACTTTTCTGCAAGAGGAATGGCTTCAAATACCTCTGCCCATTGTACAGGATTTGTATTGGTCCTTCCCACGACGAACTGCAGTGTATTGGCCTCCAAAGGAGGCCCTACACCGTACTAATAAATCGTTGTGTCCTAAATCCATGTGTTTTAGTTTCGTTGTCCAGTGTCCACCCTTGTAAAAGTCAGATTAAAAAATATTTTTTTGCATTAGATAACGGTTAGGACTATTTTTTTCATGCATTTTACAATATTTTGTGATAAAATGCTTTGCCACTAGGAGGTATAAGGACATAATTCTGTTTTTAACATGTTTGCAATCCTGTTTTAAACATAATTCTGTTTTTAACATGTTTATTCTCTTCTTCTAAAAATCTATCTAAAAATATTCTTTTTCAGTCAGACACCTTTCTCTGCGGTAAACATCTATGTGCTCCTTTTTTTCTTTCTCAAAATAATGTTTAGTTTTCCCCTTGGGGGCCGTTATTGAAAATCTCCGTAATATTATTTCTGCTTCTAAAAGTCGGATTTAAAAATATTCTTTTCGGTACTGATAGTCAGGGGTTGATGTAAAAAATGCCCTTAAAAATCGAAAAAAATGAACTAAAAAATTGAAGAAAAAATCCCTCTAAAACAGCTTGTATTATATTAAAAAAAAAAAAAAAAGGACATCGACATCGAACGTGTTTGTGATCCATTTTCATGAAGCCCGAAGAAGTCCATTCGTTCCGCTGCCAGAGAACTAGAAATGCTCCGGTCCACGGTACACAGGGTGCTACATATTGACATCTACGCTTATATGCATACAAAGTGTAACTGTTACAAGCACGTGAGTCGAACGATAGACCATGACGAAAAGAATTGGCAGTAACGATGCTGAATAGACTGAGTGAAAATCCCGAGTTTCTCACACATGTTTGTTTTACGGATGAGGCAAATTTTCATGTCTCTGGGCAGTTAAACAGACACAATGTCAGGATTTGGGGGTCTGAAAATCCTCATGCGTTTATGGAACTTGCGATAGATAGTCCTAAAGTGAACGTGTGGTGCGGTGTTATGCATGACCGAGTCCTTGGACCATTTTTCTTCAATGTGAAAACAGTAACCGCAGATGTTTACCTGGATGCTTTGCGTGAGTATGTTGTGCCACAGTTGGAGGACCTTCAACCAAGCGTGATATTCCAACAGGACGGTGCTCCATCACCTGGGGTACGGCACGTTCAGGACTTTTTAAACACAACATTCCCTGGGAAATGGATTGGACGGGATGGTCCAATTGCATGGCCACCCCGTTCCCCCGACGTCACACCTCTGGAATTTTTTGTATGGGAATATGTGAAGGATATTGTGTATCGGACTAAGGTGCAGGACATCGATGACCTGAAATCGAGGATCAACAATGCCATTTCGACCAATACTGAGGACATGATGCAGCGCACATGGTTGGAACTAGAGTTTCCGCTAGATGTTCTCCGCGCAACAGATGATGTGCATATTGAGCTTTTGTAATGAGCTAGAAAAAAATTTAATCTTTGCTCTTATGTGCTCAAGCACATTTGTCTGTAATGTGCAAAGTTGTAAAGAGACTTTGTGGACAACCTGTACGTCAGGTCCCGCTGAGTTTGATCTGCCACTAGGATTTACTGAATCCGAATCTCTCAAACGGGCCTGACATAGGTTCTTTTGAGTGCCGTCGAGTTGAACTCGACCGCTGAAATACTGGAACGTGTAGTCAGCAATTCTTAAGGTCTACGATAATGAAGAACTCCAATAACCAGTCCTTGGTTAGACGAAACAAAATTTAATAGATGAAAGAATGAGTTCCGTTCGATTGGCTATCTCCACGTCCCAACAGGTTTCCAAATAATGAACACTTCACTATCTCACGATATCCCGGAAGACCCTCCGCCACGTTGATTTGAATCGCTCCGTCTAAAACCCCGGCCGATCTCTTATCGCCGAAAAACCCTGACTCCTCCGTCAGTGAAAGCGAAAAACCCCTAGAGGTCTAACCGACACTCTCTGCGTAAAACACGACGTCTTACTCCGGGGAAGGTAAAACGCGAAAAAAGCTTCAAGCAGATCATATGTAGAGGATTTTAGGAAGGGAGTGTCTGACCCCAGGTCTTAAACAACCCTTAGAAATAGGAAGCTAGGAGATTTAGGCTAGAGTGCCCGATAGGAAAGTGACACCGAAGCGAAGTAGAAAGGGGAGGAAGAATCCCTTATTTTTTACCGGGGGCCAGTACCCGGGGTCCGACGGCCTAACGTGCCCATCCGACGCACGGCGATATTTAGTGGATCGAGCGTTCGTACCTGCCTGGGATCGACCCTGAGGCCCTTTCTGTGGCAGTCACGAATGTTGCTCACTAGACCCCCCCCTAAAAAAAAAAGCCTCAATCGAACGTGTTGCTTCCTTTTATACCCTTAATCTTCTTTGCCCCCTTTCCACCTCTGGAAATCCTATTGGTGTGGAGTTAGCCGTTCACCGGAAGTGGTGACCTTTGACCTATACATCAGACCAGGTTGAAGTCAGCGGATGCCGCTAGTCACATGCTTCGTTCGGTGTTACACAATCCGACTTACAAAGGAAATGGTGCCACGTGATAACACGTGCGTTTGAATTTACATTACATTGCCTTTGAAATGAGATGTCATTACAGAAAACATTACTACATGAAATGAATTAGTGGAGCCCGACTCCGTCACCTTACACTGTATATACACTGTCTACCAACAAGTAATTGGGCACCTGTGATAGCATATGAAAACGAAGTTTATTCACCTTCAATAGTTGGTGGAGCCTCCACGAGCGGCAATTACAGCTGCGACCCTCCGGGGCACACTCTCAACCGGGCGTTGTACGACGGCTAGCGGTATTTTCTTCCACTCGGCTTGGAGATAACAGGTCAGTTCCTTCACCGATTTCGGACGGTGGGGGCACCCCTTAAATCGACTCTCCAACTCGTCCCAGAGGTACTCGATAGGGTTAAGATCCGGGCTCTGCGCAGGCCAGTCCATTCGGTTAACCCCATTGTCACCATACCAAGCCATGGTGGACCTCGCAATATGACAGGTGGCATTGTCATCCTGAAAGCAATATGGGTCCACCCCGTAAAACTGCCACAACGTAGGAAGCGCATGGTCATCCAAAATGGTGTAGTAGGTCTCGGCCCTGAGTCTACCAGGAATTGTGACCAAGGGTCCCGTGCCATACCAGGAGAAACACCCCCATAGCATAATTCCACAGCCGCCGAACTTCTCAGTTGGCACAATACATTCCGGCAGGAGGCGTTCTCCAGGCAGACGCCAAACCCAGACCCTGCCATCCGAACGGTAGAGGGTGAACCTTGATTCGTCGCTCCAGGGAACTTGTTACCACTGTTCAACGGTCCACTGTCGACGTTCTTTGCACCACATTAGCCGAGCAGCGCTATTGGACTTGGTGATCAAAGGCTTGTGGGCGGCAGTACGTCCATGATAACCGAGCAGATGGGCTTCCTTGCGGATGTTATTCATCGAAAGAACACTCCCGGATGCCTGTTGAAACTCCTCGCGGATATGGCCCATCGATTTGGTGCGGTTCTTCCGAAATTCTCTGGCCAGCACCCGTCGATCTCTAACTCCCAGTTTTGTGAGTCTGCCGGGTCGGGGCACATTCCGACAGTTACCTCTCTTTTTCCACTTGCCAATCACGTAGGCCATTGTTGATTTTGGGTACTTCAACTCTCTGGATATGTCACGTATGGATCGGCCATTTCTGTGATACCCGACTATTACACCTTTCTCGAAATCAGAGAGCTCCGAACTACGTGGCATCTTGCATGCGACTGGTTGCGTTCTTGTTTCCCACACGATATTTAACGGCGGCGGCCGTGACGTGTATCAGGACCGCAGATATCGTCGATTGCAGGGGTGTCCAATTACTTGTTGGTAGATAGTGTATATATACACTGGCGGAAAGTGAAAAAAGAACACCAAGAAGGAATTGGTGGACGATCATGAAATTTACATATGTTAATGGGGTCGAGTGTGATGTTAATTTCGGGACCAACCGGTGAGCACTTACGCCACAGCACGGCATAATATGCAAATTATCGTCGGTGGTATTTAAGGAGTACGGCGAAGTGAATATAATCAGATATCGGCGTACGGACACGTGCCCTGAAGAAGCTGCAATGCCTGGACATGGAAGACGTGTACGATTTCAGCAGTTATCGGACTTTGAGCGAGGTCGTCTAGTCGGACTCCGCGAGGCCGGGTGGTCGTATCGTCGTATTGCGGAGCGAATTGGACGGGAAGTAATGGTGGTGGTACGATGGTGTCATAGATGGTACGAGGAACATTCCCACACGAGAAGACGTGGAACCGGGAGTCACAGACGGACTGATGAGCGGACCGATCGAAGCATAAGAAGAGCGGCGTCGTCAAGCAGAACATCCACTGCGACGCAAATCCGAGCTGCCGTTGCACCTGAGGTGACTGTGCGAACAATCCGCAACCGTCTACTGGATGCAGGACTACGTGCACGTGTGCCTCCGGCATGTGTACCTCTGACTCCAGCCCACCGTCAGGAACGGCTGCAGTGGTGTCGCCAAGGTCTGCACTGGAGAATGCAATGGCGATCTGTCGTGTTCAGCGATGAAAGCAGATTCTGCTTGGGAGCCTCCGATGGCCGTAAGCGTGTTCGCAGACGCACAGGGGAGCGTCTCCACCCTGCTTGCATCCGCCAGCGACACACAGGGCCTACACCTGGTCTCCAGGTGTGGGGAGCGATCAGCTATCACTCCCGTACACAACTAGTGTTTGTACCGCGTACGTTAAACAGCACCTCCTACATCAACAACATCATTCAGCCAGTTGTTGTGCCATTTGTAAGGTCGGTCAATCGTGGTGTTTTCCAGCAAGATAACGCACGGCCACACACGGCACGTGCAAAGCAAAATGCACTTCAGGGTGTGAGACAACTTCCATGACCTGCACGTTCACCGGATTTGTCCCCCATTGGGCACGTGTGGGATTTTTTGGGACAACGACTTATCCGGTCTCCTCGGCTAGCCACGACAACCCCGATTTGCGCGTCCAGGTTGATGATGCTTGGAACTCAATACCCCAAACTTACATCCAACATCTGTACGACAGACTCCATGCCAGAATTGCACAGTGTGACGCAGTTCGTGGCGGTTCAACCTCGTACTAACCATGTTACATGGAAATGTTATTTTTCAGTTTACCAGCAAATACAGCTGTATTTTGCCATAATGTTTTGAACACGTTATCCTCTGTATTCCGTTATTATGCTGTATAAATTTCGTTGGTATCAGACGTCTCCTTCTTGGTGTTCTTTTTTCACTTTCCGCCAGTGTATATAAATTGAGTTTCGAATTTATAGTTTAAAGCAGATTTGTTTGGGTCGGGTCCGGGTCAGTTACGCATAAGGGGTGGTCCAATTATGCGACGTCCGGATCCAAAATTTTAACTTGTTTCCAATTCTCGTTATACGAGTATATATGATAATATACTGTATGTGTAGTTCAGCCTTTGTCATACAAAGTACTGTCGCACCCTCAGAACGGAACACCCACTTGATTCTTGGTTCTGTTGTAACGAAGAATCATTCAATGTAACCAGCAGCGTATATAAAGAAAAATCTCGGCGCGAGGGGGGAGGGGGCAGCTACGCTAAATGGAAGTTTTTGAAATCCACCAGAACAAAATAAAAAAGGAAATTAAAGAATTTTTCTCTAATATAAGTAGACGCATTTTTATTAAATTAATTTTTTTTTTCTGATTTAAGTCGCATTTTAACAAGAAATATATCTCTATTCTAAAAAAAAGTAGCTGCTGCCGCTGTTTTAGAAGCTTCGCGACACTCTTGCTTTCCTTGCTCGCAGCGCAAAACGTATTGAACACAAAAATATAAAATTTACATCATTTGTAGAGAATTGTTTGGAGAACACGCTGAAATAAACAGTTTCCCGATTCTAGCGATACTTCAAGAGCTATTGCATTTCAAAGTTAAGTTAAGCCAAAAAGTGCTATCAGGTAGCGTTCCGGACACACTATCAGCAACAGAAGCACGAAACTTTGTAGGCATGTAGTGCCATGACCGAAGTTTTGTACGTCGTCGCCCTTTTTTTTAAATTTCGATTTAGTTTACGAGAAATTAAATTTTTTAATTTCACAAAATTCTCTATTTTGCGATGAGATCTATTAAAAAAACCCGGATATATGGCAAACTATAAATCATAACGCATTGCAAGTTTTGCAGCATAAACTTACAACTATCATCCCTTTTTTACAAAAAAATAAAAATAAAATATGAAAAAGTCATTTTCTGAGTTTTAAGCATTTTTTAAAGACTCAAAGGAAAGAAACGAACGGCTTGTCTGTCTTGACGTTAACCACAGAGGAACGTTCTGGTCCCGTGATCTGCTGCCATGGTGACGCAGAGAATTTGTTATGCGTATGTTTTGTTGTTAAACTAGCTCAGTTGTTTAACGGTTTAGCATAACGGTTTACGGAAATGCTTTTTGGACAGCTTTTGTTTTCCTTAGTGGTAAATTTAGTAAGTTCTGTAAGTTCCGCCCTTCCAAAAATAACGACAGTAAAAAAACTCGGAAACTTCGGAATGGCGGCGGAGCAAAGTCCTTCAATAAAAATAGAAGGACATTGGAAAAAGTTCCGCAAAAATCCAACACGGAGTTCACCCGGAGCGAAACAAAAACTGTAACAAGCTGCCATCTTGGAATCGATACAGCGCAAAAAGTATTGAACAACTGGGAGAACATTTTCATTTCGTCAGATGGCATCACCGGAAAGAGACAGTCATTTTAAACAAACTGCTGGCCTTGCTATGGGATCGCCTTTGGCACCATTCCTGGCAAACTGTTTCATGGGGAAACTTGAAGAAGAAATATTGGTTGCAGGTTTTTATTAGGAATGGGAAAAAAGTTCAAGATATAGTGTATAAGGAAATACTATCTTAAAATGTTGTTATTACTTTAATTTCATGTACACGTTTAAATTAAGTGTTCATGTTTCTATCAGTTTTTCCATACTCATTTGCTTAGACATGCAATAAAAATTGAAATTTTTGTGAATTTTCCATTTTTTTTAATTTTTTATATTGGAGGTTTAACGACCACCATGAGCAACTCAATGGGCTATAAGCAGTCGCCCATCCCTAATTTAGGGTCACTGGTTCCAGGGAAGGGAGAGAACCAGTGCCGTAAGACAAACACAACATCCATGCCTCACCGGGATTCGAACCCGGACCCCTTTTGGACGAATGATCAGAGGCCATCGCTTAGATCACTGTGCCACCGGGGCGGCCAGTTTTTATTTCATGTGATATACTTGAAGATCCGGCTGCTGGGCCCCGAGTGCTACTCTGGAAACGAGCGTAGCGAGCCTAGAGGCGCAGCCCCTAGTTTATTAAAAAAAATAAATTCTAATGTATATCGCGTTTTAACAAAAAATTCTAATGTATATCGCGTTTTAACAAAAAAACATAAAGAAAATTAAACACTTTCGGGGGAGGGGGCAAGACCCCTTTGGCTCCTCTAAATACGCCCCTGAAAATAACGTCTTGACACAATTGGGTAAGGGGACGATAACAGATGCACTTCTGAATCAGAACGCTTTTCAAGTAGTTCCCGACTTCGCGTTTATCGTTCCTCTTTGTTTACTTAGAACCTGTTCACAACCAACATGAAACGACAAAGGAAGTAGTTCACGATACGGACAGTTTATTCTTTTATTACTAATCTGGTACTAATAAATCCATATGGAAAATAATAATGCGTATTTATATATAACTTATGACTACAAAACTTGTGATGTTGATATAGAATAAAAATAGCAACGTTTATTCACAAATAAATGCTTATTTAACATCGATTAGTTTCGTAGAGCGTTTGACTCGGCATCATCAAGGCGAATGGAGCGTCAATATTCATATCGGTGTGGCATCGTCAGAGTTCTGACGGTCACGGATTTTAGTGAGTTGTTTCCACGCGCATGAAAGAAGTGGAGTAGACGCCATGTTGACAAGCCGTGAAGAGTCCCGGTATATGTGGAAAGTTCTAATACATTAAGCTTGACAACCGAATCAGTTTTATCAATAAGCGAAGCGTTTCCAAACAAAAATTTATTGTTATTTTTGTGACAATGCTGGGCTGTAGACGACTTCTTCAGTTCATAGATCTGAAGTTTTTTTTTTATCTGGTCTTGTTTTCCTTCACAAGACTTACGTACGGAACACAAAACTTCATAAGTCTTACGTACGAAACTATGAACTGAAGAAGTCGTCTATTGCCCAACATTGTCACGAAAATAACCACGAATTTTTGTTTGGAAACGCTAAGCTTATTGACAAACCTGATTCGATTATCAAGCTTAAGGTGGACGTCAAGTAATTTTGCTTCCTATACTTCCAATGGAAAAACTTCTGTACACATTTTCTTCGCAATTAATGCGTTCCCAAGGATGAAAATTTGAACATCGATTAAAATAGCTTCATTTTATAACTTGAAATACACTGACGGAAAAAAATCCCAACACCACGTCAAAATAGTTGTAGAGGAATGAAATGGCGGCAATACATTTGTATAGGTAATATACTTAATCGATTAAGGTTTCAAGATCACAGCTTATTGTAAGCACGAGAAGAGCCATTTTAAATGTGAAATGCTGGTACATTAATAACCAGTGTAACCGGCAGAATGTTGAATGCAAGCACGTAAACGTTCATGCATTGTGTCGTACAGGTGCTGGATGTCAGTTTGTGGGATGGAGTTCCATGCCTGTTGCACTTGGTCGGTCAATACAGGGACGGTTAATGCTGGTTGGGGGTGACGCTGGAGTTGTCTTCCAATGATGTCCCATACGTGCTCGATTGGTGAAAGATCTGGTGATCTAGCAGGCCACGGCAACATGTCGACACTCTGTATAGAGCATGTTGGGTTACAACAGCGGTATGCGGGCGAGCGTTATCCTGTTGGAAAACACCCCCTGGAATGCTGTTCATGAATGGCAGCACAACAGGTTGAATCACCAGACCGACGTACAACTGTGCCGTCAGGGTGCGTGTGATAACCACGAGAGTGCTCCTGCTGTCATAGGAAATTGCTCCCCAGATCATAATTCCAGGTGTAGGTTCAGTGTGTCTCGGCCGCAGACAGGTTGGTTGCAGGCGCTCACCTGGCCTCCTTCTAACCAACACACGGCCATCACTGGCACCCAGGCAGAACCGGCTTTCATCAGAAAACACAACAGATCTCCACTCCGTCCTCCAATGAGCTCTAGCTTGACACCACTGACTTCGCAAACGTCATTGGTTTGGAGTAAGTGGAATGCACACTCCTGCCAAGTCGTTCTGCAATATTGCGGAAATAAAATCCACCTTCTCGTAGCCCTATTACACGACCTCGTTCAAACTCCGTGAGCTGTTGATAATGGCTTCTTCGTCTTCTTAAAGGCATTCTTGATTAACATCAACACCCTACGTCGAATCTCAACGATAACTAACGCTCACGAACGTTACAGTGCGTATTTACAGCAAACCTGCTTTGCATGTTCCGAGGGGCGCTACTAGCGCCACACGTATGCGCCGATCGCGAAATTTGCATAGACGTCATCTTACAGATGTACTGTCACCGCCTACCAACCGTCGTTTATCTAACACAACCCATTCTTGGTGCTGGGATTTTTTTCCGTCAGTGTACTTAATATTTTCTAAAACATAACCATAATTTTGCAATCCAACATTTGTTTGTCTACTGACGTCATTAAAGTACAGGTCGCGCCATTTTTTTCTGGTTTCATCACCACCAAGGGAAAAGTTGTTCATTTTTAATATAATTATGGTTATGTTTTAGAAAACATTAAGTATTCCAAGTTATAATATGAAGTTATTTTAATCGATGTTCAAATTTTCATCCCCGGGAACACACTAATTGTGAAGGAAATGTGTACAAAATTTTTCCATTGGAAGTACAGGAAGCAAAATTACTTGACGTCCACCTTAATGTATTAGAAGCTTTCCACAAATACTGGAGCTCTTCATGGCTTGTCAACGACATGCCGTCTACTGCATTCCTTTGAAGCGCGTGGAGCCGCCCCGGTGGCGCAGTGGTCTAAGCGATGGCCTCTGATCATTCGTCCGAAAGGGGTCCGGGTTCGAATTCCGGTGAGGCATGGATGTTGTGTTTGTCTTATGGCACTGGCTCTCTCCCTTCCGTGGAACCAGTGACCCTAAATTAGGGACGGGCGACTGCTTATAGCCCATTGAGTTGCTCACGGTGGTCGTTAAACCTCGAATCAAAAAAAAAAAAAAAAAAAAAAAAAAAAAGCGCGTGAAAACAACCGACTAAAATCCGTGACCGTCAGAACTATGATGATGTCACAATGATTTGAATGTTTGTACTCCACTCGCCTTGATGATGCCGAGCCAAACGCTCTGCGAAACTAGTCGGTTAAATAAACATTTAATTGTGAATGAACATTGCTATCTTTACTCCAATGCATATTTATTTCGTGTACAAGATTTGTACATCGTAAGTCGATACAGAATCTTAGTGAAACACACCTTTAATTCAGTAAAGTTTCTCCCTTGCATCCTTACCTTCGAATCGGCTGGTAGTATATAGTTTGCAAATAGCAAAAACTTAATATTTTTGAAAATAATTTTTTGCGAATAAAAAAAATCTGAAGCATCAATCGTAGGTACTTTAATTTCACAGAAAAATTAAATTTAGCTTCTTATAAAAAAATTAGCACCGGATAAAAAAAAAATACACCCGTGGTACTGTTATTCGACAAAGTTCTTTCATAAAAAATACTTTAACAAAGAAGAAAAAGTCATTAACCCTTTAAGGGTCAGCGACGCGTCTAGCCCGTGGAAAACTTCCATTTACCCAGTGTCAACGATGCGTTTAGCGCGTGAAAACTTTCTCCAACTCAGTGTCATAGACGAAGCATCAACGACTCATCTAGCTCGTGTAACCGTTTCTCCAACTCAGTGTCATGGACGAAGTGTCAACGACACATCTAGCGCGTGCACACTCAGTGTCATGGACGAAGTGTCAACGACACATCTAGTGCGTGCACACTCAGTGTCATGGACCCTTTGTCCATAGCACTGAGTGTAAGAAACGTTGCACACGCTAACGCGTCGCTGAGACCTGGTAAAGGAAAGCTTTGCATGCTATACACGAGTTGCTGACATTCAAAACGTTTAAAGCTTCTGTGATAGTGAAATCCTAAAAAGATCCGCTTAAAATTAACGTGACCTGCTTTGTTTGCCGTTTCATGTTGAGTTTGAGCAGGTTAAGTCAAGAGGAAAACGATGCACGCGAAATTGGGAACAATTGAAAAGCGTTCTGATTCGGAAGTCAGTCCGGGGACAACTACTGTTTGTTTTAGAAAAAACGTAAACCTGTTTTTCTAAATCCTCAGCCCCATTCCCTTTCTGATCCTATGATTCGTGGTTTCAGTGAACGGCTCATCCCCGTGGTTGCAGTCGTAATTCATGTCACATGGATAAGATTGCGCAGGCCGCCCCGGTGGCGCAGTGGTCTAAGCGATGGCCTCTGATCATTCGTCTGAACGGGGTCCGGGTTCGAATCCCGGTGAGGCATGGATGTTGTGTTTGTCTTACGGCACTGGCTCTTTCTCTTCCCTGGAACCAGTGACCCTAAATTAGGGACGGGCGACTGCTTATAGCCCATTGAGTTGCTCACGGTGGTCGTTAACCCTCCAATCAAAAAAAAAAAAAAAAAAAAAAAAGATTGCGCAGTGTTCCATTTCAATGGAATTTCGATTAATATAGTTCTACAGAAAATCAATTTTTTTTTGTGATCATTATTGGACTTGTCTTTTGTGTATGTTAATATGAATAATCAGCGTTATGTGTACGTATGTGTTCAACATATTCCTTCACCGATCGTCTTGGAAATCAGAATTGCTAGAAGTATAGCTAAACTTAAGTGATGAAGTACCGACTTTACACGATATAAAAATGTGAAAGCCGCCCCGGTGGCGCAGTGGTCTAAGGCGCTGGCCTCTGTTCATTCGTCCGTAAGGGGTCCGGGTTCGAATCCCGGTCAGGCATGGATGTTGTGTTTGTCTTACGGCACTGGCTCTTTCCCTTCCCTGGAACCAGTGACCCTAAATTAGGGACGGGCGACTGCTTATAGCCCATTGAGTTGCTCACGGTGGTCGTTAAACCTCCAATCAAAAAAAAAAAAAAAAAATGTGAAATGCTTAAAACGATGACCCGTTAAAAATTATTTAATCTAAAAAACACATCACAGTTAAAATCTCACACAATATAACACATAAGATTTTTCGGGCTTACCGAGCCCATTTTCAGATGTGATGACAATGAAACGCATTTCAGGGTTACAAGGTTGTATATAAGTGGAACTCACATGACGTCATCGAAATACATTGCGCATGTTTCGGTTCTATGACAAGAGCTCATCATGTCTATAATAATAATTAGTCTCAAAAATGTTATTATACACCATCGCTGTAGATATTGTCGTAATATATGTGTTAGGTTATGTGCTAAAAAATAAATGTTGATTATCAATTGTTCGTATTTAGGGGATCATTCCTCCCCATGCCTTCAAGGCTGGGGGATGTTATATGGCATTTCTTCATTTTTTTTTTTGATTGGAGGTTTAACGACCACCGTGAGCAACTCAATGGGCTATAAGCAGTCGCTCGTCCCTAATTTAGGGCCACTGGTTCCAGGGAAGGGAGAGAGCCAGTGCCGTAAGACAAACACAACATCCATGCTTCACCGGGATTAGAACCCGGACCCCTTTCGGACGAATGATCAGAGGCCATCGCTTAGACCACTGCGCCACCGGGGCGGGGCGGATTTCTTCATTGCAACATAAAGCGGCAAACCTGCAATGATGGTGCATAACAACATTTTTGAGACTGATTATTAGGCCGTCCCGGTGGCACAGTGGTCTAAGCGATGGCTTCTGATCGTTCGTCCAAGATGGGTCCGGGTTCGAATCCCGTGAGGCATGGATGTTGTGTTTGTCTTACAGCACTGGTTCTTTCCCTTCCCTGGAACCAGTGACCCTAAAATAGGGACGGGCGACTGCTTATATAGCCCATTGAGTTGCTCATGGTGGTCGTTAAACCTCCAATAAAAAAAAAGACTGATCATTATTATTATAGGCATGATGAGCTCTTGTCATACAACCAAAACATGCGCAGTGTATTTTGATGACATCATATGAGTTCTACTTATATACTACTTTGTAACCCTGAAATGTGTTTCATTGTCATCCCATCTGTAGATGGTCTCATCTACAGATGGAATGATAATGAAACACGAAAAATCTTATGTGTGATATTGTGTGAGTGTTTTTAACTGATATTTGTTTTTTCGATTAAATACTTTTTAACGGGTTATCGTTTTAAGCATTTCAAATTTTTTTTATCGTGTAGAGACGGTGCTTCATCACTTACGTTCAAATATGCACGAAAAAGGACTTCTTGTGAGTAGCTAAACTTACCTCTCTGCTGTGTCTTCCGAGCAGATCTTCACAGCTTTTACCACTGCTTCAGCTGCTGTTCCAACATGTACTGGCTCTTTGGGTTTCCATTCATCTTTCTCGATATCATACACTTCAACTTCGCTGCTGTACCGATCATCTTCAGTCATCCCTCCGATGGCGTACATCTTCAACTTGTATGGCACGAGACTAAGAAACACGCGACCCTTCCTCATAGATGCGACATAGGTCCACTGATTTACCACAGGATCATATACCTCTGCACTACTCAAGTAATCAGCTAAATGATCGCATCCGCCGCATACGTAAATATTGTCCTTTGCATACGCTGAGCCGTGCCACCATCTCTTGGTTAACATCGGGGAAAGTTCAGAGAACTGCCCTGTTTCAGGGTTGTACTTCTCCGTCGAATTGAAAACTGTGACGACTTCTAAACCTTCATACCCACCCATGATGTAAATATGGTCACCCGAAGCGGCAACTGAGGGAAATGCACGGTTAAGAGTCATTGTTCTTTCCACGGACCACATTTTCTTCACGGTATCAAAAAACGCACCTTTTTCGAAGAATCGGTACATCCACCGAAACAGTAAATCATTGTACCGTACGTAACGATACCAGCTCCAAGTAGAGCGTCGTGAGCTGTATTCAGCCGGTGCCATTTAAGACTTCGAGTATCAAGTATGTGTATGGCATCTGCATTAAAAATATAAATTTCATGCTGTGCAACAGTAATGGAACCTACACTCTTACTTTCAACCTGCGTCAATCTGGTCCATTTGTCTGCTGCTGCGTCATAACGACATACTTCGAAGCAATTAGAGTGGCAAACAGCATATATGACATCATCACTCAAATGTGTGACGTTGCAACTTGGTTTCGGAACATCATTAGTTGGTGTTACAGAATCAGTGGCTGGCCTTATGACGTCAGTACTTGGTTTTGTAACGTCACTACGTGGGCTTGTGACGACGCTGTCTGATGTTATGATGTCAATATGTGGTTCTTCAACTGGTCTTACCACGTCACTACTTTGACTTTTAGGGAAGCTATTTGGAGTTATGACGTCAGTATTTGGTCCTCCTGCTGGTCTTTCGATGTCACTACTTGGGCTTTTGAGGACGCTACTTGATCTTATCACATCAGTACTTGGTCCTTCCGCTGGTCTTTCAAAGTCACTAATTAAGCTTTCGACGACGCTATTTGGTCTTATCACATCAGTACTTGGCCCATCTACTAGTCTTTTTACGTCACTACTTGGACTTTTGTCGAAGCTATTTCGTTTTATGACGTCACTACTTTGGCTTTTGGCGAAGCTATTTGGTCTGCTGACGTAATTACTTAGGTTTTTGCCGAAGCTATTTGGTCTCATGACGTCACGGCTTGGGCTTTTGGCGAAGTTGTTTGGTTTTATGACGTTAGTACTTGGGCTTTTGGCGAAACTATTTGGTCTTATGACGTTAGTACTTGGTCCTTCTACGGCGCTGTTCTGGCTTTCCTGCGAAACAGGCTTTGCTTCGGCTTTTGTGATAACTTCGTTACCGAAGTCCTCTTTCAAACCAGGTTTCGCTTTTGCTTCTTTAACTTCTTTACTTGCGTTTTGTTGCAAAACAGGCTTTTCCTCTACTTTTCGATATTGCCGAAGTTTCACACAGGGACTAGAAGGCATCGAAAGCCTTCTGGGCAGCAAGTGGCAGTTCCTAACTTCGTCGACCATGCCTCGGCAAATGGTACATTTTCTTATAAGGTCTTCAGCGCATACATGCTCAATCAAATAGTCAACAGGCAACAGCTGCATTCGTACAGTTTTCAAAAGTTCTGGTAGCGTCGAATGTCTTGCAGGATTTGCTTTCACCCATTTAAGAACTGCTTCAAAGATTTCCTCCTCTTTAGTAACACATACGCAATCATCCACAATAAGTTTCTTAAGACAATTGTACGGTATGTCTAGAAATATTTCAGTCCGAGAAAAAGCCAGAAAATTGTCACGAATATAACAGTCCGAGTTTTCTTGTAGAGGGGGGTATCCACGCGTCTCTGCAAAACTACGGATGTCCAAAACATTGTCTAAGCGGATCTTCTTTATCAGGAAAGCAACGCACGCATTCTCCACGATGCGTATCTCGAAAAAAGACGACACTAGAAGTATATTTTTGACATTATCATTTGTGATTTTGATTCTGCTGGTGTAGGCAAACGCCATCAACGACTCTACGGCCTCCGGACAGAGCTCGTCAAAAGCGATTTCCTTTATTTTACTGTCGTTAATGTTACAAGTGAAAATTTTCCTAAAGAAGGGAATCCTGATCGCCAGTATTATACGGTGAGCTGGAAAGTACCTGTCACCTGCTTTAATCGTCACATCACAGAGCTTCACGTTAGTCTGCATCGCTTCAAACTGAGAAAACGAAGTGGAATGGAGATCATCGTCGCGGAACGTATACACAGTCATCGGCTTCGTTGTGTGATAATCTCCCCCTAAAACAAAAGGAATGAACGATACATAAATGCTTCAATCAAACTTTCCAAAAGCATAACAAGAAAGGGGACACAATTATGGGATCCAATGAACAGATCTTTTAAACTTAAGGAATGAACTGTTATCTAGAATTTAAATACACCCATGAGCCATTACATTATGACCACCCCCAGCCTAGAGAAATGTGCGCGCCTGGAGACAGAACGGCGGCGCAAGTGAAGTTCACAGCGCAGTATTTATACAACCCGAGGACCGGCTTTCGGTTAGTAGAGTGTTCGGAGTCAGAATGGGAAAAGCTGCCGATTTATCGGGAGTTTGATAAAGGACAAATTGCGATGACACGGAGCCTCGGATCCACGATCTCGGAAACAGCGCGGCTTGTGGGTTGGTCACTTGACGCAGTAGTGAGTACGTATCAAAAGTGGTGCACAAATGGCCAAACGACGAACCGTCGTCCACAGCTCAAGGATGCCAGGGGAGGGGGGACACTGTCGCGCGTTCTTCACAGCGACCGCAGGGCCACAATGCGACAAATCACCCGCAGCTGCAACGGCGGGGATCAGGGCAATGTGTCACAGCATGCAGTTGATCGCAGCCTTCTGCGCATGGCCTGCGAGCCGGAGACCCAGCCCAGTCCCCATGATTATTGTGCGTCATCTGCAACAACACATAAAATGGGCCCAAGATCATCGAGATTCGACAGTGGTTGATTGAAAGAAGTGGCCTGGTCTGACGAATCAAGATCTTTGGTGCATCACGTAGACGGCCGAGCGCGGATACGTGGATTACCAAGGGAGGCTATGGCACCTGGATGCACTGTTGGGTAGAAACAGACCGACGGTGGTGGTGTTATGCTGTGGGCGATGTTTTGTTGAAGCACTTTAGGATCCATTACCCCAATAGCATAATCCCTGACAGCTGTCAGGTATCTGAACATCGTTCCGGACCAGGTTCACCCATTCATGGTAACTGTGTTCCGTGCTGGTGATGGCCATTACCAACAGGATAATGCGCCTTACCAGACTGCCATAATCATCAGGGAGTGGTTCGAGAAACATGCTGGTGACTTTCTGTTAATGCTCTGGCCTAAAAATTCACCTGACATGAACCCAATTGAACATTTGTGGTTCGACTTGGAAAAGCGGGTTCGTGATAAATCACCATCACCCGGAAATGTACCGGAACTGGAGAGCCTACTGTTGGCATTATAGTACCAGAAACTTCAGGGTACCTATCGTCACCTCATCGAATCGTTGCCTAGTCGAGTGGCCGCTATTTTATGCGCTACCCACAGCTTGTTAGGTAGGTGGTCATAATAAAATGGCTGATCGGTGTAAAAGCTGCTACAAAAATCCGTTTTGTGTTGGCGTAAATAACTGATATTGCCAAACTTTCACACACCTACGAGTGGTTGTATTTTTCATTGTTCTCACAAGAACATGGGCTAAACCTTAAGATTCCTAGATTTTGTCTTGGATTTTCTAATGATTTAGCATTGCATACTTTTCTTAGTTCATCCTTTTGCAAAGTAAAGCCATCTTAATCAATGTGAAGCCACAGGGGACTTCGACCTTTAACAGTTCCAAGTGTTAATTGAGAAGTGTGGGTGGATGGTATTGAAAAAGCTGAAACTGTTTTGCTGTATATAGCGACATGAAACCTTTAACCCATAGTGAGTCACTGCCTTGAAATATGTTCGTCTTCCAACCTGTGTTTCTGACCAAGTGGAATCCATGCGAGACAAAAGTAAAACTATTTTATAAACCTCTCTCTCTCTCTCTCTCTCTCTCTCTCTCTCTCGCTCTCTATTACTTGCCCAGGCATGTATCCTGGACCCCAAGACTATAGACCCTATAGACTCACTCCTACCCTTAATCCGGTCCTGGGTGTGATAAAAAAGAATCCAAGCTGGATTTATTTAAAAAACAGACAAGACTTAGAGATTTGGAACTTAATCGCCTTCGAAGCAGCCCCCTACCGAAGCCAGAAAAGCACTGTTTCCACTGTCCGGAGCATTTCTGAAGTCATCTTCTGAAGTACTTTGTTGTATTCTGTTGTATCTCTTGGGAAAGAAATATCGCAAGGACCGAGTTCTGGTGAACATAGTTGCTTTCGGATCTGTGCAGTGGATGCTTAGCAAGAAACTGCTGCACAAGTTGCGATGCATCGACAGGCGCACTTGTGTCACCTCACTATCACCTCTGAAAATTTCTTCTAAAGCATTGTAGTAGGTGAGGGGCAGGTCTTGATTTCCTTTTTTTAGCAGTAGCAACACTTGCTAGTGGCTTTAGTTTTTACTAGCAAATTGCATTATCTACTAGCGAAAGTTTATTAACATTATGCAAAAGAAACTTTAACATGTCCCCCTCCATTAATCAATCATGATAAATTTTGATTTCACCCTTGTAACTGTCACATTGTAATGCTGAAAAGATTACAAATATTTAAATATACTCACCTTTTCATGACCTGACAGATTAATTCTAACAATTTAATTTGAATGCAAATATTAAAAAAAACATTTTTTTTATTTAACTTTATTCACAAAATTCAAGACACTATTCAAAATCTTAAGTTATTTTCTGTGTGCTTTACGATCTGGGTTTCTGGTCTTTTCATCATACCACATTAAAACAGCAGGCCTGGGGTCAAACTTGTCTTCGGACGGATCTTCAACCTCAATACTCACGAGAGCATTTAATGTTTGTAAGTTTAAACTGCCCCTCCAATCACCCTGGACTCTCTTCATGAAACTGGACCCAACCTCACATGCAGAAGTAGATAAGGGAAATATACTGGATATTTCTACCGGTGTCAAAACGTTTTTATAATGTTTGTCCTTTTCGAGAGACATTCATTTCCAGAAAGCAGTTGTTCCTTTTTGCATGCTGTGTGTAAAATATTCCACTTGCGCCATGCAGTGGTACTTTACAGTTCACACTAAAACATTCAAAATTTTTCCACCAGCAACTTTTGCTAGAACCACTTTTTATAACTAGCAAAATGCATTTGCTACTAACTACTGTTCGAAATCGAGCCCTGGTGAGGGGACATGGTGTTTTCGTTATGACTCTCAAACGAAGCGTCAGCGTGCTCAGTGGAATTCGCCACAGTCACCCAAAGGCAATAAGATCAGGTTACGGAAGTCCAATATCAAGACAATGCTTGTGTGCTTTTATGACAGCAAGGGAATTCTGCATCACAAGTTCATTTCAGAAGGAACAACTGCCACTGGCAATGTTTTACTTTTTGTTTTGTTTTTATTGGAGGTTTAACGACCACCGTGAGCAACTCAATGGGCTATAAGCAGTCGCCCGTCACTAATTTAAGGTCACTGGTTCCATGGAAGGGAGAGAGCCAGTGCCGTAAGATATACACAACATCCATGCCTCACCGGGATTCGAACCCCGATCCGTTTCGGAAGAATGATCAGAAGCTATCGCTTAGACCACTGCGCCACCGGGGGCGGCCTGGCAATGTCTACACATTTATTTTGGAACGACTGTGGGAAAGGATTATTCGTGTCAGGCTTGAGTACAAAAATGGGCTATTCTTCACGACGACGCACCCGAACACAGAGCCGTTAGTGTGCAGCAATTTCTGGCACGAAAACAAGTGTGTGTACTCAACCATCCTCCCTGTTCTCCAGATTTGTCACCGCGTGACTACTTTCTATTACATAAATTAAAGCTGCTTTTTAAAAGAAATTTTTTTTAAGACATTGACGACATACAAAGAACAGTAACACTCTCTTTTCGCTCCATACCAAAAGATGACCTTGTAAGTCCTTCTTTTTGTTGGCTGATCGTCAAAGGCGGATTTCTGAATAGGCGCCGTAGGTGCGTGCCTAGGGTTCCGGAGCATGAGGGGGCCCCGAAAACATACAATTGAATTGCCAGTTTTGTTTTGGTTTTCACGGAGAGCAACAAATCAATCCTTAAAGCGAGCACTTCATTTGTGTTGTCAAGTGATATTTTACTTTCTCATATTAGTAACTAGCGGAGATACCCGGCGTTGCCCGGGATAAACATAAAGTTTGTTTTCAAATAACAATGTAAATCGCACTATAAAAAAATCCTACCATGATGAAAAATAACTCTCAAGTCGGGCCTCACGCTGTTCCAAGGTATCTGCCGCCCTAGATACACTGTCTCTTTCCCGCTGATCCATAAGTCTTCGATCACGTTGTTCGGTTGTTTCATTCTCTCGAAGTAATTTTACTTTCTTTGCTTTCGGCTGAACTTGTCCTATTGGTTTGCGTTTTTTAGAGGCATTTCACCACACTTGATGAAAATTTTATTATAAAAATCTCAATTTATAATGGCCGTTCTGAGCCCTAAGAACTCGAAATAGTAAACATGCACAATAATGCACTTCCTGCACTCCGCATTCAGCTTTTTAGAGTGTAGATATACAACCTGATCACACCCAATATGAAAGAAAGTGGTTCACCATGATATACGGAATTTTTTTACTAATCTCGAAACTAAACTGATTCGGATAATTCTTTCACCGTTCGAAAGCTTTCCGGAGGACATAGGCTATTTCGTTTATTTATTATTATTTTATTATTATTTTTCGTTGTACTACCGAATAACATCGCTTTCAAGTAGTTTCCAATTTCCCATGTATCGTTCCGCTTTGTTTACATACCACCTGATCGCACCCAACGTGAAAGAAAGTAGTTCACGATAATATACGGAATCTTTTACTAATCTCGAAAACTAAACCCATTCGGATAATTCTTTCACCGTTGGGAAGCTTACTTCTTTCCGGTGGACACAGGCTATTTCTTTTATCTATACTAATACCAATACTAATCTTATATTTAAATTTTATGTATGAAGAAGACCGTCTGTTTTAACTTCAACTTAACCTTGATGCTATTTGAGAGGACCACGCCTATTGGTGGGAATCTGTAGCTCCACCCATATTCGACACTTCTGCGCCAATTGTTGGGAGTCTAATGAAACCTAATCATCACAAAGAAAATGCCATGGTAACATAAACAAAAAAATACTTATGACAATATGTTCCGCCGGTGCGTTGTGTTACCAAAAATCGGACTCTTCCCCGTATGCTTGAACCGCGGAAGCTTGCGAGGACAGAGGCGTCACCTGACGACCGTTGCTCTGACACGCGGAGTAATACTGCAGCAGCCGACTTGCACCCAGTCTATAGAGAGTCCCGTAAAAACACATTTGACCTCCTTAGGGATGGAATTTCTAAAAATCGTCCCTCCTGTATTTTAATCTGGGTGATGAAGAGTATGTATGCCAATTTCGGTGCAAATCCATCAAACCGTTTAGAAACGTATGTGGAACAAACATACAAACTTGCACTTTTATATATAGAGAGATATATGTATTTTTTCTTGCTGTTGTTGATACTCCGAATTTTCGAGTTCTTAAAGATGTATTTGTTTTGAAAGGAACAGTAAAAATAATTTAGCCTTCTTTTTTGTGATAGGTGAGGGAAGGATTCACGCTTTCCACACTTTTCATTGTTTAAAGCGAAGACTTAACTGGCCTGGTGTTGTACAGGGTGATTGTAAACTTCTTCAACAAAACAAGAGAGTGATAGTGCACACCAAGACGAACAATATTTGCGATGGAACTTAGGGCCGCATTCCACTCCTAGTGTCAGAAAAAAGTAAAGTTACATATCCACGTTGAGCCTTCAGCAGTGAAAACAAAGAGACATACCTAATTTATGAGTTGCACAATTCCAATCGAATCAGGGAAAGACTCAAAGGAGCTGCTCAAACTGGCGTCCAAGGGCGTCGTTGCACAGCCCACACCGGCGAATGAAGAACTGTCACACCCTCTCGTAGACTCCTGGTGTAGTGTTGATCTTGTCCGCAGCAACAGCGATTCGCGCGATGAGATTGTTCCGCTCACCACACGGAGGGACCACAGGTGTATCGTACACCAATGTTTTCATGTGCCCCAAAAAGAAGAAGTCCAGTGGATTAAGGTCCGGGGAGCGTTTAGTCCAATCCACCGCCCGGGATATGCCGCATTTAGGAAGTATCGGACCTCGGTGGCAAAGTGTGCTGGGGCCCCATCATGCAAAAACCACATGTCCCTCCATGTGGTGAGCGGAACACCCTGGTTCCTGCAATAGCCGGGAAGAACTTGCTCGTGGAACACACGGTACGCTGCGCCGGTCAGACGTATGCGTCGATTCTCATGTGATGTTCGCACTGTAATATCGCTGAACGAGTTCGGCCGCATTTTAAAATGTTTGCTGCTCATCGTCTACGCACGTATTCAGCGCACCTGATTTGCATCTTGTGCTTCTCATGCACTGGTTGGAACTCCTTGTGCCTTCTGGACGTTCTTCGGACGTGCTTTTTTCTGGCACTGAGAGTGGAACGCGTCCCTATGTTCCATTGCAAATGTTGTTCGTCTGGATGTGTGATATATTGTTCGTCTGGATGTGTGATATGTTGTTCGTCTGGATGTTTGGATGTGTGCTATTATCGCCCCTCTTGTTTTGTTGAAGAAGTTTACAATCCTCCTGTATGCAGTATTAAGGCTTAAAAAATAAAGACATTCAAGAATATCAAAGTGCTTGCATTGCAACATTTTATTACTTTCTCCTTCCCAGGTTTAATGCTGATAACTATTAAGTATTTAACCTTTTCTATTCCTGAAATCGACATAAAACTAACTTTTGGGAAAGCAATGAAAGTTCCAATAAAATTCTGACTCGAAAAGCTGTGGTTCGTACTTTATCATTTTCAAACGGATGTTTTGCATTTAATCCTTATTATTCTGTGTGTGACAACTGCAATGCAGGTAATAAAAAAATCTCACGCATGTTTTTTGACAGAATAAAAAAAATGCAGACCTTCTAAATATTCCGATGAAAATAATAAGAAAAAATGCTTTCAAGAATTTCTTCACATTCTCGCTTTCCTACACTGACTGATAAAATTCTTACTGTCCAAATTTGTTGGCATAGACGAATGCCATGGATGGCTGAATCTCTTTGATTTAGGGAATTGTCACTACTGGATGATGATCATATGTAGAGAATTTTAGGAAGGGAGTGTCTGACCCCAGGTCTTAAACAACCCTTAGAAATAGGAAGCTAGGAGATTTGGGCTAGAGTGCCCGATAGAAAAGTGACACGGAAGCGAAGTAGAAAGGGGGAGGAAGACGCCCTTATTTATTACCGGGGGGCCAGTATCCGACGCGCGGCGGATATTTAGTGGATCGAACCTGAGGTCCTTTCCGCGGCAGTCACAAACGTTGCCCACTAGGCCACCCGCGGCCCTGTCACCACTGGAAAAGTCCACCACGAAAAGTCATCCACCCTTTTCAAGGGATGTACTATGCACAAACTGCATTTTACCCGTATTTTCTAATGTGGAGGACGCCGCCCCGGTGGCGCAGTGGTCTAAGGCGTTGGCCTCTGATCATTCGTCCGAAGGGGTCCGGGTTCGAATCCCGGTGAGGCATGGATGTTGTGTTTGTCTTACGGCACTGGCTCTCTCCTTCCCTGGAACCAGTGAGCCTAAATTAGGGACGGGCGACTGCTTATAGCCCATTGAGTTGCTCACGGTGGTCGTTAAACCTCCAATAAAAAAAAAAAAAATGTGGAGGACTTCTCCGGTTGCGAATGTCTTCAAGAAATTTATTTTTGCTCAATGTCCAGGCTCGTTGCCTGATAATTCGCTCATAACGTAAAAACAAGATGATTTTCCAAAGCTCAAGTGATAAAGAGAGGGCGTTTTGTAATTGAAATGCATTCCAATTTTATGACCACTCATACGCAATATACTGATCAATTTAGCGAAATCACATTTTTACCGCCCTCAGCGTTAAAGTGCTAAAGTAATCAGTTTTGCCTAACGTATGAAACTGAGAAAGTGCTAAAGTAATCAGTTTTGCTTAACGTATGAGACTCAAAAAGACCTTTTGCTGTTACTGTAATGGTCTCTTCGTAGCGTAACGCCAAATTTTACTACACTTTGAGAACTCCTAGCGGGAAATTTATGAACTAGTAATGAAATTTAAAATGGGCAAAATTTAATGAATTTCCTATCATTCGCAAAATTAATTTGTGAAAAATCTGTGAAAACCAAATTCTTTGGCCTTCAGCGCTTCCAGGAGGAAATTAACGAACTACTTCAGTAATATAATTGAGAAGAAACAGTTAGGCGTAATCTGAGAGGTACAAAAATATTTTTTCCCTCTAAGTTGAATAGTTTCTTCACAACAGAACTTAATTTTTTTGAATTTTCGACTTTGACAGTTCTTAGCGGCAAATTCAGGAAATATATGGGATACTTAAAGTGCCAAACTTAATATCCTTTGATTTTCAACCGCGGATGGCTTAGTGGTTAGTGTTTCAGATTATCGATGCTGGGTCCCCAGGTTCTAGCCTGGGCTGATCTTTCAGAGATGGTGTGATTTACTAACAATCGCTGAATATCGGACGAGCACTGGACCCACTGGTTAAATGGGTGTCCTTTCTGAAATTCTCTCACCCATCTATGTGCAATATCGTACTTGTACGGTGGCGCCATCTACTGTACTCTAATCTCACTACAAACTGTTCTGTCAAAAGTCGCTGGACTTGCTCTCATGCCTTCCGTTTCTGTGTCCTGCCCAAAAGGCGATCTCGCTGTAGGTGGCTGGGACCTAAACTTTACTCCCTGTGGATGGGAAGTCCTACATGAAAATGACAAAAATGCTCTGTTTGTGATTCACTCAAATCCTTTGATTTTCTATAAGCCGCAAAAATTATTTTTGAAATATCTCTAGAAACAAAAAGCTCGATGTGCACGGACGAAGTGATTGCATCAGCACTCTTTCTTACAAAATGTTCTAATAATATGAAGATAAAATGGCATTTTAAAAAGCGTAAAAGCCTTTTTCTTGAGTTTACTTTTTTTTTTTTTTGAGTTAGTCTGACATTTCTGAGGCGATAAGAAGGGGAGGGCGGCATCTGAATCTTTTAGCGCCTAGGGCCCCAAAAGATCTAAAGTCGCCTCTGATGATGGTGCCATTTCTTGTATTAACGTAGGAGGAAGGTACTTCGAATAAAATATATTCATATATTCACGTAAATTTTCCTGCTCTTCCTTTTTTCTTTTTAAATTCACTTAAAAAAAAAAAAAAAAAAAGAGCTTACTTTGTTGCCGTACTCTGTAAATCACCATTTCCATCTTGACAATTTGTGTCACTAAGTCCTTGAAAGATACTGAAACACCTTGTTTCTAAATTTTTGGATGTGAATAGGGCAGAACATGCATGTAAGTATATTAAGTTCGAAAACGTTATATAAATTTTCTTCATCGAAAAAGTTCACAAAGGGGCGAAGCAGTGACATTTTGCATCGGTGCGCAAACATCCTTTGAGCCTGCACTGGTTGAGTTAACTTTAAAGCTATATATTAATTCTATAAGGTTTATCACTGTAAGACCACTTGTGAGAGAATGGCTGAATGTAAACATATAATTGAGGTATCAAAATGAAGGTCTTACCATTTAGATGTGCCAGTCGAAGAGAAAAATGAGATCGGGGCAACAGTTCGGGCGTTTTGGGGCGGCAAATGTCCCATGTAAAGTCAATGGGAGAAGCGTGCGGTTGACTCACGCGCTGTTGAAGGCGAATATATGGAGGGACACAGATAGTCCAAAGTCCGAAGTCTCTCTTCTCAGCGAACCGTTGGGCAAAACAACGCTAGCAGGAATTTGTTTGAAAGTTCTTATCGGAACAACGAACACTCGAAGACCTGATTGCGTTGTGCCATTGGACTGTGTTATGATACATACAATTTAACATTCATTTGATTCAGTTTATTCACGTACGTAAGATGTTTCCCATTACGTAAAGATGTAAATAAACTTTTCATATGAGTTCATTCTTTTCAAAAAAAAAAAAAAAAAAAGAACTAATCGTCGATTTCGACGGGTTTCGTCTACCGGCGGGGGGGGGGGGGGGGACTATTCGTCGATTCCGAAGGGTTTCGCCTACCGAGTTCGAATCCTTTGAGGTATAGATGTTGTGTTTGTGTTACGGCACTGACTCTCTCCCTTCCCTGAAACCAGTGACCCTAAATAAGGGACGGGCAACTGCTTATAGCCCAAGCGTTGGCTTATTATCATTCGTTTGTGAAGGCTCCGGGTTGGAATCCCGTGAGGCATGGATGTTGTGTTTGTCTTACTGGCTCTCTCCCTTCCTGGACCAGTGGCCCTAAATTAGGGACGGACGACTGCTTATAGCCCATTGAGTTGCTCACGGTGGTCGTTAAATCTTCAGTCACAAAAAAAAAAAAAAAAAAAAAAAATCACGAATCTGGACTATTGTTTTTACTGAAGTGGTTGAATGAATTTATCAATCAAATAAAGTGAGTCTAGTTGTAAGTAAAGTCAAAATTTTCACGTAAATAAAGAAAAAACCCTTAATACTCTTATTATTTATTTATAAGATATAATCCGTGTGTGTACGAGAGACAGCAGGGCGATTTACTCGGTCCCAGAACCGGAGGTGGGAGGTGGAGTGAAAAGTCATCTGGGAGGTTGAGGGGAGGGGAGACTCTGTGTTCAACTCCAAACTTCCTGGTCCCGCGAATAAAGACGCGAGTTCTGCTTTGTTTTTAATCTCCTTTTGTTATCTTACTTCATTGGCGAATAATTATGTCATAGAGCAAAAACAATCCGATGAAATACGATATATGAAGTAAAATGGAGGGAAAAAGGAAACGGAACTCTCTTGAAACATAAAAAACTAAATCACATTCTTTGAATTTGCTTGATGGTGGTTGAGCTGCGCGTTCCTTGTCTTTGGAATCAAAATAACTCCCAACTAACGTGATTTTTTAAATATATTTTTTAGTTTACTGTTGTAATCTCTTTTCCGTAGATCCACGCAATGGCGTCGGTGATTTACTGATGTCACACTTCAACACTTTCTACTCCTCTTCTTCGGTTTCACTTTTTCTCCCTCTTTAATCGCGTATTCTCCCGCGCTGGTGCTCGGTGGTAGCCACTTCTTACCGTGGTCAATAGCTTATACCCCTTCAAAAAACTAGAGCACCAAAATACATCTACAGAAAACCTTTTCCGCCAGCACAAGCATCATAAAACCACTTCTGCTGGATGAAAAGCAACGAATGAGAAAACGTAGGAAGCTCTCTCACACGCACGCGCGAGGTTTCCCTTTAGCCCTATTTTCCAACGCGTAGTGGCGCAGTGGTCTAAGGCGCTGGCCTCTGATCATTCGTCCGTAAGGGGTCCGGGTTCGAATCCCGGTCAGGCATGGATGTTGTGTTTTCTTACGGCACTGTAACCAGTGACCCTAAATAAGGGACGGGCGACTGCCTATAGCCCAAACGTTGGCTTATTATCATTCGTTTGTGAAGGCTCCGGGTTGGAATCCCGTGAGGCATGGATGTTGTGTTTGTCTTACGCCACTGGCTCTCTCTCCCTTCCCTGGAACCAGTGACCCTAAATTAGGGACGGGCGACTGCTTATAGCCCATTGAGTTGCTCACGGTGGTCGTTAAATCTTCAGTCACAAAAAAAAAAAAAAAAAAAATCACGAATCTGGACTATTGTTTTTACTGAAGTGGTTGAATGAATTTATCAATCAAATAAAGTGAGTCTAGTTGTAAGTAAAGTCAAAATTTTCACGTAAATAAAGAAAAAACCCTTAATACTCTTATTATTTATTTATAAGATATAATCCGTGTGTGTGCAGGACAGCAGGGCGGTTACTCGGTCCCAGAACCGGAGGTGGGGGGGGGAGTGTGAAAAGTCATCTGGGAGGTTGAGGGGAGGGGGAGACTCTGTGTTCAACTCCAAACTTCCTGGTCCCGCGAATAAAGACGCGAGTTCTGCTTTGTTTTTAATCTCCTTTTGTTATCTTACTTCATTGGCGAATAATTATGTCATAGAGCAAAAACAATCCGATAAAATACGATATATGAAGTAAAATGGAGGGAAAAAGGAAACGGAACTCTCTTGAAACATAAAAACTAAATCACATTCTTTGAATTTGCTTGATGGTGGTTGAGCTGCGCGTTCCTTGTCTTTGGAATCAAAATAACTCCCAACTAACGTGATTTTTTTAAATATATTTTTTAGTTTACTGTTGTAATCTCTTTTCCGTAGATCCACGCAATGGCGTCGGTGATTTACTGATGTCACACTTCAACACTTTCTACTCCTCTTCTTCGGTTTCACTTTTTTCTCCCTCTTTAATCGCGTATTCTCCCGCGCTGGTGCTCGGTGGTAGCCACTTCTTACCGTGGTCAATAGCTTATACCCCTTTACCTCTCAAAAAACTAGAGCACCAAAATACATCTACAGAAAACCTTTTTCTCCAGCACAAGCATCATAAAACCACTTCTGCTGGATGAAAAGCAACGAATGAGAAAACGTAGGAAGCTCTCTCACACGCACGCGTGAGGGTTTCCCTTTAGCCCTATTTTCCAACGCGTAGTGGCGCAGTGGTCTAAGGCGCTGGCCTCTGATCATTCGTCCGTAAGGGGTCCGGGTTCGAATCCCGGTCAGGCATGGATGTTGTGTTTTTCTTACGGCACTGTCTCTCTCCCTTCCCTGGAACCAGTGACCCTAAATAAGGGACGGGCGACTGCTTATAGCCCAAGCGTTGGCTTATTATCATTCGTTTGTGAAGGCTCCGGGTTGGAATCCCGTGAGGCATGGATGTTGTGTTTGTCTTACGCCACTGGCTCTCTCTCCCTTCCCTGGAACCAGTGGCCCTAAATTAGGGACGGGCGACTGCTTATAGCCCATTGAGTTGCTCACGGTGGTCGTTAAACCTCCAATAATTAAAAAAAAAAAAAAAACGCGTAGAAGAATACGTTTAGTTAAAATGTCCCCACGATAGCAATTCTTTGTAGGCAATGAACTACCTGGAAGCTTTTAAACAGAAGTTCAGCATCTCATAGTCCCTTACCAGATGACGAACACGGGTTTAGCCTTCTGCCCAACTACGCCACCACCTCCGTCGCTCTTTCTTTTTTTCTTTCGTCTTTTTTTTTTTTTTTTTTTTGTAATGTTCTTTAAAATTTTACGTTTCTCCGAAAAAGGAAAGGAAAAAAAAAAAAAAAAAAAAAAACACGGCGTTTCTCTCTTCTCTGGCCCAAACACAACACACAACAAGCCCTGTCACCATATGGCAGAGAATCATCGGCAGGGCCGGATTAACTGCCTATACGCCCTGAGGCAAACTAAGTTTGAGTGCCCCTACCTTTCCTGGATCCTTGAAATCAAATAAGCCTATTGCACAAATTTTGATAAAACTGCACTTTTAGTCATTAAATAACTGCAGAAGCCTGGATGCACACCAATAACCATTCATTGATTTATCAGCTTAGTTACAATTTATATTTACAAATTATTAATGCCAAGCATAGGCGCCGACTTTAAAAATTATTGGGGTTTCCGGAAATGTTTAATCGAATTACCCATGCGTTTTTCAAAGTCTAATTTAAATTTCATTCAGTCAGATTATCTGGTGCTATAAGACGCCTGAAATAATAAAATGAAGCAAATTATAGTTAATTACAGAATTTTTTTTCTCTAGATAATTATTTATTTCATTTATTTTGCTTTTGTAGGCGCGACATTATTATATACAATACACAGATACTGTGTGGATTTCCAACTCAATTGCCTTATAAAAGTAACGAAAACATGTAAAATTTATTTTAAGGTTCTTTTTTTTCAACCGATTTTAAAAATGCCAACAATTTTTATCTTCAAATGATTTTTGAGTTAACATAGGAGGTTAGAAGGGAGAGGACATGACATCAGCCGCACGCCCTACGTTTTCCGTGGGTTCTACTTCGTATCAGCTGTGTATGCCCAACTTGGGCTGCTTCTGTACTTTTCTATGGGGAAAGCGTTGACTTTGAAGAGGTTTTACAGGCACTTGTGCAGCATGTACAGTCAGGAAAAAAATGAAACCGAAATACACATGCGCATAACTAAAAATTTGGAAAAAATTACAGAAATATTGTTTAGTATTTTCTGAAACAAATTAAACAAAATTATGCTTCATAGAGCGAAAGTGCATATTGTGCATTAACTAATCACGGCCTTGCTAAAGCTGTGGGAGCTTTGTTGACCTTCAGTAACTGCTGCAAAGAGTAAGAGACGGCCGCTATCAACCTGTGCTTCAGCACAGGTCTTCAGTAAATGACGTCACTTCATTGAACCTTCCCCACCCAGAGGGCGCATGAAACCAGATGATCAGATTTGGCTTCACCAGGGGCAGCTGATGCCCTCTCCTCTCTCTTCTAACCTCCTTGGTCCCCGACTTTCCGAAGATAGGGTGGGTCAACTAACTAAACAACATATTTCCGCCTTTATCACTATGACCTCGAATAGGTTTTCGTGTCTGTATGCAGAGCTAGACTTTTGTATTTTGTAGGAACATAGACAAACCGAAGAATTTTCTTTTATAAAGGAGGCAGTTTTAAATGCTTTTAAACAACGGTACTTGAGGCATTTTGTCTGTCGCGTCAAATTTGATGAGCACGAAAACTTATTCTTTTTTGAGGCACAATAAACAGTCTGAGGGGTAAATTTCTATACACACTTTCTATATATAGTTAACGGGGAATGAATAATAAAAATCTTAAAGAATTGATAACGAAAAACAAAATTTATGCATATATGCGTACCTGTATTTTTCCCACGAAATACGCGCAAAAATATTAGAGGTTCCAGGAAACCACGACAAAATCATTGGGGGTTCAAAAAGTGTCTCGAACCCAGGAAGTCGGCGCCTATGATGCCAAGTACAAATTATTAATGTCAAATCCTGCTAGACAAAGACACTTTGACTTTTAAAAATAGCTTTTTTCTAGCCTTAACTGCTGCAAAGTCAGCTACAATATCATCAATTAATAATTGGCCTAAAATGCCGTTCTCAATCGACAGTAAAGTCAAAGCTGACAATCGAGAATCACCCATGTTTGAACGCAACTCATTCTTGATGCATTTAAGTTTGAAAATGACCGTTCTCCCGTGCAGTTGGTTGCAAAATTTGGTAGGAGAATACGCAACACAATATCAGTGTTGGGATAGGTGGACTGCAAACTATCTCCTCTTATTATCAAAAGCATGTTCGGTAGACTATGATCATCATAAGTTTTCATGAACTCTCCAAAATGAGCCAGTTCGTCTTCAAATGAACTTGTGATATCATTAGGATATTCTCTCATAAGATGCTTAGCACTCTCATGAATCTGATCTGCCGTAAATGTGGTTAAGTTGTTCAAAAACCCAAACTTGTCGTTAAACTATAAGCTGCAGACCTCATTGCTAATGCTGACTTCAGATTATCTAGAATCCCGAAATAGCTCTTAACTCGGAATTCTGAAGGATCTTAGCTAAGATCTTCTTCGGAATTTTCATCGAAATGCTTTTTCCTTATTTTCTTCCGTGATGTTAATATTTTATAGCTTTCGCAATTTGCAAGCTGCATGACTTTTTCCTCTATGTCAGCGAAGACATTTTCATCACGAAGGGTGTCAGTGTAGCCTACAAGCGAGTCATAGAGCTTCACTACTGTCCCAATGTCGATTTCAGGTGTCTCAAGTGATGTAAGCTCTATTTAAACGTTGTAGTATTTTATCCAACAATATTGCCATAAGTGCAACTTCAAGCGTTTCAAATTTTGATGCTAGGCTTTCAGCTTCTACGCGTGTTTCTTCTTAGTATCATTTGCGAGTTCCATACGAGCCTGCTGAATTTCATGATAACTTGTCATAAGTGATTGAGCTGCATCTGCACGTGCAGACCAATAAGTTACTGAGAGATTTCTAAGAAATGTACCTCTATCTTTCAAAGATTTTACGAGACAGTTTCACCGATGAGTTGTGGCCGAGAAGAAATTCTATAGCTTCTGAGCAAAATCAAAGTACTTCACAGCCCAAAGTGCACTTTCAACTGCACTAACCCCAACTAGATTTAAGGAATGTGCTGCACAGGGGATAAAACCGGCAAGCGGGTTGACATTCTTTATTCGCTGCTGTAAACCAGAATATTTCCCTGCCAGATCATCATAGATCAGATCATATGTAGAGGATTTTAGGAAGGGAGTGTCTGACCCTAGGTCTTAAACAACCCTTAGAAATAGGAAGCTAGGAGATTTGGGCTAGAGTGTCCGATAGTAAAGTCACACGGAAGCGAAGTAGAAAGGGGGAGGAAGACGCCCTTATTTATTACCGGAGGGCCAGTACCTGGAGTCCGACGGCTTAACGTGCACATCCGACGCACGGCGGGTATTTAGTGGTTCGAACGTTCGTACCTGCCCAGGATCGAACCTGAGGTTATCTCCATGGCAGTCACAAACGCTGACCACTTGGCCACCCGCGGCCCAAAATATTTCCCTGCCATATTGCATGCGTTGTCATATATCTGGTTCCTACAATAATCTATTGGAATGTGTAATTGTTTTAATTTCTCCATAACAACTGTAAATAGATCTTGTGCTTTGTGACTTTCAGTCGGAATGAACATTACAAAGCGCTCCACTGCTTTGCCACACTTTTTAACATATCGTAATGTAAACGTCAATTGATCCGTATGCGAAACGTCTGGCGTAGAGTCGACGCTAATGGCATAATACTTAGATGCTTTCACTTCATCCACTATAGAGCCAGAGAAACCCTTGCAGTGAGCAGTTGAATGAGTTCTTCATAAACAGCCGATGATAAATATGACGGGTTTTCTCGGCCCTTATTGCCATATTGTTCAGGGTGATCTTCCACGAATGGATCAAACTTTGTCATCAATGCAATTATTCCTAAGAAATCTCCATTTTGCGGTGATCCAATGGACTCATTGTTTCCTCTGAAAGGCAAATTTTGCTGACATAAGAATTTTGTCACTTTAATGACTCGCTTCCGAACTTCTCTCCAATACTGATACTCCTTTTCGCACTGACTTCGCAAATGAGCGTACACTCCTGATTTTTGAGAGCATCTTCTCGACCAAGTAGCACAGTTTCGATGCTGCGTGCTGTTTTCATGCATTTCCACACCAAGAGTGGCATTTTTCCAGTAACTGAAACCATTCACAAATGGTGACTCTTCGATTGAGGAAAACTTGCATAGAAAGCAAAACACGTTTCCTGTAGATTTAGAATAAATTAGCCAGTCTCGTTCAACGTTTTCTCCAATCAGCATTATAAAAAAGAACAAATCTTTGGAAAGGTAGCGGCGTTGATTTCGGTATACTGTCATTTATTCAGGAAACACACCAGCTATGTTTATATCTGGAAACTTTATTGCTGTAAGATGACCAATTAATTTTCCTTATCACTAGATTTCCAGTAAGCTGGATCTTTATCAAATTTGAAGACTGTTGGTGCTGGTGCTGCTATATCCTTGGATGTTGATGGTTGGTCTTCAGTTTCAGTAACATGCGCAGAGGAATGAGACTGTGCCTGTGCACCAGACTCCACTGATTCCGCCCCAGTAGCTATGGAGTCATCATTTCTTTCTGGTTTGTAAAACTTGGTCATCTTGCGAACCTTGCCAAGCAGTTTGACATGAGCAGCCTCACTTTCAGCTTAACGTTTTCGACCCTAGTGACCACTTTCCTTTAGTCGCATTTTGGTCTTCGGACACTGTTACGTCTACTTCGGGGTTCTTTCGTTTTCCGCAAATGAACACACACTGGTCACTGGACAGTGGAAGACACAAACAAAACCTTATCAGATATAATAAAGAGTCAGATCTGTCTGGAACGCGTGACGTCATAGCAAGTAACGTCTGCATTGTTCCGCAATCACACGCGGTCAGTTTTAGATGCTTAAGTGATCACGTCTGTGGGCGGCGAATCTCTGACAGATGGTGATTTCCATTGCACTTGGATAAAAAGTTAAAAACGTATTTTTGCGAATATTTTATGAAACTGGCTGAAATTTTAATGAACCATAAATCGCTAATAGGAACATGACCTTCAAATTTCGCCTGAATCAGTAAAAAACTTTTTAAATTTGCCGTCAATATTTTATTAACAGTTTCTGCTTATTTATTTCTGTTTACCGATGAATTAGAAATTCTCTGCCTATTAAAAAAAGTTTTTAGCCGAATCCGGTGAAATGTTGAGGAACTCTTCCTATTACCAATTCGTGGTGTTGATCAAAATTTCAGCCCGTTTCGTTAAGATTTCGCAAAGTTCGTTTTTGCATTTTTTTTATGCACAGTTCTGATTCAATAAAACCAAAGTGAGCAAAATAGCATCTAAAAGCAGGTGTCGCCCCGACAGAACATTGTCGATAATTTAATAACAAAGAAGGCGGGCACGGATAAACGATAAACCCACAGACGATCTTGACAGTTGATGAAAGAAAACGGGATCATGAATACCAATGTTTAAATATACATTACATCACGCATTACCAAAGTACAGGGTACGATGCATTGTTTTACACATATCAGCCAAAATAATATTTTGTGCACAATAAAACATTTTGCGCCCATGAAAACCGTGCTCCCTGAGGCAGTAACCTCTACAGCCTCATGGATAATCTGGCCTTGATCACCGGCCCAGCTGCTTTTACTGATTCACCTTTAAAACTAATTTCCCTGTAGTTATTCATTGTTTGTGCTGTATCACTTCAACTTTGCTTATTTTTGAGAAATTTAATGCTCGATAAAATAAGTAAAGTATTTATGCTTATCACGAAATACAAAAAGTCGTTTCTATAAACCAACGAAAATAAAAGTTCAAAGAATTTACAACAATGTGCATTTCCGGGGGGGGGGGGGGCTCCTCTAGCCTCCTACTAGTAGCAGCCATAAGCCACACAGAAATCGTTCTAGACACTTTAAAATGTCGCGGATTATTTTTCAATGTTGTCCGAATTTCATTGTCCGGTTGGAAGTCGAAAAATTCAAAAGGGGTCCTTTTAGAAGCAAAAATGTTAAAGTATTTACAATGCTATTTCTGCAGGAACCAGTGAGACAGGAAAGAAGACGTACGTGATCTTGAACGTGCATACATGCCTTGTCATTGTCGCTTGAAATTGTTTCTGTCTCGTGTGCATCACTTGGAACAAAGCAAGTTCCTTCATTTGGGCACTGTTATCCACAGATGGTTGCAGTGTTTTCTTTTCACGAGTCGCCCCAGTGACGCAGTGGTCTAAGCGCCGGCTTGTGACCATTCGTCCGAGATGGCTCCGGGTTTGAATCCCGGTAAAGCATGGATGTTGTATTTTTCTTACGGCACTGGCTTTCTCCCTTCCCTGGAACCAGTGGTCCTAAATTAAGGACAAGCGACTGCTTATAGCCCAATGAGTTGCTCACGGTGGTCGTTAAACCTCCAATAAAAAGAAAAAAAATTCTCACGACGTGTGTACGTCTGTCACGCAAAGCATGCAGTGCGTTGTTACCGGTTTCGAGTTTCGTAAATTATTTTACCTGCGGTTCATGAAGGAATATACAGAGTAGAAGTCTGTATGTGCCTTATTTGGTGAACTCAGCCGGGCTCAAGCCAGTGCGTTTAAGGCCCGCCCCATCAATTGCAGCTATTATTTAAGCTCGGCCCAGCCAATGATGTGCCGTTTTGTTCAATTTTGTCTTTATTATATTTATTAAATTGTGGAAATTAAATAATGAAATGAGATATTATTGAAAATATTTTGTTGACTGTAAGACTAAAAATATTAATTAAATTTTGGTAATTATCGAAGAATATAACCTTTACGGAGAGACAGGGCCGGATGGGGATCTTGCGGGGCCCTGGGCGAAATTTCATTGCGGGGCCCAGAGCAAAATTTCATTGTGGGCACTAAAAAATAAATCTAATATTTTAATAAAGTCGTTTCTGAAAATTATCGTTCGTGAGGAAAGCACACGAACACTACCGTAATGACAAAATGATTATATCAAAGAAGTATATGGCTTAAGCTTAAGAAAATGACCATAATACGGACTTAAAGTTCAGAGAGAGAGAGAGAGAGAGAGAGGAAGAGAGAGAGAGAGAGGAGAGAAAAGAGAGAGGGAGAGAAAAGAGAGAGGGGGAGAGAGAGAGAGAAAGAGAGAAAGGAGAGGGAGAGAGATAGAGAAAGAGAGAGAGAGAGAAAGAGAAAAGAGAGAGAGAAAAAGTAAAATGTGTTAAAACCTACGATTTTCTTTCCCGGGAGAAGAGGTTTTAAGTTGCATTGTGACTCTTATAACAGCTTATTCACAAAATGATAAAAAGATACCTGCTTAGCGAATATTTTCTCATTGTGAATATTTTTGTATAGGAAATATAATAAGAATCCCTCTAAAATAAATTGGTATAAACAGTTTTTTCCCCCTGATACATGTTTAGGGACTGATTTTTAATGCACAGTGGAGTAACTGACAAATTAGTGACATTCTAAACTTTTATTCGCGTTCATATATGAAAGTTGCCTTTTTTTTATTTTTTCAATTTCTTGTAATGCTGGAAAAGTGGCCTCCATATGTAGTCCGAAAGTAACTTGGATACTGTTCTTTTTATTTCCTTAAATTTAAGTATCAGGTTTTCACACAAATTGTTGGATATATAAAAGTAGGTGACCACAAAATGATGAAATTTAATTTGCTATTTCATGAATGCGGAAAAGATTAAGGTGGTTACAAAAATCATTTCGAATCTGCAAATGTCAGTGTCCGTACGACGAACAGGGGGAGGGGGATAACGTATTAAAAAATGGCGAGAGCGGAAACAAACAAAAAAACTTCCAAAAATATATTTTTAAGGGCCTTTCGCCCCAAAAGTTACAAAAAAAATGTAGTTAAATTTTTTTTACCGAAAATTATTTTGTTTTCTAAACTGCTGGGCCCCCTGAAGGCGCGGGGCCCGAGGCGACCGTCCCGGTTGCCCCTATGGTCCAGCCAGCCCTGCAGAGAGAGAGAGAGAGAGAGAGAGAGATAGATAGAGATAACTAAGCGCGTTGAAATATTCCCTTTCTCTGAATTAGCAAGCGGTAACACTACAAAAGTCAATCCCTATACGGATTAGGGATAGGAGAAACAGCCGATGCCGTCCCACTATGTCTCTCCCTCTCGCACACCCCACTGCATACACCTTGCAGTCTCCCACTCCCTACAACACACACACACACACGCATTCGCTCGGGGTCGAATCTTTAACAAGCCCCAAAGTGGTTTTACTATCTTACTACCTACAGATGGTAAAAACACTGGGAGTGCCTCTCCTCACCTGTGTGATTACGTCCTGGGCTATGTCATGGAAGTAAGTAAAGCCAGGAAAACAGTTAAACAGAGAAGAAAATCGGGAAACACTTTCTTTATCATTGCGATAAAAAGAATTTCTTTCTTATCATTGCGATAAAAAGAATAGGTTGACCTGATTCGGCTGTGAGTGTCTGAAAAATAGCCAGGCCCGGCCGTGAGTGTCTGGGAAAAAGCCAGGCCCGACTCGGCCCGTGCAGACCTCTAATACAGAACATGCTTTAGTCATGTCATAAATCATTCCTTCTTGGGAGTTATCATCGGTTACGCAAAAGTCAGTCATAACTGATCGTTCAAACGAATGAGCATTCAATTTCCATGCCATTCAGCAAATCATTCTTTGCAGGGATCCCGTGTTTATGACCAAATCGCTTTCAAGGCCACATCTCATTTTGGTAAACTGCCCAAAATAGTGAGAGCTCTCCCCATTCAGCGTTTACGACGAATGATTTGCCATAAATCATTCGGGCACACCATTTAAACGAATGGCATTCAGGTATCATTCCCATTCTTAAGTTTCACCATATTCCTAGCTGACTGCTGATTGCTTATTCACATAACGGTTTACCAAGAGCCGTAGCTAGGATTTCGGGAACTTATGACCATACGTTGAAAACGCGCTTTAATGCGTAAAAGAACAGTTTAAAATGCAGTTATATAAGAAAAAATCAACTATACAAAACCTATTTAATAAGTTCGACTTCAAAAACTAATACTTATCCAAAAAATTATAATCACACGTTTCTTTTATGAACAGTAGTCTTTTTGATGAAGATATTTCAGTATACATTAAAAAATAATAATAACTATAAATAATATCTACTTTGCTATTTCCAGTATACATTAAAAAAATAATAACTACACCGATGTGCCATTACATTATGACCACCCCGAGCCTAGAGAAATGTGTGCGCCTGGAGACCGAACAGTGGCGCAGGTGAAGTTCACAGAGCAGTATATATACAACCCGAGGACCGGCTTACGGTTAGTAGAGTGTTGGGAGTCAGAATGGGAAAAACTACCGATTGTGCTGGCATGGCGCCTCGAAACGACGATCTCGGAAACGGCGTGGCTTGTGGGTTGTCCACATGCCGCTGTAATGAGTAGTGAGTACGTATCAAAAGTGGTGCACAGATGCCCAAACGACGAACCATTGTCCAGCTATGTGTCGTCCACAGCTCGTTGATGCCAGAGGGGAGCGGAGACTGTCGCGCATCTACGACAGTGGTGATCAGGGCAATGTGCCAAAGCACACAGCTCATTGCAGCCTTCTGCGCATGAGCCTGTGTAGCCGAAAACCCAGCCGGGTCCCCATGCTCACTGCACGTCATCGTCAACAACGTATGAAATGGGCCCAAGATCATCGAGATTGAAACGTGGATGATTGGAAGAAAGTGGCCTGGTCTGACGAATCAAGATTCCTGGTGCATCACGTAGACGGCCTAGCGCGGATACGTCGATTACCAAGGGAGGCTACGGTACCAGGATGCACACTAATTCGGAAATAGCCCGGCAGCGGCGGTGTTATGCTCTGAGCGATGTTTTCTTGGGACACTTTAGGCCCTATTATCCCAATAACACAATCCCTGACCTGCCAGAATCGTAGAGTGGTTAGAGGAACATGCTGATGACTTTCTGTTAATGTCCTGGCCTCCAAGTTTACCTGACATGAACCCAAACAAACGTTTGTGGTTCGACTTGGAAAAGCGGGTTCACGCTAAATCACCCCCACCACCCCGAAATTTACGGGAATTAGAGGACCTGCTGTTGAAATTATCGCCCTATCGCCACCTCATCGAATCGATGCCTCGGCGAGTGGCCGCTGTTTTGCGGGATAAAGTGGGTCCTACAGCTTATTAGGTAGGTGGTCATAATGTAATGGCTAATCAGTGTATCTACAAAATTAATTAACTTTTGAGAATCATGTATAACATCGTCAAAATATGTTTCTGTACACAGATCATTTTGAGGTTCACCCTAAAATCCTCTGTCAGCTGAATAGCCCACGTACTGTCCACCAATCGTTTAGGTTGACCCACTTCTCAGAGCTTGACCTCCTGTAAGACAAGCCCACCTCCGTCTATAGAGGAATGCAAAATACACGCTCGCTCGCTCCGTGGTTTTAACCCGGGGCTACATCAGCTTGGCGACCGTCCTTAATATTTTTTTCTTGGCGTTGTGACCGAAAGACTATGGTCAACTTTTAGAGAGATAATAACAGTTCATGTCGCCGCTGAAATTCAAAATTCAAAATTCAAGCATATATAAAAATAATGAAAATGTTAAAATTCGTTCTCCCACTGAGGTTTTAAACATTACAGTTACCAATTGCTCTCATTTAACTATCCTGTATGGCGTTTTGTTTACACGTACGGCAATTGGTAACTGTAGACGCCATTAAAAAAAGGCCCCGTTCGGCGTCTTTTTTTAATTGGCGCCTATTGCAGGGGTCACACTGGTCATACCTTAGGTAAAGCCCTGCAGTTGACATTTTAATTCTCGACATTCCATTTCTTAAGTGCTCCGTGACTCGCACTGTTTCATAATATTTAGTCTTTTTTTTTTTCATTGTCTTATTCAGGTTGTTTTTGAGCGTATTATATGAAATTAAATTTGCTTTGAATATACTCTCAGAATATACTCAATTCACAAATAGAACAAGCTTTTCGCGGGTAAGCTCTTACCAATACTCAAGTCATTTCTTAAAACCACTTTCTCAGTCGTCTGCGTTATTGTTTTCCAATGGGCGCGGAATTTATAAACACGTATCTTGTTCCCAGGAGCCAGTCAACATGCTACTCTGCTAATAAGAAACACAAGATTGTACTGCAAAAAATGTCGATGCCTTAATTTATTGATTGTGATTTCTCGGATAGTTCAAAACACCCCAGTTCTCATTAGTGTAGAACCAAGGAGGTTAGAATAAGATATCTGGAAATGCCCTCGCAATGGAGCAGAACCAGTTTACGCGAAGCCTAAAACCGCGAGCGGCGGCCGTTAAAGTGTGGAAAAGCTGGTGATTTTCAAGTCGATGGCAATTCATTTTGTGTTGAGATCAAATCAGATGATACACTGACGGAAAAAAATCCCAACAACACGAAAAAATAGTTGTAGAGGAATGAAATGGCGGCAATACATTTGTATAGGTAACATATTTAATCGATTAAGGTTTCAAGATCACAGCTTAATGTAAGCGCGAGAAGAGCCATTATAATTGTGAAATGCTGGTACATTAATAACCGGTGTAACCGCCAGAATGTTGAATGCAAGCACGCAAACGTTCATGCATTGTGTCGTACAGGTGCTGGATGTCAGTTTGTGGGATGGAGTTCCATGCCTATTGCACTTGGTCGGTCAATACAGGGACGGTTAATGCTGGTTGGGGGTGACGCTGGAGTTGTCGTCCAATGATGTCCCATGCGTGCTCGATTGGTGAAACATCTGGTGATCTAGCAGGCCACGGCAACATGTCGACACTCTGTAGAGCATTTTGGGTTACAACAGCGGTATGCAGGCGAGCGTCATCCTGTTGGAAAACACACCCTGGAATGCTGTTCATGAATGGCAGCACAACAGGTTGAATCACCAGACCGATGTACAACTGTGCCGTCAGGGTGCGTGGGATAACCATGAGAGTGCTCCTGCTGTCATAGGAAATTGCTCCCCAGACCATAACTCCAGGTGTAGGTCCAGTGTGTCTCGGCCGCAGACAGGTTGGTTGCAGACGCTCACCTGGCCTCCTTCTAACCAACACACGGCCATCAGTGGCACCCAGGCAGAACCGACTTTCATCAAAAAACACAACAGATCTCCACTCCGTACTACAATGAGCTCTAGCTTGACACCACTGACGTCGCAAACGGCAGTGGTTTGGAGTAAGTGGAATGCACGCTACAGGGCGTCTGGCTCAGAGCTGTCCTTCAAGTAACCGATTTGTAACAGTTCGTTGTGTCACTGTGGTGGCAACTGCAGCTCGAATTGCTGCCGCAGACGCGGTACGATGCGCCAAGGCCATACGCCGTACACGGCGTATGGCCGTGGAGTAGTGCCACGTGGCCGGCCGGAACCCGGTCTTCTTGAGGTAGTACCTTCCCTTGACCACCGCTGCCAACAATCATGCACAGTGGCTACATTCCTGCCAAGTCGTTCTGCAATATTGCGGAAAGAAAATCCACCTTCTCGTAGCCCTATTACACGACCTCGTTCAAACTCTGTGAGCTGTTGATAATGGCTTCTTCGTCTTCTTAAAGGCGTTTTTGACTAACATCAACACACTACGTCGAATCTCAACGATAACTAACGCTCACGAACGTTACAGCGCGTTTTTACAGCAAACCTGCTTTGCATGTTCCGAGGGCGCTACTAGCAACACACACGTATGCGCGGAGCGCGAAATTTGCATAGACGTCATCTTACTGATGTACTCTCACCGCCTACCAACTGTCGTTTATCTAACACAACCCCTTCTTGGTGTTGGGATTTTTTTCCGTCAGTGTATGTAGAGGAATTGAAGAAGGGAGTGTCTGACCCCAGGTCTTAAACAAACATTAGAAATAGGAAGCTAAGAGATTTGGGCTAGAGTGCCCGATAGGAAAGTGACACGGAAGCGAAGTAGAAAGGGGGAGGAAGACGCCCTTATTTATTACCGGGGGCCAGTACCCGGGGACCGACGGCTTAACGTGCGCATCCGACGCACGGCGGTTATTTAGTGATTCGAGCGTTCGCATCTGGCTGGGATCGAACCCGAGGCAAAGAATATCTAACTGAGAAGAAGTTAAGGCTCGGCGAGACGTAACTAGCGCCGTCATATCTTAACAGTTAAAATGTAGTGCACAGAAGCCAACATACAGGCTGATACCGGAGCAGACTGCGCATGCATATTTCTGTTGACTTCAATTCTTTGGGTAAAGACCAGTCTGTCGAGCTACTCACCTCACGTGATTGTTACCTTCTCGGTAGCATAATCACTTCGCATATCGGATATGCTAGTTTTGTTACTCCAATCTGGTTAGTTAAGGCTTTTGTTTGTTCTTCACTTTTTCAGAAACATTATCAGTAATGCCAAATACTAGGGATTGTCTGCATTTTGTACGGATCCTTAGGCCTAACTATAATATTTGCTAAAATCGGATTTAAATAGTAATACTAATGTTATTGCATATTTTTCTCCGCAAAATAAGGGATGGGTGGGATAACAGAAAACAGCAAAAAAAAAAAAAAAAAACTGCTTTAAGCAATAGTCATCAGATTGAAAGAAACCATCGTGGATGAAAGAAAAGCTTTACTGCCGTAGTCCCCCTAACGTGCTTTGCTCCTGAATGTCAACTTTCCCGCAGAGCATATTACTTCTTAAGATGTGGTGGCGCTGTTTTCCGTTATCTGTATGAGAGTTGGCGGTCTTCTCCGTTGCAGGCGCGAACGTTGACCACTAGGCCATCCGCGGCCCTTCTTTTTGAGTTGGCCGAATCGTATTCTTTTGTCGTAAATGTTTCTAATTTTGCAACGTAAATTTTGGCTGATGTATGAGAAAACGCTGGATTTATAAAATTCTTAATTATTTCGAGGCACATTCTGTTTTAAACTGCAATGTATGAAAGGAAACGTTAAAATTGAAAACTTCACTCGTCTGTGAAGTGTAACTCTCTCCAGTTTGATATCAACACTATTTCTGCAACCTAAAACCACAGTTTTACTACTATAAAAATATCACACAGCTAAATTGCATGAAAACTCCGTAGGTGCCATGTAAACAACTTCAACATTCCCACATTATGTGGCTTCACGATTAAGACCTAGGACATCTCCAGAAGTTTTATTCTCCTTGTTTAGGACTGAAAAAATAATAAAATGACAAAGTATGCATTATTCTAGACATTAACAACTAATCAGCGGTAGCGTAATTTTCACATAATTCTCCTACAGTACATATATATTATAATTTCAATTTATTCCGCTCTTACTTTGCTACAGAAACTAACGTCCAAATTAATAACGAGAAGATTGCAGTTTCAGTCTAACATCGTTGGGAAAACCATCTGGTTGATGTGCGAAAGCTTGGAAACGCTTATTTATATATTCCTACGTCAATAAATCTCATTACTGGTATAGTTGTACTATTTTTTAACTAACGTTCATTTTTTGTTTTTACAATAAACTGATCCTAAATGAGTAAAATAGTATAAAATGCATTAAAAAATTTAAAAACATCCTTACCCGCCATACTGCTTTCCACGCGTGCCGTATTTGGATCTACAAATATCTTGCGATTTAAAAATTCGAAGAACTGCCAAAATACCGAATCCAAGTCGTCACAGGTGATTTAATTATTTCAGTGTGAAAGTTAATCACTTTAGTAAAAAAAAAAAGAAATGCCAATAAACACAATATCTGAAGTTTGCTCGCAATCGATGGGAATTACTGGAATTTGCTTTCGTTTTCGAATTATTTCTCATTTTTGAGCAGTTGCTCGTGTTTCCACTTGCTTAACTCGAACGCAAGGAAAACGTCATTGTTTCAAACGCACGCGATGTTGAAATTTTATATTCCCGCATGAACGAATCGCTTGTTAAGGTGGTTCAACCTAAAATCTCTGCCTTATGTTTCCAATGGTTCTTTACATATTTTCTTCGCAATTAATGCATTCCCAAGGATGAAAATTTGCACACCGATAAAACTAATTTTAAGTTATAGCATGGGATACTTAATATTTGTTAAAACGTAACCATAATTAAGCAATCCAACATTTGTTTGTCTACTGACGTCATCAATGAACAGGTCGTGCCATCTATTAACATGTCTGAACATTACTCAAAGAAAAATGATTTATTTTTGATGTAATTAGGGTTGTAGTTTAGCAAGTATTGAGTATCCCATGCTATAACTTAAAGTTAGTTTTATCGATGTGCAAATTTTCATCCTTGAGAATACATCAATTGCGAAGAAAATACATATGTAAAGAAGTTTTACCATTGGACACACGAGGAAGAGATTTTAGGTGGAACCACCTTTTTTGCTGTGGTTCATGACTTTGAAGTAGTTTTTTTTTTTAATAACGCTGAATAAATTCAAATATCAAATGATTTGAATCACAGATAAAGTTGTTTTAAATAGTAATGAAAAACGTATTTTGCAAAGAGACGGAAAAAAATCAAAAAAATCTGTGAAATTAATTCTTTGGAAGATTATTCCACTGCATTTTATAGGTCGTCACGTGAACCGTGAACTTTTTTTGAGTTTTCTTACAGAAAAAGAGGAACAGTATAATGGAATATTGTATTTTAACCCATTTATCCAATGCAGAAATACGGTGAAATATGCAAAAATAAATAAATAAATAAACGTCCGAAATTTGTTCTAGCCCTGTCTATTTGCTAGGTTTGTTGCCAGAAAAGTCATTAGTCGCAAAGAAATTCACATATCGTAAAGAAACATTATTTGTTTATTTAGAAAAAACTTGGTGCAAAGTGCAACGTTTGGCCAAGAGCTCGTACACGTGACAAATAAACCTGCAAAAATCGTTTCGACCCGTAAGGTGGAAGAAGATGAAGGAAATCACTACTTTCAAATGGTGTGAATTGAAATAGAAGTTCGTATATTTCAGTTTATTTTTTCGGCTATTCTTCCGCAGACGGACTCACTGCTCATTTCTCACAGCTAAGACAGCGGAACGCTAGCACAGCTCTGCGAGCATGCACCGGATCCGGAAGCATCAAGCTACTGTTTTCGAAGGGGCAACGGATCTGTTGTTGTTTACATTCGAATGCAAACATGGGAAGCGGAAAAGTGGTTATCTTTGCATTCTGTGCTTAGCTTAGTTTTTTTATTTCATTATAATGACTGACGTTACTTTCATCAAAGAAAATATTTCATGGACTACATGAAAAACAATAACTGAGATACTGAAAAAGAACAAACAACAATGAACTTACCATTATATACTGATAACAAAATATTTTAACTATATTTCGGATACTGATAAAAAAATTTATTTCGTATTTACAAGTAGTGGTTTAATTCGTATTACAAATACATATATAGAAAAGGACAACTTTAAAACAAAAGCATCGACGTTCATTGCCATTCGTGATTTCTTATTATTTGAAGCATTTCTTCACAGACGTCTGTGCTCCTGGCACTACATTCCCTTTTAGAATATGAATTCCATAAATCGATCACCTAGATTATCTTTATGTAGAACTTGTTTCATTATGCTACTTTTTAAAGGTATCCAAAAGCATGCTGTTTGCGTTCGAATGTAAACAACACCAGATCCGTTGCCACATCGAAGACAGCAACTTGTCCCGGTACGTGCTCGCGAAGCTGTGCTAGCTTTCCGCACTAGCGTCTCGCGACAGCGATATCCACATGTATCGAGTTATCTCATTGGCAGCAATAAAACCGGCACCCACCAATTGGCGACCGGCACTGAAACAGCAATTGTAGTTCGTATACGTCGTCGAAGTCGTGACACAGGCTGTTTACATCTTAGTTAACATTAGTTTCTTCATTGGCGGCTGTCGGCACAAATCGAACAATTCAACCTGTTTTCAGTATACATCCAAATTTAAAAATGGCTATTCTTCCACAAACGGGCGCATTCCTCATTTCTCACAGCTAAGACAGCGGAACACTAGAACGGCTCCGCGAGCAATCTACTGTTTTCGATCTGGCAATGCATCTGTTGTTGTTTATATTCGAATGCAAACATTATGGGTGGTTATCTTTGCATTCTGTTCTTATTTTTTTATTCATCATGATGACTAACGTTGGTTTCATCAAAAAAAAAATATTTCGTGTACTAAATAAAAACTATAACTGAGATGTTGAAAAAGAACAAAAAAAAAAAAGAACGATCTTACCGCTATATACGTTGGGAGACTGATAAAAAATTATACTTTCGTATTTACAGTAAGTATTTTAATTCGTACTGTGAATATATAGCAAAAGACAATTAAAGAAGAAAAGCAGCGATATTTATTGCCATTCGTGATTCCTTATTATTTTCAAAGGTGGGTAGCGAACCATATCTTTCACACCATGATATGCATGTTTTTCTATCTTGTACGACATCGTTAACGATACTATACAAATTCCATTGAGGCATTATAAAATACAACAGACCAATTCAACAACTTCATGGAATTTTAATACTATCGAAGGGTAATATGGACGGACGACTTAATATTTACTGAGCGTTGCCAGATCGAAAACAGCAGATTGCTCGCGGAGCTGTTCTAGCGTTCCGCTGTAAACAACAAGTGCCGTTTCAGTGCCGGTCGCCAATTGGTGGGTGCCGGTTTTATTGCTACCAATGAGATAACTCCATACATGTGGATATCGCTGTCGCGAGATGATAGTGCTTTCCGCTGTCTTAGCTGCGAGAAATGAGCCGTGGTCTGCGGAAGAATATTAATATTTTCTTCTATTTTTCATATCTTTGATATATTTGATACTTTTCAAAAGATGTTACCGGAACGTTAAGAATCAGTAAGCTTTATTTAACAGTAGAAAAAAAATATCCTATTATCTATGAATGTGTACAAAGAATTTCAAGGAAATTGATTATCTAACAAATTTTTCTATTTTTGTTTGTTTGTTTTGGTGTTTAACGACCACCATGAGTAATTCCAAGAGCTCTAAGCAGCTTTGGTGTTGAGTTTTCTGGGCTTTTGAAAATTTGTTGATCTTTGGTTCAGAGTTCTGAAAATATTTTCAAAGAAGCAAGATATTTTCAGCAGAAGACTCAGCAAATTATTTTCAGGAAAAGACTTAGCAAACAGTTACAGGTAAGCATAAGACTCAGCAAATATTTCAGCAGGCAGAAATCTCAGAAAAATACTTTCAGCAGAAAACGGAGAATATTTTCAGCAGAAGACTGAAAATATTTTCAAGACTCAGCAAAATATTTTTCAGAGAAGCAGAAGACTCAGCAAAGATTTTCAGAGAAGCAGAAGACTCAGCAAAGATTTTCAGAGAAGCGGAAGACCCGGCAAAGATTTCAGCAGAAGATTCTGTAAAGATTTCAGCATAAGACTCTGCAAAGATTTCAGCAGAAGACCCTGCAAAATATTTTTTACAGAAGACTCAGCAAATATTTTCGGATAAGCAGAAGACTCGGTAAATATTTTCATCAGAAGACTCGGCAAATATTTACCGCAGAAAACTCTGCAAATGTTTTCAGCAAAAGACCCAGCAAATAATTTCAGAGAAACAAAATACTCAGCAAATACTTTTTGCAGAAAACTCAAAGAAAAATTAAACCAGCATCCGTAATTAAGGGTAGCTGGTTTCAGGGAAGGGATAGAGCTGACGTCGTAAGGCAGGCCCGTAGCTAGACAGAGAAGTCGAGAGAGGCGAGTAATGATTGTGTTCGGGCAAAAGGAAACGAAGGACTGGCACCGCCCGGCCTGGCCCTCACCTGCCATAAGTCGAACATAACACCCATGCCTCATCCGGAACTCAAACCCAACTCGGAAGACTAGTCAGAAACGAGAGCTCTGACCACACGCAACCAGCGTCACATAATTACACTTCCAACTTTTACGATGTGTTTTCCGATAACGTGGAGGGAAAATTCAAAACCCGAAATGGCGGCCAGGTGGCGCAGTGGTCTAAGCGATGGCCATTCGTACGAGATGGGTCCGGGTTCGAATCCCGGTGAGGCATGGGTATTGTGTTTGTCTTGCAGCCTTAGCCTCCTCCCTCCCCTGGAACCAGTGACCCTAAATTAGGGACGGGCGAAGGCATATAGCCCATTGACTTCCTCACAAAGGTCGTTAAACCTCCAATTAAAAAAAAAAAAAAAAAAAAGACCAGAAAGGATGTGGAAAGAAATTGTCAACTGAGGGACGCAATGACGTCCTCAGTTGCACATCATCGTGACACTTGCACATCATTGCGTGATGTGCAAGCGTTGCTTCGATCTCCGCTTACTCCACGGCGAGGGATCGATTACAAACGAAACATGACAGTTCTGTTTGTCCTCGTGGTGGAAACTGCAGTTCTGAATGAAAGGCTGCAGATTCCTGTTTGCTGCTCCTGCAGCCTAATGGTGAGGGCTGGTCGCAACTGACTGGCCGTCTGATCAGCGTTCGAATCCTCGATGGGTGCTGTGTCTCTCCCACCTACGACACTGGCTCTGCACCTTTCCTGGGAATAAGTGGGCCCAAACTAAGGACGGGGACTGTATACACTGACGGAAAAAAATCCCAACACCAAGAAGGGGTTGTGTTAGATAAACGACAGTTGGTAGGCGGTGAGAGTACATCTGTAAGATAACGTCTGTGCAAATTTCGCGCTCGGCGCATACGTGTGGCGCTAGTAGCGCCCCTCGGAACATGCAAAGCAGGTTTGCTGTAAATACGCGCTGTAACGTTCGTGAGCGTTAGTTGTTGAGATTCGACGTAGTGTGTTGATGTTAGTCAAGAATGCCTTTAAGAAGACGAAGAAGCCATTATCAACAGCTCACGGAGTTTGAACGAGGTCGTGTAATAGGGCTACGAGAAGGTAGATTTTCTTTCCGCAATATTGCAGAACGACTTGGCAGGAATGTAGCCACCGTGCATGATTTTTGGTGGCGGTGGTCAAGGGAAGGTACTACCTCAATAAGACAGGGCTACGGCCGGCCACGTGGCAATACTGAGAGGGAAGACCGCCATGTACGGCGCATGGCCGTGGCGCATCGTACTGCGTCTACGGCAGCGATTCGAACTGCAGTTGCCACCACAGTGACACAACGAACTGTTACAAATCGGTTACTTGAAGAACAGATCCGAGCCAGACGCCCTGTAGCGTGCATTCCACTTACTCCAAACCACTGCGGTTCGCGACGTCAGTGGTGTCAAGCTAGAGCTCATTGGAGGACGGAGTGGAGATCTGTTGTGTTTTCTGATGAAAGCCGGTTCTGCTTGGGTGCCAGTGATGGCCGTGTGTTGGTTAGAAGGAGGCCAGGTGAGCGCCTGCAACCAACCTGTCTGCGGCCGAGACACACTGGACCTACACCTGGAGTTATGGTCTGGGGAGCAATTTCCTATGACAGCAGGAGCACTCTCGTGGTTATCCCACGCACCCTGACGGCACAGTTGTACGTCGGTCTGGTGATTCAACCTGTTGTGCTGCCATTCATGAACAGCATTCCAGGGGGTGTTTTCCAACGGGATAACGCTCGCCTGCATACCGCTGTTGTAACCCAACTTGCTCTACAGAGTGTCGACATGTTGCCGTGGCCTGCTAGATCACCAGATCTTTCACCAATCGAGCACGTATGGAACATCATTGGACGACAACTCCAGCGTCACCCCCAACCAGCATTAACCGTCCCTGTATTGACCGACCAAGTGCAACAGGCATGGAACTCCATCCCACAAACTGACATCCAGCACCTGTACGACACAATGCATGAACGTTTGCGTGCTTGCATTCAACATTCTGGCGGTTACACCGATTATTAATGTACCAGCATTTCACATTTAAAATGGCTCTTCTCGCGCTTACATTAAGCTGTGATCTTGAAACCTTAATCGATTAAATATGTTACCTATACAAATGTATTGCCGTCATTTCATTCCTCTACAACTATTTTTTCGTGGTGTTGGGATTTTTTTTTCCGTCAGTGTATAACCGTTAGAGTTGAACTTGACGGTCGCTAAACCCCAAATAAAAAAAAATAATAATATCTTATTCAAAGCAAACACTGTGTTTGGATTCTTCCACATGTTAATTATGTGCCCATCTCAGCTGCCTACTGATTTGCATGCATGCGCTTCCGATCATTCCTTCATGATGTTGCAATTTGTTTCTTTGTTTGGGGGTTTAAACGTTGAACCGGCTGGAATGAATTTACTTGGTGTTAGCTAAATGGGCAGAAATCAGCTCAAACGAATATACAGCGTGATTCATAATTATCGTCGGGGTTTCCATGGTCCGGCATGGTCAAACCGTAACTGACCAAATAAAACTGCCTACAGCATAAACAAGTTCACCATGAAAAGTTTTATGCGGCAATAATGTACCCGCTGAATTGATGTCATTCTTCAAAATGGCGACTGTTAAAGAAAAAGCAATGTGGTACTCTGGTTCTTAGAAACAAAGTCAATTGCCACAACGCAACGTTGTTACAGAACGCAGTATGGCGCAGAGCTCCACCTTGCGATAATGCTATCCGTCGTTGGTAAAAGTAGTTTTAAAAGACTGCTAGTGTGCAACATAAAAAAGGAGCAGGAAGACCGAGCACTTAACAGGACGATGTTGATCGCGTCCAGGAAGACTTTTCTCGAAGCCCTCGGAAGTCAAGGAGACCAGCTGCATCGCAGTTAGATATGCCACAAACGATTGTTTGGAGGGTTCCGCATAACCGCCTACAAATACGTGCGTACAAACTGCAGATTGTACACGCTTTGCAGCGCGACGATAAACCCCACCGTTTCCAATTTGCCCAAGATATTTTGTCGAAAATCGAAGCTCATGAACACTACCTGCGGACATGGATATTTAGTGACGAAGCAACGTTTTTCGTCTCAGTGCATAACTGTAGAATATGGGGCTGCGAAAACTCTCACGCCATTCGGGAAGTCAAACGAGATAGTCAAAAGGTGAAAATCTGGTGCGGTTTGTCTTGTTCGGAACTGTTTGGTCCTTTTTTCTTTGTGGAGAAAGCAGTGACAGCGGTGACCTATCTGGACATGCTACAACTGCATCTGTTGCCTCAGTTGAAAGATCGGCAGCCCTATGTGGTGTTCCAGCACGATGGCGCACCGCCGCATTGGGCTGTTATTGTCCGAGAATTTCTTGACCTGCATTTTTCTGGGGGCTGGGTTGGGCGTGGTGGACACATTCCATAGCCTCCGCGCTCACCCGATATTACGCCACTGGATTTCTTTCTGTGGAAATACGTGAAAAACATATTTCACCAAACCCCTGTGACCTCCCTCGATGACCTGAAGACCAGAATTGGTGCTGCGATAGCAACAGTGACGCAGCAAATGCTGGCGAACATTTGGCGGGAAATTGATGATCGCTTTGATATCCTATGTGCCACGAATGGCGCGTATGTCGAAGTGGTTTAGCAATCTGAGCATCAATTCTACAGGTAATAAAACTTTCAGTTGTCGTCTGTCATATTCTGCGTGCGGTTTTAGTTTGTTATTTCCCGTTTTCCGATTATATGCCACTGAAATTCCAACAATAATTATGAATCACCCTGTGTATTCGATGCCTGAGAAGTAGGGGGAACGTGGCTAGACGAGTGAACTGCTCACCAGAAAGCGTTGCTTTCTCCTTAACTTTGTTAAACAAGTGGTTATTTAGGCCAATGATTGACACTGATTCTTTCGGACTGATAACCGACAGAAAGGACTTTAACAACGGCATTGAACCTGAGAAAGGACAAGGATGTTTGAGTCACTTTTTTCCACCAGGATGTCTGGGTCAGCGGGACTAGCCCTTCCGCATTATGTTTCGAGTCATGGAGCAGAGAATGAGACTAGAAACGTGCGCTTATCACCAGTTGCAATTTTAGTGCCAGTTCTGCTGAATTGAGAGGGGCAAAGGAATCGTTTCTTTCTCTCATCTCAGCAGTATCGACCATAACTTTCGTAAAACCCGGCCGCTGCGTAAACGTTTCTTTTCTTTTTTTTTTTTTTTTTTTTTTGGTTTTGAAGGTTTAACGACCGCCGTGAGCAACTCAATGGGCTATAAGCAGTCGCCCGTCCCTAATTTAGGGTCGCTGGTTCCAGGGAAGGGAGAGAGCCAGTGCCGTAAGACAAACACAACAACCATGCCTCACCGGGATTCGAACCCGGACCCCGTTCGGACGAATGATCAGAGGCCATCGCTTAGACCATTGCGCCACCGGGGCGGCGTAAACGTTTCTGTTTGAGGGGCGCAGAAAAGTTTGAGCACGAAATACATAGGCCGCTAAGAGGGTAAACCACCATGGTGAGTAACTAGGCTATAAGCATTCGTCCGTCACCAATTTGGGACCACTGGTTCCAGGGAAGGGAGAGAGCCATGGCCGCAAGGCAAATAAACATCCATGCTTCACCGGGATTCGAACTCGGACCCATTTTGAACAAATGGTCAGAAGTCAGCATTTAGACCACTACGCCTGTTACAATGTCAATTTCAGCGTTACAGAGTATATTTTTGGAGACTATATTTGATACTTTTCAAAAGATGTAATCACCATAGGGGGATTTTAGCCGGGGCTTTCGGAACCTAAATCCTCCAAAATTTTCAGAAATAACTTTTGAGTTTAAGTCACTGGATTTTGGCTTTCAGATGAATAAAAAGAATATAACCTCATCAGAAGTTAAAGGGGAGTTAGGCAGGTAGCGTATTTGTCTAAGCCAGTGGTTCTCAAACTTTTGTTTTTCAAGTACCCCTTGGGAATATTTAGCTAAACTGCGTACCTCTTTTATATCAGATATCAGGGATACATGGTACTACTTTATCGCAGTACGTTTATGTTTATGTGTGCATAAATGTGGGTATAAGGTGAAAAAATACATATGCATATAAATACAGACGTATATATTTATATACGTCTGTATGGTCAGGTGATGCGTAACATCACAGCCTCTCCTTGACAAATGTCAACCCCGCCTTCTCGTGGTGCATCCTGTTCCCACTAAAGGGGCTCTGACGACCGCAAATAGCGGTATAACTATACCATCGGGATCAGAGGAAATGCTATCCCACACTCACCAACCGGCTTGGCCAGCGTGGTGAGTTATGGCCAAACACCTCCAAAATGACTATACAACTTAAATCTTGGCCCTCAGTCTCCGGCAGCTGGAATGTACCTGGCCAAGGCAGCGGCCAGTGCGAAATGAAGGCAGAGGGTGCTAAGAATCCCCGGAGGACCGGACTAGGCTGCCATTTGATGCTGACCTTGGCTACCTACAACGGACGCTCCCTATCTTCTGATTCAAGGCTTCTTGAATTGGAAGAGGAACTACAAAGGATCAAGTGGGACATCGTGGGGCTAAGTGAGGTAAGGAGAAAAGGAGAAGATCTCATTGAACTGAAAAGTGGACATCTCTTCTATTATCGTGGGACAGATACTGGCAGAACTAGTGGTGTTGGATTTATAATAAACAAGAAACTGAAGGATAAAGTGGTAGAAGTTGAAAGTTCCTCTGACAGAGCTGCACGACTCGTTATCCAACTATCGAGAAGATACCAGGCTCAGATTATTCAAACTTATGCACCCACTACAAGTCATCCTGAAGAAGAAATTGAAGAATTTTATGAGGAAATTCGTCATCTAAATAATAAAGGTAAGCAGCACTTGAAGATAATTATGGGAGATTTCAATGCAAAAATAGGGCACCAGCAACAGAATGAAACTTCAGTAGGTAAATTCGGTCACGGCAACAGAAACCAGCGTGGAAATACTCTCGTTGAGTTTGCAGAGGCAGAAGGATTTTTCATCTTGAATTCCTTTTTCAAGAAAAAGCCACACAGGAAATGGACATGGAGACATCTAATTGGGACGACAAGTGAAATTGATTTTATTATGTGTAACAAAAAATTCGTCATCGAAGACAGCAGTGTGCTGAACAAGTTCAACACAGGTAGTGACCATAGATTGGTGAGATGTAAGATGCACCTCAACACTAAACTGGAACGTGGCAAGCTCATAAGACAAACAAAATGTATTGACATAACCAACCTTAAAAAACACCATAATACTTTCAAGTTGGAACTGAAGAACAGATTCTCTGCTTTAGAAGGCCTAACATCGGAAGAAGTGGATATTTCGGAAGTTAACAGAAAAGTAACCAAAGCTCTTATGGAAACAGCAACAAAATTAGCTGGGTCTAAGAACAAGTTGCATGTAAACAAATTATCAGGAAAAACCAAAATGTTGATGCAAAAAAAGAAGAGAGATGAGGACAACTAAAGAATATGTGACTTCCAAAGTGGAATATATAGAGCTATGCAAGACAGCACGAAAAAGTATCACTGAAGACGTAAGGAAATTCAACTGTGAGCTAGTGAGGAAAGCAATTGGAAACAACCAAAGCCTAAAGATAGCAAAGGGACATCTCAGTAAGGGAAGAAAACAGATTATGGCTCTGAGAAAAGAAGATGGTTCTATAACAAGAAATAGAGGCGAAATTTTGACAAGAGTGAAAGATTTCTACTCCAAATTATATGAAAGGGATGATACATGTACTCCAGACATCATGAAAGATACCAGAGTTCTTCCAGTCCTCCCAGCAGAAGTTGCTCATGCAATCAAGAACATGAAGCGGGGGAAAGCTCCAGGAGAAGATGGAATTACTATAGACATCATACAAGAAGCAAGTGGAGAAATTGAAACAATACTCGCCCAAATTTTCACTCGATGCCTTAATGAAGGGAAGATTCCTGAGGATTGGAACAATGCTACAATGATCCTGCTACATAAAAAAGGTGACATTGAGGATCTCAGGAACTACAGACCTATCAGCCTCCTATCAGTGGTTTATAAAATCTTCACTAAAGTTCTTTCACACCGCTTGAAGGTAACACTGCACATGGCTCAACCGAGAGAACAAGCTGGATTCAGGAGTGGCTACAGCACAATAGATCATATCCACGTACTGAGAGAACTAATTGAAAGAGCGAGGGAATATGAACTTCCATTGTGCATGGCTTTTATCGATTATGAAAAAGCCTTTGATTCGGTGAAATCATCAGCAGTTACCACGGCTCTGAAATCCTGCGGTATTGAAGATGCATACATTAATATTATTAATAACATCTATGAAAATGCAAGTGCAAAGATTCGGCTGTTTGAAAATACAACACACATAAAAATTGGAAAGGGAGTGAGACAAGGTGACACCATATCTCCGAAGCTCTTTAATGCCACATTGGAAAATGTCTTTCAATCACTGAACTGGGAAAACAAAGGGATAAAGATTAATGGAGATTATCTAACCCACCTTCGTTTTGCTGATGACGTAGTCATTTTAGCAACTACCCCATCAGAGCTGCAGAGTATGATCCAGGAACTTGCTGACAAGAGTAAAGAAGTGGGATTAAAAATGAACTTTCAGAAGACAAAAGTGATGTTCAATGCTTTTACAAGAAATGAAGATTTATCGATTGATGGAGAAAAACTGGAGATAACAGATACGTATGTTTATCTTGGACAGCAGATATCAAGTGAGGGTCACATTGATGAAGAAATTAATCGGCGTACAAAACTTGCCTGGAGAGCTTTTGGAAGAAACAGCATAATTTTCAAGAGCAATATGCCATTATGTCTTAAAAGAAAAGTGTTTGATCAATGCATCCTTCCAGTGCTTACGTATGGTGCAGAGACGTGGACCTTAACTAAAAGAGACATACAAAGGCTGCAGACAACTCAAAGGATCATGGAGAGGTGCATGCTTGGTATAACCAGGAGAGATAAGAAGAGGAACTCGTGGATCCGAAAAATGACAAGAGTGGAAGACATCATGATCAGAGTTAAATCCCTGAAATGGCAATGGGCTGGACATACTGCCAGAAGAACAGACCATCGATGGACAGCCGAAATTTTAGATTGGATTCCAAGGGACAGGAAAAGACCCAGAAGAAGACCACATGGAAGATGGGTGGATGAAATTCGAAAGTATGCGGGAGTGACATGGAGGAGACTGGCACAAGACAGACCGTTGTGGAGGAAACTTGGGGAGACCTTCGTCCAGCAGTGGATTGATAATGGTTGACAATGATGATATTTATTTAAAAAGACTATGTATATTGGCACAGAATTGCATGAATAGTTAGAAAAATCTAATAAAACTGGTAAAGTAATATTCGCTTAGTAATCAATGAGATGTATCAGCTTGTTCACTCTTATAAAGTTCATCAATATTTGGAGTTATCTTGCTTAGGTGCAAACGTAAGTTGTCTTCAACATCCAGCTTGTTTTGATATTTTATTTTGATGGTGGTTAAGTTAATTTTGTTGACATGAAAATCGGTTCACTATACGACTCATGCACGGTTGCTTACTAATCACGCCCCTGATATTAGTTTCGCGTACCCCACTTTGAGAAACACTGGTCTAAGCGGTGGATTCTGACTGTTAGTCCGAATGGGCATAAGTCCCGGATGAAGCTTGGACGGCCGCCCCGGTGGCGCAGTGGTCTAAAGCGCTGGCCTCTGATCATTCGTCCGAAAGGTGTCCGGGTTCGAATCCCGGTGAGGCATGGATGCTGTGTTTGTCTTACGGCACTGGCTCTCTCCCTTCCCTGGAACCAGTGGCCCTAAATTAGGGACGGGCGACTGCCTATAGCCCATTGGGTTGCTCACGGTGGTCGTTAAACCTCCAATAAAAAAAAAAAAAAAAAGCTTGGACAGTGTATTTATTTCACGACACTGGCCATCTCCCTTCCCTTAAATTAGTAGCCCTAAATTAGGGACGGGGAAATGTTTACAGCCATTAGAGATGGTCACGATGGTCGTTAAACTCCGAAATAAATAATAATCACAAACAATTTTATTTCCTTTGTCTGAACGTTTGTCCCACTTTTGGGGCGCATTGGAAAAGCTCTGCTTTCCTGTTTCATTCTTACCGTGTTTACAGAGCTTCCGGCTGCGAGGAATGCTGGGACACACCTGGACGTCTGACGTCATCAGATATCTGATATAAAATAACGTAATTTCCTTTGTTGGAACGTTTGTCCCACTTTGGTGGCGCAGTGGAAAGAGCGCTTGCCTGTTTTAATTGTCCTATCCCTACCTTAACTGATATACTTTTTTTAGGCCGCCCCGGTGGCGCAGTGGTAAAGGCGATGGCCTCTGAATTTTTGTCCGAACGGGGTTCGGGTTCGAATCCCGGTGAGGCATGGATGTTGTGTTTGTCTTACGGCACTGGCTCTTTCCCTTCCCTGGAACCAGTGACCCTAAATTAGGGACGGGCGACTGCTTATAGCCCATTGAGTTGCTCACGGTGGTCGTTAAAGCTCCAATCAAAAAAAAAAAAAAAAAAAAAAATACTTTTTTAGTTATTGTTGTAATATTCATGAAACATACTGTCACATTTGTACACCACAAAAATAATACCTGGTTATTAAAAAATTACTCTACATATTTTATTTCCCCCGTCATTACTGACAGGCTTTCGCCTAGTGATTATTATAAAAACGCAAGTTAAAAAAATATCGACTTGGATATTAAGTATAATATATACACGGTCGAGTTACATTATTGTACCACCAGCTGATATCCAGAGTAACCGCCGTGTGCAGCGCGGACAGCAGCTAGACGGGCTGGGAGTGACTCAATAAGGTGCTGAATGGTGTTCAAAGGTATATGGAGCCATGCTGACTGCAGTGCATCTGACAGCTGCTGGAGGGTGCGTGATGGAGGATCCAAAAGCGAACGACAAGATTGAGGTGGTTCCACAGATGCTCAATTAGGTTTAAGTCTGGGGAATTAGGGGGCGAGGGAAGTACTTTGAATTCTTCATCGTGCTCTTCCAACCACTCTTGGACATTTCTACCTGTGTGACACGTCGCATTTCTAACGTACCAGGAGATGTGACGTACCTGCCAGAAGGACGCACACGACATAAAGGCAGATAAGAATCAGAATAAAACGTCCGCGTAGCTCAATTGGTAGAGTGACTTATTCCGGAATGAGGGGACCCGGGTTCGAATCCTAGCGCGGATAAAAATGACGGAGAAATTTACTTCGTTATAATGGCGCCTGAACTATCCGGATGACCCGACCGTTCACAATCTCGCAATGGTGTGATGTTATTTCCACACCGCGAGATAGGAAAAATCAGAGAATCCCTTCTCTAGCACTTCGAAAAAAATAAAATAAGGGGGAGATGATGTAACGTACCAGGAGATGTGACGTACCTGCCAGAAGGACGCACACGACATAAAGGCAGATAGGAATCAGAATAAAACGTCCGCGTAGCTCAATCGGTAGAGCAACTTATTCCGGAATGAGGGGACCCGGGTTCGAATCCCGGCGTAGACCAAAAATGACGGAGAAATTTACTTTGTTATACATTGTCGTTCTGAAAGATCCCATCCGCCTCAGGAAAGACAATCAGCATGTATGGATGTAAGTGGTTTGCAAGGATGGATTCATAACAAATTCGGTCCATAGTGCCTTCCACAGGTATGAGTGGACCCAGAGAATGCCACGAAAACATTTCCTAGACCATAACGCTGCCCCCATCAGCTTGTGTTCTGCTAGCAATGGTTGAAGAGTGTTTGTTCTCCGATGTTTCTCGCCTTATATACTCCAACGCCCATCCGTTCGATGAAGCAGAAAACGTGACTTATCAAAGAAGGCATTTTTTTGCCCATCAGCGGAGGTCCAATTCCAATACTGCCGTGCAAATATAAGCCTTTACTGCCGATACACCTTCGTTAACATACGTGCAGTGATCATTCGTCTGCATCGGATTCGCTGAACTTCGCGGATGGTTCGCTGAACTGTCGTTTAGACACACATCCGGTAGCCTCCTGGTTCATTCAGCCAGTGAGTTGCTCCACTGTAACGTGTCGATCGGCCCTCACACATTTTCGAAGCCGACGTTCACCTCTCACATCAATGGCACTTGGTGTTCCACAGTTTCCACGTTTTTTTCAGTTTCCACGCTTATTCGCAGTGGTGCCGTTTCTCCAACCACGATACACTTTAACCACAGCAGCTCGCGAACAGTGCACAAACTGCGCTGTTTAGAAATACTGCCACCTCTGGCCCGAAAGCCGATAATCATCCTTTTTTGCAAATCTGACAAATCGCTCCTTTTATCCATGACAGTACCGAGCGATATGTTTTCAGATCATATGTAGAGAATTTTAGGAAGGGAGTGTCTGACCCCAGGTCTTAAACAACCCTTAGAAATAGGAAGCTAGGAGATTTCGGCTAGAGTGCCCGATAGGAAAGCGACACGGAAGCGAGGCAGAGACGGGGAGGAAGACGCCCTTATTTATTACCGGGGGCCAGTACCCGGGGTCCGACGGCTTAACGTGCCCACCCGACACACGGCGGATATTTAGTGGATCGAGCGTTCGTACCTGCCTGGGATCGAACCTGAGGTCCTTTCCGTGGCAGTCACGAAAGCTGCCCACTAGGCCAGCCGCGGCCCAATGTTTTCAGATCATCATCATCATCATCATCATCATATGTAGAGGATTTTAGGAAGGGAGTGTCTGACCCCAGGTCTTAAACAACCCTTAGAAATAGGAAGCTAGGAGATTTGGGCTAGAGCGTTCGATAGGAAAGTGACACGGAAGCGAAGTAGAAAGGGGGAGGAAAACGCCTTTATTTATTTATTACCGGGGGCCAGTACCCGGGGTCCGACGGCTTAACGTACCCATCCGACGCACGGCGGATATTTAGTGGATCGAGCGTTCGTACCTGCCTGGGATCGAACCTGAGGCCCCTTCCGTGGCAGTCACGAACGTTGCCCACTAGGCCAGCCGCGGCCCAATGTTTTCAGATCATCATCATCATCATCATCATATGTAGAGGATTTTAGGAAGGGAGTGTCTGACCCCAGGTCTTAAACAACCCTTAGAAATAGGAAGCTAGGAGATTTGGGCTAGAGCGTTCGATAGGAAAGTGACACGGAAGCGAAGTAGAAAGGGGGAGGAAAACGCCTTTATTTATTTATTACCGGGGGCCAGTACCCGGGGTCCGACGGCTTAACGTACCCATCCGACGCACGGCGGATATTTAGTGGATCGAGCGTTCGTACCTGCCTGGGATCGAACCTGAGGCCCTTTCCGTGGCAGTCACGAACGTTGCCCACTAAGCCACCCGCGGCCCCCAATGTTTTCAGATTGCCTACAGCACACCTTATATACCCTCCAAGTCAGCTCACGACACGTGCCTTCTATCATTGGCTGCGAGCTGTTGACGGCAAAAGTAGGAGGTGGTCACAATAACGTGACTCGACCGTGTATATTCCTAATTCTCCTGGTGTATTTAAGCTACTATTTTTCAGGATTATATATTGTTTGTTTTAGGGTGGGTACAACGAGCGGCTCTGGGTAATCGCCCGTCCCTGATTGACTCTGGGTAATCGCTCGTCCCTGATTGGCTCTGGGTAATCGCCCGTCCCTGATTGCCTATGGGTAACCGCTTGTCCCGCTGGCTCCTGGGGGGGGGGGAGGGGGTCTTCTGTCGTCCATATCTCGTCCGGTACTTGGTCCCAGGTCCATCTCGGGGTCGTCTTGTACCACTCTCCTCAGCGCTCCCCACCCTTTTTTTGGGTTTGTGATGAACTTACGCCTACGTTACATAATGTGTTCATCCCACAAATCTAGAAATGGGATCATGACATTACACCAGACAAACAAGGCCGTAGCTAGCAGGGAGCTAGAAGGGGAGGGGGTCAGCCCGCACCCATACAGGGCAAGTGAGCCCCCTGGGAAATACACATTGATGTAAATTCTTTGAACTTTTATTTTCATTGGTTTATAAAAATGACTTTTGTATTTCATTATAAGCATAAATGCTTTTCCTTATTTTGTCGTGCATTACATTTTTGAAAAACAAAAAAAAATTGATGTGACACAACACAAAAGATGAATAAATACAGAGAAATTACTTTTAAAGATGAATCAGTAGGAGCAGCTGTGTCAGTGACTCTCTGTCATATGTGACAGGGCATGTTGGTGCTTGGGGCCAGGTTAGCGAGCAATGCTGTTTCTCCTTTTTTTTTTTTTTTTTCCTGTTTCGGAGAAAAGTAAAATTTTAAGCACATTACCGAAATAAAAAAAAAATAGAAAAATGGAGTGACGGAGGTGGAGGCGTAGTTGATCTGAAGACTAAACCCCTGTTCGTTATTTTGTAAACGACTATGAAATGCTAAGCTGCTATTTAAGAGCTTCTAGGTAGTTCACTGCCTAAAAAGTAGTGCTGTCCAGGATATATTTTGACTAAATGTATCCCCTCTACAGTTTCAAAAATAGTGCTAAAGGGAAATCTTTGCGCGCGTGCTAGAAAGAGAGAGAGAGAGAGAGAGAGAGAGAGAGAAAGAGCTTTCAATATCCTCTCGTTCATTGTTTTTCGTCCAATAGGTGTAGTTTTACGATTCTTGTGATGGAGAAAAGAGTTGGGGGATTTTATTCGATTGTATGAAAGAATGACCACGGGAAAAACGCCCACGGAAAAATTGCCCACGGAAAAAATGCCCACTTTTCGAAAATAGGAAAAAATGCCCACGGAAAATATGGCCACAGAAAAAATGCTCACGGGAAAAATATGTGGTTGACTGATAAGTTTTTATGTCTGTTATAAACGGTGTTCGGACAACTGGTCACAGACTGCTGGCCAAAAAAGCGTTAGGGGTCATATAAAAATTGCGGCTTATTGGCCACCTCACCTACATAACGCGAATATGGGAATGACGGAAGGAAAACTTTTAGAAGGGCCTAAACGTTAGTCCTAATATTATTTTCTGCCTGAGTAATACCGCAATATTAATAATTTGATGTGTTAAAATATTTTCTGCAAACCTTACAAATACGAGAGGAAAGTTCGGATTGCACTGATGGACTGTAGAGGTTGTATGGTGTTGGCCTGAAAGCCGGGGTAGTCTTATGCAACATTTATTTAAAAACATACTAATGATTCACCGTTGTCTTCAAGCCAACTGCTATACATCAATATCTCTGTAGTTCTGACATCTGTTTGTTATATTTGCGAACAACATGCACTTTGGATCAACAACTCCTTACGATTTAAACACCCAAACTGAACTGCGATTCTCACAGCAGAAGTTGTGTATTTTGTAGGGACCAAAAAATTAAAAATGTGGTGCCATTTTGTGTTGTCATGTAGCGGGCACGGAGAACTGGCCGCCGGAGAACTGGTCACATTGCAATTTCAGTGCAATAAAATTGTTCTGCATAAACAAATTTCATGTGGTTATATTCCCCACTTCAGCAACTATTGTTCATAAGTTTTTTTTTAATATTTCGTTTTCAGTAAGAAATTTAGACATTTCCATAATTTTCGGAACTAAGACTAAGCGGAGAACTGGCCACAAAAATTTTAAGGGACCGTATAAAAATTTCGTTCTGGGCTGCTCCGTGGCTACGTCTCCCCGAGATTGGTTATCTGACACACATAAAATGTCCGTAATTTCGTATTTTCTTATTTACGATATTTTTCTAGAAACTACATTTCGTATTTTCTTATTTACGATATTTTTCTAGAAACTACAACTAAACAAATTCTCTGCGATTATGAGCAAACCCAGAAACTTGTCGGGGGAGGGTGTGTGTGTGTGTGTGTGTGTGTGTGTGTGTGTGTGTGTGTGTGTGCGTGCTTAAAACCTAAAATATGAAATATAAAGAATTTCTGGTCCTATCGGGAGATTTTCAGCGTTTACAAGCTACAACTCGTCGAATTATCTGAGTGTATCTGCTGCCTCAGGAAACTAGTCGGGGGGGGGGGGGTACCAAAATCGTAAAATATCAAGAATTTCTCTTCCGATCGGGAGATCTTCAGCATTTACACATTGCACTCGACAAATTTTCTCAGCGCATGTCCATCCTCTGGAAACCTATCGGCGAGGGGTGGGGAAATTTCAAAGGTGTAACATATTAACAATTTCGTCCGATCGGGAGATTCTCAGCAATTAGCAGTTACAACTCGACACATTATCAGAAGGCATGTGAATGATGAAAATCTCCGGGTCGGAAGAGAAATGCTTCATATTTTACACTTTTGGTATTAACCCCCTTCTCCCCGACAGGTTTGCTCAGTAGGTTCATGCCCTGAGATAATGTCTCCAGTTGTAATTTGTAAATGCTGAAAATCTCCCGATCGGACAAGAAATTCTATATATTTCACAATTATCATATACCCCCTCCCCCTTCACCACCACCACACACACACACACACAGGTTTGCTGAGTAGGCACACGCGCTCAGATAATGTGTCGAGTTTTAGCTTGTAAATGCTGAAAACCTCCCGATCGTACCAGAAATGCTTTATATTTTACACTTTTGGTATCCCCCCCCCCCGAACAGGTTTCCTGAGTCAGCACATGCGCTCATATAATTTGCAGACTTGTAGTTTGAAAACCCTTAAATCTTTTGCTGAGATGTAGATCATAAACATTTCTTATAAAGAATTACATTAATTATCGCAATTAAGAAAAGACGAAATTACGGAAACTTTATATGACTCAGATTACCAACCTCTGGGGGTCGTGGGCACGAAGCGGTCAAAAACGTTATTTTTATTAAAGAAAAGTGCATAAAGTAGAAAAAAATCGGAATACAGCAGCTGGTGAACAAGCAGAGAAGCTAATACCCTCCTCTGCAGTGAGGGAAATGTATATTATACCAGTGAGATTGTGTGTTAGTGCGTATTTTTTCTTTAAATTCTCAGCACAAGAAGTGAGCCCGTAACTTGATACTTGTTTCGAAGAAGTTCTCGTCACGGGGAGGAGTTCTTTATAGGACCCACACTGACCGCTGGCCAACCGACAAATTTCGATGAAATATATGGCTTGTTACTTGGGGTGAGGTCGCTCGCAGGCGTTCCCTTAGGATTATCTCCCAGCTGCAAAGCACCACTTTGACGAAAGGCAGATGTCTCCCGCCCCGCTCCCGCTGTAGAAAAGAGACAGAGGGGAAAGGAAGCAGAGAAATTCATCATCATCATCATCATTGTCAACCATTATCAATCCACTGCTGGACGAAGGTCTCCCCAAGTTTCCTCCACAACGGTTTGTCTTGTGCCAGTCTCCTCCATGTCACTCCCGCATATTTACGAATTTCATCCACCCATCTCCCATGTGGTCTTTTTCTGGGTCTTTTCCTGTCCCTTGGAATCCAATCTAAAATTTCGGCTGTCCATCTATGGATTACACAAAGTTATATCTGTACATTGCTGCTTTTACGAAAATCGCTTTTACAATTAAATGCGTTATACTTTACAAGTATTTATAAATAAAATAATCTGCCTTTTAATGATTTTCCTTTTAATTGATATAGTTAAATAATAAACATGCATAGTTTTATAAAAAATTAAGACCTTACTGCCTTACTTTAAAAAATAAGAATAGTCACAAATGTATAACAGTAAAGCCGAACTGGAATTTTAGGAAAGTAGCTACTTTACAGTAGGAAGTTGAAAGTTAACAATCTTATTTGGCTATATATATATATATCAATTGGGATGTAAGGTCAGGCGATGCGTAACATCACAGCCTCTCCTTGACAAATGTCAACCCCGCCTTCTCGTGGTGCATCCTGTTCCCACTAAAGGGGCTCTGACGACCGCCAATAGCGGTATAACTATACCATCGGGATTAGAGGAAATGCTATCCCACACTCACCAACCCGATTGGCCAGCGTGGTGAGTTATGGCCAAACCCCTCCAAAATGACTCCACAACTTAAATCTTGGCCCTCAGTCTCCGGCAGCTGGAATGTACCTGACCAAGGCAGCGGCCAGTGCGACATGAAGGCAGAGGGTGCTAAGAATCCCCGGAGGACCGGACTAGGCTGCCATCTGATGCTGACCTTGGCTACGTATAATGGACGCTCCCTATCTTCTGATTCAAGGCTTCTTAAATTGGAAGAGGAACTACAAAGGATCAACTGGGACATCGTCGGGCTAAGTGAGGTAAGGAGAAAAGGAGAAGATCTCATTAAACTGAAAAGTGGACATCTCTTCTACTATCGTGGGACAGATACTGGCAGAACTAGTGGTGTTGGATTTATAATTAACAAGAAACTGAAGGATAAGGTTGTAGAAGTTGAAAGTTCCTCTGACAGAGCTGCGCGACTCGTTATCCAACTCTCGAGAAGATACAAGGCTCAGATTATTCAAACTTATGCTCCCATCACAAGTCATCCTGAAGAAGAAATTGAAGAATTTTATGAGGAAATTCGTCATCTAAATAATAAAGGTAAGCAGCACTTGGAGATAATAATGGGAGATTTCAATGCAAAAATAGGGCAACGGCAATAGAATGAAACTTCAGTTGGTAAATTCGGTCACGGCAACAGAAACCAGCGTGGAAATACTCTCGTTGAGTTTGCAGAGGCAGAAGGGTTTTTCATCTTGAACTCCTTTTTCAAGAAAAAGCCACACAGTAAATGGACATGGAGACATCCAAATGGGACGACAAGTGAAATTGATTTTATTATGTGTAACAAAAAATTCGTCATAGAAGACTGCAGTGTGCTAAACAAGTTCAACACAGGTAGTGACCATAGATTGGTGAGATGTAAGATGCAATTCAACACTAAACTCGCACGTGGCAAGCTCATAAGGCAAACAAAATGTATTGACATAACCAACCTTAAAAAACACCATAATGCCTTCAAATTGGAATTGAAGAACAGATTCTCTGCTTTAGAAGGCCTAACATCGGAAGAAATGGATATTTCTGAAGTTAACAGAAAAGTAACCAAAGCTCTTATGGAAACAGGAACAAAATTAGCTGGGTCTAAGAACAAGTTGCATGTGAACAAATTATCAGGAAAAACCAAAATTCTGATGCAAAAAAGAAGAAGAGATGAGGACAACTAAAGGAGATGTGACTTCCAAAGTGGAATATATAGAGCTATGCAAGATAGTACGAAAAAGTATCACTGAAGGCGTAAGGAAATTCAACTGTGAACTAGTGAGGAAAGCAATTGAAAACAACCAAAATGTTAGCAAAGGGACATCTCAGTAAGGGAAGAAAGCAGATTATGGCACTGAAAAAAGAAGATGGTTCTGTAACAAGAAATAGGGGCGAAATTTTGACAAGAGTGAAAGATTTCTACTCCAAATTATATGAAAGGGATGATACATGTACTCCAGACATCGTGAAGGGTACCAGTACCAGAGTTCTTCCAGTCCTCCCAGCAGAAGTTGCACATGCAATCAAGAACATGAAGCGGGGAAAAGCTCCAAGAAAAAACAACGCTACAATGATCCTGCTACATAAAAAAGGTGACATTGAGGATCTAGGGAATTACAGACCTATCAACCTCCTATCAGTGGTTTATAAAATCTTCACTAAAGTTCTTTCACACCGTTTGAAGGTAACACTGGACATGGCTCAACCGAGAGAACAAGCTGGATTTAGGAGTGGCTACAGCACAATAGATCATATCCACGTACTGAGAGAACTAATTGAAAGAGCGAGGGAATATGAACTTCCATTGTGCATGGCTTTTATCGATTATGAAAAAGCCTTTGATTCGGTGAAACCATCAGCAGTTACAATGGCTCTGAAATCCTGCGGTATTGAAGATGCATACATTAATATTATTAATAACATCTATGATACTGCAAGTGCAAAGATTCGGCTGTTTGAAAATACAGCACACTTAAAAATTGGAAAGGGAGTGAGACAAGGTGACACCATATCTCCGAAGCTCTTTAATGCTGCATTGGAAAATGTCTTTCACTCACTGAACTGGAAAAACAAAGGAATAAAGATTAATGGAGATTATCTAACCGTCCTTCGTTTTGCTGATGACGTGGTCATTTTTGCAAATACCCCATCAGAACTGCAGAGTATGATTCAGGAACTTGCTGACAAGAGTGAAGAAGTGGGATTAAAAATGAACTTTCAGAAGACAAAAGTGATGTTCAATGCTTTTACAAGAAATGAAGATTCGTCGATTGATGGAGAAAAGCTGGAGGTAACAGACACGTACGTTTATCTTGGACACCAGATATCAAGTGAGGGTCACATTGATGAAGAAATTAATCGGCGTACAAAACTTGCCTGGAGAGCTTTTGGAAGAAACAGCATAATTTTCAAGAGCAATATGCCATTATGTCTTAAAAGAAAAGTGTTTGATCAATGCATCCTTCCAGTGCTTACGTATGGTGCAGAGACGTTGACCTTGACTAAAAGAGACATACAAAGGCTGCAAACAACTCAAAGCAGCATGGAGAGGTGCATGCTTGGTGTAACCAGGAGAGATAAAGAAGAGGAACTCGTGGATCCGAAAAATGACAAGAGTGAAAGACATCATGATTAGAGTTAAATCCCTGAAATGGCAATGGGCTGGACATACTGCCAGAAGGACAGACCATCGATGGACAGCCGAAATTTTAGATTGGATTCCAAGGGACAGGAAAAGACCCAGAAGAAGACCACATGGAAGATGGGTGGACGAAATTCGAAAGTATGCGGGAGTGACATGGAGGAGACTGGCACAAGACAGACCGTTGTGGAGGAAACTTGGGGAGACCTTCGTGCAGCAGTGGATTGATAATGGTTGACAATGATGATGATATATCAATTAAAAGTAAGATTATTTATTTATAAATACTCCGATTGGCTCTTCATGAATTTTTATAGGGTTAGAATTAAATAAATGGGCCTTAATTTTCTGTCGGAGCCCTTTACATTGTAGTTACTTGTGGGCACTTTTTCCTGTTTTCGAGAAGTGGGCGTTGTTTCCGTGGGCGTTTTTTCCGTGGGCATTCTTTCCTCATACCTTTTATTTGAGAGGGGGGACAATAGTGCTCTTGGATTTTAAGAGGGAAAGCGGTTACGGCGATTGGCTGAACACCAGCAATGGAGAATTCGCGATTAAAGATGGAGATAAAAATGGAACCGAAGAAGGGGAGTACAAAAAGTTGAAGTATGACATCAGTAAATCATCGATGCCATTGCGCGGATCCACGGAAAAGAGATCACAACGGTAAACTAAAAAAATCACGCTAGTTATTAAAGAAATCGCGCTAGTTATTTTGATTCCAGTGATAAGGAACGCGCTGCTTAACCATCATCAAGCAAAATTCAAAGAATGTGATTTAGTTTTTGTATTTCAAGAGAGTTGTGTTTTCTTTTCTTTTTTTTTTTTTTTTGATTGGAGGTTTTTTTTTTTTTTTTAATTGGAGGTTTAACGACCACCGTAAGCAACTCAATGGGCTATAAGCAGTCGCCCGTTCCTAATTTAGGGTCAGTGGTTCCAGGGAAGGGAGAGAGCCAGCGCCGTAAGACAAACACAACATCCATGCCCGACCGGGATTCGAACCTGGACCCCTTACGGACGAATGATCAGAGGCCAGCGCCTTAGACCACTGTGTTTTCTTTCTCCTCCTTTTTATTTTATAGTTTATCTGATTGTTTTACTTTTTGGCATAATTATTCGCTAATGAAGTAAATTAACAAAAGAAGGTTAAAAAGAAAGCAAACTTGCGTCTCTATTCGTGGAAAAATGCGGTATGTAATTGAAACCTCCCCCCCCAGATGGTCCTCCTCCCTCCCCAATGGCTTTTCAGTCCTCCCCTGATCTGGAACCTAGCTACTATGCCGCCCCGGTGGCGCAGTGGTCTAAGGCGTTGGCCTCTGATCATTCGTCGGAAGGGGTCCGGGTTCGAATCCCGGTGAGGCATGGATGTTGTGTTTGTCTTACGGCACTGGCTCTCTCCCTTCCCTGGAACCAGTGACCCTAAATTAGGGACGGGCGACTGCTTATAGCCCATTGAGTTGCTCACGGTGGTCGTTAAATCTCAAAAAAAAAAAAAAAAAACCCTAGCTACGGTCCTGTAGATTAATGAAGGGTGTAATTTCATTCGATATACGCACGTACGTCACAAAAGATGTTCTGAAAATGAGGATTTGTGACTGGTACCTATGAGTCAGAAAGAAAGAATTCTGATACGCATCAGGAGGTCCCATTGCACCACGCGAACGCAACACGAGGAAAATTGACGGAGGTCAGATAACAACAGCATGCGATACACGGATAAAATTTCTGTTTCACCTTGCCCTATTTTTTTTTTTTTTTTTTTTTTTAGTTCCGTTGGATGCGTTCACTGATACCAAACTCTTTGCGAGCTCAGTTCTCACCACTAGATATTGATCTCTCTCGTAAGTACACTTGGATTGCTGCGGTATGGAATCGGAAAAAGTTACTGTTTTGAAGAATACGTATGCTGTTTGTTATAGCAATAATTCGAAAATTTCTATACACTGCTGCGATTTTGCCGATGAGAAGTGGAATTATGTTGCGTCTAAAACTCAGAAAGATACGATTTGTAGTGTTGTGGCAGTGAAGGAGAAGATTTACATATTTTTAAAGCGTGCGATTCAAATTTTTGACATTAAGACTCAAGAGTGGGAGTTGTTAGAATCGGGATATGATGTCATTGAAGGTTCCGCCGTGTTGTCGTACGGGAACGTTATTTATTGCTTTGATTCGTGCGATAGCAAATTCATGGGCAAAGTGAGATGCTATGACACTGATCAAAATAAATGGATTGACAAAGGGAGTATGAAAACTCCTAGGTGTGGTTCTGCTGCTGTCTCACTGGGAGAGTCCATTTACGTAACAGGAGGAAGTGAGATTACCCCTCTTCCTATCGTAGAGAAATACGATCCTTCAACGAGTGAGTGGACCTCGCTTACTTCGATGCTAACTGCGAGGTGCTGGCACTGCTGTGCCGTCATGAACGGAAAGATTTATGAGCTCCATTTCGCCAGCCCCCCCACCTCGGAATTTTGAAATTTCGACTATGCCATTCGTTTGTACTCCGTTTGTACCGGATTGTACCGCAAAAATTTTCGTTTGTACCACTTCCGGTAACGAGTTATTCCCATTTCAAAGTGGGGGGGCTGAAACGGCAGCCCCCCCACCTCGGAATTTTGAAATTTCAAATATAGCATTCGTTTGTACTCCGTTTGTACCGGATTGTACCGCAAAAATTTTCGTTTGTACCACTTCCGGTAACGACTTATTCCCATTTCAAAGTGCGAGGGGGCAGGGGCTGAAGAAACGGCAGCCAGCCCACCACGCAATATTGAAATTTTGACTATGCTATTCGTTTCTACTCCGTTTGTACCGGATTGTACCGCAAAAATTTTCGTTTGTACCACTTCCGGTAACGAGTTATTCCCATTTCAAAGTGGGGGGGGGCTGGGGAAACGGCAGCCCCCACCTCGGAATTTTGAAATTTCAAATATGGCATTCGTTTGTACTCCGTTTGTACCGGATTGTACCGCAAAAATTTTCGTTTGTACCACTTCCGGTAACGAGTTATTCCCATTTCAAAGTGGGGGGCTGGGGAAACGGCAGCCCCCCTCGGAATTTTGAAATTTCAAATATGGCATTCGTTTGTACTCCGTTTGTACCGGATTGTACCGCAAAAATTTTCGTTTGTACCACTTCCGGTAACGACTTATTCCCATTTCAAAGTGCGAGGGGGGCAGGGGCTGAAGAAACGGCAGCCAGCCCACCACGCAATATTGAAATTTTGACTATGCTATTCGTTTGTACTCCGTTTGTACCGGATTGTACCGCAAAAATTTTCGTTTGTACCACTTCCGGTAACGAGTTATTCCCATTTCAAAGTGGGGGGGAACGGCAGCCCCCACCTCGGAATTTTGAAATTTCAAATATGGCATTCGTTTGTACTCCGTTTGTACCGGATTGTACCGCAAAAAATTTTCGTTTGTACCACTTCCGGTAACGAGTTATTCCCATTTCAAAGTGGGGGGGCTGGGGAAACGGCAGCACCCCACCTCGGAATTTTGAAATTTCAAATATGGCATTCGTTTGTACTCCGTTTGTACCGGATTGTACCGCAAAAATTTTCGTTTGTACCACTTCCGGTAACGAGTTATTCCCATTTCAAAGTGGAGGGGGAAACGGCAGCCCCCACCTCGGAATTTTGAAATTTCAAATATGGCATTCGTTTGTACTCCGTTTGTACCGGATTGTACCGCAAAAATTTTCGTTTGTACCACTTCCGGTAACGAGTTATTCCCATTTCAAAGTGCGGGGGCTGGGGAAACGGCAGCCCCCACCTCGGAATTTTGAAATTTCAAATATGGCATTCGTTTGTACTCCGTTTGTACCGGATTGTACCGCAAAAATTTTCGTTTGTACCACTTCCGGTAACGACTTATTCCCATTTCAAAGTGCGAGGGGGGCAGGGGCTGAAGAAACGGCAGCCAGCCCACCACGCAATATTGAAATTTTGACTATGCTATTCGTTTGTACTCCGTTTGTACCGGATTGTACCGCAAAAATTTTCGTTTGTACCACTTCCGGTAACGAGTTATTCCCATTTCAAAGTGTGTGTGTGTGGGGGGGGGAAACGGCAGCCCCCACCTCGGAATTTTGAAATTCCAAATATGGCATTCGTTTGTACTCCGTTTGTACCGGATTGCACCGCAAAAATTTTCGTTTGTACCACTTCCGGTAACGAGTTATTCCCATTTCAAAGTGGGGGGGGGGGAAACGGCAGCCCCCCACCTCGGAATTTTGAAATTTCAAATATGGCATTCGTTTGTACTCCGTTTGTACCGGATTGTACCGCAAAAATTTTCGTTTGTACCACTTCCGGTAACGAGTTATTCCCATTTCAAAGGGGGAGGGTGAAAAAACGGCAGCCCCCACCACGCAATATTGAAATTTCGACTATGCCATTCGTTTGTACTCCGTTTGTACCGCAAAAATTTTCGTGTGTACCACTTCCGGTAAAATGAAATGGGAATACCATTTCAAAGTGAAATTCTGGGGAAACGGGAACCCCTTCACCACGCAGTTTTGAAAATTCGACTATGCCATTTGTTTGTACTAAATTTGTACCGGATTGTACCACGGACATTTTCGTTTGTACCTCTTCCGGTAACGAGTTAATCCCGTTTCAAAGTTGGGAGATGGGGAAACGTCAGCCCCCCCTCTACGCAAATTTGAGATTTCGGCAAGGGCATTCGTTTGTACTCCGTTTGAATCGGATTTTACCGCAAAGATTTTCGTTTGTACCACTTCCGGTAACCAATAATTCCAATTTCAAAGTGAAGAGCTCGGAGAAAATGGCAGCCCCCACCTCGCAATTTTGAAATTAGGACTATGACATTCGTTTGTACCCCGTTTGTACCGGATTGTACCGCAAAATATTTCGTGTGTACCACTTCCGGGTACGAGTTATTCCAATTTTAAATTGGGAACTGCGGAAACGGCAGCACCATCACCACGGAACTTTCAAATTTCAACTATGCCAATCGTTTGTACTCCGTTTGTACAGGATTGTACCGACAATATTTCCGTTTGTACCACTACCGGTAACGAGTTATTACGAGTTATTCCCATTTCCAAGTGGGTGACGGAGAAACGTCTCCATCTTCCCCCCCTCCTCACCACGCAATTTTGAAATTTTGACTATGCCATTCGTTTGTACTCCGTTTGTACCGGATTGTACCGCAAACATTCTCGTTTTTACCACTTCCGGTAATCAGCTATTCCGATTTCAAAGTTAGGAGATGGGGAAACGTCACCTTCCCACTGCGCAAATTTGAAATTTCGACCATGTCATTCGTTTGTACTCACTTTGAATCGGATTGCACCGCAAAAGTTTTCGTTTGTATCACTTCCGGTAACCAGCAGTTCTAATTTCATTGTGGGGGCTCGGGGAAAACTGCTTCCCACTTCGCAGTTTTGAAATTTCGACTGCGCTATTCTGTTGTACTCCGTTTGTACCGGATTGTACCGAAATTTTTTCTTTTGTACCACTTCCGGTTACGAGTTATTCCCATTTAAAGGTGGGGAGCTGGAAAAAATGGCATCCCCTTTACTACGCAATTTTGAAAATTCGACTATGTAACATTCGCTTGTGCTGCGTTTGAATCGGATTGTACCACAAAAAAAAAAAAATTCGTTTGTACCACTTCCGGTAACCAGTGATTCCAATTTCAAGTGATGCTGGAGGGAAAAGGGAAGCCCCCACCTCGCAATTTTGAAATTTATACTATGCTATTCTGTTGTACTCCGCTTGTACCGGATTGTACCGCAAAAACTTTCGTTTGTTCCATTTCCGGTAAACAGTTATTCCTATTTCAAAGTGGGGGCTGGTGAAACAGCAGCGATATTGAAATTTCGTCTATGCCATTGTAACACAATCGATTTAAATTTATCCGGTTGTAACACAATCGATTTTAATTTATCCGGTTGCAGTTTGAAATCCGTGAATGGTTTCTGTGTTCTTTGAGTTTGAGGAAAGCACCAGTTCTTTGTATGAATGGGCTAATGTAGAGCATTTGCTATCTGCAAAGTACTGTAGTAGTAGATATAGGCGACGTAGATATGTGTTTCGCATAATTTTATACTTATTACGTATTATTACAGTCCCTGTCTCCTTCGTATCCTATACGTACATGACATGCGTACTTGTGCACTGATGGAGTCTAGGTTCAGTCTATAATAATGTTTTCACAAATCTCCTCCAGAAGTACTCTGGAATTTGACACTATTGTCTTAGGTGATCTCTCGGTCATTTGTACTTAATTCTCTGCTTCAACTTTGGGGTCTAATGCTGTTTAACTGTACTGTTTTTATACAAACAATTTGCTGTAGCACCCGGTGCTATATTGTGCAGAAGGTACAGGCTTGTGTTATTTGCCATTTTTAAGACGTCATGATGTGTCTTAAAATAAACGGGATCGTAATTTTTGTAGTACTGTATTAAAATGGGAAGAAGAACGCAAAAAAATATTTTGGCGTCCTCTTATGGCGGTACTTGTGACGATGATACATTTGTTTCATTGTTGTCTGTGTTAGAAAAAGAGGCGTCGCCAGACTATTCTTTGGGGAGTGAGGCTGGAGGGTTCTTTTTTTGGATTGATTGGAGGTTTAACGACAACCGTGAGCAACTCAATGGGCTATAAGCAGTCGCCCATCTCTAATTTTGGGTCACTGGTTCCAGGGAAGGGAGAGAGCCAGTACCGTAAGACAAACACAACATCCATGCCTCACCGGGATTCGAACCCGGACCCCTTTTGGACGAATGATCAGAGGCCATCGCTTAGACCATTGCGCCACCGGGGCGGCGGAGGTTTCCTGAACAGCGCATAATTTTGTTTTTACATCCTCGTACTCAACGTTTCCCCCCTCATGCGTTATGAAAATTAAACATCAGTTTTTTAAAATTTATAATTCACATTTTTTGTTTAATAACATTTTTAATTTAAAATAATTAATGTAATTTTACTTAAAACAATTGTAACCCCAAAATACTCGTTTTAGCACAATATGTTTACCCTAGCGTTAATATTATTTAAATATTCATCTACTCCACATCATGGGTGCGCTTTTCAAAATATTTGGTTGTCACCCAGGTTGGTTTTCTGCATTCCTGCATTGGACTCGCCTTCTATATGCAATGCCATGAAGTGCCAGGCTTATAGAACATCCGTGAGTTAAGAGCTTTTTAAACAAGGGAATAGTGGATGCTGTGTGTTCTCTGAAACTTTGCTGGGAAATCTGGTTTATTTCTGCTTCTGCAGAGTAAATAACAGGCAAGGGAAAACATTTAAAGGAACTACTGCTTGATCTGTTTCCATTTTATATAACGCAGTGTTTCTGCTCAGAACTTCTGCCATATGTGCAAAAGGAACACTTCACGTATAGTCATTGGTTATTTTCAATTCAGCTCTTTCAGTAACAAGAAAAAAAAACAAAAAAACTGTATGTGCAATGTTCCGAAACATTAATAGTTTAGCACTTCCCTGCAATATCGCAGTTCCACTACAGTAAATAGCACACAGGGTAACAAAATCCAAAGGGTCTCTTTTTAATCAGTTTTGTTTTACTTAAAGCAAAATTTAGGCTCAAAAAAAAAAAAAACATTTGCTGCATATAGAAAATCAACGTAGCGAACGCGAATTAGATCATTTATCAACAGCTTTATTTTAAAAACGAAAGAAAATATGTACATTAACAGGTTGGCACTTCGCTGATGCAGAGTAAACAACACACAGGTAACTAATTGTAAAAGACGCTTTTTAAGGTGTTTCCCCTTGTATTAAATGCAATATTTTTGATCATATCCATTATTTCATATTAAAGATTGATGTTCCAATCCCCTACTGTATCTTTTAAAGAAAGACACACACGAAAAATAAAACATTTTGATATTATTACATCTGAAAACCATTGCTTTAGCAGGATGAACAAAATGCAGGTAGAAATTGTAGGAGATGCTTTTAAAGAAGTTTCCATTGTATTTATAAAGAAATGTTTTTGCTGTTTAACCTTGTTGTGTGTGAAAAATGTATGTTTGTGGTTTGAACTTTTTGTTCTCAGAAATATAATACCACATATTTTTTTCTTTTAAATTTATGTGAAGTATAAGACCATCATAATAATTTACCACATATTATTTTTTGGTAAAGCATTAGTATATTAAATGCACTGAACTGGAAACTATTACTTCAACAGAATAAATAACAGACAGGGAGGAAAATTCAAACAACTTCCTTTTAATAGATTGTCATTCTATTTAAAGCAGCATTTCTGCTCATAACGTTGGTCATTAATGGAAATTGAATGCTTCCCGTTGGCATTTTTTATTTTCAATGCAGTCCTTTCATCAACAAAAACATCAATTTAACAACACACATATATATTGAAAATTCTGAAACATTAATTGTTTGGCATTTCACTTTTCTACCATTTCTTGAACAGAGTAGACAACACATAGGTAAACGAAGTTCAAAAATATACCTTTTAATCAGTTTTCGTCATATTTTAAGCAACATTTGTGCTCAGAACATTTGCTGCATATGAAAGAACAACGTTTCAGGCACCTATTACATTCTTTGTACACAGTCTTGTAAAAATAAAAAAAATATGTATATTAACAGGTTGGCTTTTCAGTGCTGCACCACTGCTTTGGCAGAGTAAACAACACACAAGAACAAATTGTCACACAAACTTTTAAATATGTTTACATTGTATTTAAAGCAATAATTTTGTTCATAATTATTGCTGCATATGAAAAATGAATGTTTATGGTCTATATTAGATCATTTCTACACGGTTTCTCGGAAATGCAACTTTAACATATTAGCGTTCAAATGTTCTTTATTTTTCTAATTCAAATACTGTGGATGCTAACATATTACACCATGGAAAATATATAGAAAAATATACAAAATGATAAAATATTTACGACAAGGAAATACAATTCCAGCCACATAATGACTGAATATTCAAGAACTGAAAACAAGACAAGTTTATAGTAACTGAAAGCAAAACCCTTAAAATTAACTTTAGACTACATTTAGTATTCCGGAGGTTAAATTCAAACAGACGTCAGCTTAACATCATAAGTAAATACTATGCGAAACCTAATTAACAAGAGTAAATAGAAAATGCAAAAATAAAACCAATGAAAGATGCAACAAGATAACATGCTATATGTCATCGAACATGTGCACTTGGTAACAAAACCAATAATGGGAATGTCTTACTCATAACACAAAAGATGAAATATCAAAAATACTTATACTATGATTTGATCAGAACACCAGCTCACCGACAACCAATTGACTAAAGTTTTAATAAGGAACAACAGTTCCAATGCCATTTTATACAAAACATAGAATTAATGATAAATCGCAGCGTGACTCCCTCTCCAATAAACCCATTTTCCTCATGAATTATATTATTAATTCTATCAGTACAATTGTGTACCAAAATACGCTTTGAGAACAACTGAGAATGAAAGAATAATTCGAAAATGACCACTGCAGTACTGTTGCTTTGGCAGAATTAATAGACAGGGGAAGGGCTAATTAAAAAAAATACATTTGATATGGTTCTATCATAATAACGGCAACATTTCTGCTTAGAACATCTGTTACATATGGAAAATCTATGTTTCAGATGCCAATTGGATCATTTCGACACAATCGTGTTTTAAAAACCAAATGGAAGGAATGCATTAACAAATTGGCACTTCATTGCTGCAGGGATGATTCGGCAGATTAAACAACACACGTGAGCAAATTGTAAAAGACACTTTTTAATATGTTTCCATTGTATTTGAAGCAATATTTTTGCTCATAACCATTGTTGCATATTAAGGATCAATGTTTTAGGCACCTACTGAATCTTTTACACAAGCCCTTCTCTTTTTGAAGAAAAGCCACGCACACGCACATGCAAGTTTGTAAAACATAAACATTTATATATCAGCACTTCTATGCTAATATGAAGTGCTATATTTAATGTTTTGCTACAGCAGGGTAAACACCTAGGAAGAAATTGTGAAACAAACAACTTAATACATTTCCATTGTCTTTTATGCAAAGCGTCTTTCTCATAGTACGTGTCCATTGCATTTCATGAAAGAATTTTACTCATAACCATTGCTGCATATGGAAAATATATTTCTCGTGCCTATGGATCATTTTTACACAGTCTTGTGCATAAAAACGTATATACATATACATATATTCACTTAAAATATAATATAAACAGATTTGCGTTTCAGTGCAGTACGATTGCTTCGGTAGAATAAATGGCTGCCAAGGGTAGTACTCCGAAAACACATGGAAAAAAGCATAATTCCGTGTCGTTATACATAACGTTTCAAGGGAGAAAGCAAATGTAATGCTGTCATATTAGTTCAATACACAATTGTTAATGCTGGCGTAAATCTTGTATCTTGGCATAAATCATTAACCCAGGTGAGTCAGCTCCAGTAATACAAGAAAAATTTGAAAAGGAAAAATCACATTCACGCTGGCTCCTTTATTTTATTTTATTTTTTTCAATATTAGAAGAAATGTTTAAAAAAATTATCAGCCGGGAGTTCAAGCATCATGAATTATCGAATGCGATTGATTTTTGTATAGTTATAGGAAAATCATTTTTTGAAGATTATTTTAACCGAACAGTCTCATAGGTCTCAGAGTTGTGTTAATTCTTGGGACCATAAACTACATACAATTAAGTTCATAAATTTTTAATAATACTTAATAATTATTTTAACGAGGGAAACCACTTTTTAGAATTACTGATACTGCATTTTTGCTTGAAATCAAGGTTTTACAATGATCAAGTTGGAAAGCAGTAAAAAAAGAAAATTTACAGAAGCACACACAATGTTCAAGAAATAGTGGTCAGAGAAATATTTCCATAACACCGTAACAAAATTTTATGACTTTTGTGTCAAAAATTTATGTTTACGAAAATAATTTTCTATTCGAAGTCATTACAAGAGTGAAGTCCTCCAGAAATACAAGTATGAGCGCTATTGAGTCTAAGGCTTTCTCAATACAACAAAACGCATAACAAAAAGTAAGTTTCCATGTACTACAAGAAATAGCCTGCTTCCGCCTCATATTCGTCCACGCTGATTTTGTTCGTTAATGAATTGGTTAGAAATGTGTTCGTCCGAGATGCGTCTAGGTTCAAATCCCGGTGAGGCATGGATGTTGTGTTTGTCATATGGCACTGGTTTCTCTCTCTGGAACCAGTGGCCCTAAATTAGAGACGGGACGACTGAGTTGCTCACGGTGGTCGATAAAGCAAACAAACCAATTGTATATGTATTTCCGTGGGAGGGGGCAGTGATTGTGAAATTATACAAAAATCGTGCATTTATGCGTTTCTTACACGTAAATATTACTGGGCAATACCTTGTAAAGAAGTAACTCATATTTTGCTGGCTTTAAATCTAACAGAAGAAAAAATTCGAGACGGAGTGCTACCGTTTCTGCAGGCTACCATTTTGTTTTGCGAAAAAAAAAATGTTTTGGCACACGTGGAATCCGAGTGCGTCTTATCCGGGATCAAATGTAGTACAAAAAAATGGCATTTTGATGTTATGAATTTTCCGAGGAAAGAAAGGTGACTGGTGAAATGGATCTTACAGCAGTAGTAATTGAAACACGTAATATATTGAAGAAATGAAACCCGGAGTAGCCCGTAAACCAATGAAGCCCAAACTTAATATTCATTATTACTTAATTAAAGGAAAGAATGGCATTTGTTTTTCCTGTGCTATTTTTGGATATCACATTATTTCACACAGTATATATTAGCATTTGACACGAAACATTCTTTTCTCTAGAACAAGGCCTTTTCTTATCTTCCAAGTCATTGTACACTTCCCAGTGGTTATTCTCCCGCAGACAAAGAGCAATGTAATGTCCAATCCTGTTCAGCCGAGTTCCTCCTGAATCAGAAAAAACTATTGCTCCACGTAGTTTATAGATGTGCTCAAAAACTGTAAGCTCACGTGGAATGTCAGATAAGCGTACGTTAATGTCTGTTCCTACATCTGACGTGTACTTCCCATCGGTAGATGTGCTGTTTAGTTCAATTAATAAATGTTTGCCATAAACGGAGAATGTAGTAGTTTTAATTCCTTCGCATGTTTCACCACATGATATCAGCACTGGACATTTAGTGTTCTTTGGGGATAAATATTCAACAATGTGTTGTTGGATATTTTCTAAGCTATATTCCTCGATCTCAACTACAAGTACAACACGCTGGATTGACTTGTTTGATACGCAGTCCTCCGACCGACTGCATGAACAGCACTCAGTGATAGATGGCACCTGAAAGAGCATGCGTTTTGCCATTTCTGTTATGGTTGTTTCCGCCGAAATTTGACGGACACCGTGAGGTAGGTCAATAACTGGGAATGACTCCCTTAAAATTGCAGCTCGCTTTCGGTAACTGCTAGAAGTCACACCAGAGTTCACCATTTCGCAAATGAGTTCAAATATAGCACAACCGGTTAGACCTTTCCCATACGCTTCGTATTCGGGACTGTCACAGATAGCACTTGCCAATATTTGTGCTAAAGAATCAAATGCACAGGTGTTATTTATGACGAATTGTGAATCTTTTATTTTAATAGATTTCAGAGATATACTTCTGTTACCGTTTTTCAACAATCCAATAGCCTTTGCAAAAACTTTTTTTCGGAAATCAGTGTGCATTATTTCCCTTTGTGGTTCTAAATAAGACTGCCTGTGCCGTTTTTTTGGAGGAAGCCGCGCGTATCCTCTCCAATTTTCCACGGCAATATATTCATCATCGTGGTTAGCGTTTTTCTTTGCACATATTTGGCAAATCCTTTTCTCACCGTAGCCTTCTTCTTGAAAGGAGCTTCCAGCTACAGGAAATGAACATCCAATAAGGATATGTACTGGCGTTTTACAGTACATGCATCGATGTGCACCACTGGGTTTGTGCCCGCGCTGACAAGCTGAACAATCTGATTTTACACCACCTTCACTTAGCAAAGGCACTGTTGTGTCCAAAGGCAAAGTCGTTTCCGAAGGCTCAGCGCTCCTCGACGGCATGGTATCTTTTTGCATCTGTGTTTTATACTCCGGTTCTGTTGCTACAAGTTTCATTTGTCCCTCTAGAGACTTTATGTGCAGACTCAAAAACACGTCCGGGTGTAAAGGTTGTTTAACATTTCCCAGGACTCTATTTTTTAAATCGTTGAAGCTACTCTCCACAGATGAACTACTGCTAGTTTGGGAACCGAAACCGAAAACTGGTACCATCACAGCTGACCATAAGGGCAACCGTTTTACCAAATCTATGCAACATTTAACTATTTCTGGAAGGAACTGCAAGTTATCATGGTCACTATCTTCCTGTTGAACTTTCAACAGACACTCATTACTGAGTCTCTTTGCCCATAAGGAAAAATCGGAATCTTCTTCCGTCCTAGGCATTGTGTCGCTGTTCTCCATTTCGGATAAACTGTAGCTTGAATCTTCGAGAAAATTTGTAAAATCAGAGTCTCCAGTGGCAATACGTCTTTTTAGATTATGTTTAGAAATTTCACAGGAAGTTACTCTTTGAGTTTTGTTGTCGAATCCTTCAGTTTCGCTCTGTGACACCGTAAATATATCTTTAAGAAGATCTTTAATGTCTTGGATATTAGGCGATAGTAATACTTGCGCTATGGAGCGAATGTAAAAATTTCGCGTTCGGTTGCCTTTGTTACACAAAGACTTCCACGTGGCCACAATTTTTATGGTGTGAGCTACATCACACCGGATAAAAGTTCGAGGTTTGTCAACTTGCTTTGTGTGAAAAATTAAATGAAAGCAAGCATCTAAATAGTCCCTTAATCCACTATATTGGGTAAAGGCCTGAACAGCGGCTGCAAGTATGGCTGTGGAGTGGTCGCAGGATATCTCCTTTGGTAGCACACTGGCTTCTTTCAGCCAGACGGCCAGCCAATGGTATATGGTGATTTTGTCGTGCTTTTCTGATATCATATTACTGACAGAAAATTGTTTCGGACTATCGTTAACAGTAGCCTCGTACAGAAATATATGTGAAGATTTATTTCCACATGGCCTTTTGAGTCGTTTAATTATACTGCCCGTAGCATCAATACTGATTTTTGGTACCGGCTCCTTCTTACAGTACGCCCGATAGACTTGAATTTGTAAGGGCATCCAATACAAGGCATAAAATGGATCGTAACTAATCCATCGAATGGATCCTTGGTACTGGCTGTCATACATCATATTGTTTATCCGTATGATAGGGTCTTCATGGGTAAAGTCTTTTTTTAGTTCTTTAGATTTCAGAACACGCAAAGCATTAGCTGTAGGCAAGTGACTAGGCAAAGAATTGCCAAACTGCATGATTTTCCTCGCTTGGAGCCTCCGATATACTACCGCAGATTGCCCTTCTTCAACCATAGCCGTAGCAGCAAGACGTTTAGGTGATCCTACTAGTCGACGTTTCAGAGAGGACTCACAACTAGAAAAATTTCCCGAGTACTGGCAGTATATGAGAACTCTTGATCCGTCAACCGGCTCTTTCTCTATATGTCCATGCAGTTGAGATTGACACGTTGAACACTGGGCCGATATTTGGACAAAATGTTCTCCTGTTGGATGAACTTTAGCCCGCTTGAATGCTAAACAGCATCTAAGTGATGTATGCTCCCAGAAATGGTCATTTATTATGGATGCCCAAGCGTTGGGAGGCAAAACCTGGTAGTCACGAGACAATCTTCCAGGCTTACTCTTCTCCAAACATTTATACACAGCTTTTTGCGGCCTCACATTTATCCATTCTGCAGGGGACAGGGTTATCGTAAATGTTGCACACCGGGATGATGGTGCATTAACCGAGGAATAATCATCAGTTTAGGTCTCATTTGATCGTGTAGCGTCTGGTAGCGTTTCCTTTTCACTATTAGTTACACCCAATAAATTCCAAAGATTGTACCGATTGAGTTTGACAATTACATACAAGTACTTACTTGAGTACTTAAATTCAAGGCTTTCGCTTATCCGAAGCCAAATATCTGACGATGGGGGTCTAATATTTCCATTAGGTAACACAATATCTTCCTTAGCCCTGACTATCATATCAACCAAATGCTGTCTATCCAAAGCAGGTCTTTTAGGCATTTTGGGGCTTATTGATTCCACTTTATTATCACCACTATCCCCCTAACTATTTGATACGTAGTACATGAAAACGAACACAAAAATTTTCTGCGACTCAACCGATCTATCGAAATGCCAAAAAGATCTTGAAGGTTCGTTCTCCTTTTTTGAGTGACTAAGTTCCCGCAGGATGGCGTCTTCTGATATCAAAGTTAAGTTTAAGTATTAAAATCTGAGTAATTAAAGCAGATGCTATTTTTCAGTTTGCTGTTTTATATTTGTTCAATCCCTAGCCCCTGACGAATGCTCTGTGAAACCGAAAAAAGAATAAAAAAAAAAAAAAACTAGCTTGTGAGAACCAAAATATAAACACACCTTAGTTATGTCTTCAACTAGTTTATAAGTACATAAAAGAAAACAAATCTTATGTAAACAAAATTAATTCAGGACCACTGTAATCTGTTTTTGATGCAATTTGTTTATAAAAATAACGGCATTTACTCATTAGATATACAGCAATAAAGAAGTTACTTAAGATTCTGACTTCAGCTAAGGAATTCTTTCATTTCTCCATTCGTGGTATTTCGTAGTCAGAGATTTCTCCCAGAATTTAATACTTCTGTTTACTACTGAATGAAAACCTTTATACAAGTTGGATAGGCTGTGGAGTGGATTTACAAATTTCCTTACGAGCTGGGAAGTATTTGTAAACAACCTTTAAAGCTTCCGTGCAGTTCACACAAAGCGTGTTGCTGTTGAAAAAAAGGAAGAGCAATAAAATTATTGTTGTGTACCCTAGCGGATGTACTTAATAATTGGGAGACGTGAGACTGTAACGGAAAGCTCAACTACGCTAGTTAATACTATAATTGCGAGTTAATTAATGTTGTACAGTTACATGCGTTAGCTAATTCAGAGCCAGGCAGAAAAGATTTTTCCCTTTTAGCAAACACAAACATACTCACAACAATAAGGAATAAATAACGGAAATGGCTGAGCTTCTAAGATCGACTTCAGTTCAAATAAGTTTTAGTTGGATGCCGCGGCAAGATAGGAATAAAATAGGAAGTTTTACTCACCGTCTGGGTGTGTAATTTATAACCTGGAAGTTTTCACTATTTGAGTTGAGCCTCTAACACGTTTCACAAACACACTAGTACACGACTTGTTATCTCCACACTAATTACTTGCTGAAATGATAATCTCTTTATGACATGGGGGCTTTCCTTGCCGCCCCCGCAATACTAACACTCGATATAGCCCGCAAAAGGGCGGACCAGATGGGGGATGTCCGAGGCGATTTACTCTCTCCGTGCCGATTTCGAAGTTCGTTGACCAGGGTGGGATGAATTACTGTCACTACTATTTCGCGGAATTCCGGGGAAAGGGTTCCACACACACACACTTATAAATGTTATCGTCCAAATCTTTTGAGTGAGTCCTGGTCGTTTTTTCCGATTGCTTTCCGTCCCGAATCACCGTTTCTCGGTGTTGGGAATTGCTGTTTACATACGGTTAACAGTAGTAAAGCTGTTATACTACTGTAGGCTTATCATGCGTTACATACTACATTTACTATTAACAGGCTCTTGATCACTACTTCTTTCGGTACGCTTCCCCTCTGGTTAAACTTTCCTCGGACTACGAACGCCGATCTAGCTAATTTTCAGAACTTTTCTTTCCGTGCGGGCGGCGGCCTCGCAAAAATTGACAAATCCTCTCAAAATAAGATAGATTATCACCTGCTAGAGATCTTCACATTTTCGGGATTAAAATACTAATTTTCCTCAAATTGACAGCTTCTGGAGGATCTGCAGTTATTCCTCATCGTTCGGAATTTTGAATGCGACTAGAACTCTTGCTTTGTGTGGACTTGATTCGCATTTCTCTGAACCTCCTTCGCGTCTGGTTTATATCAACTAGCTCAGTGGATTCTCATTCCGCACAGATTCGACGCTAAAACTGTTTTTCTCCGGTGACCTCTTCACCCCCCATTATCGTAAGTTATCGTTCTAAAAGTCAGATCTGAAGCCTAGGTCTCATAGTATACGACAAATTATGGGGTTGTTTATCTCTTGCTAAGAATTCGTTGCTGTTCGTCTGGTCTTCCATCGTCGTCAACCCTCTCACGGGACCTCTGTGGTAAACATAGAGCGTTTGGCGTTTGAGAGCAAGGGAAGGGAATGTACGACTTCTGATCCCTTCTAACTTTATCTCTTCTTTTTCCTTTTCGAATTTCCACTCAGTAACCCATTTTACAATAATTATTCTCTGAATTAATCTGGACAATTTTCGTAATTTATCCAAACTTTTTTCCTCAATTATCTCTGTTTTGCCCTCTAAGCTAATTAATTAAGTAGGGGCCCAAGTTTTCAAACTATTATGAAATGATGTGGTCATGAATTGAATTTATCAATCGTTATCTCAACAGGCTGCATTGTAAGGAGCGAGAAAGAACATAAAGCTGCGGAAAATACATTAACTGGGTCTGGACATTTTTTACTTGCCAGTGGGGTTAGCACCACTCAACGTCTTCGAAAAAACAAACGCTGCATCAAAGGAAGGGAGGGGATAGTATGACCCCAAGCCTTTCCTAAATTGTCGAGAAAGAAAAAGAAGCACCTAAAAAGAAAAAAAAATGCGATCCTGTCTAACTTCATTTCAAAAAATGTATCCACGACTACGAAATCATTTCCGTACAGCAAAAGTTCACTATCGAATTTCTCTTCACCTTCTCAAATAGGTTTTAAAATTACTCACACTCTTTAAGCAAAGAAAATGAATAATGTTCTATCATATTAGTAAAATGTGAGATTGCTTACAATTTTCAGCGCAAATATTAGGTTGTTGCACATGGAATGGCGGAATATTGATGGAAACTTGAAAAAACCAAATTCCGTTGTAAAATAAGCATCATCGATCTAAATAATCACATCTCGCAGCAAGTGTTTTACCATCGAGAAACAAGATTTCGTAGCCGTCGTAGAAAATGTCGATCTACGAGATGTGACAAACCAACGAAATTCGCGTTTAATTGATGTTCACGAAACGATTGACTGTGTCGAAATGTGCCCAGGTACTTGAAGAAGTGGAAATCCGTAGAGGACATATCAGATGAAAGACGGATCAGGTAATGTTTTGCAACACAGCTGGTGCAGCTTCTGGATCGCCTTACGTGCAACATGGGGTCTCGCGTTATGATGGAGAACAATCGGCTCAGGGCGATTGATTAATGCCGGCTGTTTAATGGAAATTTTATGGCTGTTAGGTGGACAATACATATACACCAAAGGCCCAAACGTTATACATAACAAAGCAAATGCAAGTAAACGATGATGCGTGTGAAGGCCATGAAACGCTATATCGCCTGATATTCACCTCCGTTACTCAGGTTATTCTTGTTCTTCGGATGGAAAAAACAGCGAACTTTAGCAAGTTTGACAAAGGGCAAATTGTAATGACCACATGATTCGGTCAGAGCATTTCTCAGAGAGCAAGGTTTGTGGGGTGCCCACGATCATCTGTGGTTCGTAAATTCAAATGGGGGTATTAAATCAGAAACGAACGGCACGGTGTACGCCGAACACGGCTCATCGATACTAAAAGGTGAGCGAAGGCTATCTCGAATGGTACAAGCCAACAAAAAGAGATTTGAGTGCTATTGACGGGGATATGATGCCTTAACACATAATTAATCGAACCGTACTGAAAACAAACGTGCGTAGCCATAGGCTGAATACACAGTATACGTATATTAGAGGTCTGCACGGGCCTTAATTTGGAAAGCCCAGCCCAGCCCGGCCCGTAAAATTTCAACAATTACCAAAATACGAATTTCAACATTTGGTACACTCGGTCATTCGACTCCCGAAGAGTTTTTGTTTTCGTAATTGCTCCACGTATTCTATTACAATAAACGTTAATTCAGAATATTTCTGAGACTCTGTATAAGTCACGTGACGTCCGAGGAGGGGGGGGGTTGTATACACAAAAATATTGCATGAAAAGGACAATTTCCATGCCTTTCAAATTTTCTGGGTTTTCACATTATCATTCCCTACCACCGGACACGGAAATATCCTTGGGGATAAGGAGGGGGGGGTAATTCGAAAAGTACGAAACATCCAGAATTATGAGTACGATCGTTCTACTGGGAGAAGATTTTATGGCTTTATAAACTGCACCTATCTCTACTGGCATATCATATCGCTGGAACCCAATATGTCTCTCGTGTGTGTGTGGGGAGCACATTTGTGCCGCTTAAGATGCGATGTTCCAGACTTTGTGCTATCGTAACTCAAAACGTTTCTGCATTTAGTGCACTGCATAACGTTTACCGGACGACTAGTTTCAGAACGGGACAGTAATTTAAAATATTTCCAAATATTGCTTTCCCCCTTTACATTGTCTACAAGCACGTATTCTCCGGAAGCGATTTTTTCGCGAAAAACGTTCGCTTACTTAAAATCCATAATAAGTATTGAAGAGTATTTATCAGCAACACTGAACTCAGCATGGGCTAAGGGAAAACAAAGACAGACTGTCCAGCTATTCAGTGACACAGAAGTTTTGAAAACGGCTGCCTCAGAGTACAAATGGGGAAAATACGGCTCAGATTTATACACAGAAGTAAGTTTCTCCCAGCTCATTTCTCCCGTGCCATTTAAGACAACCTAAAAGCTTTTCACACATCTAGAGAACAAAGTTCGCCGACCAGAACAATAAAAGAGATCGTCTGCGAGCGGGTGGCTCGGTTTAGAAATGCTGCAGTTAATAGCCTGCCCTGAAGAATGAGAGGAGGATGAAAGTTAGAGAGAGAGAGACAGACAGACAGACAGACAGGGAGAGAGAGAGAGAGAGAGAGACAGAGAGACAGGAAGGGAGAGACAGGGAGGGAGAGAGAGAGAGAGAGAGAGAGAGAGAGAGAGAGAGAGAGAGACAGACAGGGAGACACAGGGTGAGAGAGAAAGGACCACATTCACATTGAAAAACTAAGGGAGCTGACCCACTCCAATTGTTTTGTAGGAGGGGATGATGTCGTAAAACTTTTATTTTTTCCATCAGCGGAAATTATTCAGTCTCATCTTGTTGCTGTATGTTGCGAATTTTCCAAACGAGAAAGGCTCAGTACATCGATTGGTTTGCTCATAAAAAAAAAAAAACTAAAAAAAAAAACCTATTCGGCCCGTGTTTGTTTTGCATTAAATATTGAAGGCCCGGCCCGTTTACCCAACTTAGAAATGAGCAAAGGCCCGGGCCCGTGCAGACCTCTAACGTATATACGTTTTAAAACAGAAGACTCGAAAAAATGATCCATAAACATATGAAATAGATCTTTCAAATGCAATAATTATGAGCGAAGGGATTGCATAAAATGTTAGGGAAAGGAATAAGCAAAATGTTTTGCATAAAGTAAACGGAATGTATTAAAATGTGTTATATAATTTCTCCCTATGTGTTGTTCATTCTGCTAAAGCAATGATATTTAGCAAAGTGATATTATGTAAGTGTTTTATGAAACTGTGCGTTTGTGGGTGTGACATTCATTTAAAAGAGAAGGCCTTGTGTGAAAGATCCAGTAGGTGCCTGGACCATTGGTCTTCAATATGAAATAATGGATATTATCAAAAATATTGCTTTTAATACAAGGGAAAACATCTTAAAAAGCGTCTTTTACAATTAGTTACCTGTGTGTTGTTTACTCTGCATCAGCGAAGTGCCAACCTGTTAATGTACATATTTTCTTTCGTTTTTAAAATAAAGCTGTCGATAAATGATCTAACTCGCGTTCGCTACGTTGATTTTCTATATGCAGCAAATGTTTTGAGCCTAAATGTTGCTGTAAGTAAAACAAGTTTGTAAAATCATGCAATGCATTGATTATACATAATACGCTTTCCAACATAACAGAAATCATTACTCAAGTTATCACTCAAGTTATGAGATTAATGGCTGTGGAATAAATCTCGGTCCTGTGCCCTGACCCTTGATCTCATATCGATGATATTCAACAGAACCGGTTCGGTATACCTCCGAAATAACATGATGAAATTTTGTCGCAATCGAAGAATTTTTACGTAAGTTATGATGCATAAGGGCTATGGAATAGATCCCGCTCCTGTGTCCTAACCTTTGATCCCGTTTCGCCCATTTTGAACAGAATTTGTTCCAAGGCAGGCTCCTACAACATACTAACATTTCATCCAAATCGAAGCATTTTTACGTATGTTGTGACGCATAATGGCGATGGAAGTGATTCCGCTCCTATGTCCTGACCTTTGACCCCATTTCGTCCATTTTCAATAGCGTACCTCTTCATGTGGTCCATTACCACATACTAAAATTTCATCGAAATCGAACCTTTTTTACGTTAGTTATGACGCATAACAGCAGTGGAATGGATCCCGCTCCTATGTACTGACCTCTCACCCCATTTCGTTCACTTTAAATAAGGTTCCTTCCCATGTGATACCCTACCAGATACTAAAATTTCATCGAAATCGAACGATTGTTACGCGAGTTATCGTGCGGACGGACATACGCACACAACGCGTGACGTAATGAGGCAGATGGGAATCGCGACCATCTGCGCGCAAGAGTATGACGTCATAAAACTTTAATAGGATCCACACATAACGCGTGACGTAATGAGACAGATGGCGTGACCGCGCGCCAACATTCTCAAACGCGAGATTGTGACGTCTTAAGATTTCTAAGCATTGGAAACATTAATGGAACGACGCCATGACACTAAAAACGTTATAATTCGGGGTGGTTATTTAACCCACTAAATGAATTCTCCTAAAGTAGAGATCAAGCTAAATCGATTTCTAGTACCAGAAAACGGTAGGTTGACGACTTTCATCAAAATTCTTAGAGCCGTTTTCAAAATAAAATGTACATACTTGCATACAAGAATTGCTACTTTAAGGTGGACGTCAAGTAATTTTGCTTCCTATACTTCCAATGGAAAAACTTCTGTACACATTTTCTTCACAATTATTGCGTTCCGAAGAATGAAAATTTGAACATCGATTAAAATAGCTTCATTTCATAACTGGAATACTTAATATTGTCTAAACCATAACCGTAATAATATTTTCTAAACCACAACCGTAATTATGCAATCCAACATTTATTTGTCCACTGACGTCATCAAAGTACAGGCCGCGCCATCTGTTTCCTATTAATAGTTTAGCACTTCCCTGCAATATCGCAGTTCCACTACAGTAAATAGCACACAGGGTAACAAAATCCAAAGGGTCTCTTTTTAATCAGTTTTGTTTACGCTTTCCAGCCGTAGGTTGAAGCAGCCTATATGCTCCAGCTTTTTCCGTCCGTCTGTCGGCACGATAACTCACGTAAAAATGGTTCGATTTCGATGAAATTTTAGTATATGGTAGGGGACCACCAGGGGACGAACCCTGTTGAAAATGGGTGAAGTGGGGTCAAAGGTCACGCCATAAGAGCGGGATCCATTCAATTGCCCTTTATGCGTCATAACTTGCGTAAATATGGTTCGATTTCAATGAAATTTTAGTATGTGGTAGGGGACCACCTGGGGACGAATCCTATTGAAAATGGGTGAAGTGGAGTCAAAGGTCAGGACATAGGAGCGGGATGCATTCCATTGCCCTTATGCGTCATATGGTTCGTAAAAATGGTTCGATTTCGATGAAATTTTAGTATGTGGTAGGGGACTACCTGGAGAGGAACCCTATTGAAAATGGGACAAATGGAGTCAAAGGCCAGGACATAGGATCGGGATATATTCCATCGCCCTTATCCCACACTATTACGGTGGACGTCAAGTAATTTTGCTTCCTATATTTCCAATGGAAAACCTTTTGCACACATTTCCTTCACAATTAGTGTGTTCCCAAGGATGGAAATTTGAACAGCGATTAAAATAACTTCATACTATAACTTGGAATACTTAACATTTTCTAAAACATAAGCATATTTATATAAAAAAACAATAACGTTTCCTTTGGTGGTGTTGAAACCAGAAAACAGATGGCGCGGCCTGTACTTTGATGACGTCAGTGGACAAATAAATGTTGGATTGCATATAGAAGGCGAGCCCAATGCAGGAATGCAGAAAACCAACCTGGGTGACAACCAAATATTTTGAAAAGCGCACCCATGATGTGGAGTAGATGAATATTTAAATAATATTAACGCTAGGGTAAACATATTGTGCTAAAACGAGTATTTTGGGGTTACAATTGTTTTAAGTAAAATTACATTAATTATTTTAAATTAAAAATGTTATTAAACAAAAAATGTGAATTATAAATTTTAAAAAACTGATGTTTAATTTTCATAACGCATGAGGGGGGAAACGTTGAGTACGAGGATGTAAAAACAAAATTATGTGCTGTTCAGGAAACCTCCGCCGCCCCGGTGGCGCAATGGTCTAAGCGATGGCCTCTGATCATTCGTCCAAAAGGGGTCCGGGTTCGAATCCCGGTGAGGCATGGATGTTGTGTTTGTCTTACGGTACTGGCTCTCTCCCTTCCCTGGAACCAGTGACCCAAAATTAGAGATGGGCGACTGCTTATAGCCCATTGAGTTGCTCACGGTTGTCGTTAAACCTCCAATCAATCCAAAAAAAGAACCCTCCAGCCTCACTCCCCAAAGAATAGTCTGGCGACGCCTCTTTTCTAACACAGACAACAATGAAACAAATGTATCATCGTCACAAGTACCGCCATAAGAGGACGCCAAAATATTTTTTTGCGTTCTTCTTCCCATTTTAATACAGTACTACAAAAATTACGATCCCGTTTATTTTAAGACACATCATGACGTCTTAAAAATGGCAAATAACACAAGCCTGTACCTTCTGCACAATATAGCACCGGGTGCTACAGCAAATTGTTTGTATAAAAACAGTACAGTTAAACAGCATTAGACCCCAAAGTTGAAGCAGAGAATTAAGTACAAATGACCGAGAGATCACCTAAGACAATAGTGTCAAATTCCAGAGTACTTCTGGAGGAGATTTGTGAAAACATTATTATAGACTGAACCTAGACTCCATCAGTGCACAAGTACGCATGTCATGTACGTATAGGATACGAAGGAGACAGGGACTGTAATAATACGTAATAAGTATAAAATTATGCGAAACACATATCTACGTCGCCTATATCTACTACTACAGTACTTTGCAGATAGCAAATGCTCTACATTAGCCCATTCATACAAAGAACTGGTGCTTTCCTCAAACTCAAAGAACACAGAAACCATTCACGGATTTCAAACTGCAACCGGATAAATTAAAATCGATTGTGTTACAACCGGATAAATTTAAATCGATTGTGTTACAATGGCATAGACGAAATTTCAATATCGCTGCTGTTTCACCAGCCCCCACTTTGAAATAGGAATAACTGTTTACCGGAAATGGAACAAACGAAAGTTTTTGCGGTACAATCCGGTACAAGCGGAGTACAACAGAATAGCATAGTATAAATTTCAAAATTGCGAGGTGGGGGCTTCCCTTTTCCCTCCAGCATCACTTGAAATTGGAATCACTGGTTACCGGAAGTGGTACAAACGAATTTTTTTTTGTGGTACAATCCGATTCAAACGCAGCACAAGCGAATGTTACATAGTCGAATTTTCAAAATTGCGTAGTAGAGGGGATGCCATTTTTTCCAGCTCCCCACCTTTAAATGGGAATAACTCGTAACCGGAAGTGGTACAAAAGAAAAAAATTTCGGTACAATCCGGTACAAACGGAGTACAACAGAATAGCGCAGTCGAAATTTCAAAACTGCGAAGTGGGAAGCAGTTTTCCCCGAGCCCCCACTATGAAATTAGAACTGCTGGTTACCGGAAGTGATACAAACGAAAACTTTTGCGGTGCAATCCGATTCAAAGTGAGTACAAACGAATGGCATAGTCAAAATTTCAAAATTGCGTGGTGAGGAGGGGGGGGGGGGAGATGGAGACGTTTCTCCGTCACCCACTTGGAAATGGGAATAACTCGTAATAACTCGTTACCGGTAGTGGTACAAACGGAAATATTGTCGGTACAATCCTGTACAAACGGAGTACAAACGATTGGCATAGTTGAAATTTGAAAGTTCCGTGGTGATGGTGCTGCCGTTTCCGCAGTTCCCAATTTAAAATTGGAATAACTCGTACCCGGAAGTGGTACACACGAAATATTTTGCGGTACAATCCGGTACAAACGGGGTACAAACGAATGTCATAGTCCTAATTTCAAAATTGCGAGGTGGGGGCTGCCATTTTCTCCGAGCTCTTCACTTTGAAATTGGAATTATTGGTTACCGGAAGTGGTGCAAACGAAAATCTTTGCGGTAAAATCCGATTCAAACGGAGTACAAACGAATGCCCTTGCCGAAATCTCAAATTTGCGTAGAGGGGGGGGGGTGACGTTTCCCCATCTCCCAACTTTGAAACGGGTAACTCGTTACCGGAAGAGGTACAAACGAAAATGTCCGTGGTACAATCCGGTACAAATGGAGTACAAACAAATGGCATAGTCGAATTTTCAAAACTGCGTGGTGAAGGGGTTCCCGTTTCCCCAGAATTTCACTTTGAAATGGTATTCCCATTTCATTTTACCGGAAGTGGTACACACGAAAATTTTTGCGGTACAAACGGAGTACAAACGAATGGCATAGTCGAAATTTCAATATTGCGTGGTGGGGGCTGCCGTTTTTTCACCCTCCCCCTTTGAAATGGGAATAACTCGTTACCGGAAGTGGTACAAACGAAAATTTTTGCGGTACAATCCGGTACAAACGGAGTACAAACGAATGCCATATTTGAAATTTCAAAATTCCGAGGTGGGGGGCTGCCGTTTCCCCAGCCCCCCACTTTGAAATGGGAATAACTCGTTACCGGAAGTGGTACAAACGAAAATTTTTGCGGTACAATCCGGTACAAACGGAGTACAAACGAATGGCATAGTCGAAATTTCAAAATTCCGAGGAGGGGGCTGCCGTTTCCCCAGCCCCCCACTTTGAAATGGGAATAACTCGTTACCGGAAGTGGTACAAAAGAAAATTTTTGCGGTACAATCCGGTACAAACGGAGTACAAACGAATGCTATATTTGAAATTTCAAAATTCCGAGGTGGGGGGGGCTGCCGTTTCACCAGGCCCCCCACTTTGAAATGGGAATAACACGTTACCGGAAGTGGTACAAACGAAAATTTTTACGGTACAATCCGGTACAAATGGAGTAGAAACGAATGCCATATTTGAAATTTCAAAATTCCGAGGTGGGGGGCTGCCGTTTCCCCAGCCCCCACTTTGAAATGGGAATAACTCGTTACCGGAAGTGGTACAAACGAAAATTTTTGCGGTACAATCCGGTACAAACGGAGTACAAACGAATGGCATAGTCGAAATTTCAAAATTCCGAGGAGGGGCTGCCGTTTCCCCAGCCCCCACTTTGAAATGGGAATAACTCGTTACCGGAAGTGGTACAAACGAAAATTTTTGCGGTACAATCCGGTACAAACGGAGTACAAACGAATGGCATAGTCAAAATTTCAATATTGCGTGGTGGGCTGGCTGCCGTTTCTTCAGCCCCTGCCCCTCTCGCACTTTGAAATGGGAATAAGTCGTTACCGGAAGTGGTACAAACGAAAATTTTTGCGGTACAATCCGGTACAAACGGAGTACAAACGAATGCCATATTTGAAATTTCAAAATTCCGAGGTGGGGGCTGCCGTTTCCCCAGCCCCCCCACTTTGAAATGGGAATAACTCGTTACCGGAAGTGGTACAAACGAAAATTTTTGCGGTACAATCCGGTGCAAACGGAGTACAAACGAATGCCATATTTGAAATTTCAAAATTCCGAGGTGGGGGGGGCTGCCGTTTCCCCACCCCACCCCGACCCCCACTTTGAAATGGGAATAACTCGTTACCGGAAGTGGTACAAACGAAAATTTTTGCGGTACAATCCGGTACAATCCGGTACAAACGGAGTACAAACGAATGCCATATTTGAAATTTCAAAATTCCGAGGTGGGGGGGGGCTGCCGTTTCCCCAGCCCCCCCCACTTTGAAATGGGAATAACTCGTTACCGGAAGTGGTACAAACGAAAATTTTTGCGGTACAATCCGGTACAAACGGAGTACAAACGAATGCCATATTTGAAATTTCAAAATTCCGAGGTGGGGGCTGCCGTTTCCCAGCCCCCCACTTTGAAATGGGAATAACTCGTTACCGGAAGTGGTACAAACGAAAATTTTTGCGGTACAATCCGGTACAAACGGAGTACAAACGAATGCTATATTTGAAATTTCAAAATTCCGAGGTGGGGGGCTGCCGTTTCCCCAGCCCCCCCACTTTGAAATGGGAATAACTCGTTACCGGAAGTGGTACAAACGAAAACGAAAATTTTTGCGGTACAATCCGGTACAAACGGAGTACAAACGAATGGCATAGTCGAAATTTCAAAATTCCGAGGTGGGGGGGCTGGCGAAATGGAGCTCATTTTAACGTAACTTCCGATGCCAGCGCCCTCTGTCATTACATGATGAATCGTCACAAAACCGTGAGGGACATCTTAGGGAGCACGTCACACTATCTCTTCTAGGCACTGTAACAATGGTTTGTCAGGAATCACGATCACTTTTCTAGTTTTAACGATTGACGTCTGGGGGCGCTGAAACCCTACTGTTCTCATCTATCCGAGCTTGATTTGTAAGAAATTTCTAATACACGTGTAGGTTTAGTTACTCATTTGTGACTAGTCTCTAGTTTCGTGTGTGTGAATTCCTTTCATTTTTCTTGCTAGAAGCATTATGGTTTACTGCTGCGTTCCTTTTCGCACATCTGAGCACGGAAAAATGAGTGGACAAAAGAAACAAACTGGTATGGCAATGTGCTACGTCTAATGCCATGCAGTACTGCTCCTTGTAAGCGTGGCTTTTCAGCAATGAAACTCAAAAGGAGTAATCGGGCATGTCTGAAGAGTGACACTTTAAATTACTTAAGCAATGGCCCTTCAATTTGAAGATTTTGATCCTCAAAATGCTATTTCATTGTGGTGGGCAGATACCTCTGATGGGAAGATCAGACACGGTACGTACATATCAGCGGTAAACTGTATCAACATTATTAGTGCCACTTTATGCATATATAATGCTAGCGTTTGTCCCTTTGTTTTAAACATTATTTAAGAAATTAAACATCTAACTTCAATGGCCTCTCGAAAATAAATTATGTACGTGTAAATTAAGACAGTAATGATACTACAGCACTGAAAATAAATTGTCAAAAAATCATTTTGGAGCAAAACCATATGCAATATTTGTAATCAATCTAATGTTTCTGTGCAGTAACTGTTCTGCATCTGTTTTTATGAAGTAATTAGGAGAGGGATTTCTCATTAGAAAGGGAAAACAACTTTCGCCTTTTACTAAAGCATTTAACGTTCTAATCTTTCGCCTTTTACTAAAGGTCCGTGGATGTTGTGCCTCTTCGTTCGATTTTAGTTGTTTGAGTTCCGAACACCCGTTCGGGAGGAGGAACGCGTGACTGGTCGCCCAATTGGGTGCGTTTGCCGGCGCATTGTGCGGTGTCTGGCGGCCCAAGGCGCGGTCGTGCCGGCCGTGAGGGATTTCGGCTTGGTGTTGTCATCGATTACTATAACAAATCAAAGATAGTCACTCGTGTAAGTTCATTAATAAATTACTAGAGAACTCCATGGTGGATTTGCGTGGGATTTTGTCAATTTTCTTCTATTTCTATTGAAGAATTTTGCTCCGCCGCCAATCCGGAGACTCCGTTTGCGATATTTTGGCAGATTGCCTATACCGCTATTGTTTATGGTGCACGTGGTCTTCATATTTTGTGCTGCACGTGAGTAGTATAAAAGGACGGGTCCGGCGCCAAGGAGCAGCTCCTTCTAGAGAAGGAGCAGGGGGCGTGGCCTGGCGCCGAAGGATGGGGGCGTGGCAGATGACGATAGTGCGTTGGGTCGACGTGCTGCCCCTAGCGGTGCTTCTTGGAACTTTATTATTATGTTAGATCTTTGTTTTTGAGTGATGGCAACGACCGAGTCGGGAAAGGAGATGTGCTGCCCCTTAGCGGTGCTTCTTGGAACTTTCAATGTATCTTTGAGAGATGGCAACGACCGAGTCGGGGAAAGGAGATGTGCTGCCCCCTAGCGGTGCTTCTTGGAACTTTTAATGGATCTTTGAGAGATGGCAACGACCGAGTCGGGGAAAGGAGATGTGCTGCCCCCTAGCGGTGCTTCTTGGAACTTTTAATGGATCTTTGAGAGATGACAACGACCGAGAGGGAAAGGGGTGGATATAGGGGGATGTCAACTCAATGTGCTGCCCACTAGCGGTGCTTCTTGGAACTTTTAATGGACCTTTGAGAGATGGCAACGACCGAGTGGGAGAAAGGGGGTGGATATAGGGGGATGTCACCTTGATGTGCTGCCCCCTAGCGGTGCTTTTTGGAACTTTTAATGGATCTTTGAGAGATGGCAACGACCGAGTGGGGGAAGGGGATGTGTACGTTGCCCCCTAGCGGTGCTTTTTGGAACTTTTCTCGGGAGATTTATTGGACGTTGACAAATTTTTAAGAAGTCTTTCCAATATTTATTTTTTAATTTTCTCGGGAGATTTATTAGACTTTGTCAAATTTTTGAAGGAAGTTTTTTTGTCGTTTCCAATTTTTTTTACTCATATTTTTTTGTCCTATTTTTTCTCTCTAATTTATTTTATTAAATTTATATTTTCAGGAATTCCCTGAGGTATTATAATTTTTATAGACGTTGCATTATTTTTTTTATTTTCTCGGGAGATTTACTGGACTTTGTCAAATTTTTGAAGGAAGTTTTTTGTCGTTTCCAATTTTTTTTACTCGTATCTTTTTTTTTGTCCTATTTTTTCTCTCTAATTTATCTTATTAAATTTATATTTTCAGGAATTCCCTGAGGTATTATAATTTTTATAGACGTTGCATTATTTTTTTTATTTTCTCGGGAGATTTATTGGACGCTGACAAATTTTTGAAGGAAGTTTTTCAATCGAAGCATTTCCTCAAATTTGTTTTATTAAATTTATATTTTTAGAACTCCGTGAGGTGTTATAATTTTTATAGACGTTGCATTATTTTTTTCATTCTTATATTTTTCTTCCCTACAATTTTAATTTAGACGAGGAAAGGCTTTGTTTGAAAAGATTTCGTTCCCGTTGATTCATGTTCCGCCATTTTAGTTTCACCACGTTGTCATTTTGTGAGCCATGTGTTTTGGGATGACTCACCATTTTCTCTTTGCCTCAGAAAATTTTGTATGACACGTGTTTTGGGAAGAGTGACTATGCCGGATGACGCATGTCGTGATAGCAGACATGACATCAGCCAACGCCATTTCCTCCGCTGGGTCGGCGGTTGACGTCATTTGAGATTCTGTAGCCACATTAAGTTCCAAGACTGATTTTTTTCAATAACTTGTTCATTTTGCAACGAATTTATTCCTTATTTTTTCCTCATAATTTCTCATTTTATATTCATAATTTTTCAACGTAACGATTTTTTATTTTCTTTGAGGAGACTTCGCGCATTTTCAACGGACGTTACAACATAAAAACGTTTTCCAAAGTTTTATGCTGCAGACATAATCTTAAAACACGATTGTTTATTAACGTATTTACGTGTTCATGGCATTTTTTTAACGTTGTACCTTTTTCCACCGTACAAAGCCACAATTTTTTAGGCATAGTTAAAATGTTTTTTATTTCTTCATGATTATTCAGTGAAATGTACCCTTTAATGCATTATCTTAATCTTTTTTTACTAAATGCTTGCATACTCGTTAAATTTCTCGATGTACCAACATTATTTTATTTTCAAACTAACAACTACTTTTATCGAGGTTTTATTTTTTCTGTCTATGAAGAATCTTTTAGTTTATTCTCTCAAGTTATGAAAATTAATTATAACGAAATCCTTTCACTTTTCTATCGCTAAGAATTTACCTTAAAATAAGTCCTGAGCTATAGTTCGCTTTGTCTGGTTAGAGGTGTTTCATCAATAGCATGTTTGTGACCAGATAACGTCTCCGTGCAGTTACTGCCTGAAGCGATGACGCATGGGTGACGGGTACGTCGTGATGTCATCCTTGTGAACTTGGAATGTCATCATAGTGCTTGAAGCGATGACGCACGGTGACGGGTTTTTCGTGATGTCATCTTTGTGAACAGATGCCAAAAGAATTTCAGAAACTGTTTCAACTTCGAACCAATGGCGTTTCTTCCATTGTCGGGGGGTCAAAAAGGCATCCTGTTTGCTATAATAAAATTTCATACTTTCACCAAAAATCACATTTTTAAACGCGCTTTTTTTTTCATGTATAACTAAGTTTTTATTGTTTACTCACCTCATCAAAGTCAATCTCATTCTTTTTCTTCATTTAGTTCGCTTTAAATTGAGATGTTTCAAAACTTCGCGTATATTTCATTCACTCAATGTCCGGTTCTCCCGTGTCTGTCCCTTCATTTTTAACTTCTGTGCGTGCTGCATTTTATCTTTAGACGTTTAGTTTCATTGACTTTTTCTTTCGTTTTAATTAGGTTTTCATTATCGTATTTTTTATTCATTGTCTCAGCAGAAAAATCTTTCATTCTGGAGACATAGCGACTAAGTCCGTACTTCCTCTAAACATTTTTTTTTCACATTTTACTAATTGTTCAGAAAAGCAGTTGTTTCCAAACTCCCATAGTGAAAATATCGTATTCCCCTTATAGTACTTATTATATTTTTCCTTCTATTCAGTGTTATATGATTCTTCAAACTTTGGTTTATTTTTAGGAAACTTTTTTTTTCTTAGTTTTTTTTTTTTTTTCTGATTCAAACTTTCAATCTTTTCCTATCGATGTAATTACTCTTATTTTCCCATTCGACTTTACTTTTGAACAGAAATGTATCTAAAATCTTCAGATGTATTTTAGTCTATAAGGCCGATTCTTCCCTGTTTCAAATAAAGTCATGTAGGATTTTAGTGTAAATGCCCCCAAATCTTTAGAACTTACTTTTCATAGTTAGATACTAATTCCTCGAGGTTTAAATTAAAACATGAAAGAAGAGTGTTTTTACGCTCTCTCCAGTGTGTGAGCTTTCCCCAAGAAATTAACTTTGAATTTCCCCATGTTTCTGTCGGAAACTGAAAATCTCCTGCGACTGTTTTCACGCGTCTCTTGCTTACAGGAAAACCTCATATGGCATGAAATCACTTTGCTTGGGAGATTAAACTAAATTCTGGTTTTGAACTTTGAATGCAAACTCAAGCTCGCAAAAGCATAGTTTTCTGAGTGAACTTAAACTGTCTAAGATGACAAAAATCTAAAATTGCTCACTCAATGGGACAGAGCGTTTGAACTTTGCCCTTCATTCTCCATTTACGAGATCCGTCGTGAACCACTAGAAGGGAAGTAAGCAGACCCTGATTTAGTCCACTGTTTCCAAGGAAGGTAGAAAGCTAGTGTCGTAATTCAAAAGCTCATAACTCAAGCCTCCCAGGATTCAATTTCGGACGAACGAATACTCAGATGTCAATGCTTAGACATTGAAAAATTACTTCAGACAAATATTTTCTTACTTAAAGTGCTTCAATTCAGAATTTGTACTACTTAAGATTTCCCTTAGTCAATATTTTATCTATCTTAAAAACTTCTAAAGGGTTGATTTTGAAAAAAAAAGAAGTAAATAAATAAAAAAAAAAAAACGAGTTCCCACAAAAATGTAAAATTTCCTCAGATTGTATGAGGAACCAAAAAAAATGATGAAGCTTGAATGTTAACCATTTCTTTCTCTTCATGTTTCATTCCATAAACTTTCTTCAAATTCCTATATATCCAAGAATTTTGTTAAATGTCCAAGTTCGACTCCCCCAGAAATTTTCTGAAAATGATAGTTTCTCTTTTAAAAAAATTCCAGAATAAGAATCCCTTCACTGAAACAAGAAATTCCTATTCAAAGCATTCCATCCCTCTTTCTACTTCAAATACTCTATTTGTAAATCTAAGGAAGTTTTTTTTAAATATTCATATACTTTTCCCTCTAACTTTAGAAGATATTGTCTTAAAATGTATGTACATATTACAATAGTAAAATATCTTACTACTGCTTGATGTTCAATTCACTTCACATTGTCTTAAGGAAATTCGTTCATTTTCTCATAACACATAGACATGTTATTTTTGCCGCCCCGGTGGCGCAGTGGTCTAAGGCGCTGGTCTCTGATCATTCGTCCGTAAGGGTCCGGGTTCGAATCCCGGTCAGGCATGGATGTTGTGTTTGTCTTATGGCACTGGCTCTCTCCCTTCCCTGGAACCAGTGACCCTAAATTAGGGACGGGCGACTGCTTATAGCCCATTGAGTTGCTCACGGTGGTCGTTAAACCTTCAATCAAAAAAAAAAAAAAAAATGTTATTTTTCTTCCCATTCACTTCAAAGACTAAAGATCAACTTAATGGAGTCCTTTGAGAAAAACTTTCATAGGAAAGCATAAATTTGCCCAAAAAGTACATTAAAAATAAACAAATGTTGAAAGTTCCTGTGCAAGAAGGAAATTCTGTTGTAACTTCTAAACGAAAAAAGACAAATTCTAAGAAAATATGTAAAAATGTTCATTGGATTCCATATTAAAAAAATTTAGTTGAACAAAAGTGTCATTCTTTTTCTTTTTTAAATGTATGCACTTTCGGAACAGTTCATTCTTTCTTAGGGTTAAAAATGGAACACTTCATTTTTTCTTAGTGGACAGCTTTGAGAAAACACATTTCATTAAAAGCAGGGAAATTCTCATAGCATAACATGGGAAAACTAGTATACATAAAAAGACTGTTTCGAAACGAGTAAAAATCTGTTGAAGTTCGTTTTCGAAAAAGTTGGAAATAGAATATAGTAAAAACAGTCACAGCACGTTCCTGAAAGTTGAAAATTGGATGTACTAAAAATGTCTAAGGAAAGAATTTTTTATAAAACACAACTGCTTTAGTTTTCTCAGGCTAGAGGGTCTTCAGTGAGAGCGCTTCTTCTTTTTCAACACAAAGAATGAAGCGAGTCAGTTTGAAACATTTCAAACTCCCCGAAAATAATCCGTGTACTCTGGTTTCGGCTCAATACTGTAAAGCATTGCTCTCAGACCAGTCGGAAATCCCCCGATTGGCCACCTGATGGAAAACATCAGGCCCATTTCCCTTAATAAATACCCAAATATCCTTAAGAAAAGTCTTTAGCAAAAAAAATACTAGTTCCCCATTAAATCAATTCATTCTGTTACTATTTTAAAAAGAAATTTCTTCCTCTAACTTTAGAAGATATTGTCCCAAAATGTATGTACATATTACGATAGTAAAATATCTTACTACTTACTGCTTGATGTTCAATTCACTTTACACTGTCTTAAGGAAATTCATTCATTTTCTCATAACACATAGACATGTTATTTTTCTTTCCATTCACTTCAAAGACTCAATTGAGATCAACCTAATGAAGTCCTTTGAGAAAAACTTTCATAGGAAAGCATAAATTTGCCTAAAAAGTACATTAAAGATAAACAAATGTTGAAAGTTCCTGTACAAGAAGGAAATTCTGTTGTAACTTCTAAGCGAAAAAAGACAAATTCTAAGAAAATATGTAAAAATGTTCGTTGGATTCCATATTAAAAAAATTAGTTGAAGAAAAGTGTCATTCTTTTTTTTTCGGAACAGTTCATTCTTTCCTAGGGTTAAAAATGGAACACTTCATTTTTCTTAGTAGGCAATTTTGAGAAAACACATTTCATTAAAAGCAGGGAAATTCCCATAGAATAACATGGGAAAACTAGTATGCATAAAAAGACTGTTTCGAAACGAATAAAAATCTGTTGAAGTTCGTTTTCGAAAAAGTTGGAAATGGAATGAAGTAAAAACAGTCACAGCAAGTTCCTGAAAGTTGAAAATTGGATGTACCAAAAATGTCTAAGGAAAGAAATTTTATAAAACACAGACTGTTTAGTTTTTCCAGGCTAAGAGGTCTTCAGTGAGAGCGCTTCTTTTTCATCTCAAAGAATAAAGCGAGTCAGTTTGAAACATTTCAAACTCCCCGAAATTAAGCTGTGTACTCTGGTTTCGACTCAATACTGTAAAGCATTGCTCTCAGACCAGTCGGAATTCCGCACCGATTGGTTGCCTAATGGAAAACATCAGACCCCTTTCCAATAACAATCCCCAAATATCCTTAAGAAAAGTCTAGAAAAAAAAAGCACTAGTTCCCCATTAAAACAATTGGATTCTTTCTGTTACTGTTTTAAACATTTCAAAAAAGAAGTTTACATTCTCACTTTTACTTTTTAAATCTTGAAAGCTTAAATTATGACCCATTTAAAAAAATTCACTTAAAATTTAATTTTAAAAAATAATAATTACTCTTTAAATTTATATCTTAAAACTAAAAAATATTTACGCTTAATATTTCAATAAATAATAAATATTCACAAACTCACCTTCTACCTTGCCCATTTAAAAAAAAAAATTCTGAATTTATATAATCGAAATCATTACTTCTCCAAGTAGTTCTTTTCCCCTGATTGTTGTGAGGAACTCTCTGAAATCTTCACTTTTCTACATGTGTTCATAAAAGCTTGAGCTACTTCCTTAGGATTCAACAAGGCCACAGCGTTCTCGAAACTTGAAATCGCTTTCCTGTTCCACTCAGTGGTTAGGCATGGAGGATGCATCTGAATAGGTGGAAGTACTTCAGAAATGCATTCGCGACATCTACATACCTTCAGGATGCTCTCTCCGATTAAATTTTTTAAACATTCAATTAAATTGTGTCAAAGTTCACACTCCTCAATCGATGTACTTTGAAACTTTCGGGATTCTCCGAGTACGATTTTCTGGAATTCTGAACCCATTAACAATTCCTGGATGCTGTCCCACACGCCATCCAAAATAATTTGGAGTTTCTTAAACTGCTTTCTAGTTAATGCAACTCCTGTTGTTAAGTGAAAAATCTGGAACCAGAATTTGAAAGACTTGAAGACTTCTTACTTTATTCAAACTTAGAAAAGAACTACAATTCGCTCAGCGTTTCCTTTGCATACTGTAACCAACACATGACCCTTATCACCACGTGGTGATTGATGCGTCACGATGCGTCAGCACACTAACTGCGCGATGACTGTTTCCTTATCTGGTCATCTCGCAACGAACATGCTACTGATTCTAATCAGACAAAGCTAATTTCAGCTTGAGAGATAAACGAAAGGATTTCATTATAACTTTCATATCTTGAGAGAATAAACTAAAAAAATCTTTATAGAGTACATAATAAGCGTAAAGAAATTCTTCAAGTCTGAATTTCCACTAAAATGATGGTGGTATACGGAAAGCGTGAGAATTTAATCAGACACCTTCAAAGAATTCATCTTGGAATTAACGCTGCTTTTGAAAAACGAGTGAACTATGAAATTCTTTGTTCTCCACACAGGAAAATTTCAGATTTCGAAATCTCGCCGTCCTGACCCACTTTTTCCTGAGTGAAATTTAACACGTGGTGGAAATCTCCACTTGCGCATTCCTTTGAGTGGGGAATAGCTCTCATGAAAGGGGTCAACGGTTCCAAACAACATTGATTAAAACTGGAGAGAGAAAAATATATGAATTAAAAAAATAATGCATAAGCAGGATTCCCCAAAACATAAAAAAATAGTAGTTTTATATAAAAAAGAAATTCCAGGAAAAATATTGGAGGGGCGAAAGATTTCCCATTCTTCCATTCCCACAAAAAATTTAGCGAAGTCCAATAAATCTCTCTAAAAAAAAAATTAAACAAATACTTGGACTGACCAAAGGGAGAACGACACGTGACGTCAACCTATCCAGCGGCTAGTAGTAGGAGATACACTGTTCCCCCTCTGACATCATTTTTTTCTATGCGAACAGAAATTTACTTGAACAACCGTCTTAGAAAATGCCTCTTCCGCGTTTTTCTTCCCAGCCATGCAAAAACAATCAGATTGCCTTTTCCCACCAAAAGTTCTAGCAAGAAGGAGCAGGAGACGCTGGAACGAAGCCCGAAGGAGCTCCCTCCCTGTCTCGCCTCCTTGTTATTCGGCTCCTTCGGGCTACGTTCCGGCGTCTCCTGCTCCTTCTTGCTAGAACTTTTGGTGGGAAAAGGCAATCTGATTGTTTTTGCATGGCTGGGAAGAAAAACGCGGAAGAGGCATTTTCTAAGACGGTTGTTCAAGTAAATTTCTGTTCGCATAGAAAAAAAATGATGTCAGAGGGGGGAACAGTGTATCTCCTACTACTAGCCGCTGGATAGGTTGACGTCACGTGTCGTTCTCTCTTTGTCAGTCCAAGTATTTGTTTAATTTTTTTTTAGAGAGATTTATTGGACTTCGCTAAATTTTTTGTGGGAATGGAAGAATGGGAAATCTTTCGCCCCTCCAATATTTTTCCTGGAATTTCTTTTTTATATAAAACTACTATTTTTTTTATGTTTTGGGGAATCCTGCTTATGCATTATTTTTTTAATTCATATATTTTTCCTCTCTCCAGTTTTAATCAATGTTGTTTGGAACCGTTGACCCCTTTCATGAGAGCTATTCCCCACTCAAAGGAATGCGCAAGTGGAGATTTCCACCACGTGTTAAATTTCACTCAGGAAAAAGTGGGTCAGGACGGCGAGATTTCGAAATCTGAAATTTTCCTGTGTGGAGAACAAAGAATTTCATAGTTCACTCGTTTTTCAAAAGCAGCGTTAATTCCAAGATGAATTCTTTGAAGGTGTCTGATTAAATTCTCACGCTTTCCGTATACCACCATCATTTTAGTGGAAATTCAGCCTTGAAGAATTTCTTTACGCTTATTATGTACTCTATAAAGATTTTTTTAGTTTATTCTCTCAAGATATGAAAGTTATAATGAAATCCTTTCGTTTATCTGTCAAGCTGAAATTAGCTTTGTCTGATTAGAATCAATAGCATGTTCGTTGCGAGATGACCAGATAAGGAAACAGTCATCGCGCAGTTAGTGTGCTGACGCATCGTGACGCATCAATCACCACGTGGTGATAAGGGCCATGTGTTGGTTACAGTATGCAAAGGAAACGCTGAGCGAATTGTAGTTCTTTTCTAAGTTTGAATAAAGTAAGAAGTCTTCAAGTCTTTCAAATTCGGGTTCCGGATTTTTCACTTAACAACAGGAGTTGCATTAACCAGAAAGCAGTTTAAGAAACTCCAAATTATTTTGGATGGCGTGTGGGACAGCATCCAGGAATTGTTAATGGATTCAGAATTCCAGAAAATCGTACTCGGAGAATCCCGAAAGTTTCAAAGTACATCGATTGAGGAGTGTGAACTTAGACACAATTTAATTGAATGTTTAACAAATTTAATCGGGGAGAGCATCCTGAAGGTATGTAGATGTCGCGAATGCATTTCTGAAGTACTTCCACCTATTCAGATGCATCCTCCATGCCTAACCACTGAGTGGAACAGGAAAGCGATTTCAAGTTTCGAGAACGCTGTGGCCTTGTTGAATCCTAAGGAAGTAGCTCAAGCTTTATGAACACATGTGGAAAAGTGAAGATTTCAGAGAGTTCCTCACAACAATCAGGGGAAAAGAACTACTTGGAGAAGTAATGATTTCGATTATATAAATTCAGAATTTTTTTTTTAAATGGGCAAGGTAGAAGGTGAGTTTGTGAATATTTATTATTTATTGAAATATTAAGCGTAAATATTTTTTAGTTTTAAGATATAAATTTAAAGAGTAATTATTATTTTTTAAAATTAAATTTTAAGTGAATTTTTTAAATGGGTCATAATTTAAGCTTTCAAGATTTTAAAAGTAAAAGTGAGAATGTAAACTTCTTTTTTGAAATGTTTAAAACAGTAACAGAAAGAATCCAATTGTTTTAATGGGGAACTAGTGCTTTTTTTCTAGACTTTTCTTAAGGATATTTGGGGATTGTTATTGGAAAGGGGTCTGATGTTTTCCATTAGGCAACCAATCGGTGCGGAATTCCGACTGGTCTGAGAGCAATGCTTTACAGTATTGAGTCGAAACCAGAGTACACAGCTTAATTTCGGGGAGTTTGAAATGTTTCAAACTGACTCGCTTTATTCTTTGAGATGAAAAAAAGAAGCGCTCTCACTGAAGACCCCTTAGCCTGGAAAAACTAAACAGTCTGTGTTTTATAAAAATTTCTTTCCTTAGACATTTTTAGTACATCCAATTTTCAACTTTCAGGAACTTGCTGTGACTGTTTTTACTTCATTCCATTTCCAACTTTTTCGAAAACGAACTTCAACAGATTTTTATTCGTTTCGAAACAGTCTTTTTATGCATACTAGTTTTCCCATGTTATTCTATGGGAATTTCCTGCTTTTAATGAAATGTGTTTTCTCAAAATTGTCTACTAAGAAAAATGAAGTGTTCCATTTTTAACCCTAGGAAAGAATGAACTGTTCCGAAAAAAAAAGAATGACACTTTTCTTCAACTAATTTTTTTTAATATGGAATCCAACGAACATTTTTACATATTTTCTTAGAATTTGTCTTTTTTCGTTTAGAAGTTACAACAGAATTTCCTTCTTGTACAGGAACTTTCAACATTTGTTTATCTTTAATGTACTTTTTAGGCAAATTTATGCTTTCCTATGAAAGTTTTTCTCAAAGGACTCCATTAGGTTGATCTCAATTGAGTCTTTGAAGTGAATGGAAAGAAAAATAACATGTCTATGTGTTATGAGAAAATGAATGAATTTCCTTAAGACAGTGTAAAGTGAATTGAACATCAAGCAGTAAGTAGTAAGATATTTTACTATCGTAATATGTACATACATTTTGGGACAATATCTTCTAAAGTTAGAGGAAGAAATTTCTTTTTTAAAATAGTAACAGAATGAATTGATTTAATGGGGAACTAGTATTTTTTTGCTAAAGACTTTTCTTAAGGATATTTGGGTATTTATTAAGGGAAATGGGCCTGATGTTTTCCATCAGGTGGCCAATCGGGGGATTTCCGACTGGTCTGAGAGCAATGCTTTACAGTATTGAGCCGAAACCAGAGTACACGGATTATTTTCGGGGAGTTTGAAATGTTTCAAACTGACTCGCTTCATTCTTTGTGTTGAAAAAGAAGAAGCGCTCTCACTGAAGACCCCTCTAGCCTGAGAAAACTAAAGCAGTTGTGTTTTATAAAAAATTCTTTCCTTAGACATTTTTAGTACATCCAATTTTCAACTTTCAGGAACTTGCTGTGACTGTTTTTACTATATTCTATTTCCAACTTTTTCGAAAACGAACTTCAACAGATTTTTACTCGTTTCAAAACAGTCTTTTTATGTATACTAGTTTTCCCATGTTATGCTATGAGAATTTCCCTGCTTTTAATGAAATGTGTTTTCTCAAAGCTGTCCACTAAGAAAAATGAAGTGTTCCATTTTTAACCCTAAGAAAGAATGAACTGTTCCGAAAGTGCATACATTTAAAAAAGAAAAAAGAATGACACTTTTGTTCAACTAAATTTTTTAATATGGAATCCAATGAACATTTTTACATATTTTCTTAGAATTTGTCTTTTTTCGTTTAGAAGTTACAACAGAATTTCCTTCTTGTACAGGAACTTTCAACATTTGTTTATTTTTAATGTACTTTTTGGGCAAATTTATGCTTTCCTATGAAAGTTTTTCTCAAAGGACTCCATTAAGTTGATCTTTAGTCTTTGAAGTGAATGGGAAGAAAAATAACATGTCTATGTGTTATGAGAAAATGAACGAATTTCCTTAAGACAATGTGAAGTGAATTGAACATCAAGCAGTAGTAAGATATTTTACTATTGTAATATGTACATACATTTTAAGACAATATCTTCTAAAGTTAGAGGGAAAAGTATATGAATATTTAAAAAAACTTTCTTAGATTTAGAAATAGAGTATTTGAAGTAGAAAGAGGGATGGAATGCTTTGAATAGGAATTTCTTGTTTCAGTGAAGGGATTCTTATTCTGGAATTTTTTTTAAAAGAGAAACTATCATTTTCAGAAAATTTCTGGGGGAGTCGAACTTGGACATTTAACAAAATTCTTGGATATATAGGAATTTGAAGAAAGTTTATGGAATGAAACATGAAGAGAAAGAAATGGTTAACATTCAAGCTTCATCATTTTTTTTTGGTTCCTCATACAATCTGAGGAAATTTTACATTTTTGTGGGAACTCGTTTTTTTTTTATTTATTTACTTCTTTTTTTTTCAAAATCAACCCTTTAGAAGTTTTTAAGATAGATAAAATATTGACTAAGGGAAATCTTAAGTAGTACAAATTCTGAATTGAAGCACTTTAAGTAAGAAAATATTTGTCTGAAGTAATTTTTCAATGTCTAAGCATTGACATCTGAGTATTCGTTCGTCCGAAATTGAATCCTGGGGAGGCTTGAGTTATGAGCTTTTGAATTACGACACTAGCTTTCTACCTTCCTTGGAAACAGTGGACTAAATCAGGGTCTGCTTACTTCCCTTCTAGTGGTTCACGACGGATCTCGTAAATGGAGAATGAAGGGCAAAGTTCAAACGCTCTGTCCCATTGAGTGAGCAGTTTTAGATTTTTGTCATCTTAGACAGTTTAAGTTCACTCAGAAAACTATGCTTTTGCGAGCTTGAGTTTGCATTCAAAGTTCAAAACCAGAATTTAGTTTAATCTCCCAAGCAAAGTGATTTCATGCCATATGAGGTTTTCCTGTAAGCAAGAGACGCGTGAAAACAGTCGCAGGAGATTTTCAGTTTCCGACAGAAACATGGGGAAATTCAAAGTTAATTTCTTGGGGAAAGCTCACACACTGGAGAGAGCGTAAAAACACTCTTCTTTCATGTTTTAATTTAAACCTCGAGGAATTAGTATCTAACTATGAAAAGTAAGTTCTAAAGATTTGGGGGCATTTACACTAAAATCCTACATGACTTTATTTGAAACAGGGAAGAATCGGCCTTATAGACTAAAATACATCTGAAGATTTTAGATACATTTCTGTTCAAAAGTAAAGTCGAATGGGAAAATAAGAGTAATTACATCGATAGGAAAAGATTGAAAGTTTGAATCAGAAAAAAAAAACTAAGAAAAAAAAGTTTCATAAAAATAAACCAAAGTTTGAAGAATCATATAACACTGAATAGAAGGAAAAAATATAATAAGTACTATAAGGGGAATACGATATTTTCACTATGGGAGTTTGGAAACAACTGCTTTTCTGAACAATTAGTAAAATGTGAAAAAAAAATGTTTAGAGGAAGTACGGACTTAGTCGCTATGTCTCCAGAATGAAAGATTTTTCTGCTGAGACAATGAATAAAAAATACGATAATGAAAACCTAATTAAAACGAAAGAAAAAGTCAATGAAACTAAACGTCTAAAGATAAAATGCAGCACGCACAGAAGTTAAAAATGAAGGGACAGACACTGGAGAACCGGACATTGAGTGAATGAAATATACGCGAAGTTTTGAAACATCTCAATTTAAAGCGAACTAAATGAAGAAAAAGAATGAGATTGACTTTGATGAGGTGAGTAAACAATAAAAACTTAGTTATACATGAAAAAAAAAGCGCGTTTAAAAATGTGATTTTTGGTGAAAGTATGAAATTTTATTATAGCAAACAGGATGCCTTTTTGACCCCCGACAATGGAAGAAACGCCATTGGTTCGAAGTTGAAACAGTTTCTGAAATTCTTTTGGCATCTGTTCACAAAGATGACATCACGAAAAACCCGTCACCGTGCGTCATCGCTTCAAGCAGTATGATGACATTCCAAGTTCACAAGGATGACATCACGACGTACCCGTCACCCATGCGTCATCGCTTCAGGCAGTAACTGCACGGAGACGTTATCTGGTCACAAACATGCTATTGATGAAACACCTCTAACCAGACAAAGCGAACTATAGCTCAGGACTTATTTTAAGGTAAATTCTTAGCGATAGAAAAGTGAAAGGATTTCGTTATAATTAATTTTCATATCTTGAGAGAATAAACTAAAAGATTCTTCATAGACAGAAAAAATAAAGCCTCGATAAAAGTAGTTGTTAGTTTGAAAATAAAATAATGTTGGTACATCGAGAAATTTAACGAGTATGCAAGCATTTAGTAAAAAAAGATTAAGATAATGCATTAAAGGGTACATTTCACTGAATAATCATGAAGAAATAAAAAAAACATTTTAACTATGCCTAAAAAATTGTGGCTTTGTACGGTGGAAAAAGGTACAACGTTAAAAAAATGCCATGAACACGTAAATACGTTAATAAACAATCGTGTTTTAAGATTATGTCTGCAGCATAAAACTTTGGAAAACGTTTTTATGTTGTAACGTCCGTTGAAAATGCGTGAAGTCTCCTCAAAGAAAATAAAAAAATCGTTACGTTGAAAAATTATGAATATAAAATGAGAAATTATGAGGAAAAAATAAGGAATAAATTCGTTGCAAAATGAACAAGTTATTGAAAAAAAATCAGTCTTGGAACTTAATGTGGCTACAGAATCTCAAATGACGTCAACCGCCGACCCAGCGGAGGAAATGGCGTTGGCTGATGTCATGTCTGCTATCACGACATGCGTCATCCGGCATAGTCACTCTTCCCAAAACACGTGTCATACAAAATTTTCTGAGGCAAAGAGAAAATGGTGAGTCATCCCAAAACACATGGCTCACAAAATGACAACGTGGTGAAACTAAAATGGCGGAACATGAATCAACGGGAACGAAATCTTTTCAAACAAAGCCTTTCCTCGTCTAAATTAAAATTGTAGGGAAGAAAAATATAAGAATGAAAAAAATAATGCAACGTCTATAAAAATTATAACACCTCACGGAGTTCTAAAAATATAAATTTAATAAAACAAATTTGAGGAAATGCTTCGATTGAAAAAACTTCCTTCAAAAATTTGTCAGCGTCCAATAAATCTCCCGAGAAAATTAAAAAAATAATGCAACGTCTATAAAAATTATAATACCTCAGGGAATTCCTGAAAATATAAATTTAATAAAATAAATTAGAGAGAAAAAATAGGACAAAAAAATATGAGTAAAAAAATTGGAAACGACAAAAAAACTTCCTTCAAAAATTTGACAAAGTCTAATAAATCTTCCGAGAAAATTAAAAAAATAAATATTGGAAGGACTTCTTAAAAACTTGTCAACGTCCAATAAATCTCCCGAGAAAAGTTCCAAAAAGCACCGCTAGGGGGCAACGTACACATCCCCTTCCCCCCACTCGGTCGTTGCCATCTCTCAAAGATCCATTAAAAGTTCCAAAAAGCACCGCTAGGGGGCAGCACATCAAGTTGACATCCCCCTATATCCACCCCCTTTCTCCCACTCGGTCGTTGCCATCTCTCAAAGGTCCATTAAAAGTTCCAAGAAGCACCGCTAGGGGGCAGCACATTGAGTTGACATCCCCCTATATCCACCCCTTTCCCTCTCGGTCGTTGTCATCTCTCAAAGATCCATTAAAAGTTCCAAGAAGCACCGCTAGGGGGCAGCACATCTCCTTTCCCCGACTCGGTCGTTGCCATCTCTCAAAGATACATTGAAAGTTCCAAGAAGCACCGCTAGGGGGCAGCACATCTCCTTTCCCGACTCGGTCGTTGCCATCACTCAAAAACAAAGATCTAACATAATAATAAAGTTCCAAGAAGCACCGCTAGGGGGCAGCACATCGACCCAACGCACTAGCGTCATCTGCCACGCCCCCATCCTTCGGTGCCAGGCCACGCTCCCTGCTCCTTCTCTAGAAGGAGCTGCTCCTTGGCGCCGGACCCGTCCTTTTATACTACTCACGTGTCTTCATCTATTGCGTATTGTGTTTGTGCCCCTGTTACTGGATTGGATTTCAAGCCGGGAATTTTGTGAGTACTTTTTCACATTTTCTTTGGTTAGGACTGCGTGCTTTTTTGTTTTGTTTTCTGACTGTTGCTAGCTTTTGGAAGGGGTCGGACTTTTTGTCCTCTTTGAAAAGTTAGAATGTCTGTTAGGGCTGAGCCAAATAGGGCTAATGCCGTCGTGGTTACCCATAAGGATATTTCTGCTTCGGACATTTGTCTTGCCCTGTACAAACACGTGGGTTCACCCCCCACCCTAGTATTTCCCTTAATTCAAGAGGTGAATAAGAACAAGCTTGAAGTAGTACTAAACAGTAGAGATCACTACTTCAAGTTACTTGATAGCAGTATAGAGTGCAATAACGTTGTTTTGAAATGCACCAATGCTCAGACAAATGTGAAAATAATTTTTTGTAAGTTTTTGAATTGCGGAATTTCCATTGCAGAAGTCACAACCGCATTTGGATTATATGGTAAGGTATTAACTGTGAAGTTAGAGAAGAAATGGCTGCGCACATGAGGGGAGCCCTTTCCGGGACTCGTGTTGTTACAATTGACATGAAACAAGCTGCCACCAATTTCATGGAGGTCAAAGGACAGCGATGTATGATTGTGTATAGGGGACAAACTCGGGTGTGCTGGCTCTACAACCATGCTGGGCACATAGCTGTGGACTGCGGGAAGTATACCTGCAGCAATTGCTTCATTTTGGGTCACACTAATGAGGAGTGCGAAGAGCCGTGTGGAAACTGCAGATCAATACAAAATCAAAGGAAGGTGTGTACACAGAAGTCCTTTACACAAATGACCAGAGGTCCAGAGACTACCAGTAAAAGATGAATAGATGGAGGAATGCCACGCTGGTGAGGCGAAGGGCTCAAAAAGTGCTGCCGAGGCTGCGGCCTCGGGTAAAACAGATGGGGCCCACAAAATTATCAGCTCGGAGCACGCCTCAAAACCTCACAGGATCCCCGAGGAAGGTAATGATGCTAGTTCAGGTAAGAGCAGTGTAATAATAAAAAATGTGAATAAAGAGTATGTTTCTGTTCCAGTAAAGGAGAGAGAAACCTTTCCTATCGGTGAAGATGGGAACAGGGGTCTCTCCCCTGCAACTTGTGATGACGATGGGTATATCAAAGTTACGAAGAAATCAAGAAAGTTGCCTGTCAAAGACCTTGAAGTGCTCAAATCCAGGCCCGGAAGCCTAAGCGTCGTGGAGGGGCAATATGAGGAAAATATGGAGGTTGATGTCAATGGCCCCGGTGCTACTATTCCAGTGTAATCTAGCGCGGGGGTTATCTCCATCGAAGAGGACGAACAGGCTCCCAGTAGTGCCCGAAAAGAGCCTGGAGAAAGTAGGGACTTTTCCAGCGATGGAGAAGAAAATTCTAGTGTGGAAAGTACTGATATCTCAGAGAACAACGAATGTGAGTATGAATTCTCTGACACCGGTTCTGTGATGGAGGGTGTGCTAAGTGAAAGCGGAAGTAATGAGAGCTGCGATGCTGACATATTCCCCGATTTTAGTCATAATAATGTTCTTATTGAGGGTGAAGTGCATAATGAGTGTGTTGAAAAGTGTGAAAATGAAGGAAAAAGTGAAGCCCAGTGTTTTGGTGAAATCGGCGGAACTTCGGTTTCCAGTGAGGACCCTCTGCATAGCATGTTTCCGGGTCTCCCAAGGACCCTTGTCATTGAGGAGAAACGGGTATGACTGCGTCCACCCTTTTCGCTAATGCCAAGGGGCGGAGGTACACCTCCGCGGCCGTGGATAGCCAGGACGGGCGGCCTCCCGAAAGAGATGCCGCGTGCCCTACTCCACCCTCAGACGGGCAGAAGCAGCCCGTTCTGGATCCCGGAGACTCACCTACGCTTAGTGTTCCCATTACTGCGGGCGGCGGCCTCGTCGTCGCCGGCTCTGAGGCTACGTCGGAAGCCCCCGAAACGTTCTGGGTCCTCCCGCAGGACCGCTGAACGTCGGCGTCGGGAGTGAGGAGGAGAATCAATGCTCTGATACTGCTGTTATGAACGGTAAGTTTTGGGCTTGTACTGATACCGAAGTGGATAACGAGAATACTGAGTCCCTTTGTGCTGGCCTGCAGCGTCAGTATCAGAACAAGAAAAAAGAACTGGAAAAGAGTATGCTGCGGCCAATTTTAAAGCGGTTAACGATCTTGCTGCTGCTGCCTCTGTAATGTTGCATGGCACGGGACATGTGATTCCAACAGCGAATGGCCAAGTTCTTCTGGAAGAAAGGTTGACAAGAAGTGTTGCTAAGAAGGCTAGTACTGAAAAGTAACTTGGTTGCGTTTCCTATCTCTCCAAGTTTGGAGTGTGGGTTTTGCATTTTATCTCTGTGTTTGTTGTTGTAACTTTCTTTTTACAGGACCAGGTAAGTATGGACTCTGGTAGAGTTAATTTTGCCGGCACAAACATTAGGGTTGGCTCCTTGAACGTTCAGGGCCTCAATTCGGAGGCGAAGCAGTGTTGGCTTGAAGGGTTCTTTCGCCAGAATAATCTGGACTTCTTCATGATTCAGGAAACCAACCATAAGGATAGGGAACAGCTTTTTGCTTTTCGCAGGTCAGGTCTCAGATTTAAGTACTCGCTTGGGTGTACTGGTTACACGGGAGTTGCTTTAATTTATAAAGAGAAGTTTGAAAGAGATATCACTGACTTTTAATCGGATGGGGAATGTCGGGTGATCTCTCTTACCGTCCACAGTAGGAATATCTCTATGAAACTTGTGTGTATTTACGCTCCTAATAAGGGTAATTTGCAGATGTCGTTCTATAATGAACTCCCGCATTTCATCAGAAGTTCAGAAGATGTGTTGATTGTTGGCGGGGATTTTAATGCGGTCGCCGACTGCGACCTCGACAGGGCCGGAACCAGTAGGTGGGCGAAAGGTTATGGGAACGTGGTTAAGGTCCTCCTACATAGCCAGGGTTTGTGCGATGCCTGGAGGAGACTTAACCCCAGTATTCCGGGTTATACCTGGTTTAGAGGGGGCAGCGCTTCCCGCCTGGATATGTTTCTTGTGTCGAAGATTGGGAGCGAAATTAGTCACTTCTATTGGGAGGAAGGCTCGGCGGTCAAGTTGACGGGGGCCTTGGAAGTGCTCCGGCAGGAGAGTGATATTAACTTCATCTACCGGAAAGTCGAGACGGAGAGGGTTAGGGAGAACCTTCAACGTCTCGACATTGACGGTAGGGAGGTCCGAGATCTTACCGATATCCTGCAGGCGGCGGCTGATTTTTATGGTAGGTTATTTGGCAAAGAGGAAGTGCAGCCCGAGGTCATGGAAACTTGGCTGCAGGGTACTCCGAGTATTTCGGATGAAGATAGGGAGTTGTTGGAAGGGGAATTCACCGAAACTGAAGTCAGGTGGGCGATCCTGAACCTCAAACCCAGAAAGTCGCCGGGTATTGATGGGCTTCCGGCCGAATTTTACAAGAAATTTGTCAATATTTTGGTCCCCTGGTTATGTAGAATTTATAACAAGATTGCTGATAAAAGAATTATGACTAAGTCTATGAGGAGTAGCGTTGTGACTCTTCTTTCTAAAACCCCCGACGATCCTGCTCGCGATCTTGCTGGATGGAGACCGGTGTCTCTGTCTACCTTTGACTATATGATCATGGCGGCGATCGTCAATGCGAGACTTTCGCGGGGTGGGTGGCGGAGAAGTTAGTTGGCGTTGGGCAGACGTGTACTATCCGTGGTAGTCGGATGTACCATAATATTCGGTGTGTGAGGGACATGATTGCCTATATCCGAGACAGGGATGTTAAGTTGGGAATGTTTTCCGCGGATCAGAGTAAGGCTTTGACCGTGTTTCTCACGAGTTTATTAGTAAGTTGCTGGAAGCCTACGGCTTCGGAGAGTTTTTCCGAAGAGCGGTGGGCTCTTTTTACAGGGACCTCAACGGAAGAGTCATTATTTCTGGCCGTCTTTCTCACCTCTTTGAGGTTAGAAGAGGTGTGAGACAAGGCTGCCCACTCTCCCCGTTGTTGTTTGTCTTGGTCATTGAGAACATTTTAAGAAAGGTTTAGGCTCATCCTAGCATTCAGGGGCCTCTAAAGTATATTGCGTATGCTGACGACGTCACGATCTTTGTTGACTCGGAAGTGAGTCTTAAGCAGGTCCGGTAAGTCTTCGCGGGTTACTGCGGTGCCACCGGGTCCATGCTTAATGAGGATAAGTTGAACCTGCTTCTTTGGGGCAGGTGGGATCGTGCTGAGGTCGAGGGCTGGAGGTGACGGATGGACCCGTCAATATACTTGGTATCCTTTTTGATAGAGACGGTGTCCATTTGAAGACATGGAGGGACATCCTCTTCGCTATTAAGGAGAAGAAGGAAAGGTGGCAAAGTGTTGACATTTCGATGATTAACCGTGCTAAGTTAGCTAACGCTCTCCTGGTCTCGAAATGTGCTTTTGCCGGAGAACTTGATTCTCCCCCTCGGAATCACATGAGGCTTCTGAAAAGGCAAATTTTTGCCTTTATTTGGGCCGGGAAGCAAGTTGAGGCTGTTGTCAGAGCGGTCCTGAGCTGCCCATAGGAGGAGGGTGGTTTGGATGTTAAACACCTCTTCTCCTGGTTCAGTGCACTGCAATTTAGGAGTGTGAAGGAAGCTCTGAACTCCTTGCACTCTTGTAGGAACTTTGTAGAGTATTTGACCGGATTGTCTGCGGAGAAGTTCTTACCTGGCTTCCGTTTTATGGGGCCGCGTAGAGAGACCACTCACAAGCACTATAAGCTTGGGGGCACATTCAGGGTCTCGCGGAGGCTAACCGGAATGGGCTGAATTTGAAGCAAATGTATCTGCACATTCTCCCTAGGCCTGGGGAGCAGGTTACTGAGTTTAGTGTCGTCAACCGCAACAGGAAGGAGGTGTGGCTGAGCGTGTTGGCGGCTGGAGTTGACTGTAAGAAGCGGGATTTTAAATTCCGTCTGGTTCACGATGTCCTTCCGACTAGGAAGAGGCAGTACAGGTGTGGTACTACCATCACCGACAAGTGTGCCTCTTGCAATCTCATTGAAGACCGGTACCACTTGTTCTGGAGTTGTCCCATGGCCGTGTAGGTGTGGAAGCTTGTTTGGACCTGGGCAAGTTGCCCGCAGCGACTCAAGGCTCAGGAGGTCTTTCACCAGTACCCCGGCCCCAAGACTGGGAGGGATATCTGGAGGTTGATCATCACTGAGACCACTTACAAAATCTGGAGTGAGAGGAACAGAGTTGTTCATAGTAATTACGGAAATGCGGGATTCAACCCTTTGAAAGTGGGCTGGCACGTCAAGTGCGAGCTTAGGAATAGAGTTGAGTTAGATGCCCGCACTCTTTCGGACCGTGCCTTTAAGTTCCGGTGGGTCTTCTGGCCCAAAATTGTTACTGAACCGAAGGAAAAATATTTTTTCTATTGAGGAACTTAGTCTCCCCATCTTTTCGGCTTGTAATCCTGCATTTCCGGACCCTTGGTTTCTGGTGTTTTTGTTGAACTTTGTTTTGTATTTTAATCTTTGGGATGTTTCTTTTCTAGATTCGGGGATGGAGTGATGAGCTTACCCTTCTTCCTCCCTGCCGGGTGCTTGTTTGCGTACCATACCAGTCTCCTCCAGCGGCGCTGTCTTTGGAAGCCGCTGAACGACTGGGCGTGTGAATCGGGGTGTCTGTGTGTTTCGCTTTGATCTTTCCTCACTTTGCCCTTCCGGGTGTGGTTTGCCTGTGTGTGTTTGCTTTTTGGGTGTGTGGTGTGTGATTGCTGTTTGTGGTGTGTCGGTTCTGCGTGGTTGTATGCAGGGTTGGGAGCCATTGGTAGGTGGAAAGCTGGCCTTTGTGCCACGCGGACGGCTGGGCGACTCTTCTGGTGGTGTCTCGGTTGGGACGTCATCACAGGGCACCCGTGAAGGAGAGCCTTCTCTTACGGGAGTGTTTCGGGGTGGCCTAGGGCCTGTCTCGTCATTCTTGGTGTCCCTGTCTGCAAGAGTGAACTGTGCGCTGTTCGAGTTCTTCGGCAGGCCAGTGTGATTCGGGGGTCTGGATGTGCTGACTGTGGAACCGTGGTTGGTACATCGGGGTGTGAGTGAAACACCGGTGGAACTGAATTCACATTTTATATGTGGTTCGGCGAAGCGAGTGTGTTGGTGTTGCTGGGTAACAAAATTTCGTGCCGGGAGAGGGGTCGCCGTGGTCACGCACAATGGCGTCCCCTCTCTCGGATGTCAAGTCTTGGTTCTCCAAGTGTTGGTTTTCGAAGACAAAGAAGTCATTGATTTTTTTTTTTTTTTTTTTTTTTTTTTTACTTTGCGTGGCCAGTAGATTTTGGCATTTGGCTAGTAAAATATTTATAACACCAGCCACAATGGCTAATAGAAATTTCAGCAGTTTCGCAAGGGCTGATAGTGAATAAACGTAAACACACTTTTAGCGAAATGCAAGTACCCACCCCCACCCCTTCTTACCTATTCCTAATCAGTAATAGTCTTTATTCATTTAAATTTGACTCCTCTTCAGTTTCAATTTATTTGGAATACTGTTCTTCTGCAGCATTACTTTTGGTTGTAGAGATCTAATATATATATGTATATAATTTTTTTCTCCCCTTAACAAGAAACCCCAAGAGTCAGCTTAAAGTTTGCAAGTTTAGCTTTTGTGGCTGGATATTTAGTGAAAGTTATTGATGAAAGAACAGACTGCCCCTCCTGCTCGGAAAAATTGGCTAACTGTAATTGCATGGCACCCATTCTTAATTAAATCGCAGATCAAGACCGTGGAGAACTGATTTACCCAACATCAGCATTTATTATGATCCTTTTCTATCATACGAGATTTTGTTGAAAAATCTCTTCCATATTTGCCACAAAACTGTTTGGTGCAAACTTATCGCCATATATTCTTCCAAAACTGGAAAAATGCCCAGTTTTAAATGCCATGAAGAGGATCACGGTAAACTAACCAGCAAGTTAATTTGGCAAAAATTTCTTCCGGTCCTGTGTTTAAAGTTTTTTTAGAAAGTTTTTGTTAAGTGTCTTCAGGAAATAAAGGGTTCCTTGTAATGAACTGCACTGCTTTCTTTAAATGTGTATAAGTAATATTCAATGAAATAATTATATGAGGTTAAATTTCAAAGTGCACGAAATCAAATTACCATGTGCTGCGTGGCAAAACATATATATATATATATATATAGTATAAAACTTAGTTTTAGCAGCACCCACCAACAGGGTGTTAAAACTAAGTTTTATTATTTTGATCCTCAAGTAATAAAACATCTTTAATTCCCTGAGGTAATGCTACTACTTATGGCACACTGCTGGGCCAAAAAGGAGAACACTTCGAACTATTAAACTGACGGTGCAAAAAGATTTCTTAACTGAAGATAAACCACTTTTTCATCTAACATATTCAGAAAAAAATTTGTTTAACATGAATGTCCTAGATAGTAAGAAAATGTATTTGTAAATGTGAAATGTAAGTAAAACTGAAACTTATAAACGCGTCAAATAAAAACTAAAACACCATGTTTGACTTTTTGTTGGCATTTTATTGGAGAAGTGGCAATTTAAGTCATTTTTTTTTCTTGTAGGACTTCAGTCCACAGTGAGCAGAGTTTAGGTCCCAGCCACCTACAGCGAGATCGCCTTTTGGGCAGGACACAGAAACGGAAGGAATAAGAGCAAGTCTAGCGACTTTGACAGAACAGTTTGTAGTGAGATTAGAGTACAGTAGATGGCGCACCGCACAAGTACGATGTTGCACACTGAGGGGTGAGAGAATTTCAGGGGGGGGGGCAGAGGATAGGATACTCATTTAACCAGTGGGTCCAGCCTGGGGGCCGTCACTTAACGTGCTCGTCCGATGCACGGCGGATATTCAGCGATTGTTGTAGTAAATCACACCATCTCTGAAAGATCAGCCCAGGTTCGAACCTGAGGACCTTGCAATAGTCAATTTGTATAAAGAACTAATCACGGTGTGATGCAAAGTGCATCTCCTTGTGATGCTGTCTCAATCTCCCTTCACCGAGCACCACCTAACGGAAGGGCCTATCCCTAAAAAGGGTTTTTCCAGGTAAAATGTGCTCGGGTCCGGCGGATGAAATACATAAAATTTTGAGTGCAAAGACATAAGGACGTGCAACACAAAAAGAAAAAAAAAACAGTTATGAAAGATTTTTTTTTTCTTTTTTTTTTTTTTTTTTTTTAATAGAAACTAGGGACATGCGTCCTTATTTTGCGAGTTGCTCTAAGCCTAACCTCGCTTTCACTGCATTGAGCAGTTTCCGCTCAGTTTGGGCTATATGCACTGGAAGATGTGGATCGAGGAAAGAGACATAGTGTACACTAGCAATCTCAATAAAACCATTTTTTAGTGCGATGCCTAATCCCGTGACATCTTGAAGACAACCAAAACAAGAGGATAGTTAATATTGGAAAGCCTGTCATTTATTGAAATGTAGAAAAGTCTAACAAAATTTCACTTACCTGTTAGGCTTGGAAGAGTGCAATCCCCTCCATCATATCATTAATGGAGTGGGAGAACACTCCCCATCACTGTATTCTTTTAAGGTCTTTTAATAAGTTTTTTTTTACTCAATATTTGTTGCTTGTTGCTGAGTTTTTTTTTTAATCATGTTTTTTTTATTTTATTTTGTTGATTTTTTTTTCAAGAAAATGAAATTATAGACTTTCACTGTTTTAGAATCTCATATGAACATTTGGTTCGTTAGTGTTTTTGTTGATATAACACAAATTCTTGTGTACCAATCATTTCGTCCCAAAGGATTTTTTACTGAGTCTACGCCAGTCACTTCTTATAATATCTCTAATTTCACATAGTGTGGCAAGTTTGATGCCATTTATTGTTTTGATTTTTTGACCGTATATCTTCGCGTTTCGTTTTTTCCAAATTTGAAATTTAGTCATAGCAATACTGACGTTAACAGTATTATCAATATATTTTTTTTTCTTGACTGAGGTATGGTACAAGATGTTTTCTGTGTCGAGAACAGTGGTTAGGCTCCAATACTTGCTTAACCACTCCCAAATTTCCTTGTTTTCCTTGCATTGTGCAAACAGATGAGTGATAGTTTCAACCTCATCACAATGAGGACATTTATCACTAGGAGCAGAAAGAAATCTTTTGCACCATTCCATAGTGGGGACTATGTTATGGGCAATCTTAAAATTAAGATTTCTAACCTTGGGCTGAAGTTTCATGACACTCATGTTATCCCAGACATCTTGGGACTTATTTTTACCTATTTTAATTTCTAAATTGGTGGCATTACTGGTATAATAAACATTATATAGTTTTTTAAGTTTATCTTCGGGGTGAATTTTCGTAATATTACTTTTTTCTTTAATTCAACGATTTCTTTGCAAAGATCCACAATCTCTTTACTAGGAAAGAAGTCAAAGAGCTTGCAGTTCTCCTTTCCAATGACATTTTTGTACTGATTCCCAGCAAGATAACTTATGAAATTGCGAGCAGGGTGCTCAAAGTCAATCATCATGTTGTGGAATCCCTTAATTAGACACATTTTAGCTAAGATGAAGGGATTTTTTATACCAACACCTCCCTCCTTTACATGATTATACATGGTAGCCCTCTTAATTTTATCACGTTTGCTATCCCACAGAAAACCGAATGCCATTCTCTCCAGTCTTTTCAGAAAGTCCTGTTTAGGGCTGCTTGAGTAGAAAGTATACATGCATTTAGGATAGAAAATAGCATTCACTATCTGTGATTTAGCAAAGTAGGAGGTCTCTTCTTCTTTGAATATATTGGCAAAGTTCTTAATGTGCGTAATCGCTTCTTCCCAGTACTTCATCATACTAATGCCATCCCGATTAAAAGTGATTCCCAGTACTTTAAGGTCCTCATTTATGCTTCCAAGTCTCTCGTCTAAATTGCCCCATCGGCCAAAGACAAGAGACCTGGTTTTTGAATGATTTAAGGCAGCGCCAGATAGGTCACTAAATTTTTTATATAATTTGAAAACCTGGTCTACATCTTTTTGTTCCTTAACAAATACCACCAGGTCATCAGCATAAGCCATATGTTTCATAGTTTTGCCTTTGCCACCTGGGATAGGTATCCCACAAAGACTTTCGTCCTTGTCCATCATATTTAGATACAGGTTTATGCAAAGCGTATATAGAATAGGGGATAGGGGGCAACCTTGCCTAATTCCCCTTTCAACTTTAATTCGCTTACTAAGTTTCTCTGGAAATATGAGCTTACAGTTGGTATTGTCATAAGTGTTGGCAAGAATTTTTATAACTCTATTTGGTATATTACACCCCTTAAGAACCCCAAAGAGGAAACTCTGACAAATAACATCAAAGGCCTTCCTCTGATCTAGGGAGATCATAATTGCTTTGATTCCTTTTTTTTTTTTTTTAGATATTGAATAACGTAAATAAGACCAAAGATGTTATTTTGGATATTACGTCCCTTCACTCCGCAGGCTTGACTCTTTTTCAGTATCTTGGGAAGATAATCCCCAACCTTGCATTGATAGTTTGTCTCGCTAACCTCTAAGCCATCCGCGGCGGCAAATAGAATCACAGAATTCGTCATTTTCATGTAGGACTTCCGTCCCAGCCACCTACAGCGAGATCGCCTTTTAGGCCGGACACAGAAACGGAAGGAATGAGACCATTGACAGAACAGTTTGTAGTGAGATTAGAGTACAGTAGATGGCGCCACCGTACAAGTACGATATTGCACATAGATGGATGAGAGAATTTCAGGGGGGGGGCATTAGAAAGGATACTTTACGTGCTCGTCCGATGCACGGCGGAATTCAGCGATTGTTAGTAAATCACACCATCTCTGAAAGATCAGCCCAGGCTAGAACCTGAGCCATCCGCGGCGTTAACAGAGGGCAAATAGATCCGCATATATATATTCAGTCAGACACAGTGAGGATGCAGGATTTGTCATTTTTATGTAGGACTTCCGTCCACAGGGAGTAGAGTTTAGGTCCCAGCCATTGGGCAAATAGATCTTAAACCCGATTTTGCTGATACATGAAAGATTTTAACAATTTACTGGCAATATTATAATGTAGTCAGTGAATTTTTTAATCATTACCGAACATCATAAATTAAAAATAAAGCACTCCGCAGTAATAAAATTAAAAAAAATTGAATCCATTTATATTTTTTTCATCTTCTTCTTTTTGTACTATCGTGAACACTACTTTCCTATTTTTTCATAATTTATAAAGTTATTTTCTTTAGTCTAATTTTTTAATTTTCAATACCTTTATCATGAACCTCTCACTAAGTATATGTAGAGTGTTCTAAAAGGTGATTTCTAAATAAATTGTATACTTCCTGTTGCAAGCGGAAACTCTTGTGCAGGCTCCCACCCTCTCAGTTGGTTGTCTGATCTGTGTGGAAGGAAGTGAAAATGGCATTTCTAAAGGATCCTTACTTGAAGTTAAACAAAATTTAAAAAGTTAAAAGAAAGTATCTACTAAACATCTTAGTTTACTAAAAGAATGTATGAATGAGTTTCTAAATGGGAAAGTAAGGGAAAAGATTAATAGATTCCTTAACAGTCCCTCATGCGTCGACCACTTGTTAGAGTCGGACATGAGGTATAAATTAAAGAAACAGAAGAAAAAATTATTTGTGATTAATAAATAGAACAAGATCTGTAAACTCAATGCACCGAGGTTGGTTTATTATTAACTTTTTTTAGGGGTTGGGGGGAGGGGGTGTCTTTTCAGTGCAAGTGGCAAAATTAAAACGGAATTTCCGTTTTTATTTAGCCATCAAGATAGCTTAAAATCGAGTTGGTAAACAAACCCCCAAAGTTTCACTGCATTTTTTTTTCACCAATAGAATCAACGTATTGTAATCACTTGCCCTCGAAAAACCACGGCCCCCTAAAAAAATTAATTAATTAAAAAACTTATAACATTGAGTTTACAGATCTTGTTTTATTTACTCAGTACAAATACCTTTTTTTACCATCGCAAATATCTATTTCAAATACTTGGAAATAGCATAGTTTCAACTGTTATAGTTTCGTAAGCATCTAAGTACGGGAGATCATCGTCACGTTAGATGGCACCAGTCCGCTAGGTAGGGCGGTCACGGCAAGGTCTTCCTGTGATGACGTCAAGAACTAGTGCTGTGACCTTGTTTCAGGGGGCGTTGGTCTAACCCCCATCCTTCGGGGTTAATCTGTCAGGGCCCTTAATGTAGCATAAGTAGTGCTCCATGTTGGTTAATAATCAAAAGCAACCAACCATAGATGATAAAAATGGAAAATATTGGTGTAGTAAAACTGAATTCATGTGATCATCGTTCGAATATTTCACTCCCCACTTTTTTTTTTTATCTTTGATTACATAAATTTTGTTTTGTACATACTACGTTTTTTTTTTCTGTCAATAATTGCGATTTATTTTTAAATGAAATTTCTTAATCGTTGTTACATTGTATGAGTTACTTTAACTTGATAAAGTTTTTAGTAAGGGATAACTTTTTTTATTAACATTTAAATGGTGGTACCAGATAGATAAACATACCATTTACCAATCTGAACGAGTACACCGTGTTGGCTCATAAGTCATAACTGAAGAATCGTATATTTTGGCATGCAGCTTTGCTATGAATTTCATGCATTATATTACATTATAATATGTAGTACAATTTTTTTCGCTGGATGTTTGTATCATATATGTGGGCGTTTTAATCCTAACCACAAAAAATTCCCTTCAAAAACAATGCCAATATTAATTATTACTTACCTCATGATTTCCTTTCTACCTGACGTAATGCACAACAACTGTGGAAAACGCGAGTGAACAGTAGGGTTCCACGCCCCACCATCTCTGCAGAAAGAATAGGAACTATTAGATGATTCCTGCTTTTTTCCCGATACGACACGCCGCTAAGAGCGAAGCCTTACCACTTGCTCGATCGAGTAGGGCCGTGGTGGAACAAAGAAAAGCTTCACTGACGTAGTCTCCGTAACGTGTTTTGCTCCTGAATGCTAACTTTCCGGTAGATCATATTACCTCTTATGATGTGGTGGCGCTGTTGTCACTTGTTTTTCGTTATCTCTATGGTAGTTGGCGTTCTTAACGCGAAACTTTATTTCTTTGATACCAATCCTTTAATCAAACTTATCAACATTTGCGGAAACATAATTCAGGATGCAATAGTAAAAAAGTAAATGTTGCGAAATCTTTCACCGTGACGACGAACATTTCGCAGATCGAATGTGCCAATATGCCTACTGGGGGCAATCACTCGCTGCGCGCTCACATTTCTAAACACAGCCCATCTAAATCAGGTATCTTGATGTTTTGTCTTCGTATAAGACCCCCAAATCATGGGGGCTGGGAGAGGGGGCGCCCTAATGTGCTCTCGCACGACGTCCCATCCCCCATACACGAACTTTGTTGCAACACATCTTCACCCTGTTCACCACGCCCAAAATAAACACCTGCACATGGTTCACTGATGTTTGCACACACTCCCACCACAGCCCAACAAGCAACACCAAACAAACCCCCGAGTCATACAGATCATCCGAAGAACTCGAAAGGACCCGCACACAAAGAGCCGGCGAGATCACCTAGAACGGCGGGTGCAGCCCGAAGGTACACCCGGAACGTCCTTGTAGGCAGACAAAAGTCCCCTTCAGAGGTGACCAAGTGACAGCGCCCCGGACGGGAGACTGTAAAAGACGACACCGGGCCGACGGGTGCACCAAGGCACTCACATGACCCATGGCAGGTGCCTTCCCGGCCCACTTCCACACGGAACCGGCACACCACAAGCAGCAAATACACAACACCCTCCCTTCAGATACCATCCATTCACACCACATCATAAGAGAAAGAGCAGAGACAGAACCAAAACACTCACTGCCCCCGACTCACACAGCTTCCTGCCGTCTCGGTCAGCGGCCAGCACTGCCAACCTCGAACGGAGAGAAGACAGATTAAACCACCGATGAAAGGGTCGGAGGCTAAACTCCACACCCTCCATAAAACACAAGTCACAAAAGCATAACAATAGAAAAAGCCCAACACACCCAGAGAGATCCCTCGAGCTTCAAGAGCCGAAATTAAGGGGTAAGTTACCCCAATGAAAGGTGTAGTTGTTCTTGGTCCCGGTAACAATCCGAGGCCAAGCCCCCCACCGATACCTAAAGGCTCGGTCGGTCAAAGTGCTGGCGTCCACTCTCGCCCTGTCTCGGAGCTAACACTTGACTTGAAGGATAACCGTTGTCGGAGAGAAGACCGAGTTAGCCGTCCGGGAATGCAGAACCCTGTTCCTCTCCCTCCACATCTTATAACAGACCTCAGTAATAATCCTCCTCCAGACCTCCCTGCTCGCCGCCGGGGCAGGATGTAGATAAAACACATTAGCCGGGTGAAACTGGAGGGCGTCAAGCCTTTTGTGCCAAGCCCGTCCAGATTCCCTGGCAAACCTGGTGCGCCATGGGGCAAGCCCAAAAGAGATGGAACCTATCCTCAATGCCCGCACACGAAAGGCACTTATCGGAAGAGATGCCACCCCACCGAAACTGCCTACTCCTGGTTGGAAGGACATCGTGGTCCAACCGCCACCTAAAGTCCCTCTTCTTGCAGTCCACACTCGTCGAGTGAATGATCATCCAAGCCTCTCTCATACAGAAGTTCCTAGGAGCGTGGAAATCTTTGACGACGTGTTCCCTAGGCCTAGGTAGCAGGTCAATGTACATCTGCTGCGTGTTCTTCCCGGCGCGGTCAGCTTTCGCAAAGTCCTGCAGGCGACCTCCAAGCTGGTAAGACCTATGCATCCTCTCGCGCCGGGGGCCAACAAATCTGTGGCCGGGAACGTATTTGGACGAGTCCCACCCCGTGAAATAGGAAGCCAAAACTCCCCACGGGTGTTCGGCGATCAGGGCTCCCTTCACACTGTTAAACTGGAGTGCACTGAGCCATGTCGGAAGGTGCTTGACTTCCAAACCCCCTCCGAACTGGGACAGTATACCGCCCGAGACACCTCCTCTGACTTCCTCCCGGCCCAAATGAAGCCAAAGACCGCTCTCTCCATCTGCTTCATGAGACTTCCAGGTGGGGGACTCAATTTCCCCGGCAACAGTGCATTTCGAAACCAGAAGCGCATTAGCTAACTTGGCCCGATTCACTCTCGAAATGCCCATCACCTGCCACCGTTCTTGCTCCTTCTTCATCTCCGCCAGAACTTTACCCCAGGTGCTCACGTGGACCCCTTCCTTAGAAAACTGGATACCGAGAATCCGAACGGGCCCATCGGTAACAGCTAAACCTGTAACCGCTGACCTCTCCCATTTGCCCCAGAGCATAATACTCGACTTTTTCTCATTGAGACGGGCACCGGGCGCATAGCAGTACTCAGCGAAAGCATCTCGCATCCCGTTCAAGCTCCTTTTTGAGTCGACGAAGAAGGAGACATCATCTGCGTACTCAAGGTACTTCAACGACTCCCCCTCCCCGGGACCGGAAAACCCCTAACACTATCCTTCTTGGCACCTCTTCTCAAAAGGGTCTCACACCTCGTACGACCCACCTGCACAATCTCGTTGTACACCCTGGTAAGTCAGGGCGCTAACACATTAACAAACTTCTTGTAAAACTCCGACGGGAGACTTACCTGGAGAAAGAGCCTGAATCGCCACCCTCACCTCAGACACCGAAAACTCCTCTTCAAGACTATTCAAGTCCTCGTCTGGGATCCTCGGCATACCCTCCAACTACATATCCATGACGGCAGGATCAATTTCCTCTCTGGAAAAGAGATCGCTGTAATACCTAGCAGCTTCATGCAGGATCTGCTTATTGTCCCTCACCTAGGTATCATCAATATCAAGAACTTCCAGGTTCTCCCTCTTCCGCTTCACCTCGAGCTTCCGGTAAATGTGATTAATATCCCGCTCCTGCTCAAAACTCCTAATAGCACCTTGAAGTTGAACTTCAGAGCCGATGCCTCTATAAAAATCGAAAATCTCTTGCCAGGTCTGGGTAATGATCCCAAGGTTACACCCGTCTTCATTACCCTTCAGAGCCGCGTTCAGGAATTTAATCAGAAAAACATGAGTTCCCCGCATTAGTTCTCGCCAATTCCTTACCCCAAGCAACCAAGGGGCTCCGGACCTCGTCCTTCGCCCTCTCCCAACCGCCGATCTCTGGTATCTTGATGTTTTAAAGAAACAACGATTCCAACTGCCATTTCTTTCCATCTTAACACGAGAAATAAATAAACAATCTCAAAAATACCTGATAACAGAAGAATTCCGATTAATAAAGTACCAGACAGAGAATTTCCTGTACTTCTAAAAATTTGCTGCTGCTGACCAGGCAAGCATCTAGGGACAGAAGGATGCATAATGCTTTTGGAGTTTGAAAAATTGAAGCATGCGCAACTTGAAGTGGCGTAACTAGTCGATTAGCATCTCAGCGGTCCGCTCCCCCTCTAGCGGCCAAAAATTAGTGGGATCGTTGCTTAGGTTTTGTTTTTTAAACATTTATCTTGGAATTAGAGGGTAGTATACTGCAGAATTCCCTGAGAAACAGTATTGTCGCGTCCAGCAGTTTCGTTCCTAAGGTTGCAGCTATGGTATAAACGTTTGTGCTTTAAAATGTCGTATTTCAACAAGCTGTGGGAAACAAGTAATTGGCCTTATGCACATAAATTCAAACTCGATGAAGGAGCTAGAATTTCAATGCTCTGTCGACAGTCACCAATTCAACAGAAAATACAAATTTGAATTTGCTATTGTTAACAGAGTATGGAAAATTGGACTGGGAAACATTAAGTGAATCGAAATGTCAGCCTTTAATAAAGAACATTTAAAAGTCTTATCACAAATGAAGCACTTATTTTTCAGATTTTTAAGTTCCCAAATTATAAAGCTCAGCACAAACTACTAAACGTTCATTCATAAACATAACACGGGCATGAAGATAGCGTGGGGTAAACAAATATTATAAAATACGTACGCCAACTGAACTTGAGCATGTGCACGACGGTCAAAGGGAGCACCAAATTTTTTCAAAGTCCACAAGCATTAGGCATCCTTCTGTCCCTAGACGCTTGCGCTGACCAGGGGGTATAGTGGAGAAAAATGTCCTTCTGAAGTAAGGTTTATCAAAGGATACAACAGAAACAATTTGTAAAAAAAGAAAAGAGATGAAAAGAAGATAATAGTGACTCTTGTTAAACTAATAACTTATGGTAAACAAGTAAAAATTTTGCCAAAAAAATTTCGAGGGGAGGGGGCTAAAAACACATTCCCCTGGATAAAAACATTGGCCTAAAACTGTTTTTAATCCAGGTGAATATTAGCCTAAAAACACATTCCCCTGGATACGGTCATGCAAATGGGATGTTGGAAGTATTTTTTACAATTCCCTAAGAGTTTCTCAAATCCATTTCGTACAGCAACTCAGATTCGACGGTCTGAAGTGAACGACTGCGTCGGTACGCAGGCTGGATAATCGTGCTTGAAATAGTGTTGGGCATAAAATCGACTGAATTTAAAAATTGAAAGATCTGACAAATCATTTATATATACATTCAAAAAAATCATTTGAATGTTTTTTAATTATAGAACTTACCGGCAGATGGCGCGACGTGCTCAGAGCCGACTTTACTTTTGATTAATCCAGTTATTCATGCCAAGTGATTCCAAATAATCATTGGAATGTAGGGGCGGATTGGCCCACCGAGACAGCGGAATATTTCCCGGTGGACCATTCAAGAAATGGCCCACTTCCTGTATCCTCTTTGTCTGGATTGTTTGGCAAGGACGAATAATTACTTTGGTACTTATGAAATAAGAATCGTTAGCTTCATTTGAGATTTATAGGATCTGTATAAAACGTTATTTTCTTAAAAACAAATTGGCGTTTCCTTCTGTATGCATGTATATATGTTGGGCGTTTGCTCTAAAATAACAAAGCGAAATTCTCTCTACTTCAGTGAAAATTTTGCTGCCGGATCAAGCACGCTGTTATAACTAAATTAAGCTAACTACGATTAAGTGTAGGTCTTTGGACTTGTAGCCCAAGGGACATTGGTAGGACTTACCTTCCTTTTGTAATCTTGATGGAGGCACGAGTAACAATTTTGGCGGTTGTTTGGACTTTGGTGGCATACCTTCCCCACTCCCTTACCCGAATACAGATATAGAGCACAAATCGATTCTACAGCAGAAATGTTTGGAAATTCGTGACCCATCCACATTATTTAAAAAAAAAAAAAAAAAAAAAGATTTACCGGTACTTGTACATGGATCAAAACGGTAGATTATGAGTTAAAATAATGGGTAGACTTAAAAAAGGAGTCTGTTCCAGGAGGTGGTACGAATACAGCTGCGCAGTAGACGATCAGTGACCAATAAATATAATTATCTGGTACGACACTCTGTTATGAGCATGATTTGATATGCTATACCCAATCATGGGTGGAGTTTTAAAATTGTTTCACCCTTAAAATGCTGTCAAAATTTGTTCACGACTTAATTAGTTTTACAATGTATATTTCAACAGTTCTTTTTCATTCAGGAGTCAACAGACTTTTTTCATGAGCGAATTTTTGTGGTGTTCCCCTGTGTTTCTGTTGTGGATGACAAGGCTGAAATTCCCGGCCTGGTTTCATCGACCCATTCACCCCTGTTGGAATGATTTCTAATTTTACAATTTACCCGCATATTTCCTCTCCTTACCCGAAGTAAGGAATCCAAGCTGTAAAGGAAAGACGAACGCGCGTAAATTTTTTTGAATTAGTTTAACCCAGGTAGAAATAACCTAAGATCAGTAGTTCCTCCAGCAAGAGAACATTCCAGTGATTCTGCAAGCCAGTGATTATTGGATCACACAAGACGTATTTCCAGAACCTCTCAAATGTATCTCAAAAAGAAGTGAGTGATTTTGCACAAGAGAATCCAAACGATGATTGGATGATATTTTATCGCCTTTGGAATGCACTGGTTGGACCGAGACAGCGTAGGAGCATTTCAGAATTTTCTTCTTTTTTCATTCGAATGATTGTGACGTAATTATCTGCTTCCAGAAATTTCAATAATCGAATGAATCGATTATTTCTACTCGATTATAGGCATCACTAACTTGAAGCTCTGATGTAATCGGAATGCAAGCCTATATCTCAGTGTTATGCTACAACCCTTGTTGATGTTAGCTACCAGAATATATTTGTAATAATGGATAATAATATGGTTTTTCCAAAAAGTGATTTGAAACGATTGCATTTGAAGTCGATGTCATTCTTTTCTTGCAGGCTACGTTCTGCCTAACGTTGCCTACGTACAATGGAAATTCGACCCAGCCACAGATTAGATGCCGCTAGGTTGTCTGGAGGACTTTGCGGAAGCTAGACGCGCCGGATGTGCATCTAGGGAATACGTCTTCAAAGATTTTAACGTTCCTACCCTTGGATAAGCATTCACTGTGTAGTGCAAGAAGAAGAGAGACGGTGGACGTTGGTACACAACCATCACTAGCGTCTGGAAACCGACACACAAGAAACTCGGGAACAACCATTCCGTCATCTCATTGGTCAGGAGCCAAAATGCAATCCAGCAATTGTCCAAGAAACTCGGGAACAACCATTCCGTCATCTCATTGGTCAGGAGCCAAAATGCAATCCAGCAATTGTCGTGCGTTACGTTTGATGATGGAAACACAGCAGCGCAGTTGTTTGTTTGGTTTTGGGTAATGGCTAAAGAACAGTCAGCCAAGCTACTCATAGCACGTGATTGTTGCCTACTCGGTTTTGTTACGCCAATCGGGTAAGTTAAGACTTTTGTTTGTTCTTCAAAAACATTTTCAGTAATGCCAAATACTAAAGAATGTCTGCATTTTGTACGAATCTTTAAGCCTAACTATAATATTTGCTAAAATTTAATTTAAATAGTAATACTAATGTTATTGCATGTTTTTCTCACCAAAATAAGGGATGAGCGGGATATCAGATAACAGCAACAACAAAAAATAAAAACTGCTGTAAGCAAATAGTCATCAGATCGAAGGAAACCATCGTGGAACAAAGAAAAGCTTCACTGCCGTAGTCTCCCTAACGTGTTTTGCTCCTGAATGTTAACTTTCCAGCAGAGCATATTACCTCTTAAGATGTGGTGGCGCTGTTGTCGCTTGTTTTACGTTATCTCTATGGGAGTTAGCGTTCTTCAAGCAAAGCTTCATATCTTTGTACCCAGTCCTTTAATCCAACTTATCAACACTTGGGAAACATTATTCAGAATGCAATAGTTAGGAAAGTAAATGTTGCGAAATGTTTCACCGTGACGACGGACATTTCGCAGATTGAATGTGTCAATATGCCTATGGGGTGCAAACACAACCCCTGTCTGGCATCTTGATCTTTCTGTCTATCTTAACACGGTAAATAAATAAGCGATCTCAAAAATACTTGATAACAGAAGAATTCCGATTAATAAAGTGCCAGGCACAGAATTTCCTGTACTTCTAAAAATTTGTTACTGCTGACCAGGCAAGCGTCTAGGGACAGAAGGATGCCTAATGCTTTTGGAGTTTGTAAAATTGAAGCATGCGCAACTTGAAGTGGCGTAACTAGTCGATTAGCATCTCAGCGGTCCGCTCTCTCTCTCTAGCGGCCAAAATTAGTAGGATTGTTGCTTAGGTTTGGTTGGTTTGTTTTGGGTTTTTTATTTTGTTTTTGTAACATTTATTCTGGAATTAAAGGGTAGTATACTGGAGAATTCCCTGAAGAATAGTAACTCGTATTGTCGCGTCCAGCAGTGTCGTTCCCAAGGTTGCAGCTGTGGTTTTCACGAGTGAGTATAAACATTTGTGCTTTAAAATGTCGTTTTTCAACAAGCTGTGGGAAACAAGTAATTGGCCTTATGCACATAAATTCAAACTCGATTAAGGAGGTAGATCTTCAATGCTCTGTCGACAGTCACCAATTCACAACAAAATGTACAAATATGAATTTATTATTGTTAACAGCGTATTGAAAATGGTTCCTGGGAAACATTGAGTGAATCGAAATGTCAGCCTTCAATAAAGAACATTTAAAAGTCTTATCACAAATGAAGCACTTATTTTCCATATTTTTAAGTTCCCAAATTATAAAGCTCAGCACAAACTACTAAACGTTCATTCACAAGCACAACACGGGCATGGAGATAGCGTGGGGTAAACAAATTTTATAAAATACTTCCGCCAACTAAAGTTGAGCATGCGCACGTCGGTCAAAGGGAGCACCAAATTTTTTCAAAGTCCAAAAGCATTAGTCATCCTTCTGTCCCTAGGCGCTGGCGCTGACCAGTGGGTATAGTGGAGAAAAATGTCCTTCTGAAGTAAGGTTTATCGAAGGAAATAACAGAAACAATTTGTAGAAAGAAAAAAAGAAAGAAATACAAGATAATGGTGATTCTTGTTGATCTAATAACTTATGGTAAACAAGCAAAAAATTTTCCGAAAAAATTTCGGGGGGTAGGAGCCTAAAAACATATTCCCCTGGATACGGTCATGCAAATGCCGTGTTGGAAGTATTTTTTACAATTCCTTAAGAGTTTTCTCAAATCTATTTCGTACAGCAACTCAGATTCGACGATCTGAAGTGAACGACTGCGACGATACGCAGGCTCGATAATCGCACTTGAAATAGTTTGGGCATAAAATCGATTGAATTTAAAAATCGAAAGATCTGACAAAACATTTATACTATATACATTCGAAATAATCATTTTAATTTTTATTAATTTTAGAATTCACCGGTAGTTGGCGGGACGTGCTGAGAGCCGCCTTCCGCTTTTGATTAATCCGGATATTCATTCGAAATGATTCTATAATAATCATTGGAATGTTGGGGCAGATTGGCCCCTCGGGACAACGGAATAAAACCTGGTGCCGTTAATGCCCACTAGAATAATTCCCTGATTGGGCCACCGGGACACCGGAATATTTCCCGGTGGACCATTCAAGAAATGGTCCACTTCCTGTATCCTCTTTGTCTGGATTGTTTGGAAAGGACGAATAATTATTTTGGTACTTATGAAATAAGAATCGTTAGCTTCATTTGAGAGTCCTACGATCTGTATAAAACGTTATTGTCTAAGAAAAAACTTGGCGTTTCCTTCTGTATGGATGTATATATGTTGGGCGTTTGCTCTGAAATAACAAAGCGAAATTCTCTCTACTTCAGTGGAAATTTTGCTGCCGGATCAAGCACGCTTTTATAACTAAATTAAGCTAACTACGATTAAGTGTAGGTCTTTGGACTTGTAGCCAAAGGGGCATTGGTAGGACTTACCTTCCTTTTGTAATCTTGATGGAGGCACGAGTAACAATTTTGGCGGTTGTTTGAACTTTGGTGGAATACCTTCCCCACTCCCTTACCCGAATACAGACATAGAGCACAAATCGATTCTACAGCAGAAATGTTTCGAAATTCGTGACCAGTAGAGGAAAAGGGGGCATTCTAGCGCCCGATCAGCCGTCCATAGACTTAACATTGGCTGATCGCGAGGCTGATCCCGTGGCTGATCACGAGGCTGATCCCCCGGCTGCCCCAGCTGTCCCCTTGTCAGAACTTTTGTCACGTGATCGTCCCCATGATGTGCTGCCCCTAGCGGTGCTTCTTGGAACTTTCGATGGATCTTTGTTTTTGAGAGATGGCAACGGTCGAGTGGGAAAGGGTGTGGATATAGGGGGATGTCAACTCAATGTGCTGCCCCCTAGCAGTGCTTCTTGGTACTTTATGTTTGTCTCGGGAGATTTATTGGACTTTGTCAAATTTTTGGAGGAAGTTTTCTTTTGTCCTTTCCAGTATTTTTTGTTTCCTCGAATTTGCTTTATTATACTTATATTTTTAGAGCTTCCGTGGGGTGTTAGAATTTTTTATAGACATTGCATTATTTTTTTATTTTATTTTTAATTCAGAGTACATAAAAATGGTCTAATGGTCTCGGTGAGATTCGAACTCACATTCCTTCGTTCAGAAAGCGTACATTCTTCCCCTAGACCATCAGACCATTGGGAAAATATGTTTGAGAGAGGAAGATGCTTGTTCACGGTGTTAAAATGTTTTTGGGGACTTTTCTTGGAATTTCATTTAAAAATGGAGTGTGATGGGGAGTGGACGTTATTTGAGTTGTGAACGAGTTGGTGTGAGCATGAATTTTTCTGTTACGGTGGAACATCTCTCGTTGAATTGTTGTAATGGAGGATGTAATGAAACAGATTTATCTTACAGCCGTAAAAGAAGGAAGCTTCGGTGGTGTGAATGCTTTATTCCGTGCTGTCAAGAAAGAAGGAATCAAGAAAAAAGACGTCGAAAAATGGCTGAAGGGAGAGAAAACGTACACCCTCCACAAACCGACGCGACGTCATTTTCCGAGAAACAGAGTGTTGGTGAATAAAATAGATCAACAGTTTCAAGCAGACTAGGTTGACCTTCCTAGTTTGAGTCAACATAATGATGGGTTTCGTTACTTGTTGACGTGTATTGATATATTTTCCAAATATGCGTGGGTGATTCCCTTAAAACAAAAGTCGGGGTCCCATATCGTTCAAGCGTTTTCCAAGATTTTCGAACAGAGAAAACCATTAAAACTGCAAACTGATAAAGGAACAGAATTTAAGAACAAAGAATTCCAAATGTTTTTAAAACAGCACGCGGTGCATTTCTTTACGACGCACAACGAGACGAAAGCAAGTGTTGTGGAAAGATTCAATCGTACGTTGAAAACTAGAATGTGGCGATTCTTTTCAAGTCAAAATACGTTCAGATTCATCGACGCGCTCAACGATTTAGTCCACAGTTACAATAATTCTACCCATCGAAGTATAAAAATGAAGCCTGTAGACGTGAACGAAAACAATGAAAAGCAAGTGTTTGACAATCTGTATGGTGACCTCAAGAGGGAAAAACCAACCTACAAATTTCAAGTCGGCAATAACGTGAGGATTTCAAAAACCAAATTAAAGTTTGAAAAGGGATACGAATCAAATTGGACGGAAGAAGTGTTTGTGGTGAGTGACCTTGTTCCAAGATCCCCACCCGTGTACAAAGTAAAAGACTTATTGAATGAAGAGCTGGAGGGGACATTTTACGCAGAAGAGCTTCAAAAAGTGACTCTCTTAGAGTCCTTTCCAGTGGAACGTGTTCTGAAGAAACGCAAAAGAAAAGGAAAAATGGAATACTTTGTTAAATTTAAAGGGTATCTTGATAAATTTAATGCTTGGATCCCCGCGGAAGACTTGACCTCTCTATAAAATCGACCTTTTTTTAGATGAAACATCATTTGTCAACATGAGTTTCTATCTAACACTACCTAGCAACAGCTCTCTCCACTACTTTTCAGACAATAAAATTTCTCATTTCATCACGCGTCTTCCTTCACCGATCGAACTCAATGGTGACTGGGAAGTGGGACTCGTCGAACTCATCTACCCTCATTCCTGGTTTAATGTGAATGCAAATTCAAATTCCTTTGCTTACGGTGTCGGCCCAAGTCAACTGAAAGCAGCAAAAATCCTGCTGGATATTATGATTCTGTGGGAGATGTGGTAAAAGCCATGTCCCAGCACTGGTCGAAAAAATTACGATGTTTTTTAATAAAAACACGAGACATGTCAAAGCAGCTGTAACTCATGGTTCTCGACTGCAGTTATTTCCTGGAATAGCTGAAATTCTAGGTTTTCAACCTGGAGTGTATTCAGCATCAGAAGGGAGTGATATCACAATTCATGGAAATTTCGTAGCCGATCTGAACACATCGCTTTCCCTATTGTACGTGTACAGCGATATTGTGGATCCTCAGCCTGTGGGAGACATGGTTGCTACTCTCCTTCGCATCGTGAAAGTGGACGGAGAAGACGGAGATGTGGTGGGCGCCTTATACGACCACCCTCATTATTTGCCTATAGCAAGAAAACATTTCCAAACCGTAGAAATCGTTATAAGGAATCACTCGGGACAATTAGTACCATTTGAACGTGGGAGAGCGATCGTGAAACTTCATTTTCGTCTCAAGGCTCTGTAGTCATGTATGAACCATACCGCTGTTGTACAAAATCCTTCGAGGATTATTACGTCAATCAAACTGGAAAAGGTTTAGTCTACTATCAAGTAGCACCCCTTCAAAAAGGGTATGGACTTGGAGGACTTTTTCGCTCGTTATTTAGAGCGGCGGTACCATTATTCAAACAAGGTGTGTAACGTACCAGGAGATGTGACGTACCTCCCAGAAGGACGCACACGACATAAAGGCAGATAGGAATCAGAATAAAACGTCCGCGTAGCTCAATTTGTAGAGTAACTTATTCCGGAATGAGGGGATCCGGTTTCGAATACTGGCGTGGATAAAAATGACGGAGAAATTTACTTCGTTATAGGTGCAAAAACGCTTGGAAAACAAGTCTTGCGAACGGGGGTCGACCTTGCAAATGATTTAATGCAGGGAAAGGATGCCAAAACAGCAGCCAAACAACGAGCTAAAGAAGCAGGACAAATTCTCACTGACAAAGCAGCTAATAAAGTGAAGAAAATGTTGGGAGGAAGCATTAAAAGGAAGAGAAATACGAAGAAACGCATCATTCGTTCAAAGAAAGTCAAGAGGAGAGCACACGATATTTTTGATCCATAAACCATGGCTTTGATTCACAGTCATTCTTCCGTATGTCTCAAGTCAGAGCTTGATTTATTTGCTTTACCGTCCACCCAAACGAGCATTGAAAAAGGACAATGGATCGAATATCACCCCTTGGCCAACATTCGAGATGGAGGACCTCTGGAATTTAATATTTCTGGGAGTGGGGAAGAATACATGGATTTGTCTTCCAGCCAACTCTACGTAAAAATTAAAATTGTGAAAGCTGACAATTCTGTCATAGCTGACAAAGAGCCCGTGGGGCCCATTAACTGTTTTCTTCATTCTCTGTTTTCCCAAGTTGATGTTAGTTTAAACGAAAGAGTGATTTCGTCCTCGAGCAACACGTATCCACACAGAGCATATATTGAAACTCTATTAAATTATGGAGAAAACGCAAAGAAATCCTATTTAGCATGTGAAGGGTTTAACAAGGATACAGCCGGACATCTGAACGAAATTAATCCCACGAATGCAGCAACAAACAAAGGATTGCATCAACGCTATGAGCTCGTGAAAGACAGCAAAACGTTGGACATGATTGGAACCTTGCACTGTGATTTATTTTTTCAAAACAGACTGCTTCTCAATTTAGTGGACGTGAAAATTAAGCTGGTTCGAAGTAAATCTGATTTCTGCCTCGTTTCCTCCTCAGAGGCCCCTAATTACAGAGTTCTCATCGAACACGCCTCCATTTTTGTGAGAAAAGTGAAAGTCAACCCGGGAGTTGCCATCGGCCATGCAAAAGCTTTAGAAAAATCTCCAGCCAAGTATCCTATTGACCGTGTTTTATGCAAAATGTATTCCGTCTCACAAGGAAGTATGTCATTCGTGCAAGACAACGTATTCCTAGGACAAATGCCCAAAAGACTGATTATTGGATGTGTCAATAACGATGCTTTTAATGGTACATATAAATCCAACCCCTTTGAATTTAAGCATAATGATGTCAACTTTATAGCCGTGTACGTTGATGGACAGCCAGTTCCTCATAAACCTCTAGAACCCAATTTTGAAAAGGGAAACACAACTCGTTCTTTCCATAGTCTATTCCAAGGAACCGAGAAACTTGGCCAAGATTGTGGAATATATATCGATCGACAGGAATTTTCCAAGGGATACACTCTTTATGCATTCAATCTCAGTACCGACCTGTGTGATGGAGGGTATATGAACCTAATCCAACAAGGAAATTTAAGAGTGGAAATCAAATTTGGAAAAGCTTTAGCAAAAACCATTTCTGTGCTAATCTACGCAGAGTTCCGAAACATTATTGAAATTTCAAAGTCCAGAAACATTCTTTGTGATTTCTCCAATTGAAGAAATGAAAAGTGTTCAAATTGTAAAGACCCTAAAGCAAGATCACGTAACAAGACGATCATTCCTAGGAGTGTTTGCCTGTGACAGACTTCCCAAGAGAATTGCCAAGTTCCCAGCATGCCTTGTTGTGAATACGGACCGACATGGAAATCCTGGAAAACACTGGTTGGCTATGTATATGTCAAACCCCAAAACAATGGAATTTTTTTATTCTTTCGGACATTCTCCAGAATATTTTCAAGGACCTATTGCTCAATTTGTCGCCAAGTTTGATACTGTAAATTTTAATGATGTACCTCTTCAAAGTTCGTTTACAGCCGTATGTGGACAATATTGTATTTTCTTCTTGTATTCTAGATGTCGCGGAAAAAGCTTGTACTCCAGTGTAAGAAATTTTCGATGGAAATCTGGAACAAACGACGTGCGTGTGCCTATCATTTCGTTCGAAATAAATTTCGAATTGTATCAAACTTTAGAATTTAAAATAAAAATTGATTGAAATCTATTTTATGTGTCTTTAAATTATTTTGTATCTTTTTTAATGACTTCAGTTGACAACATGGAAGGGCCCCGACTACAACATCCTTTCACTGCTCTGATAGCGGGTCCTACTGGCAGTGGGAAGACTCAGTTTGTAAAACGCTTACTTCAACATCAAGGGGAAGTCATATCTCCCCTCCCGAACATGTGGTGAGGTTCTACGGGGTTCACCAAACATTGTACAATGAAATAGAAAACCTGACATTTGTGGAAGGCCTTCCCTCCAATTTCCGTGACTATGTGAAAGGAAGAATGCTGTTTGTTATTGACGATCTCATGACTGAATGCGGAAGCGATAAAAAATTAACTCACTTGTTCACTAGAGGTAGTCATCATTTCAATGTATCTGTGATATTCATTATTCAAAATATGTTTCATAAAGGCAAAGAAATGCGAGAAATTTCCCTGAATGCCCATTACTTGTTTCTGTTTAAATCACGAAGAGATGTGAATCAAATCACTCATTTAGGGAGGCAGTTGTACCCTAGCAAACTTAAATTTTTTCAAGAAGTGTATTTGGATGCCACAAAATCCCCTTACAGCTATTTATTGATTGATCTAAAACCAGAGACCAAGGAAGAAATAAGATTACGCTCTCAGATTCTTCCAGGAGACATTCAAGTAATATATCAACCTCGGTGAAATGAAATAAGTCTCAGTTTTCATCATGACGTTGTCTAAGCAGCAGGTCCAACTTTTATGCATGATTCAACATTGTCCAAGAAAAGTATTAAAAGACCTAATATTGAAATGTAGAAAAAATGGAATTAAAGCACTATGCGAAGTTTGTATGAATACGTTAAAAGGAAATGTTCCACTTACTCCAGCCCAGAAACATTCACTGCAACGGCATAAGCACACCTTGCGAACACTCTCTCGAAAAAAGACGCCTCTATATAAAAAGAGGAAACTCCTTATTCAAAAAGGGGGATTTTAGGTGTGTTGATTCCTGCTGCTCTCAGTGTATTAACGACTCTGCTTACGAAATAATGGAATTTGTCAAGAAAATGGTTCTGATTCCCGAAGAACGGATTTCACGTCATATGCCAACAGAGGAAACGTTAACGGACTTAGACAAAGAAATGAAAAAAATTCTACTAAGCAAAGAGTCTGACGAAGTGAAAGTGAAATTATATAATCAAGTCTTGAATAAACATATTCAAGTATCGAGTTTTAATCCCCCAGTTTGATCTCAGGAAACACCATCGAGAACTGAAGAACCAGTGAAAGAAGAACATGTCAAAGACGAGAAAGTAAAAGATGTTGAGGAAGACCTTATCATTCATTCCGTTCCTACTAACTTGAAGCGAAATGCAAGAAATGTGCTGGACGTCTTTAAAACGAACTCTGATATTATTGGCTGGAGCCCTAAGGCCGAATTGCAGGTCCGAGGACGTATTGTGAAAAACACGAATATTATTGACCTCATAGACTCTATGTTTCGAAGCAAAGGATCTAAGCTGCACATACCTCCTGAATTTGTAAAAGCACTAAAAGACATTAATTTACCCAAAAAGTTCATTAAAAATAAACAAATGTTGCAAGTTCCTGAACAAGAAGGAAATTCGGTTGTAACTTCTAAACGGAAAAAGACAAATTTATGTAAAAATGTTCGTTTGACTCCTTATTAAAAAATTTAGTTGAAAAAAAGTGGCATTCTTTTTTTAGTTTTAGTTTTTTTTTTAAAATGCATTCCTAAGTTCATATTGAGAAGGGTTTAAATTTTGATTGAAAGATGTTTGCAAAGATCGTTTTAGGAAAAGTTGAAAACAGATAAGGTTCGTTTCGGAAAACTTGAAAACAAATAATGTTCGTTTCGGAAAAGTAGATTCTCTTATAGGGTTAAAAATGGAACACTTCATATTTTCTTAGGTGTGGTTTTGATGAAACACGTTTCAGTAAAAACAGTGAAATTTCCATTGAATAACATGGGGAACTATGAAATTTAAGAAGCACATTTTCGTTCAAGGAAAATATTTTAAAAGGTCTATTTTCGATTCAGTTGAAAACGATTCATGTAGAAAACAGAATGCAGTAGAAACAGTTACAGCAAGTTCCTGAAAGTTGAAAATAGATGAGGTTGAAATTTGGCAAAATGTCTAAGGAAAGAAATTGTTATAAAACACAGACTGTTTTAGTTTTCCCAGGCTAGCGAGGTCTTCAGTGAGAGCGCTTCTTCTTTTTCAACCCAAAGAATAAAGTGAGTCAGTTTGAAACATTTCAAACTCCCCGAAAATAAGCCGTGCACTCTGGTTTCGGCTTAATACTGTAAAGCATTGCTCTCAGACCAGTCGGAAATCCCCCCCCGATTGGCCGCCTAATGGAAAACATCAGGCCCAGTTCCCTTAATAAATACCCAAATATCCGTAAGAAAAGTCATCCAAAAAAGCACTAGTTCACCATTAAAACAATTGCATTCATTCTGTTACTGTTTTAAACATTTCTAAAAAGAAATTTTACTTTTAAAATTCTTGAAAGCTTAATATTTTCTCTTAAGATTAAAAAAAATTTCACTTAGTTTATGTCACTATAAAAAATAATTTCACAAAAATGTATGTTTAGAATTTAAAGAAAGTAATAATTACACTTTAAATTTAGGGTCTAGAATTAGAAATGACTTAAAACATTTAAAAAAAAATGCATTTTTTAAAACTTAATTCCTCACTTTTTTTCTTTTTAGTAATTTACCTCCCTCCCTCCCCCTTCCCTTACCCAAATTTTTAAGAGTCCTAAAAGGACTTTTTTTAACTAGCAGGATTTGCTGTTACGAAGACTCTTCACCGTCTCTAACAAAGATGCTGCATTGATATTGTTCAGAAATGCTTCTGTGATGAGCAAGCTACCAACTTCTTTCAAAAAAGATTCCGCAACACTTTGGGGTTCTAGTAAAGAAAGTGCTTTATTAAGACCCATATTCCATTTTTCATCGTTGGTAAACTGAGCACACTCATGTCCTAACTGGTTGTTGGGTTGTTCTTCAAGAGGCAAACGAGACGTAGCACAATCAAACATTGTCCATGTATTTTGCTCAATGGCGGACTTGAGTACATCAGCTAGAATGAAATGCAGTTCCTCATCGCTCGCTGGGGAATTTTCAGCACTTTGGTTTATTAAGATAAAGTTCTTAAAAACAGTTCCAAATAAAACTTGGCAAACTCTCTCCCAGATTTTAGGACATTCTTCAACGAGCTCACTGAATTGGGACCTAGTGAGAGATGTTGCAGTATTGGCCCCGGTATTCAGTGATTGAAACTGGTAAACGGTCCCCGAACTTGAAGGAGTTGCACAAAGAAGCAGTTTCTTTCCCTCTACTTTAATATCGTTCATGTTCCAAAACGTGAATTTAGACTCCATGAAAACGCAGAATGTGTATGCCGACATCGTAAAACCGAATTTAGTGGGGTGTAAGAGCTCGCCATCGAACTCATAGCTCCTGACATGAACTCTTACAGTTCCTGTAAAATCAGTCACTTTCGCGATCTTGTTTCCTCCGAGAGAGAAGTGGTGAGGAGGCAGATTTACTAGTGAAATTCCCGACGAAGCAGACTTGTTTGCAGCCGGCATTGTTGATGTAGACCCAGTACTAGCATGTACAGTTGAGACAGGTGTGTCGGAACGCAACAAGTCATCAACACGATGAAATTTCTTTACAGCATCCGATTTGGTTTGGTTGGCAGTCCGCTTCATGCTGATGGCCGGCAAAGTGTTTGTAGGGGCAGGCAACTGAACGTGTTCAGAGTTCGAAGGTAGAGAACCGAATGAGTGAGTTGCTGTGCGTTCAAACAAAAATGATAACAGATTACGGCTGAGGCAAGCATCCTGTTTACAGCTTGAAAGCGTGAATGAGTCACGAGACAATGGCGTCTGTGTTATCATCTTTCTAAAGGTCAAATTTATTCTAACATCTGGGGTATTTCGGCAACGTGGTAGACCATGTGCCCATGAATCATTTGTTGGAGGTAGCATCTGGAGAAGCGAACCACTTTCTAATCTTAAGACAACTGGTTGAAAACATTCTCTTTTAAAAACAAAGTCCCTTGTTTGACCTAGAGAAACTGAAGCAATGCAAGAATTTTTCACGATTTCACTTTCATCGTCCATGTGGAATCCGATGCATTGATTTCCATTTTGATACCTATTAATCAATATAAAATGAAAGGTGTCACAACACGCGTTCTCTACCTCACGTTTGGTTTCTCGAAGTACAAGAATCCACGGTTTTGCTTTTATGGTCAATCCGCTGAAAGAGTAATGGAGGTCAGCATCACCGTAGGCAACATGCTGTCGAGGAATGGAATACGATTTCCCATATACTTTAATCTTTGAGAATTCACAACTAAGATATTTCACTTCTGTCTCCAAACACCGAAGAAAATAATCAGCCTCTGATTTAGAAAACAACTTGGAATACGAAAAATGGAGACCGTCCTTGTAATATGATTAATGCATTTCTTCAGACGAGTAGGCGCAATTGAAGTAGGGTCCCAACGATCAACGAAGTGAAAATGAGGAAGACAAAAGATAGATTAGCTACGAGATAAGACAGATGACGTCAGCAGATGAATAATCGACTTTTTTTTTTTTTTGGTTTAGTCCTGAAGACTGTTTTTTTCTTCTATTTTCATTCTTTGAGGAGGAGGTTCTAATGAATTAAATGAGTAATGCCCATAGGGAAGGGTATGAATAAAATCTTCCATAATGATGCGTTTATTGTCATGAGGGCTTGGAAATTTCTTGTTTGTTTTAATGCTGAAGACTGCATGTTTCATACTACGAAACGAGTGACAAACATTTCTCATCTCCTGTTTATTGAATAAGGAATATCGGTAATTTTGAAGTTGGAGTTGATTTGGAACAACTGGCTTACTCACTCTTTTAGCTGTTTTTATTTCTACATCATCGGAAGAAAAAGCATACATTTTTGTCCTCAGCCCAACGAATTCTCTTATTATTTTTCCGTTCATTTCATCTTTAAATTTTCCGATAACTTTTTTATTAGCTGAACTGTAGAGAGGATGGTCTATTGAATAGTCGCTCGTGTCTAGTAAAGGCAGGATTTTCTCCATGTCATTATAAAGATCTGTCTTCGTTTCATAAAAGAAACTGTCTGTGTCCATGTGCAGAAGAACCTTCACTCTTTCTCCGTACATGGGTTTTATGACGTCATAATGGAACGAGTACATTAAGGTTTTAGACATATCCAGAAGGGCGATTCCTATATATATGGGTTTATTGAAAACTAGTTTGGTGACATCTAGATGGCATAAAATCATAAACTCCTCATCGGACTCATTCTTCAGAATTTTTCGGTCTTTGAAGTTGTATTTAGCCAACACTTTTTCCAGACGTTTCTCATCATGAACCAGTTCTATGGACGTTCTTTTCCTGATGTCTTCCGTAGTCTTCCCAAAGACGCTGTTATTCATGAGCTTGTAGAAATTTTTTTCGAATTCATTTTTTGCCAATTTTCGTTTCTCAGTATTTAGATTTATATATACCTGCAGCCACTTAGATTGGGAAAATGATATGCCTCGATGAATTTTTTTAATTACAAGACCAGCTGCAACTGCTTGTTTAAGTAAGCGGTAGTGGGCTATATATCTGCTCTTGGGGTTTAGTGTTGTCAGAAGTTTGGTTTGTCGGGTACCAGGAACAACCCCAACCTCAGGACAGAAGGGAAGATCGGCGTGAAAATCATGCAGAGAGTCCGGGTACTCGATGTCGACTTCCAAAAAGCATCCAAAGGGGCCGTCATCAGGAATAGAGCCAATATTCAGCTGCTCCAACTCATCAGAATGCATCCAATTAAAGTGAGCATATGGAATCGATTCGCTTAAAGAAAATCCATACATATTATTGCAATCGAGATAAGAAATATAGTTGCTTTCTTTTGCTGGATTAAAATTTTTCATGTACTTGTTGTTTGCCAGGGCATGTCGCTGGATGAATTGGCATAGTCCTCCTCTTTTTGCCGCCTCAACAAATAATACCATTTCATAATCTGTAAGTAATTCCAAAGACATTTTCGTGCTCTTAAGCATGACAGCGAATGCTAAGGAAGGAGCACTGAAGAACCACAGAGGATCCAGTGAATATGTTTCCTGACAGATATCCCGAAAATTTTCAAAGATATCGGCCAGGATGAGAACATCAGTCTTTAAATACAGATCTGAGTATTCTCCTAAATCCCTGATATTCATTGTTTCCCATACTTGTTGAGCATGATTATAATCTTCGTTACTTATGTGTGACTCGGAAATGCGACTATAAAAACTTGATTTTGGTGAGAGGCATGAATCTTCTAATTTGTTGTATGATGTTACATATTCATGCGGAAAACCCCCTTCTTTTTCAACAAATTAAACTTGTCATCTTGGGGGTAGTGCTTTCGGGTGATCTTAAATTGGTTTGCTGGAAGATTATTTGCAAGGCTTGACAACCCAGTAGGCATGAATCTCAAGCTGTCTAAAAATCGAATTTCCATCCCACCAATAAATTTTGAGAAGGAAATGAATGTTTCGGTGGATTCTGGAATGACTTTAATGTTTCCTTCTGAAAAACCAAGCTCTTGAATGATAAAGTGTGAATCATAACCAGATAAGTTGTGGAAGAAGACTGGAACAAATTTTGGGTTTCGGAAATTGATATTACATGATGCATGTGCTGGACCCCTGAATGCGCCTGTTCGGTGGTCATCGTCAGCGACTTTGAGTTTGCCTTTTGATTTGGCGAATGCTTTTTCACAGAGATAACAGATTGATGCAGATTGAAAAGATGCTTTTTCTTCAGTACTTAATGAACACATGGGTACATTTTTTTATACTCCTCCTGGATTTTCAATACATCTTCTTTCAAGGAGTGAAGGAAATGACGAATGACACCGTCTTCAGATCTATGACTCCGAAATACGGAAAATTCATCTAATTCATCTTTTATGAAGTACGCATACGACATGAGCTCATGGGTTTGGGTTGTCATGGTGTATGAAATTTCGGGATTTTGAGGGGGACCTTGAATGGGTTTGAGAACGCACTCAAAGTCAGCGTAGATGACAAAGGGAACCCTCAAGGCATGCTGAAAATCTTTGAATTGAAGGATATTAGTCTCTGGCATCTGAATGGCAACTGGTTTGTTTTTCATGCAGAGGAGTTTGTGATTTTTTAATTTTTTTCTCCATCATAACGGGTATCGTAGGTTGTAAAACATTTTTTGCATATGACGGCTTTTCCATGATGCTTGCTGATTTGTTTGGAAATCAACCGCTCGAAGTTAGTGATGAATGCGTAGTGGGAGCGACATCCATCTTCTAAATAGAGGAGATCTCGATGGTCTTGTAATTCCTCATCGCATACCTTAATGGGAAATATTTGTTCTGCCTCGTCGATACCGAAGACATTGATGGACATGTTATTTGCCTTCTCGAACTTTCTAATATCAGAAATTTTTACCGGGTACTCAACACAGTCCCAGATATATCCTGTGGGAAACTGCTTATCGTTGCGATAGGAATTAACTCTCTCCCTATACTTCATCTGGTTGGCAAGGCAGGGAGTCCAGACTGCATATTTAAAGCAGTAGATGTCATTATTCACAACATTCACTACTGCCTTCTTCCTTTGAATATTGGTTGGAAGGGTGATGAATGAATCACCCCTCAAGGGTCTGAAACGATTGATTCTAAGTTCGAATCATGAGACATGGGAAAATACCCAGCCGGACCCTTTCAATTCTGCCTCCGACTTTTCGTTCTCGATTTTAGCAGCCATTGAATCATAAAATTCACCAACATCACTAGCTCTGAAGAGAGGTTTGTTGGGGGTTTTCAGGTTGTGGTCACAAAACTCGTACTCGTCTGGAACATCTTTTTTCTGTCTTTTAAAAACTGCCTCCATGAAAACGCTGACTTTGATCGATGGGTGAGCAGCTAATGAATGTTGCAGGATTCTTAGACATGGAGCTTTATTGGATTCTAAAAAGGAGCGGAGACATGATGCTGACCCTTCATCGGGTACGGTCTTATAGGTGGTGAGTCGCTGTCTCGCGGCAGACTCGACTTCAATGAATCCTCCAATATTTTCAAGGGGGGCCTGGATGGGCACAGCTATCGGTGCATTCATAACGACCGGAGCTTAGTTTGGTGCAGCTATCGGAACATCAAAGTTTGGGGTAGCATGACTAGGTCCTGCAACTGCGGGATCCGAACCACCACCTTATCGATGAACTCGTTGCTCGTGACGCTTAAGATGAGGTTTGTGGCTGAATTTTGCTGGGCATTGTGTACACGCGAATGGTTTTTCACCTGTATGACTCCTCATATGGATTTTCCGGTTGAATTTTTTGACAAAGGTCTTGGAGCAGACCGAGCATGTGTTGGATGGAATATTGACTGGTATCGGTTGTAAAATCAGAGGTTAGCTCTTGATTGAAGGGAACTTCCTCTAAGGCATCGAACACATCGGAATTCTGCAAAAATAATTGTTCTTCCTCTAACCACCACTGAGTCTGTGAAAGAATTAAAATAAAAAATTAACCCCTCTCCTCTAACAACGCATTTTCATGAAATAAACATTGAGAATAAACTTCTTAAATTTTTATTGTAAAGGGGAGCTATCGTAAAAGTATGAAAAATAAAATGTTTTAAAAGAATAAGCGATGCCATTAATATGAATTTTCTTCTTTAAAATCTAACTTTAATCGTATGCAAAAGAACTCAAATGCTGTTCCTAATACGCAAACATGTTTTAAACCCCTATCAACGCATTTTCATGGAATAAACATTAAAATGGGAAATTCCTACGTTGAGAATAAACTTCTTAAATTTTATTCGAAAGGGGAGCTATCGAAAAAGAATGAATTCCTAAAAGCTTTCTAAAAAAGAATCATGTTTTTCCGTCAAGAGAATAAACGATTCCACTAACATGAAATTCTAACAACATCCTAATTCAAACAACTTGGGGCACCTAACAATAAATAATTGCATGCGAGGAAATGCGAACTTACCTCTTCCATTGCAGAAACGGTTGAAAATCCAGCAGACATTTTCCAAAAATCCAGAGAGCAAGAGAGGTACAACAGCACAAGTGTCGACAACTGAACCAGAAAAAACAAGTGATGCAGTAGAAATGGCAAACGTTTTAAAGGAAGCAGAATGCACTTTGACCCCAAGCAGTTCCGGTAACGTCACGAGGGCATTTCAAACGAACATCTCAACTACTAAAATTCCGGAATTCACACATGGCAAACGTGAGCGAATCGAGCTGTCATCGCAAGGGGGAGGAAATTGAACTACATTCCTATGCGTTTTCTAAGCATTTCGAAGGTTCTAAGTTTAATCAGTTTCCGAAATTCTGCTGCTCACAAAGAAACAACACACGACCCTTATGACCACAACGTGCCTCATGGTGACTACTTCCTTATCTAGTCATCTAGCAACGGACACGATGCTGATGAATCATCATGCGTCAGTGCTTGAGACGTTTCAAAACACTGGTGACTGTTTCCTTATCTGTTCATCTCTCAACGAACATGCTAACGACTCTAATCAGACAAAGCTTATTTTCAGGTAAATTCTTAGAGAAATACAAAAGGATTTCATTATAATTAATTTTCATGTCCTGAGAAAATAAAACTAAAATGTATTCGGTAAGAAATTCTTCGTGTTGGAATTTTCCACTAAAATGAGAGAGGAATACGGAAAGCGAAAGAATTTAATCAGACACCTTGAATTCATTTCAGAATTAAAACCGCTTTTGAAAAAAAAACGAGTAAACTATGAAATACTTTGTTCATCACATAAAGAAAACACAGCGTACGATTTCAATAATTCCTTTTTGAAAAAACTGGGTGGTCCTGAAAAGGACCGTTAAGAATTTTTTTACCAATAATAAAATTTGTCTAAATCTCGTAAAATTTCTCCAACGTAATGACTTAGGTCAACTGAGTCCAGAAATGCTTCGTCTACTTTAGTATTGCGCTTCCGCTGGAGTTCTTTCAGATACTGTTAAGCTATTTTCTCAAAATTCAGTTGTAAAATAATTTTGGTCATGTTTATTTGATTGTCGTTGTCGTAGGAGAATTCCATTCCGTTCATATCCGCTGTGTCATACATTGTGTCCACGAGAGTTTCTTCAAGCAGAAAAGAACCATCTTCATATTGCCGAAATCCGTCTTTTGAGGACTGTAATGCTTCCAAAGTCAAATTATTTTTTTCCAATGCTTTCTTAATTAAAGCTGAAAACGAAATGGAACGAAGAAACGTCTGTTGTATGACTCCTAACATAGTAGATTTCTTATCAGTCACTTTAGTCCAATGTTCTCCGCACAGAGAAATTTCGGTTTTCAAAATTTCACCATCCTGACCCACTTGTTCCTGAGTGAAATCCAATACGTGGTGAAAATCTCGACTTGTGCATTCCACAGAGTGGGGATTCATTCTCATAAAAGGAGTCAACGGTTCTAAACGATGAGCCACTGTAATATTTCTACTGAAAACGTAATCATATTTCACAGGCTCGTGACTTTTAACGACATCACGCAGAAAGACAAAACTGTCTAGAAGTTCAAACCATTCAACACCCTTCAAAGCGATTCCCTTAGCTGTAGGAACGTATGAGTCACCGATGCAAATATATTTTCGGACATGAATCTGTAATTCTCCATCAAAACAAAATATCCGAAAGAATCGATCGTCTCCTAAAGGAAAGCAATTTTCAGGCATTTCATTCTTCCTAAAGATGATGCGATTTTCATCGTATAATGCTATGGACGATTCCATTATAAATTTTTCAAGAAACACAAAAGGCGACCACTCTCCTCGACCGATCGAGTTCAACTGAGAGAATCTTAAACCCCTACATCAATCAACCACCTTGTTAGGAATGGACCATAACGATCATGTGACCTGGGAAGAGAACCAATCCTTTGACGAGAACCATTCCTGAAGCGGAACACGAATCAATAGGAACGAAATCTTCTCCACCGAGGCATTTCGTCGTCTAAATAAAAAAAAAAATGCAACGTTTATAAAAAATCCTAACACCTCACGGGAGCTTTAAAAATATAAGTATAATAAAACAAATTCGAGGAAACAAAAAATATTGGAAAGGACAAAAAAAAAAAAAAAAAACTTCCTCCAAAAATTTCACAAAGTCCAATAAATCTCCCGAGAAAAACACAAAGTTCCAAGAAGCACCGCTAGGGGGCAGCACATCGAGTTGACATCCCCCTATATCCACCCCCTTTCCCACTCAACCGTTGCCATCTCTCAAAAACAAAGATCCATCGAAAGTTCCAAGAAGCACTGCTAGGGAGCAGCACGTCATGGGGACGATCACGTGACAAAAATTCTGACAAGGGGACAGCTGGGGCAGCCGGGGGATCAGCCTCGTGATCAGCCACGGGATCAGCCTCGTGATCAGCCAATGTTAAGTCTATGGAGGGCTGATCCTGCGCTAGAATTCCCCCTTTTACTCTACTGTAACCGATCCACATTATTTTTTTAAAGAAAAAACGATTTGCCGGTACTTGTTCATGGATCAAAACGGTAGATTATGAGTTAAAATAATGGGTAGACTTAAAAAAGTCTGTTCTAGGCGGTGGTACGAATAGCGCTGCGCAGTAGATGACCAGTGACCAATAAATATAATTGTCTGGTACGACATTCTGTTATGAGCATGATTTGGTATGCTACACTCAATCATGAGTGGAGTTTTAAAATTGCTTCACCCTTAAAATGCTGTCAAAATTTGTTCACGACTTAATTAGTTTTACAATGTATATTTCAACAGTTCTTTTTCATTCAGGAGTCAACAGACTTTTTTCATGAGCGAATTTTTGCGATGTTCCCCTGTGTTTCTGTAGTGGATGACAAGGCTAAAATTCCCGGCCTGGTTTCATCGACCCATTCACCCCTGTTGGAATGATTTCTAATTTTACAATTTACCCGCACATTTCCTCTCCTTACCCGAAGTAAGGAATCCAAGCTGTAAATGAAAGACGAACGCGCGCAATTTTTTTTGAATTAGTTTAACCAAGGTAGAAGAAACCTAAGATAATTAGATCCTCCAGCAAGAGATAATTCCAGTGATTCTGCAAGCCAGTGATCATTGGATCACACGACACGTATTTCCAGAACCTCTCAAGTGCATCTCAAAAACAAGTGTGTGAATTTGTCCAAGAGAATTCAAACGATGATTGGACAATATTTTCTCGCCTTTGGAATGCACTGGTTGGATCGAGACAGCGTACCAGCATTCCAGAGTTTTCTTTTTTTTTTTAATTCGAATGATTGTGACTTAATGATCTGCTTCCAGAAATTTCAATAATCGAATAAATCGATTATTTCTACTCGATTATAGGCATCACTAATTTGAAGCTCTGATGTAATCAGAAGGCAAGCCTATATCTCAGTGATATTGTTGATATTGGCTACCAGAATATATTTGTTATAATGGATAATAATAAGGTTCTTCCAAAAGCAGGTAAGTATCCATAGCCGAATAGAAAAACTCTGTGTTTCTTACAAGCTACGTTCTGCCGAATGTAGGCAGGACTTTGCGAAAGCTGGCCACGCCGAGAAGAGCCCTCATCAGATGTGCATTGACCTGCTCCCTACGCCTAGGGAACACGTCGTCAAAGATTTCAACGTTCCTAGCCTAACCCATTGATAAACATACCGAGGAACATATACAAATAGAACTCATCAGAATAAACAAGGAGTTTTCTACACTAAAGAAACAAATATGTGAGGAGGAATACAATACAGACACCCCAGCATCACAAAAAACATACAAAACCACTTATTGGAAGAGGAAGACAACACAGACAATTCAGCAACACATCATACAAGATACAGATAAATCAACAAGAGATACAAGTACAGATGGTAGTGAACATAACTCATCAAGAGTACAAACTACCATCCCAACAACCTGAAAACCAGGAAAAAAAAATAACAAAATCAGTAATCCAACTAAACCTCCTTCAAAAATTACACAACTGAAAAGAATTTCAGTAGAAAAACAAGTTCAAAAAGAACAAGCAGCTAGATATACAAGACACAGACAAAACACAATAAAATAATGCTAACCTTACATTTCCGGAACACAATTACTCAGGTAATCTGGTTTCAAATTTGCCAAATACACAACATAAAACACCTTTTTTAAACATCTTTTGGACATTATCCAGAATATGTTTAAAAATCAAAACAAGGGCAAAAATACTAATAAGAACATTAATATCAGAATTCAGCACCAGTATAAAAACAAAAAATGAGTAAAACTAAATTTAAAATTGCCACAATCAATATACAAGGATTTAATCAAAAACAAAAACAGGACAGGGTCCTGTCATACATGCTAAATAAAAAACATTGATGTCCTTTGCATCCAAGAAGTACTCTTCAAAGACATAAGGGACATCAAGGGTTTCAGGAGTCACTATGGGTTGAAATCATGGTTCTCTCTAGGCACCCCTCATAGAGGAGGTGTCGCAATCATTATTAATCCAAAGATTCATGCAACCCTAAAGCGATTCGAGTGTGATATTACAGGCAACTTTATCACTGTTGAATTAATGTACAAAAATACACATGTAGTTATACACAACACTTATGCACCCTGTAACTCTAAACAGAGACAGGTCTTTTTTCAAAACATAACACAAAAAATGAATAACTATGGAGGAATAGAATTCTTATGTGGGGATTTTAACACCAGCATACCATACAATAACTCAACCAGAACTAACACAGAGACTACTCATAAAACCTTAAACAACATAATAAATAAACGAAAATTAAAGGATACATGGGAATATGCAAGCACAAGTGAAAATGGGGTAACTAGAATGGGCTCTAGTGGTACAGAGTCTAGATTAGACTACATATTTGCACAAGAAAAATACTGTAAACAAGGGGTAGAAATTAAGAAAGATTTTCTTAATACCACCAATAATTACTTATCAGATCATGCTATAGTAACATTAAATTGTAAAATAGAAACTAACTCTGACAGCAAAAAACACCAGGGACCTTATTGGAAACTAAATAAAGGGATTCTTGATAATGCTGAAAGTTTAGAAGAAATTAAAATACACATTAAAAATAGCATAGAAAAAATTAACAACACAAAAAAATGGGACAACTATAAAAATGAGTTACAAGAAAAACTTAAGCAAATTAGCAAGGAACACATTCATAAAAAAGAACTCAAATTACTAAATGTAAAAAAATGATAGAATTATGTAAAAACTTAGACCAAAACATTGAGCTAAATAGCAGACTGCTTGAAGATTGGCAAGACAATCTTGAAGTAGCATATAGAGAAAGAGCTCAAATGGGAGCCAATCTAATCCGTCAGAAAAGACTAGCAGCATAAAAAGATATTAATCAAGGTATAAAAGGAAAAAAGAAGCAAACTCAAAATAAAAATCTCACTAATATAACCCAAAGCAAAATAATAGAATGGAAATTTAAAAATTATTTTAGTAAACTGCTCAGCCGTAAGCAGGCAGACATTGAAATTTATCCAAAAGTTAATTATAAACTAAATGAAGAAGAAAGTAAAATAATGAAAAGAAGATTTGATCAAAAAGAAATTAGAAGAGCAGTCTTTTCCTTACCAAATGGATCCTCCTCAGGAATAGATGGGGTCCCAATTGAGTTTTATAAAAAAAACATGGGATGTTATAAGCAAAAATTTCACTAAAATCGTGAATGATATGCTATACACAGCAAAATGCCCAAAATCCATGAAGACTAACCTTATAAAATTAATATTTAAAAATAAAGGTAATAAAGACAACCCAGAAGGATGGAGACCCATATCCATTCTACACACAGATTACAAAATATTTGCAAAACTCATTGTTAACAGAATAACAACATATTTACCAAAATTATTAAATCCCAGTCAAGCATGTGATGTAAGGGAAGATAAATACACAATAACATAATTGGCATAAAGTACATAAATAAGAAAGGGATTAAATCAGCCATAATTTCCCTTAACCAAAAAAAAAAAAAGCTTTTGATATGATAAACAGAAATTTTTTTATTTAGCACGTTAGAAAAGCACCAAATTCCAAATAAAATAATCAAAATATTAAGAGCCATATATAATGGCACAAGCTGTAGAATAATTTTTAATAACAAATTAAGCAATTCAATAAACACTGAAAGAGGAATTAGGCAAGGCTGCCCACTCTCTCCAGTGTTATACACTATATGTATCAACATATTTCTTGACATGCTTGACAACAATAAAGAGATAAAAGGCATTCCTATACCAAGGAAACCACATCAACAAATAAAACATCTTGCATATTCAGATGATCTTATCATCATAGCTAAAGATGATGATATTAATCACATGTTTAAAGAATGCACTCTATTTAGCAAAATGACAGGTGCCGAACTAAACAACACTAAAACAAATACTCTCCTTTTTGGCAAATGGAACCAGAGTGACCCAAGTTTAGGAAACATAAATAAATATATCACAGAATTAGGCATAACTTTTAATCAAAAGGGTCTCAATTTAGAAAAATATTGGGAAGAGAGTCTTACAAAAAGGCAAATTAACACACATATTTTTAAAAATGAAGAATACTCATACCATGCGAGAGCTCAGATAGTGAATGCTGTTTTCTATCCAAGGTTCATGTATGCCTTTCAGGTGGAAACCCCTAAAAGAGATATAATTATTAGACTGGAGAGAGCAGCATTCAGCTTTCTTTGGGATGGCAAAGTTGAGAAGATAAAAAGAACCACCATGTACAACAATCAATTAGATGGAGGAGTAGGAATAAAAAGCCCACACATTCTTGCTCTGATTTGCAAACTAAAAGGGTTTCACAACTTATTAATCAATATTTGTCATTTTCATGTAGGACTTCCGTCCACAGGGAGTAGAGTTTAGGTCCCAGCCACCTACAGCGAGATCGCCTTTTGGGCAGGACACAGAAACGGAAGGAATGAGAGCAAGTCTAGCGACTTTTGACAGAACAGTTTGTAGTGAGATTAGAGGACAGTAGATGGCGCCACCGTACAAGTACGATATTGCACATAGATGGGTGAGAGAATTTCAGGGAGGACATAGGAAAGGATACCCATTTAACCAGTGGGTCCAGCCTGGGGGCCGTCACTTTACGTGCTCGTCCGATGCACGGCGGATATTCAGCGATTGTTAGTAAATCACACCATCTCTGAAAGAGATGGCCAAGGCTAGAACCTGGGGACCCAGCATCGATAATCTGAAACACTAAGCCATCCGCGGCTCGTTGGACAACTTATTAAAAAATGAACAACACCCAACACAAGAATTTCTCCAAAATCTTAGTGGCAACTACTACAAAAAAATAACAAACAAACAAAACAGTAAACCATATGACTCCTTTCCTGATGAGGAAATAAAAAATAACTGTACAAATTTGCCGGACATAATAGACAAAAGCACAGAAACAAGCAAAACTCTAGATGACAATAAAATTGTTATATGTATAATATTCTTATAATTTCATAAATTTGCATATTCAAAATTTTTCTATTAAGTCCCCTTACACAATTACACTAAGCCTGGAAAAAGCAGAACCCTTAAAGGTTCTCCCGCCGTCCGATAGGCTGTGATTGGGAAGTATAGATTAAGACAAGTGCTGTAAGGTGTTTTATTACATCACACCGCAGTTTCAGTTCTTAATACAAGCATTCACTCGACGGGTGTGCACTGCAAGAAGAAGAATGACTTTAGGTGGTGGTTGGCCCACCATGTCACTAGAGTCTGGAGAACGAAACTCAGGAACAACCACTCCGTCATCTCATTGGTCAGAAGCCAAAATGCAATCCACCAATTGGCGTTCGTGACGCTTGATGATGGAAACACAGCTGTTTGGTTTTGGCACGTTCGATGGAATTTAGTGCTGTTAGTCCTAGCAAATTGATCACCGAATAATGACATGCTTTTCTTTCTTACAGGTTAAGTTCTGCCGAATATGTGCAACCACTCCGTCATCTAATTGGTCAAGAGCCAAAATGCAATCCACCAATTGGCGTGCGTTACGTTTGATGATGGGAACAGAGCAGCGCAGTTATTTGTTTGGTTTTGGCACGTTTGATGTAATTAAGTGCTGTTAGTCCTAGCAAATGAGATGGGTCGAAGTTCGCGACTGACCCGATCGACAGAGTGAGTGTTCCGCAGTTCAAACAGATCTCGTTCATCTTTCGCATTGGTTCTGGAGTTAAGGAACCAAATCGTTTGCCATTCCTTTCGGTCGTTTCGTTCGTGGTTCGCTTCAGTCGCCGGTCGGAACTGGTATTTCATTGCCCATTGATTAATTACAGGATAGAATTTTTTTTCGTGTTACTAGAACCATCTTTGTCTTCGAAAACCAACACTTGGAGAACCAAGACTTGGCATCCGAGAGAGGGGGACGCTATAGTGCGTGAGCACGGCGACCCCTCTCCCGGCACGAAATTTTGTTGCCCAGCAACACCAACACACTCGCTTCGCCGAACCACATATAAAATGTGAGTTCGGTTCCACCGGTGTTTCACTCACACCCCGATGCACCAACCACGGTTCCACAGTCAGCACATCCAGACCCCGAATCACACTGGCCTGTCAAAGAACTCGAACAGGTCCCAGTTCACTTTTGCAGACAGAGACACCAAGAATGACGAGGCAGGCCCTAGGCCACCCCGAAACACTCCCGTAGGAGAAGGCTATCCTTCACGGGTGCCCTGTGATGACGTCCCAACCGAGTCACCATTTCGACCCACCAATGGCTCCCAACCCTGCACACAACCACGCAGAACCGACACACAACAAACAGCAATCACACACCACCCACCCAAAAAGCAAACACACACACAGGCAATCTACAACCGGAAAGGCAAAGTGAGGAAAGATCACGGCGGCTGGTCGACTTTGTTCACACTCAAAGTCAACCAGCCACCCCCAAAGCCAGCGCCGCTGGAGGAGACTGGTATGGTACGCAAACAAGCGTCCGGCAGGGAGGAAGAAGGGTAATCTCCTCACTCCATCCCGGAATCTAGAAGAGAAACATCCCAAAGATTAAACACAAAACAAAGTTCAACAGCAACTCAATAAACTAAGGGTCCGGAAATGCAGAATTACGAGCCGAAAAGATGGGGAGACTAAGTTCCCCAATGGAAAAAATATTTTTCCTTCGTTCCAGTAACAATATTGGGCCAGAAGACCCACCGGAACTCAAAGGCACGGTCCAAAAGAGTGCGGGCATCCAACTTAACTCTATTCCTAAGCTCGCACTTGACGTGCCAGGCCACTTTCAAAGGGTTGAATCCCGCATTTCCGTCCTTACTATGAACAACTCTGTTCCTCTCTCTCCAGATTTTGTACGTGGTCTTAGTGATGATCAACCTCCAGACACCCCGCCCAGTCTTGGGGCCGGGTACTGGTAAAAGACCTCCTGAGCCTTGAGTCGCTGCGGGCAACCTGCCCAGGTCCAAACAAGCTTCCACACCTGCACGGCCATGAGACAACTCCAGAACAAGTGGTACCGGTCTTCAATGAGATTGCAAGAGGCGCACTTGTCGGTGATGGCGGTACCCCACCTGTACTGCCTCTTCCTAGTCGGAAGGACATCGTGAGCCCGACGGAATTTAAAATCCCGCTTCTTACAGTCACCTCCTTCCTGTTGCAGTTGACGACATTAAACTCAGTAACCTGCTCCTAGGCCTAGCGAGAATGTGCAGATACATTTGCTTAAAATTCAGTCAATTCCGGTTAGCCTCCGCGAGACCCTGAATGTGCCCCCCAAGTTTATCGTGCTTGTGAGTGGTCTCTCTACGCGGTCCCATAAATCGGAAGCCAGGTTGGAACTTCTCCGCAGAGAATCCTGTCAAATACGCAACAAAGTTCCTACACGGGTGCGAGGAGTTCAGAACTTCCTTCAGACTCCTAAACTGCAGTGCACTGAACCAGGAGGAGAGGTGTTTAACATCCAAACCACCCTCCTCCTTCGGGCAGCACAGGACCACTCTGGCAACAGCCTTAACTTGCTTCCCGGCCCAAATAAAGGCAAAAACTTCCCTTTCCAGAACCCTCATGAGACTCCGAGGGAGAGAATCAAGTCCTCCGACAAAGGCACATTTCGAGACCAGGAGAGCGTTAGCTAACTTAGCACGGTTAATCATCGAAATGTCTACACTTTGCCACCTTTCCTTCTTCTCCTTAATAGCGAAGAGGATGTCCCTCCATGTCTTCAAATGGACACCGTCTCTATCAAAAAGGATACCGAGTATCCTGACGGGTCCATCAGTCACCGCCAGCCCTCGGACCGCAGCGCAATCCCACCTGCCCTAAAGAAACAGGTTCGACTTATCCTCATTAAGCATGGACCCGGTGGCACCGCAGTATCCCGCGAAGACTTACCGGACCTGCTTAAGACTCACTTCCGAGTCTACAAAGAAAGTGACGTCGTCAGCGTATGCAAGATACTTTAGGGACCCCGCGCAGCCAGGGATGGGGGACCCCTGAATGCTAGGATGAGCCTGAACCTTCCTTAAAATTGTCTCAATGACCAAGACAAACAACAACGGGGAGAGTGGGCAGCCTTGTCTCACACCTCTTCTAACCTCAAAAAGTTGAGAAAGACGGCCTGAAATAATGTCTCTTCCGTTGAGGTCTCTGTACAAAGAGTCCACCGCTGTTCGGAAAAACTCTCCGACCCCGTAGGCTTCCAGCAGCTTTCTAATAAACTCGTTAGAAACACGGTCAAAGGCTTTACTCTGATCCACGGAAAACATTCCCAACTTAACATCCCTGTCTCGGATATAGGCAATTATATCCCTCACACACCTAATATTATGGTACATCCGCCTACCACGGATACTATACGTCTGCCCAACGCCAACTAACTTCTCCGCTACCCGCGAAAGTCTCGCATTGACGATCACCGCCACGATCTTATAGTCAATGGTAGACAGAAACACCGGTCTCATTCCAGCAAGATGACGAGCAGGATCGTCAGGGGTTTTAGAAAGAAGAGTCACAACACTACTCTTCATAGACTTGGTCATAATTCCTTTATCAGCAATGTTGTCGTATATTCTACATAACCAGGGGACCAAAATATTGACAAATTTCTTGTAAAATTCGGCCGGAAGCTAATCAATACTTGGCGAGTTTCTGGGCTCGAGGTTCAGGATCGCCCATCTGACTTCAGTTTCGGTGAATTCCCCTTTCAACAACTCCCTATCTTCATCCGAAATACTCGGAGTACCTTCCAGCCAAGCTTCCATGACCTCAGGCTGCACTTCCTCTTTGCCAAATAACCTGCCATAAAATTCAGCCGCCGCCTGCAGGATATCGGAAAGATCTCGGACCTCCCTACCGTCAATGTCGAGGCATTGAAGGTTCTTCCTAACCCTCTCCGTCAAGGCTTTCCGGTAGATGGAGTTTATATCACTCTCCTGCCGGAGGACTTCCAAGTCCCCAGTCAACTTGACCGCCGATTCTTCCTCCCGATAGAAGTGACTAATATCACTCCTAATATTAGTAATCAGAGAGGAATTAAACATATCAGTATCACCTCGAATCGCCGCATTGAGGATGTTCATCAAAATCATGTGGCGCTTCCGCTTTGACCTGGCCAACTCTCTACCCTTCTGAGAAAGAAAATCTTTCACCTCCTCCTTGGTCCGTTCCCACACACCGCACTCGTCGTCAGTGATCGTGCCTGCGCCCGCGTTCAGGATCGAGCGAAGGTGCACTAGCGTATCTTCATAGTCTAACATAGAGGTGTTCAAACGCCACGGAGTAGCACCTCTCTCTCTCGGAATCGGCACACACACGTTCATCAGGACGGCAGAGTGGTCCGAAACATGCAACAGTGGAGAGTTCGGACAAAAGATCTCAATCCTGTCAATCCAGTCAATCTTTGACACAAGAAACATATCCAGGCGGGAGGCGCTGCCCCTCTAAACCAGGTATAACCCGGAATACTGGGGTTAAGTCTCCTCCAGGCATCGCACAGACCCTGGCTATCTAGGAGGACCTTAACCACGTTCCCATAAGCTTTCGACCACCTACTGGTTCCGGTCCTGTCGAGGTCGCAGTCGGCGACCGCATTAAAACCCCCGCCAACAATCAACACATCTTCCGAACTTCTGATGAAATGCGGGAGTTCATTATAAAACGGCCTCTGCAAGTTGCCCTTATTAGGAGCGTAAATGCACACAAGTTTCCTACTGTGGACGGTAAAAGAGATCACCCCACCTTCCCCGTCCGCATTCAAAGTGAGTGATATCTCTTTCAAACTTCTCTTTATAAATTAAAGCAACTCCCGTGCAACCAGTACACCCAAGCGAGTTCTTAAATCTGAGACCTGACCTGCGAAAAGCAAAAAACTGTTCCGTATCCTTATGGTGGGTTTCCTGAATCATGAGGAAGTCCAGATTATTCTGGCGAAAGAACCCTTCGAGCCAACACTGCTTCGCCTCCGAATTGAGGCCCTGAACGTTCAAGGAACCAACCCTAATGTTTGTGCCGGCAAAATTAACTCTACCAGAGTCCATACTTACCTGGTCCTGCAAAAAGAAAGATTAAAACAACAAACACAGAGAAAAAATGCAAAACCCATACTCTTAACCTGGAGAGAGAGGAAACGAGACCAAGTTACTTTTCAGTACTAGCCTTCTTAACAACACTTCTTGTCAACCTTTCTTTGCGAAAAACTTCGCCATTCGCTTTAGGAATCACATATCCCGTGCCATGCAACATTACAGAGGCAGCGGCAGCAAGATCGTTAACCGCTTTAAAATTGGCCGCAGTAAACTCTTTCCCAGTTCTTTTTTTCTTGTTCTGATACTGACGCTGCAGGTCAGCACAAAGGGACTCAGTATTCTCGTTATCCACTTCGATATCAGTACAAGTCCAAAACTTACCGTTCAAAACAGCAGTATCAGAGCTTAGATTCTCCTCCTCACTCCCGACGCCGACGTTCAGCGGTCCTGCGGGAGGACCCCAGAATGTCCCGGGGGCCTCCGACGTAGCCTCAGAGCCGACGACAGCGTAGCCGCCGCTCGCAGAAATGGTAACACTAAGCGGAGGTGAGCCTCCGGGACCTCGAACGGGCTGCTTCTGCCCGTCTGAGGGTGGAGTAGGGCAAGCGGCTTCTCTTTCGGGAGGCCGCCCGTCCTGGCTATCCACGGCCGCGGATGTGTACCTCCGCCCCTTGGCCTTGGCCAAAAGGGAGGACGCAGTCGTATCCGTTTCTCCCCAATGACTAGGGTCCTTGGGGAAACCCGGAAACATGCTATGCACAGGGTCCTCACTGGAAACCGAAGTTCCGCCGATTTCATCAAAACACTGGGCTTTACTTTTTCCTTCATTTTCACACTTTTCAACACCCTCATTATGCACTTCACCCTCAATAACAATATTATTATGACTAAAATCAGGGAATATGTCAACATAGCAGGTATCATTACTTCCGCTTTCACTAAGAACACCCTCCATCACAGAACTGGTGTCAGAGAATTCAGACTCACATTCCTTGTTCTCTGAGACATCAGTACTTTCCACCCTAGAATTCTCTTCTCCATTGCTGGAAAAGTCCCTACTTTCTCCAGGCTCTTTTCGGGCACTACTGGGAGCCTGTTCGTCCTCTTCGATGGAAATAACCCCCGCGCTGGATTCCACTGGAATAGTAGCACCGGAGCCATTAACATCAACCTCCATATTGTCCTCATATTGCCCTCCACGACGCTTAGGCTTCCGGGCCTGGATTTGAGCACTTCAAGGTCTTTGACAGATAACTTTCTTGATTTCTTCGTAACTTTAATATGTCCATCGTCATCAGAAGTTGCAGGGCTTTACCGATAGGAAAGGTTTCTCTCTCCTTCACTGGAACAGAAACATGCTCTTTATTCACATTTTTTATTACACTGTTCTTACATGAACTAGCATCATTACCTTCCTCGGGGATCCTGTGAGGTTCTGAGGCGTGTTATCATCTTATAACCATTTTATCTTAGGTTTTATCTAATAGTTTACAGTGAAATGAAGATATATTTGCATTTTATGTTTGTATCGATGCAATTTTTGAAAGATTATGTCAAGAAATAAAGGAGCAAAGTAAAGAAGAAGTTTACGAAGTTAGAGTCCACTGATATCGTTTTTATATTTATATATATATTTTTTTTCATTACGGTGTCACTCAAAAGATGGAGACACCAGCTTAGAACTCTGACAGAACAGATGTATATTAATAAGTACGATAGGCAGTATTTGTACTGCCTCAGAGGGAAACAATTAATTATGAAAATAGTCACACATCATGCTAAAACGCATTTTCATTTCGTTTGTCGGTCTTCCACTGCAGGATGCATAATGAGCTCGTGTTCGTCACTCCAGTTCAGTTCGTTGGGGGGGGGGTAAAGCGTGAGTTGTGTAATAATGATAGCAACCCACTTTGTGCAAATAAAATTCAAGAGGATTAATTACTTAATTTGAATTATATTTACATATATATATATATATTCAAATTGAGTACTAAATCCTCTCAAATTTTATTTCCATAAAGTGGGTTGCCTTACTAATAATCCTGTTTCATGACTACGTATTTTATGAATATTGATTGTAAGGTACTTCTTCGGACTAAAGGCCGTTCCCTCCTGCGAATGTGGCGCCATCTAACGGTTGAATGAACAGTTCACCGAGGACAAGTTTTTATGGAATGTTCGTTTCATATCTGATAGATGTCGCAGTGTGCCAGAAAGGATTTTGCTCACTGACAGATTAAGTCCATCTTTTACATAACGTGTCCGTTAATTTTGTAAACATCACAGCGATTTTACTTTTTCCTCCCAATAATTCCTAACTATTTGATAATTATTTCTCACACATTTCGCGCACACGCAAACTGAACAGAACAGAACTCCGTAAATTGTATACCCTTAAATAGTTTCAGTGTGTGTATACCATTTATACTCATAACAGTATTAATAGTTACTATTTATGGTATAATTGTATACCACTTCCTTCCTCTCCAAGCTGCTTTTATACTGTTATGAGTATAAATAGTATTCACATACTGAATGTGTAACAGAACTCTATTAATAGTATTTATAAAGTAAAACATCTAATTTATTTCCCCCAAAAGGAAAATTCGTACTACGAACTTCCGTATGCTTTTCGTTATTTCTTTCTTGCTGGACGCCCTCTAATTGGAAGAAATATCGAAAAGTTTCCATAATATAGCATTTCACAGTTGTTCAACTGTGCACGTATATTTTTGGTGAATATTATTATTTAAAAAAAATTAATATTCGCCAAAAGATTATTTCCCTTGTTCAGTTGAGGATGAGCATTTGCAATTGTGTTTTAAATTACACGTCGAAATCTCGTTGTTTATCACCCCCCCCTCTTTATGTTTTAAATTTTCCATCTGGCAATGAAAGAGACGTGTTCCTCACCACGTAGGATTACTTCACGGATCTCCCCCCCCCAAATTTGGTGAAGTCGGTTTCCCTGCAACAACCTAAAGATAGAGATCCATTTCAAGAGAAGCAGTGGGGATTGTGGACGGAACTGTGGTGTAGTACGAACTCTATCCCCTACTGCCTGCTTAAGTAAGACATCCCCTTTGAGTTCGCCCGATTGCCAATTTTTGGTCTCTCTGTCAGGAGAAGTTTGCCTCCACTTCCTTTCTTTCTTTCTTTCTCTCCAAGATGGACAGCATCAGCCGAAAGTACCAGTCTCTTGACAAAGTAACTTCTAATACAAAATTTATTTCTGAAACTGCACTGTCATTTTGAAAACTTGTTTTACATATCAATTACGTCCAAAAAACTCTTGACCAAAGAAAAATGGATTCTGAAAAGTCCTTGTGTTGGTTTTTGCTCTTAACCCTGGGGATTTTTTTTCGTACCGGAGGTGGCTGTTTGCGCCATCGAAAACAACTATGAGCAGTGGCGATTGGCTCACGCGAGGTCGTAGCTGCACCAAAAAACATTAATCTCTGATGTTATAAAAACTTGTTTTAGATAGAAATTTTGTCCAAAAAACTGATGAGCAAACATAAAATGGATTCCGGACAATCCTTGCCTTTTGCTCTTAACACTAGGGACTATTTATGGTAGCGGAGGTAGCTGTTTCCGCCAGTGACAATAGCGAGGAGCAATGGCGTCAGGCCCAGGAGAGGCCGTGGCTGCACCATAACTAATCTCTGGCGGCGTCTTCCTGCATCGGTGACCGGTACTTTTCCCGACCAGAAGGACACCGCTCTCACCGGACAATCAACCGTCATGGTTGCCGTCGACTGGATTTCCGCGTGCCGCATAGACAGGTAAAATTCACGTAAAACTTTTTCGAAAATGACTCTATCAAATAACTTTTCTTTTCAATTTACATCATTTTTGATTTGAAAAAGGATATACGTCACAGTTTTTTGAAATTTTTCGTCACTAAATTTTGCACCATAATCTTCCCATTAACCCAAAATTTAAGGTTGAAGCTTCGCTATTTTCTTACGTCTTGGAACTAATATCTGATATTTCTGTTTCGTCATCTCACGTTCCAAATGCATTTCAAACGAACATGCAATATTTCAGCGCGGCCCAATGAGACGACAAATTTGACGGACCTAAGAACTTATTCGAGACGGCTAGTTGACCGGCTTCGTCCAATAAGCAACGTATTGGAAGGAACATCAATCTCTTGGTGATCCTCCTCAAAGATGCGGTAACGTCTCAATCCAAGTTTTATTTTCTCTTCGTATAGGATCCCCAAATCATGGGGGCTGAATGAGGGAGCGCCCTAATGCGCTCTCGCACGACGTCCCCTCCCCCATGCACGAACTTTATTGCAACGCAACATCTTCACATTGTTCACAACGCCACAGGTAAACACATGGACATGTTTCGCTGATGCTTACACACACTCCCATCCACGGCCCAACAGCAAAGAATATCTAACTGAGAAGTTAAGGCTCGGCGAGACGTAACTAGCGCCGCCATATCTTAAGAAATAAAATGTCGTGCACAGAAGCCAACATACAGGGTGATGCCGGAGCAGACTGCGCATGCGTGTTTCTGTTGACTTCAATTCTTCGGGTAAAGAAGTCAGCGGAGCTACTCACAGCACGTAATTGTTGCCTACTAGGTAGTATAATCACTTCACAAATAGGACATGTTAGTTTTATTACGCCAATCGGATTAGTTAAGGCTTTTGTTTGTTCTTCAGTTTTTCAAAAACATTTTCAGTAGGCCTAATGCCAAATACTAAAGAATGTCTGCATTTTGTACGGATCCTGAGGCCTAACTATAATATTTGCTAACATTTAATTTAAATAGTATTACTAGTGCTATTGCATATTTTTCTGACCAAAATAAGGGATGGACGGGATATCAGAAAATAGCAATAAAGAAAAAAAACTGCTCTAAGAAATTAGTGATCAGATCGAAGGAAACCACCGTGGATCAAAGAAAAGCTTCACAGTCGTAGTCCCCCTAACGTGTTTTGCTCCTGACTGTTAACTTTCCCGCGGAGCATATTACCTCTTAAGATGTGGTGGCGCTGTTGTTACCTATTTTACGTGAGAGTTTGCATTCCTCACGGGAAGCTTTATATTTTTTGCCAACAGACAACAACAGACTAAAGAATATCTAACGCTTAAAGGTCAATTCTCATAGAGATAATGTAAAACAGGCGGCAACAGGGCCACCACATCTTAAGAGATAATATGCTCTGCGGGAAAGTTAACATTCAGGAGCAAAACTCGTTGGGGGGGGGGGGGAGGCTATGGCAGTGAAGCTTTTCTTTGATCCACGATGGTTTTCTTCGATCTGATGACTATTTGCTTAGAGCAGTTTTTTGTTGTTGTTGTTGTTGTTGTTGCTGTTTTCTGATATCCCGCCCATCCCTTATTGTGGTGAGAAAATATTCAATAACATTAGTATTACACTATTACTATTTAAATTAAATGTCAGCAAATATGACAGTTAGGCCTAAGGATCCGTACGAAAGGCAGACATTCCCTAGTATTTGGCATTACTGAAAATATTTCTGAAAAACTGAAGAACAAAGAAAAGCCTTAACTACCCCGGTTATCGTAACAAAACTAACATATCCGATTTGAGAAGTGATTGTTACCGAGAAGGTTACTACCACGTGCTGTGAGTCTGAGTAGCTCGGCTGACTGTTCTTTACCCAAAGAATTAAAGTCAACAGAAATGCGCGTGCGCAGTCTGCTCAGTAATCAGCCTGTATGTTGGCTTCTGCGCACTGCATGTTTTCCCTGAAGATATAGCTGCGCTATTTACGTCTCGCTGAGCCTTAACTTTTTCTCGTTAGAACGGTTAAATATTCTTAGAACAGACAAACCCCCGAGTCATTCAGATCCTCCGAAGAACTCGAAAGGAAGCGCACACAAATTGGCGGCAAGGTCCCCTTTCAGATATGACCAAGTGATGGCGAATTAAACGAGAGACTGTCAGAGAGGACACCGGGTAAACAGGGGTACAATGCCAAGAAGAGATAGTGTGTCGTGCTTGCAGAAAAACTTGCTGCCGGAATCATGAAAGGGGTAGATGGCGCTGCCATCGGAAGTCACGTCGCTTTTCAGGGAGGAAAGACGACGAAACGTACATCTTTCTATGACACACACCTAGCTCGTCAGTGTTATGTGTACTTCTTGATCGATATTTTATAAGCTGATAACTTAAGTACTCTATACGAAATAATCTACACACATCTTTAACCCCCTCCCCCAAAAAAGAACGAACCAACTGGGTGCTCATGATACATTAATAAGCGTATCGTAGTTTAAGCTTTGCACTGTGCTAACGTCAACATTAATGTTAAATATTTCGGAAGTTTTAGTCATGCATGGGTTATATTATGAAAAAACACTGGAGACCAAAATGCATTTTACAATCACTGAAACATCAACTTACAGTAGAAAGTAAATATTAAAAAAAAAAGAAAATGTTTTGCTCCTCAAAACCTTAACGGAAAAAAAAGGGAATATTTTCTCAATGAGACATCGGCTTTATAATTTGCATTCCAATAATTCAATTAGGTCTAGAAATTCAGTAACCTAAGAACTTTATAAATTATTTAATAATGTACTTCATTTTTCAGTAATGAGTGACTAAATTTCCTGGTGAGAACATGGGATCAAGATAAATATTGAAACTTAATGCTTTCCATTTAGTTGCAGAGTGTGGCTTTGAAAAGAAGCCTTTTAATGAATTGAAAATAGAGTACAACACAACTTCCGTCAAGTTTCTTATCAGCTCTGGGAATCGCCCTGTTCCATGTGCTCAGCATATCAGGAATTTTGGGGACAGCAAAGAATGATATTTTCTTTTTTTTTTTTTTTTTGCAGGATTTATTGCCAGCATTACATCCCGGCACAAAACAGCTGCTTTTCCTTTTCCGTTTTCTATGTATTTTATTATTTGCTAATGCACAATTTCCCAGTCCTTTCATAGCTGACATTATTTCCCTATGATCTTATAACTGTTGCAGTCGATTTCAGTACTGCACTTAAGTTTAACCACACAGTAGGTTTAACGCGTGACAGCCGATACTTGATCTACTTCTACATCTTCACGAATAAAAAGTTACTAATTTCGGATATAAATTTCGTTATAAACAGTTTATCCAGAGTTGAATAAAACTAGCACATTAACACCCGAATAAGCCTATTGCGTTTTAGCGAGCAACTGCTGAATTGCAGTTACTTTCACAGGTAAGCAAAGTAGAAACATTTAATATGAAATCTTTTAATTTCCGAAGACCATTTAGTAGTAAAGCGCGTATATGAAGTCAATTTAAATGTGACCAAATTAATTTCCCATTTCGATTGACAGAATGGCACGGAACAGTATGACATTTTGTTGTGCTAACAGAGGGAAAAATTCTAATAGAAACTCAGAAAAGTCATCTTTCGGAGCATATCCTTATGCACACAGGTAAAAAGCCTTATCAACGTGTTGTATGTTCCGAGTAAGGTCAGGTGATGCGTAACATCACAGAGTCTCCTTGACAAATGTCAACCCCGACTTCTTGTGTTGCATCCTGTTCCCACTAAAGGGGCTCTGACGACCGCCAATAACGGTATAACTATACCATCCGGATTAGAGGAAATGCTATCCCACACTCACCAACACGCTTGGCCAGCGTGGTGAGTTATGGCCAAATTTCCCCAAAATGACTCCACAACTTAAATCTTGGCCCTCAGTCTCCGGCAGATGGAATGTACCTGGCCAAGGCAGCGGCCAGTGCGACATGAAGGCAGAGGGTGCTAAGAATCCCGGATGACCGGACTAGGCTGCCATCTGATGCTGACCTTGGCTACGTATAACGGACGCTCCCTATCTTCTGATTCAAGGCTTCTTGAATTGGAAGAGGAACTACAAAGGATCAAGTGGAACATCGTCGGACTAAGTGAGGTAAGGAGAACAGGAGAAGATCTCATTGAACTGAAAAGTGGACATCTCTTCTACTATCGTGGGACAGATACTAGTTGGGTTGGATTTATAATAAACAAGAAACTGAAGGATAAAGTCGTAGAAGTTGAAAGTTCCTCTGCAGAGCTGCAGGACTCGTTATCCAACTCTCGAGAAGATACCAGGCTCAGATTATTCAAACTTGTGCACCCACCACAAGTCATCCTGAAGTAGAAATTAAAGAATTTTATGAGGAAATTCGTCATCTAAATAACAAAAGGTAAGCAGCACTTGAAGATAATTATGGGAGATTTCAATGCAAAAATAGGGCAATGACAACAGAATGAAACTTTAGTAGGTAAATTCGGTCACTGCAACAGAAACCATCGTTTAAATACTCTCGTTGAGTTTGCAGAGGCAGAAGGGGTTTTCATCTTGAACTCCTTTTTCAAGAAAAAGCCACACAGGAAACGGACATGGAGACATCCAAATGGGACGACAAGTGAAATTGATTTTATTATGTGTAACAAAAAATTCGTCATAGAAGACTGCAGTGTGCTAAACAAGTTCAACACAGGTAGTGACCATAGATTGGTGAGATGTAAGATGAACCCAACACTAAACTCGAACGTGGTAAGCTCATAAGACAAACAAAATCTATTGACATTACCAACCTTAAAAAACACCATAATACCTTCAAGTTGGAACTGAAGAACAGATTCTCTGCTTTAGAAGGCCTAACATTGGAAGAAGTGGATGTTTCTGAAGTTAACAGAAAAGTAACTAAAGCTCTTATGGAAACATCAACAAAATTAGCTGGGTCTACGAACAAGTTGCATGTGAACAAATTATCAGGAAAAACCAAAATGTTGATGCAAAAAAGAAGAGAGATGAGGACAACTAAAGAAGATGTGACTTCCAAAGTGGAAATATATGGAGCTATGCAAGACAGTAAGAAAAAGTAGCACTGAAGACGTAAGAAAATTCAACTGTGAACTTTCTCTTCATTTTAACAGAGCGGAATTTCCGTTTTTATTTAGCCATCAAGATAGCTTAAAATCGAGTTGGTAAACAACCCCCCCCCCCAAGTTTCATTGCATTTTTTCTTTCACCAATAGAATCAACGTATTGTAATCACTTGCCCTTGAAAAACCACGGCCCCCTAAAAAAATTAATTAATGAAAAAACTTATAACATTGAGTTTACAGATCTTGTTCTATTTACTCAGTACAAATACCTTTTTTTACCATCGCAAATATCTGTTTCAAATAGGTGGAAGGAACATAGTTTCAACTGTTATAGTTTCGTAAGCATCTAAGTACGGGAGATCATCGTCACGTTAGATGGCACCAGTCCGCTAGGTAGGGCGGTCACGGCAAGGTCTTCCTGTGATGACGTCAAGAACTGGTGTTGTGACCTTGTTTCAGGGGGCGTTGGTCTAACCCCCATCCTTCGGGGTTAATCTGTCAGGGCCCTTAATGTAGCATAAGTAGTGCTCGATGTTGGCTAATAATCAAAAACAACCAACCATGGATGATAAAAATGGAAAATATTGGTGTAGTAAAACTGAATTCATGTGATCATGGTTCGGATATTTCACCTCCCCCCCCTTTTTTTATCTTTGATTACATAAATTTTGTTTTGTATATACTACGTTTTTTTTTCTGTCAATAATTGCGATTTATTTTTAACTGAAAATTCTTAGTCGTTGTTACATTGTATGAGTTACTTTAACATGATAAAGTTTTTAGTAAGGGATAACTTTTCTTTATTAACATTTAAATGGTGGTACCAGATAGATAAACATACCATTTACCAATCTGAACAAGTACACCGTGTTGGCTCATAAGTCATAACTGAAGAATCGTATATTTTGGAATGCAGCTTTGCTGTGAATTTCATGCATTATATTACATTATAATATGTAGTACATTTTTTTTCGCTGGATGTTTGTATCACATATGTGGGCGTTTTAATCCTAACCCCAAAAAATTCCCTTCAAAAACAATGCCAATATTAATTATTACTTACCTCATGATTTCCTTTCTACCTGACGTAATGCATAACAACTGTGGAAAACGCGAGTGAACAGTAGGGTTCCACGCCCCACCATCTCTGCGGAAAGAATGGGAACTATTAGATGATTCCTGCTTTTTTCCCGATACGACACGCCGCTAAGAGCGAAGCCTTACCACTTGCTCGATCGAGTAGGGCCGTGGTGGAACAAAGAAAAGCTTCACTGCCGTAGTCTCCGTAACGTGTTTTGCTTCTGAATGCTACCTTTCCGAAAGAGCATATTTCCTCTTAAGATGTGGTGGCGCTGTTGTCACTTGTTTTTCGTTATCTCTATCGTAGTTGGCGTTCTTAACGCGAAACTTTATTTCTTTGATCAACATTTGCGGAAACATTATTCAGGATGCAATAGTAAAAAAAGTAAATGTTGCGAAATGTTTCACCGTTACGACGGACATTTCGCAGATCGAATGTGTCAATATGCCTACTGGGAGCAATCACTCGCTGCGCTCTCACATTTCTAAACACAGCCCATCTAAATCAGGTAACCTGATGTTTTAAAGAAGCAACGACACTACGATTCCAACTGCCATTTCTTTCCATCTTAACACGAAAAATAATTAGCGATCTCAAAAATACCTGATAACAAAGAATTCCGATTAATAAAGTGCCAGACAGAGAATTTCCTGTACTTCTAAAAATTTGCTACGGCTGATCAAGCAAGCGTCAAGGGACAGAAGGATGCCTAATGCTCTTGGAGTTTGAAAAATTGAAGCATGCACAACTTGAAGTGGCGTAACTAGTCGATTAGCATCTCAACGGTCCGCTCCCCCTCTTGCTGCCAAAATTAGTGGGATCCTTGCTTAGGTTTGGTTTGTTTGATTTTGGTTTTTTGTTTTGTTTATTAAACATTTATCTTGGAATTAGAGGGTAGTATACTGCAGAATTCCCTGAGAAACAGTATTGTCGCGTCCAGCAGTTTCGTTCCTAAGGTTGCAGCTATGGTATAAAGGCTTGTGCTTTAAAATGTCGTATTTCAACAAGCTGTGGGAAACAAGTAATTGGCCTTATGCACATAAATTCAAACTCGATGAAGGAGCTAGAATTTCAATGCTCTGTCGACAGTCACCAATTCAACAGAGTATACAAATTTGAATTTGCTATTGTTAACAGAGTATGGAAAATGGTTCCTGGGAAACATTAAGTGAATCGAAATGTCAGCCTTCAATAAAGAACATTTAAAAGTCTTATCACAAATGAAGCACTTATTTTCCATATTTTTAAGTTCCCAAATTATAAAGCTCAGCACAAACTACTAAACTTTCATTCACAAACACAACACGGACATGGAGATAGCGTGGGGTAAACAAATATTATAAAATACGTACGCCAACTAAACTTGAGCATGTACACGGCGGTCAAAGGGAGCACCAAATTTTTTCAAAGTCCACAAGCATTAGGCATCCTTCTGTCCCTAGACGCTTGCGCTGACCAGGGGGCGTATAGTGGAGAAAAATGTCCTTCTGAAGTAAGGTTTATCAAAGGAAATAACAGAAACAATTTGTAAAAAAAAAAGAAAAGAAATTAAAAGAAGATAGTAGTGACTCTTGTTGACCTAATAACTTATGGTAAACAATGAAAAATTTTGCCAAAAAAATTTCATAGGGGGGGGCTAAAAACACATTCCCTGGATACGGTCATGCAAATAGCATGTTGGAAGTATTTTTTGCAATTCCCTAAGAGTTTCTCAAATACATTTCGTACAGCAACTCAGATTCGACGGTCTGAAGTGAACGACTGCGACGATACGCAGGCTCGATAATCGTATTAGAAATAGTGTTGGGCATAAAATCGACTGAATTTAAAAATTGAAAGGTCTCACAAATTATTTACATATACATTCAAAAAAATCATTTAAATGTTTTTTAATTATATAATTTACCGGCAGATGGCGCGACGTGCTCAGAGCCGACTTAGTTTTGATTAATCCAGTTATTCATGCGAAGTGATTCCAAATAATCATTGGAATGTAGGTACGGATTGGCCCACCGAGACAGCGGAATATTTCCCGGTGGACCATTCAAGAAATGGCCCACTTCCTGTATCCTCTTTGTCTGGATTGTTTGGCAAGGACGAATAATTATTTTGGTACTTATGAAATAAGAATCGTTATCTTCATTTGAGATTTATACGATCTGTATAAAACGTTATTTTCTTATAAACAAATTGGCGTTTCCTTCTGTATGCATGTATATATGTTGGGCGTTTGTTTTACATATGCTGGACGTTTGTTTTACAATGTATATTTCAACAGTTCTTTTTCATTCAGGAGTCAACAGACTTTTTTCATGAGAGAATTTTTGTGGTGTTCCCCTGTGTTTCTGTAGTGGATGACAAGGCTAAAATTCCCGGCCTGGTTTCATCGACCTATCCGCCCCTGTTGGAATGATTTCTAATTTTACAATTCATCCGTACATTTCCTCTCCTTACCCGAAGTAAGGAATCCAAGCTGTAAATGAAACACGAACGCGCGTAATTTTTTTTTTGAATTAGTTTAATCAAGGTAGAAATAACCTAAGATCAGTAGTTTCTCCAGCAATAGAACATTCCAGTGATTCTGCAAGCCAGTGATCATTTAATCACACGAGATGTATTTCCAGAACCTCTCAAGTGCATCTCAAAAAGAAGTGAGTGATTTTGCACAAGAGAATTCAAACGATGATTGGATGATATTTTCTCGCCTTTGGAATGTACTGGTTGAATCGAGAAGCGTAGGAGGATTCCAGAATTTTCTTCTTTTTTCATTCGAATGATTGTGACGTAATGATCTGCTTCCAGAAATTTCAACAATCGAATGAATCGATTATTTCTACTCAATTATAGGCATCACTAACTTAAAACTCTGATGTAATCGGAAAGCAAGCCTATATCTCAGTGTTATGCTACAACCCTTGGTGATGTTAGCTACCAGAATATATTTGTAATAATGGATAATAATATGTTTCTTCCACAAGAGTAGTAACAATGTTCACCGAATAATGACATGCTTTTCTTTCTTAGAGGCTGTGTTCTGACGAATGTGGGCCTAGTGCATGAATTGTAGTTCTTTCGTCGATGTTAGCTTCTTCGGATAACTTTGCAGGTCGTTTTCCGAACATCCTTTCGTGAGGAGGAACGCGTGCCTGGGCGCTCGTGCCGGCCGTGAGGGACTTCGGCTTGAGTAGTCATCGGTTACTATAACAATTCAAAGATGGCCGCTCGTGTATTAATAAATTTCTGGAAAACTCCCTAGTGGATTTGCGTGGGATTTTTGGCAATTTTCTTTTATTTCTATTGAAGAATTTTGCTGCGCCGCCAATCCGGAGACTCCGTTTGCGATATTTTGACAGATTGCCTATATCGCTATTGTTTTAAGGTGCACGTGGTCTTCATATATTGTGCTGAGTGTATTGTGTCTGTGCCACTGTTACTGGATTGGATTTCAAGCCGGGAATTTTGTGAGTACTTTTTCACATTTCTTTGGTTAGGACTGTGTGTTTTTTATTTTCCGACTATTGCTAGCTTTTGGAAGGGGTCAGACTTTTGTCCTCTTTGAAGAATTAGGATGTCTGTTAGGACTGAGCCCAATAGGGCTAATGCCGTCGTGGTTACCCATAAGGGTATTTCTGCTTCGGACATTTGTCTTGCCCTGTACAAGCACGTGGGTTCACCCCCCACCCCAGTATTTTCCTTAATTCAAGAGGTGAATAAAAACAAGCTGGAAGTAGTACTGAACAGTAGAGATCCCTACTTCAAGTTACTAGATAGCAGTATTGAGTGCCATAACTAAAGCCCAGAAGTTGAGGCAGTAAAAATGCTAAAAATAGGCAGGCAAATAAGCGAAATAAAGCGTCAAAATAGGCATCAAAAATAGGCATTTATAGAAGTGGTCGAAAAATTCTGAATCTTACACAGGTGTTAAGCTGAATTGGCAAAATCATTTATCAGGTTATCACGTGCTTATTTTTGCGGTTACACATAAGTACTAGGTGTTTTTTTAAATGTTCGAACGCGAAACTCTGCCTTCTGTCACTTAGGATATGTTTTAGAAGCGAAAATGATCTTTCAACTTTTACGGAGGTAATGGGAGCGTATTTGAAACATGAGGCAGTTGTAGGATCCATTTCAATAGAACTTGAAACTTTCACCTTGAAGTATTTCAGCAATGACTGTGATTTTCTCCAAGTCATTATTTGCTGAAAGAACTCGTTGACATTTTTCAACATTTTTCACTCACGATTTGACCCTTTCTCCCGGGAACACATTTAATTGTACTAACTACATGATTTGATATTTTCAAGGCATTCACTAACGTTTCGTTCCTTTTTTCCAGCAAAGTAATCATATCGGCAACTGTGAAAAGTGTGCTTGAATAAAAGTTAAATCGTTACGAATGGAATCTGTAGCTAGTGTCTGTTGAGCATTGCGTATTGCGCAGGATTCATCCTCTTGAAAACTGTTAACAATTTCAGCAATCTTGTTCAAATTATTTGCGTAATATACAGCGGCTGATATCCATGTTCCCCATCTTGTCAAAATCGGTTTAGGCGGTAAAGCAAGATTTGGCTCCATCTCTTTGAATAAGTGAACTCGATGAGGAGCTTTAAGGAATATTTTCTTCACATTACTCACTAACGCATCAATATCCGGAAATAACCCACGTGCTTCCTCCGCTACCCTGTGGAGAGCATGAACCAAACAAGTTAAATGAAGCATTTTTGGAAAGAGAAATTTCAGGCTGTGGGCAGCCTTTTTCATGCAAGGAGCTGCGTCTGTTAAAAACAATAGTACATTTTCATACTTTATTCCGCCAGGCCAAAGAAGAGCTCATGGAGAGACAAAAAGCTGAGAAATCGTGCTACTATTTGTTTTTGGAAGTTGTTCTGATGTAAGTAAGTATATAGTTGAGGGCTGAGCAGGTTCCATTGTACCTATAACAACATTTGCCACATACCTTCCCGTGGCGTCTGTTGTCTCATCGATACTGATCCAGATATTTTTATCCCCGACATCTTCTCGTATTTCTTTCATTATACCGACGTAGCAGGAATCTAAGTATGTTTTCCGCAAAGTTGCTTCGCACGGAATATTTTCCTTTGTATATTTCTCCAAAAAAATCTTCAGTGAATTATTTTCCAGCTTCCATAAAGGTATTCCAGCATCTATAAAAGCATGTCACAAATCACTTGCAAACTGTGACTGCTTGCTCGAAGTAGAAGCGAATGACGAAATCAAACATGTCTTTTTTTTCACCAATCTTCCGAATAACAGCAGCTTTATGTTTAGCTGTTGCCAAATGTTGTGAAATGAAGAATTTCTTTTCGTAATTCAGTTTCGTGCCGAATATTTTACAAAACAACACCATTCCATCAGTGGCCAAGATATCACTTCCATACTCTTGAACATACCGACTTAATTTAGCACTGGTTGAAGAAGCAGTTTTCGGCATTATTGTGTCACTTGGACGCAAGGCGAGATCTATTAGGGGTAGCGAACTAACAGAATCTTCCTCCCTTGTTTTGCACTTACGTTCAATGTCTTATGTGTGTACATGCATTCTTGGCTTTCACTCTAGCTTGATTGATTACAATGTTATATGACTGGATTCGGCTACTTCCGCTATGCGCAGAAATTATCATCTAGGATTCTAGGGAGAGCAAAACATAAAATGAGATGCCGACCATCGCAGACTCTGCGCATGCGTCTGCCACAGCTGCTTAAATTGGAGCACCTCGTTTTGAATGTACCGATTGTACTCGTGTTTACATTCAGATGTCTGCCGACTGTGATTTCGTTTTAGAGAAAATGCCACCTACCTTATGGTTTGTACTACTATACCCTAAAAACGAGTTTTTAAAAGAAATGAATAACTTAAAAAAATTACGTGTTTACCCGGAAACACTACGTACTGCATGCTAGATTGTTATCAAAACTTTGATTTTATCGCATTCTTAAGAAGAAATCATTTTTTAACAGTGCATTTGTTGAGTATAGGCCAAAAAAAAAGGGGCATTAAAAACATAAAAAGGCATTTTCTTCAAATATGAGCCGAAAAGGAAAAAAAGCATTGTAAGGCATTTCGCCTCAACTTCCGGGCTTTAACAATAACACTGTATTAAAATATACACAAATGCTCAGACAAATGTCAAAATAATTTTTTGCATTGTGGAATTTCCAATGCAGAGGTCGCAACCGCATTTGGACTGTATGGGAAGGTGTTGACTGTCAAGTTCGAGGTCCGAAAAGAAATGGCTGCGCACATGAGAGGAGCCCTTTCCGGGACTCGTGTTGTTACAATTGACATGAAACAAGCAGTCCCCAATTTCATGGAGGTCAAAGGACAGCGTTGTATGAATGTGTATAGGGGGCAATTCCGGGTGTGCAGGCGCTGCAACCATTAAGGGCACATAGCTGTGGACTGCGGGAAGTTTACCTGCAGCTATTGCTACCTTTTGGGTCACACTGAGGAGGAGTGCAAAGAGCCGTGTGGAAACTGCAGATCACCACACCATCAAAGGAAGGTTTGTACACAGAGGTCCTTTGCACAAATGACCAGAGGTCCTGACAATACCAGAAGAGATGAACAGATAGAGGAGTGCCACGCTGGTGAGGCGGATGGCTCACAAAGTGTTGCCGTGGCTTCGGCCTCGAGTAAAACAGATGGGGCTCATCAAATTACCAGCTCGGATCCCCGAGGAAGGTAAGGATAATAGTTCAGGGAAGAAAAGTGTGATAAACAATGAGAATAAGAGCATGTTTCTGTTCCAGCGAAGGAGAGAGAAACCTTTCCTATCGGTGAAGATGGGAAGAGGGGTCTCTCCCCTTCGAATTCTAATGACGATGGGTACACTATAATTACGAAGAAATCAAGGAAGTTGTCTGTCAAAGACCTTGAAGGTCTCAAATCCAGGCCTGGAAGCATAAGCGTCGTGGAGGGGCGATATGAAGAAAATATGGAGGTTGGTGTTAATGGCCCCGGTGCTACTATTCCAGTGTAATCTAGCGCGGGGGTTATCTCCATCGAAGAGGACGAACAGGCCCCCACTAGTGCACGAAAAGAGCCTGGAGTAAGTAGCGACTTTTCCAGCAATGGAGAAGATAATTCTAGTGTGAAAGCGCTGATGTCTCAGAGAACAAGGAAGGTGAGTCTGAATTCTCTGGCACCAGTTCTACGCTGGAGGGTGTTCTCAGTGAAAGCGCAAGTAGTGATAGTTCCGATGGTTACATATTCCCCGAATTTGGTCATACTAATGTTCTTATTGAGGGTGAAGTGCAAAATGAGTGTGTTGAAAAGTGTCAAAGTGAAGGAGAAAGTGAAGCAAAGTGTTTTAGTGAAATCGGCGGAACTTTGGTTTCCAGTGAGGACCCCGTGCATAGCATGTTTCCAGGTCTCCCCAATGACCCTAGTCATTGGGAAAAAACGGAAATGACTGCGTACGCCCTTTTGGCCAAAGCCAAGGGGCGGAGGTACACCTCAGCGGCCGTGGATAGCCAGGACGGGCGGCCTCCCGAAAGAGAAGCCGCGCGCCCTACTCCACCTCCAGACGGGCAGAAGCAGCCCGTTCGGGGTACCGGAGGCTCATCTACGCTTAGTGTTCCCAATACTGCGGGCGGCGGCCACGTTGTCGCCGGCTCTGAGACGACGCCAGAGGCCCCCGGGACGTTCAGGGGTCCTCCCGCAGGACCGCTGAACGTCGGCGTCGGGAGTGAGGAGAAGAATCAATGCTCGGATACTGCTGTTGTGAACGGTAAGTTTTGGGCTTATACCGATACCGAAGTGGATAATGAGACTACTGAGTCCCTTTGTGCTGACCTGCAGCGTCAGTATCAGAACAAGAAAAAAGAACTGGGAAAGAGTTTACTGCGGCCAATTTTAAAGAGGTTAACGATGTTGCTGCCGCTGCCTCTGTAATGTTGCATGGCACGAGACATGTGATTCCAACAGCGAATGGCCAAGTTCTTCGAGAAGAAAGGTCGACAAGAAGTGTATGTAAGAAGGATAGTACTGAAAAGTAACTTGGATGCGGTTCCTCTCTCTCCTAGGTTGTGGTATGGGTTTTGCATTTTTTCTCTGTGTTTGTTGTTGTAACTCTTTCTTTTTACAGGACCAGGTAAGTATGGACTCTGGTAGAGTTAATTTTGCCGGCACAAACATTAGGGTTGGTTCCTTGAACGTTCAGGGCCTCAATTCGGAGGCGAAGCAGTGTTGGCTCGAAGGGTTCTTTCGCCAGAATAATCTGGACTTCCTCATGATTCAGGAAACCCACCATAAGGATAAGGAACAGTTTTTTGCTTTTCGCAGGTCAGGTCTCAGATTTAAGTACTCGCTTGTGAGTACTGGTTACCCGGGAGTTGCTATAATTTACAAAGAGAAGTTTGAAAGAGATATCACTCACTTTGAATCGGACGGGGAAGGTGGGATGATCTCTCTTACCGTCCACAGTGGGAATATCTCTATGAAACTTGTGTGCGTTTACGCTCCTAATAAGGGTAACTTGCAGAGGTCGTTCTATAATGAACTTCCGCATTTCATTAGAAGCTCGGAAGATGTGTTGATTGCTGGCGGGGATTTTAATGCGGCCGCAGACTGCGACCTCGACAGAGCCGGGACCAGCAGCTGGTCGAGAGCTCATGGGAACCTGCTTAAGGTCCTCCTGGATAACCAGGTGCTGTGCGATGCCTGGAGGAGACTTAACCCCAGTATTCCGGGTTATACCTGGTTTAAACGGGGCAGCGCCTCCCGCCTGGATATGTTTCTTGTGTCGAAGATTGACTGGAATGACAGGATTGAGATCTTTGGTCCGAACTCTCCACTGTTGTATGTTTCGGACAACTCTGCCGTCCTGATGGACGTGTGTGTGCCGGTTCCGAGAGAGAGAGAGAGGTGCTACCCCGTGGCGTTTGAACATCTCCATGTTAGAAGATGAAGATACGCTAGTGCACCTTCGCTCGATCCTGAACGCGGGCGCAGGCACGATCACTGACGACGAGTGCGGTGTGTGGGAACGGACCAAGGAGGAGGTGAAGGATTTCCTTTTACACAAGGATAGAGAGTTGACCACGTCGAAGAGGAAGCGCCACATGATTTTGATGAACATTCTTAATGCGGCGATTCGAGGTGATAAAGATGGGTGTAATTCCTCTCTGATTACTAATATTAGGAGTGATATTAGTCACTTCTATCGGGAGGAAGAATCGGCGGTCAAGTTGACTGGGGACTTGGAAGTCCTCCGGCAGGAGAGTGATATGTGATATAAACTCCATCTACCGAAAACTCGAGACGGAGAGGGTTAGGGAGAGCCTTCAATGCATCGACATTGACGGTAGGGAGGTCCGGGATCTTAATGATATCCTGCAGACGGCGGTGGAATATTATGGCCGGTTATTTGACAAAGAGGAAGTGCAGTCTGAGGTCATGGAAACTTGGCTGGAAGGTACTCCGAGAATTTCGGATGAAGATAAGAAGTTGTTGGAAGGGAAATTCACCGAAACTGAAGTCAGGTGGGCGATCCTGAACCTCAAGCCCAGAAAGTCGCCGGGTATTGACGGGCTTCCGGCCGAATTTTACAAGAAATTTGTCAATATTTTGGTCCCCTGGTTATGCAGGATTTATAACAACATTGCTGACAAAGGTATTATGACTAAGTCTATGAGGAGTAGTGTTGTGAGTCTTCTTTCCAAAACCCCCGACGATCCTGCTCTTTAACCTGCTGGATGGAGGCCGGTGTCTCTGTCTACCATTCATTATAAGATCATGGCGGCGATCATCAATGTGAGGCTTTCGCGGGTGACGGAGAAGTTAGTGGGCGTTGGGCAGACGTGTAGCATCCGTGGTAGGCGGATGTACCATAATATTCGGTGTGTGAGGGACATGATTACTTATATCGAAGACAGGGATGTTAAGTTGGGAATGTTTTCCGCGGATCAGAGTAAGGCCATTGACCGTGTTTCTCACGAGTTTATTAGAAAGTTGCTGGAAGCCCACGGCTTCGGAGAGTTTTTTCAAAGAACGGTGTACTCTTTATACGGGGACCTCAACGGAAGAGTCATTATTTCTGGCCGTCTTTCTCACCTCTTTGAGGTTAGAAGAGGTGTTAGACAAGGCTGCCAACTCTCCCCGTTGTTGTTTGTCTTGGTCATTGAGACCATTTTTAAGAAGGTCCAGGCTCATCCTAGCATTCAGGGAGCCCCCATTCCTGGCTGCGCGGGGTCCCTAAAGTATCTTGCATATGCTGACGACGTCACTTTCTTTGTTGACTGGGAAGTTAGTCTAAAGCAGGTCCGGGAAGTCTTCGCGCGATACTGCTATGCCATCGGGTCCATGCTTAGTGAGGATAAGTCGAACATGCTTCTTTGGTGGAGGTGGGATCGCGCTGCGGTCCGTGGATTGGCGGTGACGGATGGACCCGTCAGGATACTCGGTACCCTTTTTGATAGAGACGGTGTCCATTTGAAGACATGGAGGGACATCCTCTTCGCTATTAAAAAGAAGAAGGAAAGGTGGCAGGGTGTTGACATTTCGATGATTGACCGGGGTAAGTTAGCTAACGCTCTCCTGGTCTCGAAATGTGCCTTTGTCGGAGAACTTGGTTCTCATCCTCGGAGTCTCCTGAGGCTTCTGAAAAGGCAAGTTTTTCAATTTATTTGGGCCGGTAAGCAAGTTTAGGCTGTTGCCAGAGCGGTCTTGTGCTGCCCGAAGGAGGAGGGTGGTTTGGATGTTAAACAACCTCTCCTCCTGGTTCAGTGCACTGCAGTTTAGCAGTGTGAAGAAAGCTCTGAACTCCTCGTACCCTTGAAGGAACTTTGTTGCGTATTTGACTGGATTGTCTGCGGAGAAGTTCTTACCCGGCTTCCGATTTATGGGGCCGCGTAGAGAGACCACTCACAAGCACTATAAGCTTGGGGGTCACATTCAGGGTCTCGCGGAGGCTAACCGGAGTGGGCTGAATTTTAAGCAAATGTATCTGCACATTCTCCCTAAGCCTAGGGAGCAAGCAACTGAGTTTAGTATCGTCAACTGCAACAGGAAGGAGGTGTGGATGAGCGTGTAGGCGGCTGGAGTTGACTGTAAGAAGCGGGATTTTAAGTTCCGTCTGGCTCACGATGTCCTGCCGACTAGGAAGAGGCAGTACAGGTGGGGTGCTGCCATCACCGACAAGTGCGCCTCCTGCAATCTCATTGAAGACCGGTACCACTTGTTCTGGAGTTGTCCCCTGGCCGTGCAGGTGTGGAAGCTTGTTTGGACCTGGGAAGGTTGCCCGCAGCGACTCAAGGCTCAGGCGGTCTTTTACCAGTACACCGGCATCAAGACTGGGCCGGATGTCTGGAGGTTGATCATCACTGAGACCACGTACAAAATCTGGAGAGAGAAGAACAGAGTTGTTCATAGTAATTACGGAAATGCGGAATTCGACCCTTTGAAAGTGGCCTGGCACGTCAAGTGCTAGCTTAGGTATAGAGTTGAGTTGGATGCTCGCACTCTTTCGGACCGTGCCTTTAAGTTCCGGTGGGTCTTCTGGCCCAAAATTGTTACTGGAACGAAGGAAAAATATTTTTTCCATTTAGGAACTTAGTCTCCCCATCTTTTCGGCTTGTAATCCTGCATTTCCGTACTCTTGGTTTCTTGTGTTTTAGTTGAACTTTGTTTTGTGTTTTAATCTTTGGGAAATTTCTTTTCTAGATTCCGGGATATAGTGAAGAGCTTACCCTTCTTCCTCTCTGCCAGGTGCCTGTTTGCATACCATACCAGTGTCCTCCAGCGGGGCTGGCTTTGGGGGCGGTTGGTCAACTTTGTGTGGGAATAGGTGGGTCTGTGTGTTTAGCTGTGATCTTTCCTCACTGTGCCTTTCCGAGTTTGGTTTGTCTGTGTGTGTTTGCCTGTTGGGTGGGTGGTGTGTGTTTGCCTGTTGGGTGGGTGGTGTGTTATTGCTGTTTGTGGTGTGTCGGTTCTGCGTGGTTGTGTGCAGGGTTGGGAGCCATTGGTGGGTCGAAAGCTGGTCGTTATGCAACGCGGACGGCTCGGCGACCCTTCTGGTGGTGTCTCGGTTGGGACGTCATCACAGGACACCCGCGAAGGAGAGCCTTCTTCTACTTGAGCGTTTCGGGGTGGCCTAGGGCCTGCCTCGTCATTCTTAGTGTCCCTGTCTGCAAGAGTGAACGGAGGCTTGTTCGAGGTCTTTGGCAGGCCAGTGTGAATCGGGGGTCTAGATGTACTGACTGTGGAACCGTGGTTTGTGCATCGGAGTGTGAGTGAAACACCGGTGGAACCGAACTCACATTTTATATGTGGTTCGGCGAAGCGGGTGTGCTGGTGTTGGTGGGCAACAAAATTTCGTGCCGGAAGAGTGGTCGCCGTGCTCACGCACAATGGCGTCCCCCTCTCTCGGATGCCAAGTCTTGGTTCTCCAAGTGTTGGTTTTAGAAGACAAAGTTTAAGAGTGTGAAGTGGAGTTTTGCCCAAATTCGTGCCCAGCCACAGATTTGTTGGCCCTCTGCGCGAAAGGATGAATAGGTCGCCGCCTGCTTTCGCCGGGAAGGGCACTCAGCAGATGTACATTGACCTGCTACCTACGCACAGGGAACACGTCGTCAAAGATTTCAACGTTCCTAGCTTTGGATAAGCATTCACTCGACGGGAGTGAACTACAAGAAGAAGAGATACTCCAGGTGGTGGTTGGTCCACAACAATCACTAGCGTCTGGAAACTGACACACAAGAAATTCGGGAATAACCATTCCGTCATCTCATTGGTCAGGAGCCAAAATGCAATCCACCAATTGGCGGGCGTTACGTTTGATGATGGAAACACAGCAGCGCAGTTGTTTGTTTGGTTTTGGGTAATGGATAAAGAACAGTCAGCCGAGCTACTCACAGCGCGTGATTGTTACCTACTCGGTTTTGTTACGCCAAACGGGTTAGTTAAGGCTTTTGTTTGTTGTTCAAAAACATTTTCAGTAATGCCAAATACTAGGGAATGTCTGCATTTTGTACGGATCCTTAGGCCTAACTATAATATTTGCTAAAATTTAATTTTAAATAGTAATACTAATGTTATTGCATGTTTTTCTCACCAAAATAAGAGATGGGCGGGATATCAGAAAACAACAACAAAAAACAAAACTGCTCTAAGCAAATAGTCATCAGATCGAAGGAAACCATCGTGGAACAAAGAAAAGCTTCACTACCGTAGTCTCCCTAACGTGTTTTGCTCGTGAATATTAACTTTCCAGCAGAGCATATTACCTCTTAAGATATGGTGGCGCTGTTGTCGCTTGTTTTACGTTATCTCTATGGGAGTCAAAGCCTTAGCGAGGGTGGGGGGCCCCAGGGGCGGTCGCCCTGGGCCCCGAGTTGGAGGGGGCACCATCGAGACGTAGATTTTTTTTATATAAATGTAAAAAATGTGAAATTAATTTATACGCGTAATTAAAAAAATGTATAAAATTTAAACTTCTTTATGCTTTAAGAATAAAATGGCGACCAGATGAAACCTAAATTAAAGGAGAACTCCAATCGTCCGAACGCCAAATATTCGGATCGATTTGGCTTGGGTGTGACAGTACATTTTAGTTGCTATGTTTATGAAACATTTGAGACGCGCGCGCAGCGGCTAGCGTAGGCCAGGACTTTAGAGGGGAAGGGCTAGTACGCCCCTTTGAAGTGCTGAACACCGACCCGTGTCTGAAAGGTTGGGTAAAAAATGGGTAGTGAACTTGTTTCTACGTCATCACGCTGGCCTTCTGGCTCAGCTCAATTCCCTTCAGGACAGAACTTCCCTCTGTTATGACGGTGTTTTACGCCAGCACTTTTTCTTGGTGTATCATATTTGTTTCGCGTTGTATTTTATTTAAGTTGTACACTGAAAACCCAAACTGATTTTCTTAGCGAGAAGAAACAGATTTTAAAATGGACACCAGAAGACATATCAAGATGCATTGTAATTCCAGCACTTTACCTCAAATCATATGATTTTTGATTTTCAGATCAGAAAAGTATATTTGCTATATTAAGCAAAATACTTTTTAAAGAAAGAGCATGCATAACAGAAAATGTTCATTTAAAATTATCCAATTTATACTATAACATCAATGTTTTCAGATTTTTAGGCCCCCCAAAATCATGAACTTTTGTTTCCCAAAAAGATTATTTTTGATATTTGAGTGCGCCTTGCAGTAGATGACACACTGTAATCGGGTAAATACGGTAGTAACTTTGACTGAAAGTGTCTTTCATGTGGTGCTCTGACAGAAAGCTCCCAGGCTTTTGGCCAGTGCAGGTACGTCATCGACCACGGCTGCATGTCTCATGGGGTGAAATGTAGGCGATGGGTGCTGTGACCTTCACGGCCTCCTCTGTTCATGATTCATCACTCCTTACTTGTATTGAGAACGAATGACGGATGGCGACGATTCGTCGACAGGGAAGCCTACAGTGCGCATGCGCGGAACAAACATTACGCAGTTAAGGTTGCGACAGTTTAAATGCAATATTTGCCGTGACACTGTGACGACATTTGTTTGCTTAACGTTGTCTGTATAGCTTGATTGATTGAGTAGCGCGCTGAATTAGTGCACTGTGCCACGTGACGTGCGTGTGTGTGTATCGAAATGGGACCTACAAAGTGTCTGGAGCACAAGGCAGAAAACGAAAAAAACAACAAGAGGCGGATAACGCAGTCCAAGCCAAGCAGTGGCAAAAACTGGGATGGGTAAAGAAGGTGGATCCCTCAACCGCTGCGCTCCCACTACAGCAAGTGATTTAAAGTAAGCCATCTACATCAACACTTTTAGAAAATGAAAACCTTACTGAAGTAACTGAGGATATAACTGGTAGTGCTAGTGTGCATTCAGATGATTCTACACCTTATTTTAACCCGTCCTTTCGAACATTGAGTCCTTATGAAGGCGTACAGGAACAGGATTTGGAAGATGAACAAACCAAAATTCAACTTAATTTTAATGATCCCACAACATGGCCTGATTTGAATGGCCAGGTGAGAAGCTTGTTAGTTGAACACGGTCCAGAACAAAATAAAAATGGTCATTTTCTTTTATCAATTAATGCAGAAAAAAGGCATTTTACGGGAAATTGGTTCCACAAAAAACTTTTGAATGGAGAAAATGTAGAGCGGGATTGGTTAATTTACAGTGAAGCAATATTTGGAAAGCATTTGAAATCACGTTTGGAAAACCAAAAGTGGGATTCTCTGAGTGGAAAAAATTACATCCTCGAATTCCAGAGCATGAAAATTCTATAGAGCACCGTGAGTGCTATGTTTCCTGGAAAAGCTTTGAAAAAAGGATTAAAGAGGGTTATGCAATTGATACTGAACTACAGCAAATGATTACAAAAGAAAAAGACAAATGGCGGCACATTCTCAGAATCATTGTCGATTGCATTTTGTTTTGTTCAGTCAACAACTTGGCCTTTCGAGGTTCAAGTACAAAGATAGGTGAAGACAAATGTGGATTTTTTTACATTTGCTAGAGTTTGTTTCTCATTATGATAAACAGCTAAAAGAGTATATTACCATAGCCAAAGAAAAACCAGGAATTCCAAATTACCTTTCCTCAACAATTCAAAACGAGTTCATTAATTTAATAGGTGACACTGTACGCCAATAAATACTAAAAGACATAAGAGAGGCAAAATATTTCTCAATTTCATTTGATTGTACACCAGATGTAGCACATCAGGAAAAAATATGCCAGATTATTAGGTACGTGAAAGTTTCAGAGTATGTTTGCTCTATTGAAGAAAGTTTCATCGATTTCATAAAAACTACTGAAACGACTGGGGCTGGTTTAACCGAAGAAATTCTACAAAAAATAGAAGCCGATGGGCTTGACATTCGTAATTGCCGAGGGCAAGCATACGATAATGGTTCAAACATGACGGGGAAGTATTCAGGAGTCCAGGCCCGTATACAAGCAATTTGCAGCCATGCACGTTTTATGCCATGTGCTGCTCATTCATTGAACTTGGTTGGTGTTCACGCTGCTGGAGTCTCTTCAGATATTATCACATTTTTTGCCACAGTGCAAGAACTGTACAAAATATTTGCTCACAATGTCAAAATGTGGAAAATATTATCCAACAAACTTTCTACCACTCTCAAGCGTCACTGTGATACAAGATGGGCATCCAAATACTCTGCTGTTCATGCACTTTATTCATAGCTTGATAAAGTCCTCGAAGCCTTAGAGGAAATTTCTGACAACCCTCAATTCCATGATGACTGTTTATCAGTGGTTAAAAATCTTCTGAAACAAATTAATTATAAGTTTCTTTGTTACTCTGTTATGTGGGACAAAATACTAAATCAGATCTCCCGCGTGAATGAACAGCTACAGCGCAAAGACGTGACCGTGGACTGTGCAGTTAGTCACTTAACAGGATTGAAAGCTGCTTTACAAGACATCCGGGATACAGGGATTGATGTTATACTGGGCCAAGTATCAGACATCTGTGCCGCAACATCTCTTGACGGCTTCTTCGAGGAGAAAAGGGCAAGGAAGAGGAAACGACTAACATTGGAAGAAAGTGAGGACACTGTTTTGACAGGAAAACAAAGGTTAAGTATACACTTTTATGCTGTTTTGGACAAAGTCTTAGGACAAATGGAATGGCGTTATAAATGTTTGATTGAAGTGTTAGATGACTTTAATTTCTTAACGGGCAAGTCTTTGCAATCTATGACCGTAGAAGAGTTAAAGGCTAGTGCAATGCGCTTAGCAAATAAATATGATAAGGATCTGGATGCTACTGAAATAGAGGGGGAAATAGCTAGTTTTACGTTTCAGGCCACTTCTTTATTTAAAAAAAATCAGGATTTTTCAAAAGCAACCTCTCTTGACGTATTAAATTTAATCCACCAAATGTCCCTTGCTACATCTTATCCAAACTTAGTAATTGCTTTCAGATTATTCTTGACATTACCAATTACTAATGCGTCTAGTGAACGAGGTTTTAGTAAGCTGAAAATAACAAAAAAAGTACTTAAGGTCATCAATGGGAAAAGAGAGGTTAACGCACCTGGCAATTCTGTGAATAGGAAAAGATATTGCTAAAACTATTAACTATGATCAAATGCGCTTCTGGTTTCGAAATGCACTGTTGCCGGGGAAATTGAGTCCCCACCCGGAAGTCTCATGAAGCAGATGGAGAGAGTGGTCTTTGGCTTCATTTGGGCCGGGAAGAAGTCCGAGGAGGGGGCTCGGGCGGTCCTATACTGTCCCAGGTCGGAGGGGGTTTGGAAGTCAAGTACCTTCCGACATGGTTCAGTGCACTCCAGTTCAAGAGTGTGAAGGGAGCCCTGGTCGCCGAACACCCATGTGGACTTTTGGCCTCCTATTTCACGGGGTGGGACTCGTCCAAATACGTTCCCGGCCACAGATTTGTTGGCACCCGGGCGCGAGAGGATGCATAGGTCTTACCAGCTTGGAGGTCGCCTGCAGGACTTTGCGAAAGCTGACCGCGCCAGGAAGAACACGCAGCAGATGTACATTGACTTGCTCCCTAGGCCTAGGGAACACGTCGTCAAAGATTTCCACATTCCTAGAAACTTCTGTATGAGAGAGGCTTGGATGATCATTCACTCGACGAGTGTGGACTGCAAGAAGAGGGACTTTAGGTGGTGGTTGGACCACAATGTCCTTCCAACCAGGAGTAGGCAGTTTCGGTGGGGTAGCATCTCTTCCGATAGATGCCTTTCGTGTGCGGGCATTGAGGACAGGTTCCATCTCTTTTGGGCCTGCCCCATGGCGCACAAGGTTTGGCAGGGAATCTGGACGTGGGCTTGGCACAAAAGGCTTGACGCCCTCCAGTTTCACCCGGCTAATGTGTTTTATCTACATCCTGCCCCGGCGGCGGGCAGGGAGGTCTGGAGGAGGATTATCACCGAGGTCTGTTATAAGATGTGGAGGGAGAGGAACAGGGTTCTGCATTCCCGGACGGCTAACTCGGGCTTCTCTCCGACAACGGTTATCCTTCAAGTCAAGTGTGAGCTCCGAGACAGGGCGAGAGTGGACGCCCGCACTTTGACCGAACGAGCCTTTTCGTATCGGTGGGGGACTTGGCCTCGGATCGTTACCGGGACCAAGAACAACTACACCTTTCATTGGGGTAACTTACCACCTTAGTTTTGGCCCTTGAAGCCCGAGGAATCTCTCGGGGAGTGTTGGGCTTTTTCTAGTGTTATGTTTTTGTGACTTGTGTTTGATGAAGGGTGTGGAGGTTAGCCTCCGACCCTTTCATCGGCGGTTTAATCTGTCTTCTCTCCGTTCGAGGTCGGCGGTGCTGGCCGCTGACCGAGACGGCAGGAGCCTGTGTGAGTCGGGGGGAGTGAGTGTGTTGGTTCTGTCTCTGCTCTTTCTCTTATGATGTGGTATGAATGGATGGTATCTGAAGGTAGGGTGTTGTGTATTTGATGTTTGTGGTGTGCCGGTTCCGTGTGGGTGGAAGTAGGCCGGGGAGGCACCTGTCATGAGTCGTGTGAGTGCCTTGGTGCACCCGTCGGCCCGGTGTCCTCTCTGACCGTCTCCCGTCCGGGTCGCTGTCACTTGGTCACTTCTGAAGGTGACATTTGTCCGCCTACATGGACGTTCCGGGTGTACCTTCGGGCTGCACCCGCCGTTCTAGGTGACCTCGCCGGCTTTTTGTGTGCGGGTCCTTTCGAGTTCTTCGGAGGATCTGTATGACTCGGGTGTTTGTCTGGTGTTGCTTGTTGGGTCGTGGTGGGAGTGTGTGTAAACATCAGTGAACCATGTCTAGGTGTTTATTTTGGGCGTGGTGAACAGTGTGAAGATGTGTTGCAACAAAGTTCGTGCATGGGGGAGGGGACGTCGTGCGAGAGCACATTAGGGCGCTCCCTTCTCCCAGCCCCCATGATTTGGGGGTCTTATACGAAGACAAATAATAAATGATTTTGCTGCTGTTAAAGCTCGAAAGGTACATTTGTAAATACAAATAATTCTGTTAAGGTTTAAGCATAATTTTAAACAAATGCTACTTGTACTTATTTTTTCAGTTGTTCATAAGCACTTGAGGTAGCAATTAATTATAAATAAAAAGTATTCTTCATTCAAACTGTGTTCAATGTTTTTTCTTTCTTCAACAATCCCTATTGAAGCTCACATAGTCACCACAGGCTATTGAATAGGATTACCAATATAAGTTATTTTAAAAAAAATTATATTATAAGCAATATTTTATACAAAAAAATTTACTTTTTTTTACTATTTCATACGACCCTTTTAAATAACAATCGGAATAATGTTTTTCTGCAGGTATATAATAAAATCCGACACCACCGCCTCTTCCAGTTGGACTAGGGCGCGGGGGGTGGGGGCGAAAATTTTGTTGCTTGACCCGGGCGCCAATACCTCTAGCTACGGCCCTGTGGTAGTTGGCGTTCTTCAAGCAAAGCTTCATATTCTTTGAACCCAGTCCTTCAATCCAACTTATCAACACTTGGGAAACATTATTCAGGATGCAATAGTAAGAAAAGTAAATGTTTCACCGTGACGACGGATATTTCGCAGACCGAATGTGTCAATATGCCTACGGGGTGCAATTACTCCTTGCGCTCTGACATTTCTAAACACAACCCCAGTCTGGCATCTTGATCTTTCTGTCTAACTTAACACGATAAATAACTAAGCGATCTCAAAACTACCTGATAACAGAAGAATTCCGATTAATAAAGTGCCAGACGCAGAATTTCCTGTACTTTTAAAAATTTGCAACTGCTGACCAGGCAAGCCTCTAGGGACAGAAGGATGCCTAATGCTTTTGGAGTTTGAAAAATTGAAGCATGCGCGACTTGAAGTGGCGTAACTAGTCGATTATCATCTCAACGGTCCGCTCTCCCTCTAGCGGCCAAAATTAGTGGGATCGTTGCTTAGGTTTGGTTTGTTTGATTTTGGTTTTTTGTTTTGTTTATTAAACATTTATCTTGGAATTAGAGGGTAGTATACTGCAGAATTCCCTGAGAAACAGTATTGTCGCGTCCAGCAGTTTCGTTCCTAAGGTTGCAGCTATGGTATAAACGCTTTTGTGCTTTAAAATTTCGTATTTCAACAAGCTGTGGGAAACAAGTAATTGGCCTTATGCACATAAATTTAAACTCGATGAAGGAGCTAGAATTTCAATGCTCTGTCGACAGTCACCAATTCAACAGAATATACAAATTTGAATTTGTTATTGTTAACAGAGTATTGAAAATGGTTCCTGGGAAACATTAAGTGAATCGAAATGTCAGCCTTCAATAAAGAACATTTAAAAGTCTTATCACAAATGAAGCACTTATTTTCCATATTTTTAAGTTCCCAAATTATAAAGCTCAGCACAAACTACTAAACGTTCATTCACAAACACAACACGTGAATGGAGATAGTGTGGGGTAAAGAAATGTTATAAAATACGTACGCCAACTAAACTTGAGCATGCGCACAACGGTCAAAGGGAGCACCAAATTTTTTCAAAATCCAAAAGCATTAGTCATCCTTCTGTCCCTAGGCGCTTGCGCTGACCAGGGGTATAGTGAAGAAAAATGTCCTTCTGAAGTAAGGTTTATCAAAGGAAATAACAGAAACAATTTGTAAAAAAAAAAAAAAAATGAAAAGAAGATAATGGTGATTCTTGTTGATCTAATAACTTATGGTAAAACAAGCAAACATTTTTGCAAATAAATTTCGGGGATGTAGGAGCCTAAAAATACATTCCCTGGATACGGTCATGCAAATAGCATGTTGGAAGTATTTTTTACAATTCCTTAAGAGTTTTCTCAAATCTATTTCGTACAGCAACTCAGATTCGACGATCTGAAGTGAACGACTGCGACGATACGCAAACTCGATAATCGTACTTGAAATAGTGTTGGGCAGAAAATCGATTGAATTTAAAAATCGAAAGATCTGACAAATCATTTATACATACATTCGAAATAATCATTTTAATGTTTTTAATTTTAGAATTCACCGGTAGATGGCGGGACGTGCTCAGAGCCGTCTTCCGCTTTTGATTAATCCGGATATTCATTTGACGTGATTCCATAATAATCATTGGAAAGAAGGGGGTGGATGGGCCCATCGGGACACCGGAATAAAACCTGGCGCCGTTAATGCCCACTGGAATAATTCCCGGATTGGGCCACCGGGACACCGAAATATTTCCCGGTGGACCATTCAAGAAATGGTCCACTTCCTGTATCCTCTTTGTCTGGATTGTTTGGAAAGATGAATAATTATTTTGGTACTTATGAAATAAGAATCGTTAGCTTCATTTGAGATTTATACGATCTGTTTAAAGCGTTATTTTCTTAAAAACAAATTGGCGTTTCCTTCTGTATGCATGTATATATGTTGGGCGTTTGCTCTAAAATAACAAAGCGAAATTCTCTCTACTTCAGTGAAAATTTTTCTGCCGGATCAAGCACGCTGTTATAACTAAATTAAGCTAACTACGATTAAGTGTAGGTCTTTGGACTTGTAGCCCAAGGGACATTGGTAGGACTTACCTTCCTTTTGTAATCTTGATGGAGGCACGAGTAACAATTTTGGCGGTTGTTTGGACTTTGGTGGTATACCTTAACCACTCCCTTACCCGAATACAGACATAGAGCACAAATCGATTCTTTTTTTTTTTATTGTCGGTTTAACGACCACCGTGAGCAACTCAATGGGCTATTAGCAGTCGCCCGTCCCTAATTTAAGGGCACTGGTTCCAGGTAAGGGAGAGAGCCAGTGCCGTAAGACAAACACAACATCCATGCCTGACCGGGATTCGAACCCGGACCCCTTACGGACGAATGATCAGAGGCCAGCGCCTTAGACCACTGCTCCACCGGGGCGGCCAAATCGATTCTACAGCAGAAATGTTTCGAAATTCGTGACCCATCCACATTATTTTTTAAAGAAAAAACGATTTATCGGTACTTGTTCATGGATCAAAACGGTAGTTATGAGTTAAAATAATGGGTAGACTTAAAAAAAGAGTCTGTTCTAGGAGGTGGTACGAATACCGCTGCGCAGTTGACGATCAGTGACCAAGTAATATGATTATCTGGTACGACACTCTGTTATGAGCACGATTTGATATGCTATACTCAATCATGAGTGGAGTTTTAAAATTGTTTCACCCTTAAAATGCTGTCAAAATTTGTTCACGACTTAATTAGTTTTACAATGTATATTTCAACTGTTCTTTTTCATTCAGGAGTCAACAGACTTTTTTCATGAGAGAATTTTTGTGGTGTTCCCCTGTGTTTCTGTAGTGGACGACAAGGCTAAAATTCCCGGCCTGGTTTCATCGACCCATCCGCCCCTGTTGGAATGATTTCTAATTTTACAATTCACCCAAGGTAGAAGTAACCTAAGATTAGTAGTTCCTCCAGTAAGAGAACATTCCAGTGATTCTGCAAGCCAGTGATCATTGAATCACACGAGACGTATTTCCAGAACCTCTCAAGTGCATCTCAAAAAGAAGTGAGTGATTTTGCACAAGAGAATTCAAACGATGATTGGATGATATTTTCTGGACTTTGGAATGCACTGGTTGGATCGAGACAGCGTACCAGCATTCCAGAGTTTTCTTCTTTTTTCATTCGAATGATTGTGACGTAATGATCAGCTACCAGAAATTTCAATAATCGAATGAATCGATTATTTCTACTCGATTATAGGCATCACTAATTTGAAGCTCTGATATAATCGGAGGGCAAGCCTATATCTCAGTGATATGCTACAACCCATTGTTGATGTTAGCTACGAGAATATATTTGTAATAATGGATAATAATATGGTTCTTCCATAAATGTTTACATTTCCAACCAAAGTAAAAATATGCTCTTACTTACAGGCGACGTTCTGCCGAATGTGGGCCTACCAAAAGTGTGAAGTGGAGTTGGTTGCTGCTAATTTGATTTATTCTAGTGCTAAATGCCAAGGCATCAAATTCATGCCTGGGCCCTAAAAAACTTAAGGCTCTACGAGACCCGCCATCTTGTATTCTGCCTTCCCTTGTTAACAATGGGCAAGCGTATTTCACAAATTGCTCGGGCAATTTTGCACATTTTGGAACGCTCTTTGTGGCTAACGCAAGATATGTGATAAATAAAGAATTCTCTGGTTTCAGATTTTCATTTTGGACCCTTTAAATATTTTTTTTAATTAATAAAACTATGGAAGACGTCTGCCTTGGTACGACTTTCGCTGCAGATAAAAAATGAAGGGAAAGGTCAATAAAAATTCTGAAACCAGAGAAGCATTTCTACGATTCCTCACTTTCTGAAAATACTAAAATTTACTTAATTGATAAAAAATATCAGCTGCAATTTGTGAAATAAAGTCACTACGTATTGAAAAAAGATGGTTCAAACATCTCAACAACTGGTCACGCCCACTGACACCCTCCCCCCTCTCGCGGGTGACTGCAATTCCCTCCCTACGATACGGAGCCGTCGAGGGGTGTCTTAATGACAATGCAGGGGAATTGATGGGGCAAAATAAGTTATCTCAAGAAAAGCTTCAGCGAAATTCGTCACAAGGCATTTGTGTTCAGCTGATATTCTTCGAACTCTGTCTTTTCTTGCATCAAATTTAATTTTTATAGATATTTTCATTATTCTTCATTGGTGTTATATTGGTATTTGGTAATTTGTTCTGATTTCGGTTTATTTTTCCGTTCTTATTTTATTCTTTGTTCTGATTTTGTATTTCATTATTATACATATATATTTCATACTTTTAGTTTATTCCAATTTTGAATTTAATCCTTAATCTTATTTCGTTCCGTTTTTTTTTATTGCGTTTAAAAAGAAAAAAATGATTGTTCTTTTGAATTTCACTCCTTATTCTTATTTGATTTTTGTTTTCCTTATTTTATTCTTTTTTTTTTTAATTCTTTCTGCGTAATATGTGCGGTGTGGACGAAAAAGTCCCCCACAGGAAATGCCCCCACATTGGAAAAGGTTCCCATAGATAAACTCCTCCACAGGGAAAATTCCCCCATTTTTTTCAGTCAGGTACCGTGCACAAATTGCAGTTTAAAGAAAATATCGAATGTGGGGGCGATTTCCGGGTCACCATTTCCATGCTGTTTGAAATAAGATGCAACCGTACAATGAACACAAATATGTGGGGGAAATTTCCGGGGTTGTCATTTCAACTTTTACGCAGTTTGTAGTAAAAAACAGTCTTATAATTAGCAGGCAGGGGTATGTGAAATTTCCGGGTTAGGCATTTTTTATTCCGACGTTCTCATGTTCATAACGTTTACCTAACATGTCAAATTATTAATATTGCGATATTACGCAGGCAGAAAATATTAGATCTAACGTCGCCGCCCCGGTGGCTCAGTGGTCTAAGCGATGGCTTCTGATAATTTGCCCGAAAGGGGTCCGGGTTCGAATCCCGGTGAGGCATGGATGTTGTGTTTGTCTTACGGCACTGGCTCCCTCCCTTCCCTGGAACCAGTGGCTCTAAATTAGGGACGGGCGATTGCTTATAACCCATTGTGTTGCTCACTGTGGTCGTTAAACCTCCAATCAAAGAAAAAAAGATCTAACGTCTACGTTCTTCTAAAAGTTTTCATTCGCATATTCCTAAAATTTACATAACAAGTAATGTCAATAATATTGCTCTTCTACTTATGCACCATACATTGATTATTAGGTCGTAGGCCTAGGACTTTTCAACACTTTTTTTTTCGCCTATGTGATATTCGTAAAGTTTACAAAGAAAGTCAAGTTAATAGCTTTGCGCTTTTACTTAGCATTCAATATTAATTACTCGGCCTTAGAGCTAAGGCCAATGAATTTAAAATTAGTGCCTAAGTAAAAGTGCAATATGATTAACCTCAGTTCATGTAAAACGTTATGAATAGACATCGTTAGAATAAAAACTGTTAAAAGGCCTAGGTCTAGGGCATATGAACTAATATTTAGTGCCTAAGTAAAAGAAAAAGGTACTACCTTGACTTGTTATGAAAACGTTATTAATATAACATCGGAAGAATAAAAACTGTCCGGAGGACTTAGGCCTAATAATTAATATTGAATACCTAAGTAAAGGTGCAAAGCCATTTACTTCACTTTTTTGAAAACTTTACGAATATCACATAGGCGAAGAAAAAACGTGTTAAAAAGGCATAGGCCTACGGCCTATTAATTAATATATGGTGCATAAGAAGAAGCGCAATATTATTTATGTTACTTGTTATGTAAATTTTAGGAATATGTGAATGACAGAATGAAAACTTTTAGAAGAGCCTTCGTAAATAGCTGTATTAGACAGAACAATATTTTCTGCCTGAGTAATATCGCAAATTAATAATTTGAAATGTTACGTAAACGTTATGAATAAAAATGCCGACCCCGGAAATTTCTCCCACATATCTGTGTTACTTGTACGGCTTCATGTTGTTTTAAACTGCGTAAAAGTCGAAATGCCGACCCCGAAAATTTCCCCCAACCCATCCTGCTAATTGTAAGACCAGTTTTTACTGTAAATTGTGGTGAAAATCGAAACGCCGGCCCTGCTAAATGTATGACTGTTTGTCACTAAAACCCGCGGTAACAGTCGAAATGCTAACTCAATAATTTCTCTCACCTCATTAAGCTACTTGTAAGACCGTTTCTTTACTATATACCGCGGTAAAAGTTGAAATGATGATCCCGGAAATCTCCCCTACATTCGATATTTTGTGTTATCTGCAATTTGTGCACGGTTCCTGACTGAAAAAGATGGGGGACTTTTCCTGTGGGTGAGTTTTCCTATGGGAACCTTTTCCAATGAGGGGAACTTTTCCTGTGGAGGACTTTTCCGATTACCAATATGTGCACTGTTCTTGTTTCTAGTATCCTTTACTTTCATTCTTTGTTTTTGGTATTTCTACCATGTATACAAGGGACAAAACTTCAGAAAAAGGTAGTTTTCAAAATATTTAATTATTATATTTTTCATTTATATCCAGTATAAATAGCTTACTTAATAGGTACATAATACTGAAAAAAAAATCATTCTTCATTATATCCTTGTAATCTAGCAGAAAACCTGCCTTTCGTTTGTTTGGCCCTCATAATATTTAAACGCAATTTTTTTTTTTTTTATCTTTGCTGTTATAAGAATGACGCTGTTGTTACTCATCTCAACCTTATTATCCTAACATTGGAGTTATTAAACAAATGTACCACACTGCTACAATGTGCGATAAAAAACGAACTTCTACGGGTAACATTATTTCAGATAAACTTTATATGGCTAAATGCGCAGTCCTTTGGATAAAGCACGCGCATCATAACTGCGCTGAAAACAGACTGTCAGCTAACTGACCTACATTTACGCAAGACAACTGACCTCTAGAGCATTTACCGCGGATAACTTACTCCCTCAAAGCAAATCACGCGTCTTCCGTTTACTTCGGTAAGTGGTACCCATTGATTCCTCAGGTATTACACTGAAGAGCAATTGAATTAGAGATACCTGTCTAGCAACGTGTAGCACCACCTTTCGCCCTGATGACGGCGGCGATTCGTCTTGGAATGGACTCGACAACACACCGGAAGTGTTGGAAAGCCATACGGATCCACGACCCCTGAACAAGCTCCCACAGTTCACGAAGATTTGATGGAGGGAGGTCAGAGCCTCGATCATTTCTCTCTCGATGACATCCCAGATGTGCTCGATGGGATTGAGGTCAGGTGACCTATCTGGCCAAGGAAGCGAGGTCACGTCGGTGGAGTGTTCATCCAACCATTCGGAAACAATTCGGGAGTGGTGGCACGGTGTATTTTCTTGTTGCAGGATGAGGTCCCCAGTGGGATGTTGAAGACTCACAAACGGGAGCAAATGGTCGTTCAGGATATCCCGGTAACGTTGACCTGTGAGGGACGATGTCACACGTACCAGGGGTCCCATTTCAGTCCACGTAAACAGTCCCCAGACTAGAATGCCACCCCCACCAGCTTGAAGAGTACCCTGCTGGCAAGAAGGATCCATCGCTTCATGTGGTTTGCGCCGTACTCGCATCCTGCCATCCGCACGTACCAACGTGAATCTCGACTCATCAGTCCACGCAACATTTTCCCACATGTCTAGTGTTCAGTGGCGATGTTCCCGCACCCATGCTAATCTTTGCACCCTGTGATGTGCGGTCAGCAGCGGTACCCTCGTTGGACAATGGCTTCTGTACCCCATAGCGAGGAGATGGTTCTGGATGGTGTGGCTGCTTACACGTTTTTGTGCACCAGCGTTAAATTGCCGAGTGATTTCTTGCACTGTGGCCCGTCATCCGCTGTTACAATGCGAGCTAGCCGACGATGACCCCGCGCATCCACACGCTGTTGTCCACGGCACTTGGCACTTGCAGGGATGGTTTTACCGGATTCGATGTACTCACGGTGCGCCCGTGACACAGTGGCTCATAAAAATTCCAGGGCCTGCACGACTTCCGAGATGGAGTGACCCATTCGTCGGGCTCCCAAAAATTTGCCCACGATCAAATGCGCTTCGATCCTTCGTCTTACCCATGCTGCGTCCGACTCTTACTGATTGCCGTCGCATCACTCCTTATATTGTCGGATCGCTGCATACGTCATGTCGTTTCCGTTTACAGGGCCGCCCACAGCGCCACATTTGCATAACGCCAGCTGTCTCTAATTCAATTGCTCTCAGGGTATCTCTTGCGCAGGCTCCCACCTCCTCAGTTGTTTGTCTGCTCTGGATGGAAGTATGAGGAAATGTTAGTTATTACAGGTTCCACTCTTATGAATATTTAATATTTCAAAATTTAGAAAAAATAATTAAACACAATATTTTATTCTTTACTAAAATTATGCATGAATGTGCGAATAAATGCTAAAATAAGGTAAAAGATTAATAGTTTTCTAAAACAGTTCTTTAACAGTCCCTCATGCGCCGGACTTTTGTAAGTTTCGGACATGAGGTATAAATCAAAGAAACAGAACAATTTTTCGAGCAAATTGCTTGGAACATTCATCACATGTGTGAGGCTTTCCCCGTGTGAATGAGTAAATACTTTAAAAAAAAACAGTTTTTCGATCAAATTATTTGGAGCATACAGCACATTGGGGAGGTTTTCCCCCGTCTGAATGAGTAAATGCTTGGAAACTTTACAGTCCGTGCCATTGGTTTTAATAACGACAGTCCAATCTATGTAAATGATCATCTTTGCCCTGCCAGTAAACGTCTTCTTGGACTAGTGCAAACAAGGAAAAGAGAATGTGGGTGGAATTTCTTGTGGACGGATCGAAACGGTAGGATCTTTGCCCGCAAAGAGAAGGACTCGCCTGCACTGCACATTCAGTCTCTTAGTGACACAAAAAAATTAACTAGGCATTACAATGACATTCACCCTCCATCTGCTCTGATTAATGGCTGGCCCGGAACAAATATATGACCCTTACCTGGATTATTACCATCCGGACTGTGCTTGTGAGGAGATATTTTCATATGATCTCTCTGATGCAATCGACAAAGTTGGTATGTCACTCTTACATATCAATATTCAAAGCATTAACTCTAAATTTGATAAGCTTCAAAATTTTCTGTCACAATTGAATCATGAGTTTTCTGTAATTGCACTTAGCGAAACTCATTTAATTGATGAGAAACAAAAAGAGTTTTCTAATCTCAGTAACTATAATTTTGAATGCAAAGTTAGAAATCGGAATAATCCATTACTGAATATAAAAGGTTCTGGTGGAGTAGGCCTATACCTGAAGTCTCAAATCACCTACTTTATTCGTGATGACTTGAATAATATGTCCCTTGTACTTGATTCCTGTGAAATGCTTTGGATTGAAATCAAAAGTCCCAAGTCCAAAAACCTAATTATTGGCGTTATCTACAGATCTCCAAGTAGTGATCGAAAAATCTTTTGTGAATGCTTTGACAATATCTTAAACAAAATAAATAACGAAAATAAAATTTGCATTTTTCTGGGAGATATTAATATTAACATTAACAACCTATCTCTAAGTGAAATCTATCTTAATATGATATCAGGCAATTTTTATCAGATGTGCAATTTTTATCGTGGTGCCATCATTCTAGACCATATTGGTACTAACTTACTTAATACTGCTTTAAAGTCCGGAGTGATTGATTTTAGTATTAGTGATCACAACCCTGTCTTCATTCATGTTCCAGTTTTTTCAAATTACTGTTATTCAATTAACCACAAAACAATCTCCTATTGTGACTACACCACGTTAGCTGACCTAGTCTCAAATTTTGACTGGGGCAAGTCGGGTATCTTCAATATAGTTACCGAAATTTTGCAAGGCATTTTGAATGATTTCCTTGAGACCACAACCGTTCACAAGGTAGTTAACACTAAATATGACATTAAGATCCAACCTTGGATGACCAATGGAATCATTAGATCAATCAAAAAAAAAGGATAAGCTTCGTAAAAATTGTAGGAAGAATCCTTATAATAGTCACTTACGTGATAAGTATAAAAGGTATAATTATGCCCTAAGAAATATTATTCATCATGCGAAAGTTGCTTATTACAACCTCGATATTTCAGATGCAGGAAATAACTCATATCAAAAATGGAAAATAATCAAATCACCAATTAGCAAACGATCCTGTGCTACTGAAACTCCACTGACATTAAAAGGAAATTCTGGTAATTTTAATTTTGATTCAAAATCAGTCGCTGATGAATTCAACAATTACCTCATTAACATAGATCATGATTTAGCATCTCAGCAAAACTTGCCCACAAATACTAAAGGTTATGCTTCTTTATCCAAAATTAAGGAAGTTCCTTTTTCAATATTTCTACGCCCTTTGGATGATACTGAAATCTATAATATTATCACTTCATTGTCCCTAAAAAGAAGTGCTGGTTCAGACAATATTAATAGCAGAGTCATAAAAGACTCGATTTCTATTTTAGTACCACTTATAACACATATTATTAATCTATGTTTTTATTCAGGTCAGTTTCCTGACAGTCTGAAAATCGCTAAGGTTATTCCTATTTTTAAAAAAGGAGATAGGGAATCTACCTGTAATTACAGACCGATATCTTTGTTACCCGTTTTGAGTAAGATTTTTGAAAGGTCTATTCACAGCAGAATGGTTGATTTTTTACACACCCATGGTATGCTCTCTTTGGAACAGTTCGGTTTCCAAAGAAACAGATCTACTGAAATGGCTGTTGCTAAGTTGTCAAACTTCATTTCCGAAGCACTAGATGACAGTTATTATACTATTCGTGTTCTTATTGATTTCCAAAAAGCTTTCGACACGGTAAATCACGACATTCTGTTACATAAATTACCCAAATACGGTTTTCGTGGAAAAATTCTCTCCCTCTTAATGAGCTACCTCTCTTATCGCAAACAGTATGCCACTGCAAATAAAATAAACTCCGATCTACTTAATGTTTCATGTGGAGTGCCTCAAGGTTCGGTATTGGGACCGTTATTGTTCTTGTTATATATCAATGACCTTCCTCTGAGCCTGCAATCAACTCATGCTTTGCTATACGCTGATGACACTGTCATTTTTCAAAAATGTCATGATTTACATAAGTTGCAGATAATGATCAATAATGATCTATCAAATTTATCTCATTGGTTATACTCTAACAAATTATCACTTAATATTCTAAAAACCAACGCCATATATTTCCGAAACGTTCATAAAAGAGAGGACATAAATAAATTTACAGTCAGAATTAATGATCTTCCCCTTAAAATTGTGGACAAATTTTTTTCACGGGGTGGGACTCTTCCAAATACGATCCCGGTCACAGGTTTGTTGGCCCCCAGCGCGAGAGGATGCGTACGTCTTATCAGCTTGGAGGTCGCCTGCAGGACTTTGCGAAAGCTGACCGCGCCAGGAAGAACACGCAGCAGATGTACATTGATCTGCTCCCTAGGCCTAGGGAACACGTCGTCAAAGATTTCCACGTTCCTAGGTACTTCTGTATGAGAGAGTCTTGGATGAGCATTCACTCGACGGGTGTGGACTACAAGAAGAGGGACTTTAGGTGGTGGTTGGACCACAATGTCCTTCCAACCAGGAGTAGGCAGTTTAGGTGGGGTGGCATCTCTTCCGATAGATGCCTTTCGTGTGCGGGCATTGAGGACAGGTTCCATCTCTTTTGGGCCTGCCCCATGGCGCACAAGGTTTGGCAGGGAATCTGGACTTGGGCTTGGCACAAAAGGCTTGACACCCTCCAGTTTCACCCGGCTAATGTGTTTTATTTACATCCTGTCCCGGCGGCGGGCAGGGAGGTCTGGAGGAGGATTATCACCGAGGTCTGTTATAAGATGTGGAGGGAGAGGAACAGGGTTCTGCATTCCCGGACGGCTAACTCGGGCTTCTCTCCGACAACGGTTATCCTTCAAGTCAAGTGTGAGCTCCGAGACAGGGCGAGAGAGGACGCCCGCATTTCAACCAACCGAGCCTTTAGGTATCGGTGGGGAACTTGGCCTCGGATTGTTACCGGGACCAAGAACAACTACACCTTTCATTGGGGTAACTTACCCCCTTAGTTTCGGCCCTTGAAGCCCGAGGGATCTCTCGGGGAGTGTTGGGCTTTTTCTAGTGTTATGTTTTTGTGACTTGTGTTTGATGAAGGGTGTGGAGGTTAGCCTCCGACCCTTTCATTGGCGGTTTTATCGGTTTTCTCTCCGGTCGAGGTCGGCGGTGCTGGCCGCTGACCGAGACGGCAGGAGCCCGTGTGAGTCGGGGGAGTGAGTGTTTTGGTTCTGTCTCTGCTCTTTCTCTTATGATGCGGTATGAATGGATGGTATCTGAAGGAAGGGTGTTGTGTATTTGCTGTTTGTGGTGTGCCGGTTCCGTGTGGAAGTAGGCCGGGGAGGCACCTGCCATGGGTCGTGTGAGTGCCTTGGTGCACCCGTCGGCCCGGTGTCCTCTCTGACAGTCTCCCGTCCGGGTCGCTGTCACTTGGTCACCTCTGAAGGGGACATTTGTCCGCCTACATGGACGTTCCGGGTGTACCTTCGGGCTGCATCCGCCGTTCTAGGTGACCTCGCCGACTCTTTGTGTGCGGGTCCTTTCGAGTTCTTCGGAGGATCTGTATGACTCGGGGGTTTGTCTGGTGTTGCTTGTTGGGCCGTGGTGGGAGAGTGTGTAAACATCAGTGAACCATGTCCAGGTGTTTATTTTGGGCGTGGTGAACAGTGTGAAGATGTGCTGCAACAAAGTTCGTGTATGGGGGTGGGGACGTCGTGCGAGAGCACATTAGGGCGCTCCCTTCTCCCAGCCCCCATGATTTGGGGGTCTTATACGGAAGACAAAGTTCAGTATCTTGGTGTTTGGTTTGATGAAGTCTTTAACTGGAATACGCATGTTCAGTTTGTTTTAAAAAAGTTTCCTTACAGGTTGGCCTGCTTGGTAAAATTAAGCATCTCTTCCCCATCAATGTCCTAAAAACATTTTACTATGCTTTTTTATACCCATCTCTCCTATTGTCTGGAATCTTGGTATTCAAATACAAGTGCAAACAATAAGTTATGCTTGCTCAAATTACAGAAGAAATCTGTTCGCTATATGCTGAACACAGATTACATGTCTCATTCAAAACTATTATTTCTAAAACTAAATATTCTAAAAATTCTTGAAATTTTTACCTTGAAACTAGGTATCATGTTTTTTAAAATAATGCATCTTAAACTGCCTATTTTTCAATCTTTTATCAAATATATGGACTATTCTATCTTCACCAGATCTGTTGCTAACAACAAATTATGTCAGCCGTGTGTTAGACTTAATTATTGTTTAAATAGCATACTGTATAAAGCCATTATCATATGAAATAATCTCCCAGAGAGCATCTGATCCCTAGAAAATATCAAAAAGTTTTCCTTGACTGCGAAATTACATTGTAAATCACCCTGATCTCCATAACGAATCTCAACCCTATCATTAAATTGTAGTTCCAAGCATGCTCCTAACAGTGGTGCTCTGTTAAAACCATCTTACTTGCTTTCATATATGCCATATGTTTTATTCTTTTTTACATCTGATAAGGGGAATCGCCTTACAACCAATGTGTTCAGATTCCTTCTGGTGTATTGCATTTCCATATAACTGTAAGTTTTAAATGTGTGCAATAAATAATTGTATTGTATTGTAAGATCACTTTTTCGAGCAAATTTTTTTTTTTTGATTGAAGGTTTAACGACCCCCGTGAGCAACTCAATGGGCAATAAGCAGTCTCCCGTTCCTAATATAGGGAGAGAGCCAGTGCCGTAAAACAAACACAACATCCATGCCTCAACGGGATTCGAACCCGGACCCCTTTCGGACGAATGATTAGCGGCCATTGCTTAAACCACTGCACAACCGGGGCGGCGCAAATTATTTGGAGAATGCATCACATTGGCGAGGTTTTCCTCCGTGTGAATGATCAAATGCTTCCAACGTTCACTTTTTCGAATAAATCATTTAGAGCATACATCGCACTAATGAAACTTTTCACCCGTCTAAATGAGTTAATGCTTCGAAAGATCATTTTTTCGAGCAAATCGTTTGAAGCATAAATCACATTGGTGAGGCTTTCCCCTGTGTGTATGAGTAAATGCTCTGAAAGATCACTTTTTCGAGTAAATTGCTTGGAACATACAACACGTTGGTAAGGCTTTCTACCTGTGTGCATAAGCATATGCTCCGAAAGATGACTTTTCCGAGTTTCTTTTATAATTTTTTCCTCTGTTAGCACAACAAAATGCCATACTGTTCAGTGCCATTCTGTCAATCAAAATGGGAAATTAAGTTGGTCATATCTAAATTGGCTTCATATACGCGCTTTACTACTAAATGCTCTTCGGAAATTGAAAGATTTCATATTAAATGTTTCTCCTTTGCTTACCTGTGAAAAGTAACTGCAATTCAGCAGTTGATCGCTAAAACGCAATAGGCTTATTCGGGTGTTAGTGTGCTAGTTTTATTCAGCTGTGGATTGTTTATAACGAAATTTATTTTCGAAATGAGTAACTTTTTATTCGTGAAGATGTAGAAGTAGATCAAGTATCGGCTGTCACGCGTTAAACCTACTGTGTGGTTAAACTTAAGTGCAGTACTGAAATCGACTGCAACACTTATAAGATCATAGGGAAATAATGTCAGCTATGAAAGGACTGGTAAATTCTGCATTAGCAAATAATAAAAAAAAACATAGAAAACGGGAAAGGCAAAGCAGCTGTTTTGGGTCAGGATGTAATACTGGCTATAAATCTTACAAAAATAAAATATCACTCTTTGCTGTCCCCCAAATTCCTGATATGTTGAGCAAATGGGATAAGGCGATTCCCAGAGCTGATAAGAAACTTGACGAAAGTTGTGTTGTACTCTATTTTCAATTCATTAAAATGCTTCTTTTCAAAGCCACACTCTGCAACTAAATGGAAAGCATTAAGTTTCAATGTTTATCTTGATCCCATGTCCTCACCAAGAAATTTAGTCACTCATTACTGAAAAATGAAGTACATTATTAATTAATTTATAAAATACTCAGGTTGCCGAATTTCAAGATCTAATTGGATTATTGGAATGCAAATTTTAAAGCCGATGTCTCATTGAGAAAATATTCCCTTTTTTTTCCGTTAAGGTTTTGAGGGGCAAAACATTTTCTTTTTTTTTTAATATTTATTTTATACTGTAAGTTGATGTTTCAGTGATTGTAAACTGCATATTGGTCTGCAGTGTTTTTTCATAATGTAACTCATGTATGCCTGAAACTTCCGAAATATCTAACATTAATGTTGACGTTAGCACAGTGCAAAGGTTAACTTAAACTACGATATGCTTATTAATGTATCTTGAGCACCCCGTTCGTTCGTTCATTTTTTGGGGGAGGGGGGAGAGGTGTGTCGATTATTTCGTATATACTTAAGTTATCTGCTTATAAAATAACGTTCAAGAAGTACACATAATACTGACGAGCTAGGTGTGTGTCATAGAATGATGTGCGTTTTCGTCGTCCTTCCTCCCTGAAAAGCGACGTGACATCCGATGGCAGCGCCATCTACCGCTTTCATGATTCCGGCAGCAAGTTTTTATGCGAGCACGACACATTATCTCTTCTAGGCACTGTAGCCTAACCCATTGATAAACACACAGAGGAGCATATACAAATAGAACTCAACAGAATAAACAAGGAGTTTCCTACACTAAATACTTCAACACCAGTACAAAACAAACAAACAGATCATTTGCAGAAACCACTAAAAACTTACAGAAACAAATATGTGAGGAGGAAGACAATACAGACACCTCAGCATCACAAAATGAGGAAGAGGTCACAAAAAACATACAAAACCACTTATCGGAAGAGGAAGACAACACAGACAATTCAGCAACACAACATGAAGAAGAAGCCAGCACATCAAACAACATACAAGATACAGACAAATCATCCTCAGATAAATCAACAAGAGATACAAGTACAGATGGTAGTGAACCTAACACATCAAGAGTACAAACTATCATCCCAACAACCTCAAAACCAGGAAAAAAAATAACAAAACCAGTAATTCAACTAAACCTCCTACAAAAGTTACACAATTGAAAAGAATTCCAGTAGAAAAACAAGTTCAAAATGAAGAAGAAGATAGATATACAAGACACAGACAAAACATAATAAAATAATGCTAACCTTAGACACTGTCACTTTTCAGGAACACAATTACTCAGGTAATCTGGTTTCAAATTTGCTAAATACACAACATAAAACATCTTTTTTAAACATCTTTTGGACATTATCCAGAATATGTTTAAATATCAAAACAAGGGCAAAAATACTAATAAGAACACTAATATCAGAATTCAGCACCAGTATAAAAACAAAAAATGAGTAAAACTAAATTTAAAATTGCCACAATCAATATTCAAGGATTTAATCAAAAACAAAAACAGGACAGGGTCCTGTCATACATGCTAAATGAAAACATTGATGTCCTTTGCATCCAAGAAGTACTCTTCAAAGACATGAGGGACATCAAGGGTTTCAGGAGTCACTATGGGTTGAAATCATGGTTCTCTCTAGGCACCCCTCATAGAGGAGGTGTCGCAATAATTATTAATCCAAAGATTGATGCAACCCTAAAGCGATTCGAGTGTGATATTACATGCAACTTTATCACTGTTGAATTAATGTACAAAAATACACATGTAGTTATGGACAACACTTATGCACCATGTAACTCTAAACAGAGACAGGTCTTTTTTCAAAACATAACACAAAAAATGAATAACTATGGAGGAATAGAATTCTTATGTGGGGATTTTGACACCACCATACCATACAATAACTCAACCAGAACTAACACAGAGACTACTCATAAAACCTTAAACAACATAATAAATAAAAGAAAATTAAAGGATACATGGGAATATGAAAGCACAAGTGAAAATGGGATAACTAGAATGGGCTCTAGTGGTACAGAGTCTAGATTAGACTACATATTTGCACAATAAAAAAATACTGTAAACAAGGGGTAGAAATTAAGAAAGATTTTCTTAATACCACCAATAATTACTTATCAGATCATGCTATAGTAACATTAAATTGTAAAATAGAAACTAACTCTGACAACAAAAAACACCAGGGACCTTATTGGAAACTAAATAAAGGGATTCTTGATAATGCTGAAAGTTTAGAATAAATTAAAATACACATTAAAAATAGCATAGAAAAAATTAACAACACAAAAAAATGGGACAACTATAAAAATGAGTTACAAGAAAAACTTAAGCAAATTAGCAAGGAACACATTCATAAAAAAAGAACTCAAATTACTAAATGTAAAAAAATGATAGAATTATGTAAAAACTTAGACCAAAACATTGAGCTAAATAGCATACTGCTTGAAGAATGGCAAGACAATCTTGAAGTTGCATATAGAGAAAGAGCTCAAATGGGAGCCAATCTAATCCGTCAGAAAAGACTAGCAGCATAAAAAGATATTAATCAAGGAATAAAAGGAAAAAAGAAGCAAACTCAAAATAAAAATCTCACTAATATAACCCAAAGCAAAATAATAGAATGGAAATTTCAAAATTATTTTAGTAAACTGCTCAGCCGTAAGCAGGCAGACATTGAAATTTATCCAAAAGTTAATTATAAACTAAATGAAGAAGAAAGTAAAATAATGAAAAGAAGATTTGATCAAAAAGAAATTAGAAAAGCAGTCTTTTCCTTACCAAATGGATCCTCCCCAGGAATAGATGAGATCCCAATTGAGTTTTATAAAAAAACATGGGATGTTATAGGGAAAAATTTCACTAAAATCATGAATGATATGCAATACACAGCAAAATGCCTAAAATCCATGAAGACTAACCTTATAAAATTAATATTTAAAAATAAAGGTAATAAAGACAACCCAGAAGGATGGAGACCCATATCCATTCTAAACACAGATTACAAAATATTTGCAAAACTCATTGTTAACAGAATAACAACATATTTACCAAAATTATTAAATCCCAGTCAAGCATGTGGTGTAAAGGGAAGATAGATGCACAATAACATAATTGGCATAAAGTACATAAATGAGAAAGGGATTAAATTAGCCATAATTTCCCTTGACCAAAAAAAAAGCTTTTGATATGATAAACAGAAATTTTCTATTTAGCATATCAGAAAAGCACCAAATTCCAAATAAAATAATCAAAATATTAAGAGCATATATAATGGCACAAGCTGTAGAATAATTTTTAATAACAAATTAAGCAATTCAATAAACACTGAAAGAGGAATTAGGCAAGGCTGCCCACTCTCTCCAGTGTTATACACTATATTATCAACTTATTTCTTGACATGCTTGACAACAATAAAGAGCTAAAAGGCATTCCTATACCAAGGAAACCACATCAACAAATAAAACATCTTGCATATGCAGATGATCTTATCATCATAGCTAAAGATGAAGATATTAATCACATGTTTAAAGAATACACTATATTTAGCAAAATGACAGGTGCCGAACTAAACAACACTAAAACAAATACTCTCCTTTTTGGCAAATGAAACCAGAGTGACCCAAGTTTAGGAAACATAAATAAATATATCACAGTATTAGGCATAACTTTTAATCAAAAGTGTCCCAATTTAGAAAAATATTGGGAAGAGAGTCTTACAAAAAGGCAAATTAACACACACATTTTTAAAAATGAAGAATACTCATACCATGCCAGGGCTCAGATAGTGAATGCTATTTTCTATCCAAGGTTCATGTATGCCTTTCAGGTGGAAACCCCTAAAAGTGATATAATTATTAGACTGGAAAGAGCAGCATTCAGCTTTCTTTGGGATGGCAAAGTTGAGAAGATAAAAAGAACCACCATGTACAACAATCAATTAGATGGAGGAGTAGGAATAAAAAGCCCACACATTCTTGCTCTGATTTGCAAACTAAAAGGGTTTCACAACTTATTAAAAAGGAAACACCCAACACAAGGATTTCTCCAAAATCTTAGTGGCAACTACTACAAAAAAATAACAAACAAACAAAACAGTAAACCATATGACTTCTTTCCTGATGAGGAAATAAAAAATAACTACAAATTTGCTGGACATCATAGACAAAAGCACAGAAACAAACATAACTCCAGATGACAAGATAAAACAACTCTATCAAAATTACTATAAGGCCAATCCTACTTACTTAAGTACTAAACTTACTAAAAAGGAAGAAAAATCTGCATGGCAAAACATCAGTAAGATAAAACTACACGCAACAGTAAAAAATCTAAATTTTAAAATTGTATACAATATCATTCCAAACATGGAATGGTGGAAAGGAATCAAACTAGCCACTACAAACACTTATCCTCATTGTAAACAAATTGAAAACACTCCACATCTATTTGTGCAATGCACACAAAATACAGAGATCTGGAAGTGGCTAGAGAAATACCTCAACCTTGAAAAAACACTAAGTGCTGAAAAAATACTGTACCACACAAATGCTCATGACAAAAAATATATAGACAACATAGCACAAATCTGGAAAAGGAGAAATGACAGATTACATAACAGAACAGTTAAAACAGTAGACAGAACAAAACTCTCAATTCTATGTGAATTAAGAGATCTAATAAGAGGAGATTGGGAGAAGATATCAAAAAAGTATTTCAATAAAAAATGGTTAATTTACAAAAATATATGTTACATAGATAAGAAAACATATAAACCAAATTTTAAAATGAAATTCAATTCAATTAAGAAGTATGCCAGTTCTTATGTTTACCTTTAAAAAAAAGCAGGTAGATTATAGATATCTAATACAGCAATGCTGTAAGAATGAACTGGTTTGAAAAAAAAAAAAAAAAAAAAGGAAAATAAGTAAGTTGGAATACGTAAGTATACACAAAGGTAAATATACTTTTTGAATGAATGCATTGAAAGCTAAATGAAAGAAGTAAAAATATATGCATGAAACATGAGTTGAGTGGAAAGTAGATTTTATGGGGAAAAAAAGGGGGGGGGGTCTTTTTGTTGTGTTTGGTAATTTTGTAATATTTTTTGCTATTATGTCAGTGTGCCCACTATTATATAGTAAGCGGAAATTCTATTTCTCATGATTATCTATTAATTTAAATCTTTAATACCATAAAGGTGGATACACGAAGTGTGCGCGGGCATGCTAAGTGTAAACCACCGGATTGCAACAATGCAAGCAACAGCCTAAACAACGGAAAATCCCACAATTGTGATGGGATGTTGCTATAAGGCTAAAAGCAACTATTGCATAAGAATATTTGCCCCAGGTTCCAAAATTTGTTATACGTATAATATTCTTATAATTTCATAAATTTGCATATTCAAAAATTTTCTATTAAGTCCCCCTGAACAATTACACTAAGCCTGGACAAAAGTAGAACCCTTAGAGGTTCTCCAGCCGTCCGATAGGCTGTAATTGGGAAGGATAGATTAAGACAAGTGCTGCAAGGAGATGTATTATTACATCACACCGCAGTTTCAGTTCTTAATACAAGCATTCACTCGACGGGTGTGTACTGCAAGAAGAAGAGTGACTTTAGGTGGTGGTTGGCCCACAATGTCACCTGGAGACCAAGATTTAGGAACAAGCACTCCGTCATCTCATTGGTCAGAAGCCAAAATGCAATCCACCAATTGCCGTGCGTGATGTTTGATGATGGAAACAAAGCTGTTTGGTTTTGGCACGTTCGATGGAATTTAGTGCTGTTAGTCCTAGCAAATTGATCACCGAATAATGACATGCTTTTCTTTCTTACAGGCTAAGTTCTGCCGATTGTGTGCAACCACTCCGTCATCTCATTGGTCAGGAACCAAAATGCAATCCACCAATTGGCGTGCGTTACGTTTGATGATGGGAACACAGCAGCGCAGTTATTTGTTTGGTTTTGGCACGTTTGATGGAATTAAGTGCTGTTAGTCCCAGCAAATGAGATGGGTCGAAGTTCGCGACTGACCCGATCGACAGAGTGAGTGTTCCGCAGTTCAAACAGATCTCGTTCATCGTTCGCATTAGTCCTGGAGTTAAGGAACCAAATCGTTTGCCATTCCTTTCGGTCGTTTCGTTCGCGGTTCGCTTCAGTCGCCGGTCGGAACTTTTATTTCATTGTCCATTGATTAATTACAGGATAGAAATTTTTTCGTGTTACTAGCATCATCTTTGTCTTCTAAAACCAACACGTGGAGAACCAAGACTTGGCATCCGAGAGAGGGGGATGCCATTGTGCGCGAGCACGGCGACCCCTCTCCCGGCACGAAATTTTGTTGCCCAGCAACACCAACACACTCGCTTCACCGAATCACATATAAAATATGAGTTCGATTCCACCGGTGTTTCACTCACACCCCGATGCACCAACCACGGTTCGACAGTCAGCACATCCATACCCCCGAATCACACTGGCCTGCGAAGAACTCGAACAGGCCCCAATTCACTTTGCAGACAGGGACACCAAGAATGACAAGGCAGGCCCTAGGCCACCCAGAAACACTCCAGTAGGAGACGTCTCTCCTTCACGTGTGCCCTGTGATGACGTCCCAACCGAGACACCACCAGAAGGGTCGCCGAACCGTCCGCGTGGCACAAAGACCAGCTTTCGACCCACCAATGGCTCCCAACCCTGCACACAACCACGCAGAACAGACACACCACAAACAGCAATCACGCACCACCCGCCCAAAAAGCAAACACACACAGGCAAACCACACCCGGAAAGGCAAAGTGAGGAAAGATCACAGTGAAACACAAAGACCCCCGATTCACACACAAAGTCGACCAGCAGCCCCCAAAGCCAGCGCCGCTGACGGAGACTGCTATGGTACGCAAATAGGCGCCCGGCAAGGAGGAAGAAGGGTAATCTCCTCACTCCATCCCGGAATCTAGAAGAGAAACATCCCAAAGATTAAACACAAGGCAAAATTCAACAAAAACTCAAGAAACCAAGGGTGCGGAAATGCAGGATTACAAGCCGAAAAGATGGGGAGACTAAGTTCCCCAATGGAAAAAATATTTTTCCTTCGTTCCAGTAACAATTTTGGTCCAGAAGACCCCCTGAACTTAAAGGCACGGTCCGAAAGAGTGAAGGCATCCGTCTCAACTCTGTTCCTAAGCTGGCACTTGACGTGCCAGGCCACTTTCAAAGGGTTGAATCCTGCATTTCCGTAATTACTATGAACAACTCTGTTCCTATCTCTCCAGATTTTGTACGTGGTCTCAGTGATAATCAACCTCCAGATATCTCGCCCAGTCTCATGGCAGGGGTACTGGTAAAAGATCTCCTGAGCCTTGATTGGGTCGCTGCGGGCAACCTGCCCAGATCCAAACAAGCTTCCACACCTGCACGGCCATGGGACAACTCCAGAACAAGTGGTACCGGTCTTCAATGAGATTGCAAGAGGCGCACTTGTCGGTGATGGCAGTACCCCACCTGTACTGCCTCTTCCTAGTCGGAAGGACATTGTGAGCCAGACGGAATTTAAAATCCCGCTTCTTACAGTCAACTCCAGCCGCCGAAACGCTCATCCACACCTCCTTCCTGTTGCAGTTGACGGCACTAAACTCAGTAACCTGCTCCCTAGGCCTAGGGAGAATGTGCAGATACATTTGTTTCAAATTCAGCCCATTCCGGTTAGCCTCCGCAAGGCCCTGAATGTGCCCCCCCCCCCAAGCTTATAGTGCTGGTGAGTGGTCTCTCTACGTGGCCCCATAAATCGGAAGCCAGGTAAGAACTTCTCCGCAGACAATCCTGTCAAATACGCAACAAAGTTCCTACACGGGTGCGAGGAGTTCAGAGCTTCCTTCATACTCCTAAACTGCAGTGCACTGAACCAGGAGGAGAGGTGTTTAACATGCAAACCACCCTCCTCCTTCGGGCAGCACAGGACCGCTCTGGCAACCGCCTCAACTTGCTTACCGGCCCAAATAAATTGAAAAACTTGCCTTTCCAGAAGCCTCATGAGACTCCGAGGAGGAGAACCAAGTTATCCGACAAAGGCACATTTCGAGACCAGGAGAGCGTTAGCTAACTTAGCACGGTTAATCATCGAAATGTCAACACTCTGCCACCTTTCCTTCTTCTCTTTAATAGCGAAGAGGATGTCCCTCCAAGTCGTCAAATGGACACCGTCTCTATCAAAAAGGATACCGAGTATCCTGACGGGTCCATCCGTCACCGCCAGCCCACGGACCGCAGCGCGATCCCACCTGCCCCAAAAAAGCAGGTTCGACTTATCCTCGTTAAGCATGGACCCGGTGGCACTGCAGTATCGCGCGAAGACTTCCCGGACCTGCTTTAGACTAACTTCCGAGTCAACAAAGAAAGTGACGTCGTCAGCATATGCAAGATATTTGAGGGACCCTGCGCAGCAAGGGATGGGGGCTCCCTGAATGCTAGGATGAGCCTGAACCTTCCTTAAAATGGTCTCAATGACCAAGACAAACAACAACGGGGAGAGTGGGCAGCCTTGTCTCACATCTCTTCTAACTTCAAAGAGGTGATAAAGACGGCCAGAAATAATGACTCTTCCGTTGAGGTCCCCGTATGAAGAGTCCACCGTTCTTCAGAAAAACTCTCCTAAGCCGTGCTCTTCCAGCATCTTTCTAATAAACTCGTGAGAACCACGGTCAAAGGCCTTACTCTGATCCGCGGAAAACATTCCCAACTTAACATCCCTGTCTCCGATATAAGTAATAATGTCCCTCACACACCGAATATTATGGTACATCCGCCTACCACGGATGCTACACGTCTGCCCAACGCCCACTAACTTCTCCGCCACCCGCGAAAGCCTCGCATTGACGATCGCCACCATGATCTTATAATTAATTATAGACAGAGACACCGGTCTCCATCCAGCAAGATCACGAGCAGGATCGTCGGGGGTTTAGGAAAGAAGAGTCACAACCCTACTCCTCATAGACTTACTCATAATACCTTTGTCAGCAATGTCGTTATAAATCCTGCATAATCAGGGGACCAAAATATTGACAAATTTCTTGTAAAATTCAGCCGCAAGCCCGTCAATACCCGGCGACTTTCTGAGCTTGAGGTTCAGGATCGCCCACCTGACTTCAGTTTCGGTGAATTTCCCTTCCAACAACTCCCTATCTTCATCCGAAATTCTCGGAGTACCTTCCAGCCAAGTTTCCATGACTTCAGGCTGCACTTCCTCTTTGTCAAATAACCTGCCATAAAATTCCGCCGCCGCCTGCAGGATATCGGGAAGATCCCGGACCTCCCTACCGTCAATGTCGAGGCATTAAAGGTTCTCCCTAACCCTCTCCTTCTTGACTTTCCGGTAGATGAAGTTAATATCACTCTCCTGCCGGAGAACTTCCAAGGCCCCAGTCAACTTGACCGCCGATCCTTCCTCCCGAGAGAAGTGACTAATTTCGTTCCTGATATTAGTAATCAGAGAGGAATTACACCCATCTTTATCACCTCGAATCGCCGCATTAAGAATGTTCATCAAAATCATGTGGCGCTTCCTCTTCGACGTGGCCAACTGTCTACCCTTGTGAGAAAGGAAATCCTTCACCTTCTCCTTGTTCCGTTCCCACACACCGCACTCGTCGTCAGTGATCGTGCCTGCGCCCGCGTTCAGGATCGAGCGAACGTGCACTAGCGTATCTTCATCTTCTAACATGGAGATGTTCAAACGCCACGGGGTAGCACCTCTCTCTCTTGGAACTGGCACACACACGTCCATCAGGACGGCAGAGTGGTCCGAAACATACAACAGTGAAGAGTTCGGACCAAAGATCTCAATCCTGTCAATCTTCGACACAAGAAACATATCCAGGCGGGAGGCGCTGCCCCTCTAAACCAGGTATAACCCGGAATACTGGGGTTAAGTCTCCTCCAGGCATCGCACAGCCCCTGGTTATCCAGGAGGACCTTAAGCACGTTCCCATAAGCTCTCGACCAGCTACTGGTCCCGGCTCTGTCGAGGTCGTAGTCCGCGACCGCAATAAAATCCCCGCTAACAATCAACACATCTTCCGAGCTTCTAATGAAATGCGGAAGTTCATTATAGAACGACCTCTGCAAGTTACCCTTATTAGGAGCGTAAATGCACACAAGTTTCATAGAGATATTCCCACTGTGGACGGTAAGAGAGATCACCCGACCTTCCTAGTCCGATTCAAAGTGAGTGATATCTCTTTCAAACTTCTCTTTGTAAATTATAGCAACTCCCGGGTAACCAGTACTCACAAGCGAGTACTTAAATCTGAGACCGGACCTTCTGCGAAAAGCAAATATCTGTTCCTTATCCTTATGGTGGGTTTCCTGAATCATGAGGAAGTCCAGAATATTCTGGCGAAAGAACCCTTCGAGCCAACACTGCTTCGCCTCCGAATTGAGGCCCTGAACTTTCAAGGAACCAACCCTAATGTTTGTGCCGGCAAAATTAACTATACCAGAGTTCATACTTACCTGGTCCTGTAAAAAGAAAGAGTTACAACAACAAACACAGAGAAAAATGCAAAACCCATACTCCAACCATTTTATCGTAGGTTTTATCTAATAGTTTATAGTAAAATGAAGATATATTTGCATTTTTTTAGATTCTATGTTTGTATCCATTCAATTTTTGGAAGATTATGTCAAGAAATAAAGGAGCAAAGTAAGGAAGAAGTTTACTAAGTTAGAGTCCACTGATACCGTTTTTATATATATGTATATATATATTTTTTCATTACGGTGTCACTCAAAAGATGGGGACACCAGCTTAGAACTCTGACAGAACAGATGTATATTAATAAATACGATAGGCAGTATTTGTACTGCCTCAGAGGGAAACAATTAATTATGAAAATAGTCACACATCATGCTAAAACGCATTTTCATTTCGTTCGTCGGTGTTCCACTGCAGGATGCATAATGAGCTCCTGTTCGTCACTCCAGTTCAGTTCGTTGGGGGTAAAGCGTGAGTTGTGTAATAATGAAAGCAACCCACTTTGTGCAAATAAAATTCAAGAGGATTAAGAACTTAATTTGAATTAGATATATATATATATATATACTATTTATTCAAATTGAGTACTAAATCCTCTCAAATTTTATTTCCATAAAGGGGGTTGCCTTAGCAGTAATCCTGTTTCATGACTTCCTATTTTATGAATGTTGATTGTAAGGTACTTCTTCGGATTAAAGGCCGTTCCCTCCTGCGAATGTGGCGCCATCTAACGGGTGAATAAACAGTTCACCGGGGACAGGTTTTATGGAATGTTTGTTTTGTATCTGATAGATGCCGCAGTGGGCCAGAAAGGATTTTGCTCACTGACAGATTAAGTCCATCTTTTACATAACGTGTCCGTTAATTTTGTAAACATCACAACGATTTTACTTTTTCCTCCCAATAATTTCTAACTATTTGATAATTATTTCTCACACATTTCGCGCACACGCAAACTGAACAGAACAGAACTCCGTAAATTGTATACCCTTAAATAGTTTCAGTGTGTGTATACCATTTATACTCATAACAGTATAAAATTTTAATACTCATAACAGTATAATTAGTATACCACTTCCTTCCTCTCCAAGCTGCTTTCATACTGTTATGAGTATAAATAGTATTCACATACTGAACGTGTAACATAACTCCATTAATAGTATTTATAAAGTAAACCATCTAATTTATTTCTCTTAAAAGGAAAATTCGTACCACGAACTTCCGTATGTTTTTCGTTAATTCTCGCTGGACGGCCTCTAATTAGAAGAAATATCGAAACGTTTCCATGATATAGCATTTCACAGTTTTTCAACTGTGCACGTATATTTTTGGCGAATATTATTATTTAAAAAGAAATTAATATTTGCCAAAAGAATATTTCCCTTGTTCAGTTGATGATGAGCATTTACAATTGTGTTTTAAAATACACGTCGAAATCTCGTAGTTTATCTCCTCCCCCCCCCCCCTTTTTTTTTTTAATTTTCCATCTGGCAATGGAAGAGACGTGTTCCTCACCGCGTAGGATTACTCCACAGATCATCCCCCCCAAATTTGGTGAAGTCGGTTCTCTGCAACAAACTAAAGATAGAGATCCATTTCAAGAGAAGCAGTGGGGATTGTGGATGGGACTGTGGTGTAGTACGAACTCTATCCCCTACTGCCTGCTTAAGTAAGACATCCCCTTCGAGTTCGCCCGATTGCCAATTTTTGGTCTCTCTGTCAGGAGAAGTTTGCCACCACTTCCTTCCTCTCCAAGATGGACAGCATCAGCCGAAAGTACCAGGCTCTTGACTAAGTAACTTCTAATATAAAATTTATTTCTGAAACTGCTCTGTCACTTTGAAAACTTGTTTTGCATATCAATTTCGTCCAGAAAACTGTTGACCAAAGAATGGATTCTGAAAAGTCCTTGTGTTGGTTTTTGCTCTTAACATTGGGGATTATTTTTCGTAGCGGAGGTGGCTGTTTCCGCCATCGACAACAGCTAGGAGCAGTGGCGACTTTTTCACACGAGGCCGTAGCTGCACCAAAAAACATTAATCTCTGATGCTATAAAAACTTGTTTTAGATAGAAATTTTGTCCAAAATCAGGAGAGGCCGTGGCTGCACCAAAACTAATCTCTGGCGGCGTCTTCCTGCATCGGTGACCGGTACTTTTCCCGACCAGAAGGACACCGCTCTCACCGGACAATCAACCGTCATGGTTGCCCTCGACTGGATTTTCGGCGTGCCGCATAGACAGGTAAAATTCACGTAAAACTTTTTCAAAAATGACTCTATGAAATAACTTTTCTTTTCAATTTACATCATTTTGGATTTCAAAAAGGATATACGTCACAGTTTTTTGAACTTTTTCGTCACTAAATTTTGCACCATAATCTTCACATTAACCCAAAATTTAAGGTTGAAGCGTCGCTATTTATTTTCTTACGTCTTGGAACAAATATCTGATATTTCTGTTTCGTCATCTCACGTTCCAAATGCATTTCAAACGAACATGCAATATTTCAGCGCGGCCGAATGAGTCGACGAATTTGACGGACCTCAGGACTTATTCGAGACGGGTAGTTGACCGGCTTCCTCCAATAAGCAACGTATTGGAAGGAACATCAGTCTCTTGGTGATCCTCCTCAAAGATACGGTAACGTCTCAATCCAAGTTTTATTTTGTCTTCGTATAGGATCCCCAAAGCATGGGGGCTGAATGTGGGGAGCGCCCTAATGTGCTCTCGCACGACGTCCCCTCCCCCATGCACGAACTTTATTGCACCGCAACATCTTCACGTTGTTCACCACGCCACAGGTAAACACATGGACATGGTTCGCTGATGTTTACACCAGTGGCGGCTCGTGGTGTAAAATGCTGGTGAGGCGAACGGTCTTGATGTAAATGTAAAACAGTAAAACATATGTTATTGAAAAATATATAAATTCGTATAACGTTATACGAATATATATATATATATATATATAAATTCGTATAACGTTATACGAATATATATATATATATATATATATATTCGTATAACGTTATACGAATATATATATATATATATATCATCATCATTGTCAACCATTATCAATCCACTGCTGGACGAAGGTCTCCCCAAGTTTCCTCCACAACGGTCTGTCTTGTGCCAGTCTCCTCCATGTCACTCCCGCATACTTTCGAATTTCATCCACCCATCTTCCATGTGGTCTTCTTCTGGGTCTTTTCCTGTCCCTTGGAATCCAATCTATATATATATATATATATATCAGTGGCGTAGCAGGGGGGGGTCGTGGTTTGCACCCCCCTTATTTGGCGAGACAGTTAGCTTTTTCTAAGTACGTTTTATAGATAATTTCCCTATTTAAATTCTTTGATTTTTATATAACTCGGAAAGCAATGTAATTTCTTGATAATAGAAGAGAAAGTAAAGCAAAGCTGCCAAAGAAGTTGCTTTATTAAATTTTTATTAAAACAACTATAATTTATTGTATTTTCTTCATTTTATTAAATTAGCTTCATTTTGTATTAATATTCAAGATGTGGGTACGTACCAATAGGAAAACATTTGTCGAAGCGCCCCCCCCCAAATTTTTTTTATATGTACTTATACACAGTTATACAGCAGAAGTGCAGAACCCCCCCCCCCTTCAAAAAGTTTCATGTCAAAGGCAGTATCCCCCATTGGATATCTTTGAAGTCTGGGTTCGAGTCGGCTGAATCATTAAAATCCGCTGAGATTCGGAAGTCTCGTTAAGCCATTGGTCCAGGGTAGGCGGCGCCTTGTTATTAACAGCTGTAAACCCCATCCCTTAGGGCTCCATCCCATGCCATTTAGCCCTTATATACAAATATTATTCAACAGTAATGGAATAAATTTATAGAAATATATGAAACACGGCGTGGGGAGTCTTTCTTCACGAAAAATCCAAAAATTTTAGAGGAAAAATGTACATATACCTCTCTATATATGTGTGTGTGTGTAATATACGCTACTTTTGCAACAATATTTTTATGAAAACAATTATTCGATAATTTTACAACAAAGAAAGAAATATTTCACCAGTATTCTTTTATGTAATACACTTGAGCGAAAATACGCAATTTGCGCGGTTTCTTTAGCTAGTCAATGCGTCACTCACATCCCAACGCCAATCGGAGATCCACTTCTTAAAAAATTCAAAGTAAATCATTTGAATAGAATTTGTTTTCTCACGAAGTGTTTCTTGAGCTTGAATAAAAGTCACAGTTCGATTGGCATATTGGTGAAGGTGCATTTAGCACGGGTCACAAACTGAAGTCCAGGCTCGTGATAACTATGTACAGGAGAAGTCAAGCTAAGGAAGCACATTTCTATATAAAAAAAGTATAAAATAATTTAAACCTGGAATTAAAAACAGAGGAATACGATATTAATTTGCTTTGGTCTCGAACAGAATGCTTTCAGTTTATTTTTATAAAATAAGTTCAATTCTGCGATCCTTTTTGGCTGCAAATTTGTCTATGATCAGATCATAAAATATTTGAGTGGACATTAGATGGTTCAGCAATTATTTCTCGATTGAAATTTTAGCGAGTGAAGACAAACGATCTTGTGCCGTTGTATTACGGAGGTAAGTCTTAATTCTCTTCAAAGAAGAAAAAATTCCTTTCAGCAGAAGAACTTGTTGACGCTAGTGTCAATACAAGAGAAAATAATTTGTAGGCTTCTGGCAACACATCTTTCAGCTCGTTTTCTTTCATTGTTTTCAAGGTTTTCTGAAAACTGAGTTCCCTGAAGTTGTGATCATTATATAAAAAATCTAATTCGTTTTTTAGTCGTTGTGTGTCCGTAAAAATGTTTGGATAAATTTTTTTGAGAGTGTTAAGGGCACTGGATGGAAATGACTCTGAATAACTATGGTATTTTGAGCTGTCAACTAGCTGCAGAAACTCGAGCTTTCCCTTATCTTCAAATCTGGTATTTATTTGGACTTTTATATATTCATGAATACACTCCATTAAATCATTCTGTATCGTTTTAGATTGTCCAGAAAATAAGCTTCGTATTCAAAATGTGCTTTTAATTCTGGGGTGCTCCTACGAAATAACATTTGGAACATTTCCTTGAAATTACCTTTATTTAATGAGGAAACAGATTCATCATGTCCTCGAAAAGGCAGTTCTTGCTTGCTTAGAACGACAACTAAATCGATTATATGTTCCATAAAAAGCCTATTTAGTCTGACCTTTTCATTAAACTTGACTTTAGGAAGAGCAGCATTTTCTTTGAGCATATCAGAAATAGTGTTTGTTTTTTTCCATTCGTTTTAGACCTACGTGGTTAGTTCTATGCTCTTTAGAGCTTTCGTGCAATTTTGCACTACGAGAAAAGTTTTTAGATCAAAATAACCCGTTGTATTCCACACATTTTTCTTATTGCTCAAAAGTAAACATGGCCAGCAAAAGAGAGTTTGCTTGTAATAGCTACCAGAAAGCCAGGGGAAAATCTCGTACCATGATTTATTGAAAGACCTAAAAAACCATTTACCGCACTTCTTATCTTTAGATATTGAACTTATTATAGGTGTCGGTCTTCCAGATATGAGAACATAATTGTTATCATAATCTTTCCAGTGTTTAAAAGGAATTTCTTCCAGAACACAAATCACGTCGTTTGTTGGGCCATTCATATTTTCCAACCAAAATCAAAATATGCTGTTTAGTAACAATAACAAAATAAAAAAAGAAAAACTCAACATTACTATGAACTAGCAAACACCCGCAGAAGAGAGGATTGAAAACACACTACAAAAAGTTAGATTCAAATACACTCTGACGAATAGTTAAAGCTACGTAGAAATCTTCGTATTCCAAAGCGTATAGAGGCGAACGGCGTCATCGCCTGTGAAACCACTTTTCACAAGGGTCATCTGCTCATTTTCCCGCGCCCATTGGATACACAATCCTTGGGTTCTCCAATAACAGCGGAGATGCGATTCCAGTTTAAGCGAAATGGAGGGTCGCCTCAGAAATTTCCTTTCTTACTGGAAGTCCGGCACCTCTTTAGGTAGACCTCGGACCGTGGGGTGGGGGGTGGGGGGTTCAGTCTGTAGGGCTCTTCTCTGATCCCCAGTTCCCAAAACCGGCTTCTCATCGAGACGATTCAGCCGGTCGCCTCTGAGCGCTTAAAACATGCAGCTGCTTTGCAAAAATAATGATTCATTCCTCTTCTCGAAAGCCTTTCTTTAACCTAATTCATGAATCACAATGTGAATTTCAGTGTTTCATTTATCCTGCAAAGTTCTTATATCTTTGTTACTGACAGAAGGTTTTTTTTTCTTTCACTTCTCATTCTACGGAATTTCAGGTGAGGCGGCGCCTCACTTGCCTCATCAGACGGGCCGCCACTGGTTTACACACACTCCCATCCACGGCCCAACAGCAAAGAATATCTAACTGAGAAGTTAATGCTCGGCGAGACGTAACTAGCGCCGCCATATCTTAAGAAATAAAATGTCGTGCACAAAAGCCAACATACAGGGTGATGCCGGAGCAGACTGCGCATGCGTGTTTCTGTTGACTTCAATTCTTCGGGTAAAGAAGTCAGCGGAGCTACTCACAGCACGTGATTGTTGCCTACTAGGTAGTATAATCACTTCACAAATAGGACATGTTAGTTTTCTTACGCCGATCGGATTAGTTAAGGCTTTTGTTTGTTCTTCAGTTTTTCAAAAACATTTTCAGTAATGCCAAATACTAAAGAATGTCTGCATTTCGTACGGATCCTTAGGCATAACTATGATATTTGCTAACATTTAATTTAAATAGTAATACTAATGCTATTGCATATTTTTCTGACCAAAATATGGGATGGGCGGGATATCAGAAAACAGCAACAAAGAAAAAAAAACTGCTCTAAGAAAGTAGTCACCAGATCGAAGGAAACCATCGTGGATCAAAGAAAAGCTTCACTGCCGTAGTCCCCTCCTAACGTGTTTTTCTCCTGAATGTTAACTTTCCCGCAGAGCATATTACCTCTTAAGATGTGGTGGCGCTGTTGTCGCCTGTTTTACGTGAGAGTTTACGTTCTTCACGCAAAGCTTTATATTCTTTGCCAACAGGAAACACCAGACCAAAGAATATCTAACGCTTATAGGTCAACTCTCATAGAGATAATGTAAAACAGGCGGCAACAGTGCCACCACATCTTAAGAGATAATGTGCTCTGCGGGAAAGTTAACATTCAGGAGCAAAACACGTTAGGGAGGGGGCCTATGGCAGTGAAGCTTTTCTTTGATCCACGATGGTTTCCTTCGATCTGATGACTATTTGCTTAGAGCAGTTTTTTGTTGTTGTTGTTGCTACTTTCTGATATCCCGCCCATCCCTTATTGTGGTGAGAAAAATATTCAATAACATTAGTATTACACTGTTACTATTTAAATTAAATGTCAGCAAATATGACAGTTAGGCCTAATGATCCGCACGAAAGGCAGACATTCCCTAGTATTTGGCATTACTGAAAATATTTCTGAAAAACTGAAGAACAAACAAAAACGTTAACTTACCCGGTTGGCATAACAAAACTAACATATCCGATTTTCGAAGTGATTGTTACCGAGAAGGTTACAATCACGTGCTGTGAGTCTGAGTAGCTCGGCTGACTGTTCTTTACCCAAAGAATTAAAGTCAACAGAAATACGCATGCGCAGTCTGCTCCGGCATCAGCCTGTATGTTGGCTTCTGTACACTGCATGTTTTCCCTGAAGATAAAGCTGTGCTAGTTACGTCTCGCTAAGCCTTAACTTCTTCTCGTTAGATATTCTTAGACCAGACAAACCTCCGATTCATTCAGATCCTCCGAAGAACTCGAAAGGACGCGCACACAAATTGGCGGCGAGGTCACCCCTTTCATATGACCAAGTGATGACGAACCGAACGGGAGATTGTCAGAGAGGACACCGGGAAAACAGGGGCACCAAGCGGCTCACATGACCCATGGAAGGTACCTCCCCACTAAAACGGGGCAACACAAGCAGCAAACCCACACACTACTAGTGATGGGCATAATCGATTCATTCGATTATGAAAATCTCTCGAAACATTTGATTACGTCAAATTCATTCGAATGAAAAAAACCTCTCGAAAGAACACTCGATTGCTCATAAGCTGTCTCGTTCAAACGAGTGAATTCAAAAGGCGAAACCGCTCGTCTCTTTTCGAGAACATGTGTTCCGAGCAAAATCGCTCGTCTACCCGAAAACATCTCGAGAGGTAACGAGATACGAGAGGTTCGGAAGTACTCGCTTTTCACGTGATCGAATTATCTCTCGCAGGGAGAATCACTTGTGTTCCTTATAACTTCTTTTAGGTTATGCTATTTGAAAATATTCAGGCGTCTTTACTGTCATTCCGTCCGGCTAAAGAAAGCTGAGAGTGTAGCACTAATTACAAATCATTCGAATGGTTATTTCGAATGAATATCTCGATTTGTCAAACGCAGAAGGCGGCTCTGAGCGTATTACGCCATCTACCAGTGAATTCTAAAATTAAAAATCGTTCGAATGAATATCTCGATTTGTCAAATCTCTCGATTCCTAAATTCAATCGGTTATGCCCAAAACTACAAGACGATTTATTACAATCTGGTACGCACACTTCTACCTCTGGCAGAAAGTGCCTGGTTTTAAAAAATGTTACCGTTGAATGTTGACGTATGAAATTACTTTGGAGAAATATTATATTATATTTCGTTATTACAAATATTTTGTGGTAGCTAAAATCGAACAATGAGTTGTTATGTAATGGAAATGTAGGATACGAAGGAGAGAAAAAAATCTGATGGACTACGTTTGCAGAAATACAAACAGTTAATCTTTCACCCAGCCATATCATATAACTGTTGTTTATGACCATACCATATCATACATTGAGCGACTCCTAAGGTAAAGCTATCTTCACTTCATGAAATACGAACTGAATTATAACTGCCGGAAGAACTATCATCTGTGACACTACCAGCAAATTTGTGTTAGCCTTCCGACCCGACTTGTTACGTGTATCCTTTCGCAGCACTTAATTTCTCCTCAGACATATTCACCAAGTTTATAGAGCCAACCTAGATTCTGTATTAAAAATCAGTCGCAATGACATTGACAAGTAGTTCCAAAAGAAGAAATGCTTTTTGTCCAAGCATTCTGATTCCTACATTGTTTAAAATTTCCATGTGTTTTCACGAGAAAAAAACTTGCATTGCAGGTGCCCGACATTCGTCAGTAAATTATTAAATTATACCCGCATTCGTTATATGATATAAATTGTACCCACATTCGTGATAATCTGTTACTGAACGCTGAGCGAAAATTTGAAAGTTCTTTCGAAGTGCTGCTGGTATCCTTTCGCGTCGTTTGCCGACGTGTTTGTTTATGTTTGAGATCGTGGCTTTGTGGGTCCCATTACGCAATGCAAACACATCTGCAATAATTCTCCCATGGCAGTTGCCAGCGGATTTGTTTACGATTTAGACCATGGGTTGTTTATTTTGAGATGAGATATATCCCCAACTTAGTGCCACTCCCTACAGGGGGTGGAGGCGATACAGCTGAGGATATAAAAAGCGAGCGTTGGTCTAAAACGTAAGTAACAACATGCGGGCCGTGGGTGGCCTAGTGGTCAGCGTTCGTGACGGCCATGGAGATAACCTCAGGTTCGATCCAATAAATACCCTCCGTGCGTCGGATGGGCACGTTAAGCCGTCGGACCCCGGGTACTGGCCCCCGGTAATAAATAAGGGCGTCTTTCTACCTCGCTTACGTGTCATTTTCCTATCGGGCACTCTAGCCCAAATCTCCTAGCTTCCTATTTCTAAGGGTTGTTTGAGACCTGGGGTCAGACACCCCCTATCTAAAATCCTCTACATATGATCTGATCTGAAAACGTAAGTAAAAGGCTTATTTTAAAAGTAAAGAAATATGTATTTCATCAAACATAGGTCAAAATACAAATGAACGAACGTTACAGATATCTGAAATAGCAATTACCTTTTTATTTCTATAAAAGTGTGACATCACTGTAACTGCACCGGTGACGCAGTGGTCTAAACGCTGGCTTGTGACCAATGGTCCGTGTTGGGTCCGGGTTTGAATTCCGGAGCTCTACGCAAGGCGAGATGAACAACAACAACACCCCCTTCTCCTCCCTTAATCATTCAACAGAGCAACAGCATCTGCCAGCCCCCTCAGGCTACAGATCACAAGGACCACCCATTGCTCTATTAGGGGAAATGGCGAACACCCATTCCCCTAATTCCCGTATGTTTACACCAATCGCTTTTACCCGAAATCGCTTTTACCCTAATTCCCATTTCCCCTCATTTCGTTGGCCCTAATCACGTTTGCACTAAATCTCGTTTGCCCGTATCAAGTTTGCCATAATTGTAGTTAACAGAAATAAAACGGTGGGTCTTGATATTTCAAGGAAATTCTTCTTTCCATTCTTAATGATGATGTCGACCTCCATGCCAGCAAAAGTGAAAAGTGCATGTGGTTACTATCATTATGCGGCTTGTCCTTAACGCAGCCATTGTAGCCGTTACATCCAGCTTTTATTAAAGCAAGAAATAGTATTATAACGCATTCGCTGGAATTGTAAACGCATAAGACCCACTTTAAGAGCTCTTAGTGTACTACCCCCACCCCTCATACCCCGTACGAGACTAAACTCGAGCTGTGAAAATGCCTTTTGTTAATTCAGTTCCAGCTTTATATTAATAATAGACGTCAATCAATCCCGCTTGAATGTTTCCCATTTGCCGCCATCACTGATTACATTTCATGGAAACGGCTGCCTCTGTGTACATGTGCTTCTTTATTGATCTGGCATATTTTCTGCATCTCGAAAATCAATACAACTATTTAAAAAAAAAAACGGCAAATGGGAATTTTTTCAGTTTATATAATAGTTTCTAAGACTTTTTGTTTTAATACAGAAAAGCTTTATTTCTTTGTTCAACACAGTTATTCCTTTATTTATATACATTTTTTATAGTTATTCTTTTATTTTATTTTTCATCATCATTGTCAACCATTATCAGTCCAGTACTGAATGAAGGTCTCCCCAAGTTTTTTTCACAACATACTGTCCTGAGTCTGCCTTCTCCTTTTTATTCCGGCATGCTTTCGAATTTCATCCATCCATCTCCGATGTGGTTTGGTCTCCTCTGTCTCATATAATCCAATCTAAAATTTCAGTTGTCCATCGGTGGTCCGTTCTTCTGGCAACATGTCCAACCCATTGCCATTTCAGTTTCAAGGGTTTTAATCTGTTTATGATGTCTTCCCCTCTAGTTATTTTCCTTATCCACGAGTTCCTATTCTTATCTTTCCTAGTTACACAAACCATACATCTCTCCATGTTGCTTTCAGTTCTCTGCAGCCTTTCTATGTTCCTTATATATCATCATCATCATTGTCAACCATTATCAATCCACTGCTGGACGAAGGTCTCCCCAAGTTTCCTCCACAACGGTCTGTCTTGTGCTAGTCTCCCACATGTCACTCCCGCATACTTTCGAATTTCATCCACCCATCTTCCATGTGGTCTTCTTCTGGGTCTTTTCCTGTTCCCTGGAATCCAATCTAAAATTTCGGCTGTCCAACGATGGTCTGTCCTTCTGGCAGTATGTCCAGCCCATTGCCACTTCAGGAATTTAACTCTGATCATGATGTCTTCCACTCTTGTCATTTTTCGGATCCACGAGTTCCTCTTCTTATCTCTCCTGGTTACACCAAGCATGCACCTCTTCATGCTGCTTTGAGTTATCTGCAGCCTTTGTATGTCTCTTTTAGTTAAGCTCCACGTCTCTGCACCATACGCACCATACGTAAGCACTGGGAGGATGCATTGATCAAACACTTTTCTTTTAAGACATAATGGCATATTGCTCTTGAAAATTATGCTGTTTCTTCCAAAAGCTCTCCAGGCAAGTTTTGTACGCCGATTAATTTCTTCATCAATGTGACCCTCACTTGATATCTGCTGTCCAAGATAAATGTACGTGTCTGTTATCTCCAGCTTTTCTCCATCAATCGATAAATCTTCATTTCTTGCAAAAGCATTGAACATCACTTTTGTCTTCTGAAAGTTCATTTTTAATCCCACTTCTTTACTCTTGTCAGCAAGTTCTTGGATCATACTCTGCAGCTCTGATGGGCTAGTTGCAAAAATGACTACGTTATCAGCAAAACGAAGGTGGGTTAGATAATCTCCATTAATCTTTATCCCCTTGTTTTCCTAGCTCAGCGACTGAAAGGCACCCTCCAATGTAGCATTAAAAATCTTCGGAGATATGGTGTCACCTTGTTTCACTCCCTTTCCAATTTTTATGTGTGTTGTATTTTCAAAAAGCCGAATCTTTGCACTTGCATTTTCATATATGTTATTAATAATATTAATGTATGCATCTTCAATACCGCAGGATTTCGGGGCCATTGTAACTGCTGATTGTTTCACCAAATCAAAGGCTTTTTCATAATCAATAAAAGCCATGCACAGTGGAAGTTCCTATTCCCTCTCTCTTTCAATTAGTTCTCTCAGTACGTGGATATGATCTATTGTGCTGTAGCCACTCCTGAATCCAGCTTGTTCTCTCGGTTGAGCCATGTCCAGTGTTACCTTCAAGCGGTGTGAAAGAACTTTAGTGAAGATTTTATAAACCACTGATAGGAGGCTGATAGGTCTGTAGTTCCTGAGATCCTCAATGTCACATTTTTTATGTAGCAGGATTATTATAGCGCTGTTCCAATCCTCAGGAATCTTCCCTTCATTAAGGCATCGAGTGAAAATTTGGGCGAGTACTGTTTCAATTTCTCCACTTGCTTCCATCTTCTCCTGGAGCTTTTAATTCCATCTTCTCCTGGAGCTTTTCCCCGCTTCATGTTCTTGATTGCATGTGCAACTTCTGCTGGGAGGACTGGAAGAACTCTGGTACTGGTACCTTTCATGATGTCTGGAGTACATGTATCATCCCTTTCTTATAATTTGGAGTAGAAATCTTACACTCTTGTCAAAATTTCGCTACTATTTCTTGTTACAGAACCAGCTTGTTTTCTCAGTGCCATAATCTGTTTTCTTCCCTTACTGAGATGTCCCTTTGCTATCTTTAGGCTTTGGTTGTTTTCAATTGCTTTCCTTACTAGTTCACAGTTGAATTTCTTTACGTCTTCAGTGATACTTTTTCTTACTGTCTTGCATAGCTCTATATATTCCATTTTGGAAGTCGCATCTTCTTTAGTTGTCCTCATCTCTCTTCTTTTTTGCATCAACATTTTGGTTTTTCCTGATAATTTGTTCACATGCAACTTGTTCTTAGACCTAGCTAATTTTGTTGCTGTTTCCATAAGAGCTTTGGTTACTTTTCTGTTAACTTCAGAAATATCCACTTCTTCTGATGTTAGGCCTTCTAAAGCAAAGAATCTGTTCTTCAGTTCCAACTTGAAGGTATTATGGTGTTTTTTAATGTTGGTTATGTCAATACATTTTGTTTGTCTTATGAGCTTGCTACGTTCGAGTTTAGTGTTGAGGTGCATCTTACATCTCACCAATTTATGGTCACTACCTGTGTTGAACTTGTTTAGCACACTGTAGTCTTCTATGACGAATTTTTTGTTACACATAATAAAATCAATTTCACTTGTCGTCCCATTTGGATGCCTCCATGTCCATTTCCTGTGTGGCTTTTTCTTGAAAAAGGAGTTCAAGATGAAAAACCCTTCTGCCTCTGCAAAATCTACGAGAGTATTTCCACGCTGGTTTCTGTTGCCGTGACTGAATTTACCTACTGAAGTTTCATTCTGTTGCCGTTGCCCTATTTTTGCATTGAAATCTCCCATAATTATCTTCAAGTGCTGCTCACCTTTATTATTTAGATGACGAATTTCCTCATAAAATTCTTCAATTTCTTCTTCAGGATGACTTGTGGTGGGTGCATAAATTTGAATAATCTGAGTTTGGTATCTTCTCGAGAGTTGGATAACGAGTCATGCAGCTCTGTCAGAGGAACTTTCAACTTCTACAACTTTATCCTTCAGTTTCTTGTTTATTATAAATCCAACACCACTAGTTCTGCCAGTATCATTCCCACGATAGTAGAAGAGATGCCACTTTTCAGTTCAATGAGATCTCCTTTTCTCCTTACCTCACTTAGCCCGACGATGTCCCACTTGATCCTTTGTAGTTCCTCTTCCAATTCAAGAAGCCTTGAATCAGAAGATAGAGAGCGTCCATTATATGTAGCCAAGGTCAGCATCAGATGGCAGCTCAGTCCGGTTCTCCGGCGATTCTTAGCACCCTATGCCTTCATGTCGCACTGGCCGCTGCCTTGGCCAGGTACCTTCCAGCTGCCGGAGACTGAGGGCCAAGATTTAAGTGGTGGTGTCATTTTGGAGGGGTTTGGCCATAACTCACCACGCTGGCTAAGCGGGTTGGTGAGTGTGGGATAGCATTTCCTCTAATCCCGATGGTATATATTTGGCGGTCGCCAGAGCCCCTTTAGTGGGAACAGGATGTACCACGAGAAAACGGGGTTGATACTTGTCAAGGAGAGGCTGTGATGTTACGCATCAGCTGACCTTACATCCCTCTTTATATATATATATATATATATATATAGTTAAGATCCATGTCTCTGCTCCATATGGAGGAACTGGAAGGATGCATTGATTAAATACTGTCTTTTAAGACATAATGGCATATCGCTCTTGAAAATTGTACTGTTTCTTTCAAAAACTCTCCAGTCAAGTTTTATACGCCGATTAATTTCCTCATGAATGCGACCCTTGCTTCATATTTGTTGTCAAAGGTAAATGTAGGTATCGATTACCTTGAGCCTTCCCCCATCAATCGCAAAATCTTCATTTTTTGAAAAAGCATCACATCAGTTTTGTCTTCTGAAAGTTCATTTTTAGTCCAGCAAGTTCCTGGATCATACTCTGTAGGTCTGAAGGGAAAATTTTGAAACTTTTTTTCTAAAGTGAAAAAAACTTTACTTGCAGTATTTTTTAAATAGTTTATTGACTTTCGAGGTACGGATAATGTGCCACATTAATGGAGAAGCACAGGTACGGACAGACGGACATTTCCGTGAAATGCAATTACTTATGGTGGAAAATGGGAAAATATTAGAGCGGGATAGACAGACGTTTACTATTAAGGTGGAACCGAGTTAACAAAAGCCATTTTCACAGCTGGAGTTTTATTCTCGTAAGGGGGAGGGGCGGGGTCTGGTATACAAAGAACTCTTAAAGTGGGCCTTCTGCGTTTACAATTCCAGAGAATGCATTATAAATACTATTTCTTTCTTTAATAAAAAGTTTTGCGCGATTTATATAGTTTATCTGTGAGGGAGAGGAGCTGGAGGAAACGCATATAATGGCTGCGTTAAGGACTGGTAGTAACCGCGTGCACGTTACACTTTTGCTGGCATGGAAGTCGACGTCATCAACAAGAATGGAAAGAAGAATTTTCTTGAAACACCAAGACCCACCGTTTCATTTCGGTTAACTAAAATTAGGGCAAACTTGATACGGGCAAACGGGAATTAGGGCAAACGAGATTTAGTGCAAACGAAAATAAGGGAAATGAGAATTCGGGTAAAAGCAATTTTGTAGTAAAAGCCATTGGGGTAAACGTGATTAGGGCAAACGGGAATTAGGGTAAACGGGTTAGAGGAAGTGAGGCTAGGCGAGCTTGTCCATCACCCCCTTATAGCTTACAGGCACGCGCACCGGATTGCGACGTCACTAGGGTAGTCCGCAAGGCTAACTAGAAAGACAGGCTCCGGCGCCGAGCCTGGTGTACGCCGAGACGAGCTACGGAGATCACGTGACCACGGTAGTGCTGTTGGTGGTCAGCCTCGGCGTGTTGGTTTGTTGAGTCAACAAGCAAGGAGATTTGAAGCTGCGTTTTTGATGTTCAAAAACAAACTATAAGAGAATAAATTAAACGTTTAAAAAGACCAGAATTAAAATTAATCAGTCCAGCTTTTTACTGAAGTGAATAATTTAATACTTCCTATCTTGACAAACTTTCACTTCACTGAATTAATAATCCCGTATTTTTTCGGTGAAAACAAATTTGCTCTTTTTTTCGGTGAGTAAATACAGCTATAGCACGCACTACACACACAAGTACGCAATTTATACACGATTTTCCCTTAAAAATATGTACGCTAAAAATTGTTCGCCTTCCGACATTATAAAGTTTGAAATAAAAGTTTCCCATTTCGATCTTGAAGTTCGCCACAGGTATGCTGGAAATAATGAGAATCATGGTTTGTACAGAAGGGTCCAAAACTTTTCCCAAGACTGTTTAAGGACTTTCTAGGACTAATATATATCATTTTCCAGGTTTTATTTGTTATTTTTTATTTTTACCATACGTAATATAAATATATGCGTTTATTGTAATAATTAATATAGAAAGAAAAAGTTACCTCAAGAACTGTGATACAGCTCAGATTGATTCTCCATCACCCACTTATTTTTTCTCTGCACAGTGAGTTTATTATTGTTGCATTCTTATTTTACTTAGTAGATATCATAACCCCCCCCCCCCAAAAAAAAAAAAAAAAAAAAAAAAACATCAATTATGTTGAATAACTTTTAGTAAACACTTTAAGATTTATTGAGCTTTCTTTATTGACTGAACCAGTTCATCCAACTTTTTTTTTCTGTTCCTGACAGCAAACTAGCAAACTCATTTTTTCTTTTGCCGTCGTCCTAAAACTGTTTGACTTTGTAATGAGCAATAAATTCCCTGTATTTTCTGTTGAGCGGTCAGCATTTTCCGTAAGGCTTGCTATATCACTTTAATAAAAAAAAATTTCTTTTTCTTTAATGCCTCTATTTCTCCCATTACAGCTTTTCTTTTTTGGGACATGCTGGATTGTGCTTCTTTACATCTTTGCCCTTCTAAATAGCTGCTGTATTTTTGCTTGGCCATTTCAGCTGAAGCAAGTAGTTTTTTTGTAATCGGCACTTTCAAAAGGCTACCAGCAGAACTAAACAATTCGTCATGCTATCAATGAGTTTTCTCGTATATTGTCAACCTTTACCTCTTTGTTTATGGAAAAGTAAATTTGTCCACAGGCTCAATGTTGTTTCAGCAACTGTCACATTTTCAAGCCATCGGTGTTTAAAGAACTTTTGTGGAAAACTTTCACTGCCAGTAACTAATGTATAGTGTTTCCTCCTGGCTAGGGAATCCTTGAAAAGCCAATAGAGCGAAGAAAATAATTCGTTTAAATTCCATTCGAAAACCTTTATACTGTCTTGAAATGCACCATTGTAGTTCGTAACTTCGAATGTCAATGTATCCATTGAATCCTCACGTAGTTGATTTTGCAGCACGTCGAAGAACTTCGAGTTGACAGCTGGACCATATGTATTTATATTACGTATGGTAAAAATAAAAAAAATAGACACGTGGATTAGTTTCTCAAGCTTTTCAACACAAAAATTAAAGTTTTCCAAACCGATGTCAGCTGGTGCACACTGTAAAAATATTGATCCATAGTACCTAGTAATAACTTTATCATAAAACTAGGAACGAACAAGAAAATCCATTTGTTTGCATTGAGTTTTCCTATTTAAACTATCGTCAATTAACAGAACAAATTCATCATGATTTACATATTCTGTTAACAAAGACAGAATATATGGTGCAGTACCATAACAACAAAGATGTGCGTTTTTCTTTTCACCATATGTAGTCTTTTGCTATTTGGCTGTCAGGAAATATGGCCAAAAAAGTTTGTCCATTTGTTTGCATTAGTTATATGCAGAGTAGCAAAATGTAGATGTAAGAGCGCATGCTCTAAGCTGATAGTTTCCAAATCATTAGCGGATTTTGCCGATAGTTTTTGCTGGTAGATTGAAAACAATGAAAATGTTATTTACAGCAATTAAAATACTTACTCAAGGCTTTACTGAGATTAATATATTTAATTTGACTTTAACTTGAAAAACTTTCAATTCTTTTGTTTTTACAGACATTTCTGTCCTCTGGATTTTATTAAGGCCTATTCTCAATGTATAAGCCCTGTATCAAAGGTTTTGTTTACACAGAAACATTTTCAATTTTATTGTCAGGTTCCTCTTGCAATTGCCAGTTAATAAAATATTTTTCTTATGTATTTCGTTAAGTATACTAGTTTTGAATTAAGTTGCAGAAAATGCTATTTATAATTTTTGAAGGTTCATTAATGGAAGTGTTTTTCTGGGTATAAAAACTTTCTTTAATTAGTCTCTTGTTTTTATGAGGTTCATAGCCAAATATTTTAATGTTTTGCCATAAAGGTCCATTTCACACATTATTGCTGCACATTCAACGGTAATGTACTTATTTTGTCCTCATTGGAATCTGTAATGTTCTAATAATTATTTAATGTTTTATTAATTTTTCTTTAAATTATGCAATTTATTTTTATCATAGTTTGTGCTTCGCTGGTTTCCAGCAAGTTTTCTGTTTCAGTGGTTGTGTGCGCAGATACATTTTATTTTTATACAATTCTGATTATACACTGGTGTGCAAAAATTAAAGACGAAGAGGAGAAATTAGCATAACAGCGGAACGATCAGGCAGAACGAACCGAAAGATAACTCAGGAGATAGACTAGGGTCCGGTACGGTAGGGCATGCGCATGTATGCAGCATGACATGGGGTGGGGTGTTGGGAGGTGAAGTGTCGGAAGGGAATAGAGCACACGGGCGGTGTACGCTCAGCAATTCGGTGAAAGCTATTTCACGGTGTACATCGGTTTGAACGACGTCGAGTTGCTGCCACGGTGTGATATGGCCAACAGGCAATCCAGTAGACGACATCTGGATGACTTTACCCGAGGTCGCGTCATCGGCAAGTTGGAAGGTCGAAGTGTGACAAGTATGGCCTAGGAGTTCGGGATCGCTCACAGCATCGTTTCACGAGCTTGGAAAGCATTTCAAACGACAGAGTTTAGGAGTGGTCGTCCACGAGCAACCACGGCGGCGGACGACCGCTATATTGTCCTGCAAGCGAGAAGAGAAAGCGGGAGAAATCACAAGGCACATGCAACAGACAACTGGACGTCCTTTATCGCGTTTTACCGTGGCCAGGAAGGCTGCACAAAGGTAGTCTATTTGTACGACGACCAGTACGGTGTGTGCCATTAACGCCTGCTCATCGGAGACGGCAGTTTCTGTGGTGCCAGGAACACAAGAACTGGACACATCAGTAATGGGGTCGAGTTCTCTTTACGGATGAGAGCCAATTTAGTTTGACGAGCGATTCTGGACGTATACACATCTGGAGAGAGCAGGGAACAAGCGATAACACCTCCAACATCATCGAAAGGGACCGGTTTGGAGGTAGCGGGGTTCTCGTTTGGGGAGGTATCATGCTTGGTAGCCGTACTGACCTCCACATCTTCCAAGGAGATTCAGTCACTGGTGTCCGCTATTGTACCGAGGTTCTCCTGCTTCACGTGCGTCTGTTTAGAGGTGCTGTGGGTCCTGAGTTTCTCTTCATGGATGACAACGCTACACCTCATCGTACAGTGGCTGTCTCAGAGCTGTTGGAGAGTGAAGATATTCAACGCATGGATTGGCCCGCACGGTCCCCGGACGTAAATCCAATCGAAGACGTGTGGAACCTTCTCGGGAGACGCTTGGCAGCACGTCACCAGCCGCCAGCAACGATTCCGCAGCTGCGATTGGCGCTACAAGAGGGATGGGCTGCGATTGGCGCTACAAGAGGAATTGCTGCGATGCCTCAACAGCTCCTTGACAACCTCGTCCTCAGCATGGACAGACGTTGTAAATCCTGCAACGCAGTCAGGGGTGATCATATCCCCTACTAAAGACTGGATTTTTCTTGGCAGCCGCCTGTCACATGGACGTTTCTGTCTTCTGTCCACTTGTGCTCGAAGCTAGCTTTCAATAAAATGCCTTTGTATTCTTTGGATTCCTTGTTTGGACGGTTTTGCTCACTTGTCTCGTCCTTAATTTTTGCACGCCAGTGTATGAATAGTGGCTATATAGACTGGCGTGCAAAAATTAAGGAAGAGACGTTTTGTCGAATGTAACGTCGTGCAGAAGTGTTCCACATCGACTCAAATCATACCATAAGATCCCCAAGATGCTTCAGCTTGAAGCTTCCGTTTCTTTGCATGAGCTTACGGTGGGAGACAGCTTTTCCACGTGGCATTGCACTTTCATGTAATCACTAATAGTGGTACGTGTAGAAATATCAGCATTTGCACATTTATCAAGTTCCAAATATTTTTTACCTTTCATGCGGCTTTTCAATCCAGATACACCCATGTTGGAAATGTCAAAGTTTTTCATGTACAGTTTGCACCGAGCTCTATATTTGTTACTGGTATCAGGTAACAGCCAACCTGAAAATATAGTATTCTCTAACCAAACTTATTGGAATACACATTTTCCAGTTATACTCCAAAAGAAGGAATAAAATAATCCATTATTAATGATCGAACAACAAACCACAACCTCGTTTTTTAATGAACAAAGTGACAAACGGGAGCGATGGAATGGAAAACACAAACAGGTGAACACGAACAAGCAATAAAATATGGAGCTGAGGTCAAGATTAAAGTACCTGACTAATGTAGCCTAACGAGTGTTTCTCAGGACACGTGTCACAGTGCGAGCTGGGCGGGTGGTATTGGTTATTAAGCCCAGATGACCACTGCTAGACGCTGAAGCTTCAGCAGTGGAGACGTAGTTTTAAAGTGGACCTCAAGTAATTTTGCTTCCTATACTTCCAATGGGGAAACTTCTGTACATATTTTCTTCACAATTAATGCGTTCCCAAGGATGAAAATTTGAACATCGATTAAAATAGCTTCATTTTATAACTTGGAATACTTAATATTTTCTAAAACATAACCATAATTATGCAATCCAACATTTGTTTGTCTACTGACGTCATCAAAGTACAGGTCGCGCTATCCTTTTTCTGGTTTCAACACCACAAAAGGAAAAGTTATTGATTTTTAATATAAGAATGGTTATATGTTTTAGAAAATATTAAGTATTCCAAGTTAAAATATGAAGTTATTTTAATCGATGTTCAAATTTTCATCCTTGGGAACACAATAATTGTGAAGAAAATGTGTACAGAAGTTTTCCCATTGGAAGTATAGGAAGCAAAATTACTTGGGGTCCACGTTAACGGAGAGTGCTCCCGCATACACCCTGTAATATATAAAAGATGTTCCCATTGACTGTTTCATTTCACTTCGTAGTTGTATACAGAATTCATGCTAATCAGTCACTGCTCACAGAATTTTTGCGTTTTAATTAGTTTTTGATAATAAAAAAGTCAACTTACCTTCTGGCGGCTGTCTTCCAATTTTCTGTGACACGAAGCAAGAAATACTATCAAAAGAGACAGATGGGCACAATTTTTACATATGTGCCACAAATGCCTATTTCAAATAGTTTCAAAGAAGGCAGGTGCTGGTCATCACTAGCTGCAACTGTATTCAGCTTCAGAATATTTTCCCCAACTTTATGTTTTTCCTTATCAGGTTGTAGGAACCTGCATCATCAAAATTTGCCACACACACAGCAATGTTATTTTATAAAACACTAACCATGTGAAAAATCAAGGCTGGTAACAAAGACATTTGACAATGCATTCCCAAACACTCCAGCATTATTAAAATTACAATTTTATCACTAGCTAACACTTTAATAATAGTAAAAAAAATTACTAACATGCAATTTCATTTACAATTTGAACAGCTACTAACTTTTCAATTTTTCTAGCAGCACATTCATCACCATCTCTGAAATCATTCCAAACTTTAATTAAATTATTAATAATAAATTTGCTTGAACGCAAACGTATGCCTTCTAATACACTACGAAGAGTTATTTTTACAGATGTATTGTTCTGTTAATCGGCATAAAAGATATTATCATGCTGTGAAAGTTTAATAACACTCAATTTGTACAACAGGGAAAGTTGATTTTGAGTACTGTAAAATTTTTCAGCAAAGCTCTCAGTTTTTTAAAAACATGCCAGTTTACAGCAGTAGCATATAAACCACACTCAGTAGGAACAATTAACTTACCTCTGTCTAATTATTTAATCAGTTCACAAGGGACTGAGGAAACTTCAATATCAATTTCTTTATCAGACTGTAACCAAACTGTGCACTCAATGCATTTATCTAATTGTAACTGTTTTCTAACTGTAAAACCACAAATGTATGTTAAATTTATCAAAATATAATTGGGCACACTCTCTAATGTGAAATCTTCATCCAACACGTTAGGAAAGGGAGATACGTCAACATTCTAAGTGCAGACTTCTTTACAAGGAAGTAGAGTTTTCAAGTGCACATTACCATTGAGGGAACTTAAAGGTACCATACTTTTGAATCTCAGTTTCCGCTCAGTTTCAAGAAGCTGCACAAAGCTTATATAATAATTTGCTCTACTCAGCTGCTTGTAGTTTCCAAACCTACCTTTCAAGTCGTCATTCTTTCCCAAGTAACAGATAATCAACTTTAAACATTTTAAAAAGATAGGGTAGAAGTTTTAAAAAAGCATCAGTAGTTGTAATTAATGACTGAAATGTTTGTGCGGTTAAAGCATCGGCAATGGAGACCACGGTCCTCCATTTTTTTAACCACAAAGACATGGATTTAAAAAAATTTAATTGAAAATCTTTATTCTCGCTAATTGGTTTCCCTATATTTATCATTAAATCGCTTACCTTCAAATGCACTCTGCACATTTGCTATTTTCCAACATGTAGAAAAAATCTCTATAAACTGACAAGTTGCTATTTTCCACCATGTAGAAAAAATCTCTATAAACGGACAAGTTGCTATTTTCCACCATGTAGAAAAATTCTCTATAAACTGACAAGTTGCTATTTTCCAACATGTAGAAAAATTCTCTATAAACTGACAAGTTGCTATTTTCCAACATGTAGAAAAAATCTCTATAAACTGACAAGTTGCTATTTTCCACCATGTAGAAAAAATCTCTATAAACTGACAAGTTGCCTCATAACCAGGGAACACAGCAAGCTTACTTGTTGCAATGCACTTTAGAGTAGCAATATTTTTTTCATTTATTATTCGCTGAGCAAATTTCACATTTTGCTTTTGTACACTTGAAGGATACAAAACTTTAGCAGACAAAGATGACCATATTTAGCAAGAGAATTTTTTTCTAATTCAGATGATAATTTTAGATGTTTATATTGAGTTTTTAAAAGCAAATCATTATTGACCATATCCGGAAATATGATGCAACGATTCTTGCCTTTTTTTGTTATCCAGTTATTCCTAATACACTTAATTATATGAACAGAATACAACTGAAACGTAGAGACCTTTTCATTTTGGCTTCTATAGTTTGATTTGCAACAAAATACACTACAATTTCTGGGCATGATCTGTTCTTGTACTTAGGCTTCAATTTATCAATCTGTAGTTAAAAAAAAAAAAGAGCATTCATGAGTGTTGTTTTAACTTGTTAGAGGCCTCAGGAGAAACATATGAACCCCAGGAGGCCAGATATTATTTCATCTCTGTACACATTAAACGCAGTCTGTAAAGAAATTAGGATTTATTTTCTCACTATAATCAGAACCAAATGTTTTAAAATTTTCTGATGTGAGAACACATTCCGTAGTCTTATTTCATGTTTGTTACACAAAATGGAACATCAAAGTAACAAACAGGCGATATTGGTGTTTCTGCCGAAGAAAAAAGATTTCCAAAAATGAGGCCAATATTTTAAGTGTAGATAATATAGCAGGAAAATAGCTACAGTACTACTTGTTAACTTTCTTCCAAGCTAAGGAAAGTAGTAAAAATTAATCCTAAATAGTCTTTTTAAGCTAAATGAATGTTAAATTTGTATGTCCACAATTGATGGTATAAATCATTTGTTCAAATAGAAGGCAATCGTTGAACTCTATTCAGTTATATGTATGTTGGTTACGGTATGTCTATCAAGTCAGCATTTTCTGAAAAAAAAAAAAAAACTGCACAAGATATAAAAATTATCGCATTGGTTCGAAATATTGTGAATTTAATTAAAATCTAACTATCCCGTAAATCCACTGAGTCAAAGCAATACTAAAACGCATTACACTTTGAAAACTTCAAAACAATATGCAACAACGTGGTGTTCGACTGCCTGACTGATGCACGTCGCTAGGATAAATTAAAATAGTTTATTCTGCAATTAGAATAAAATAAGAACACCACAGGAGTAAAATACATAAAAAAAAAGAAAAAAAAAGTTCCTTCCATTCTTTGTTACCAACAGTTTCTTATCAAATAACTGACAAACACAGACAGTGAAGTAACGTTTAGGCCTAAATGTGTTACAACTCTAAACCCATTTACACAAAAAAAATAAAAAAATAAAAAAAATCACTTTTCTACTTACCGAAATGATTCTGCATAATCCTTATGAGTGGACATGCACTTTTAAGCACATGTGTAAGATATCCAATAGAATTATATATTCCACACACTTCAAATGGAGAGAACAAACACCACCAGCCACAATGCAATGCCAAAGTCAAACAACAGCACACAGAATCACATATAGTGTCAGCCTCGCGACAGACAGCACTACCGTGATCACGTGATTTCTCTGCACCGCATATCTGCGGCTGCTGTGAATGAAATAATTCGAACGCACGCACAAAATCAAACAAACAAATAACTAGGCCAAATATTCATATTTTCCTTTAAGACATATTTAGCTTTGTCTACATAAATGTCAATTTTCACTTTTAAAACACTGGATGCCCTACATATTGAAGTTATTCGACCCTTTGCTCCGGATAAGGGGCGTATTTAAAGGGGAAGCCAAGCGGACCTTGTGTCCCGAAAGTGTTTCATTTCTTTGTTAAAATGAGACTTACATGAGAAAAAAAATTCTTTAATTTTTTCTTTTATTTTTCATTAACTTTTATTTTGTCCTCATGGATTTCAAAAACTCCCATCTTCGGTCGGTCCTCCCCCGAAAGAAAATTCTTTCTACGCCTTGTTCCGGGTTGTAATACGATCGCTCTGCAACGGGCTGCTATGTTGATCGCTCTACAATGTGTTGTAAATAATACGGTCGCTTTCCAATCGCCCTCTCTGCGCGGCTTGGCAAAAGAGCGAGGCCACCCCCGTGGAGGACGTGCGGAAACAATCTGTCACCTAGGATTACGTACACGACAGGCGCCAACATTTATTCACAGCAGCCGCAGATCTGCGGTCTATAAGAGGGTGATTTATTCCAAAAATTTTATCGCAAGAATCAACGACGTGCACGTAGGGAAGGATGACATAGAAGTTTCGATGTACCTGTCTATCCGATAACCTAAGAAGCTTCATTGAAAACTCCAATCTTTTTGACCGCGATGCCATCCTAGCCATCACAAAACTTTGCAAGTTCTAAATTATTCAAATTTTTTTCCCTTTTCGTTCAAATGATCATATGTAGAGGATTTTAGGAAGGGAGTGTCTGATCCCAGGTCTTAAACAACCCTTAGAAATAGGAAGCTAGGAGATTTGGGCTAAAGTGCCCGATAGGAAAGTGACACAGAACATGGAAGCGAAGTAGAAAGGGGGAGGAAGACTCCCTTATTTATTGCCGGGGGGCAGTACCCGAGGTCCAACGGCTTAACGTGCCCATCCGACGCACGGCGGATATTTAGCGGATCGAGCGTTCGTACCTGCCTGGGATCGAACCTGAGGTCCCTTTCGCGGCAGTCACGAACGTTGCCCACTGGGCCACTCGCGGCCCTTGCAGAAGCTATTTTGCGCTCTTTGGAAGAAACCATCTTAAACTCCGGGGGCTAGTTCCAAAGAAATTGATAAGATACGCAGACGACATCTTTTTTGTTTGGAGTCACGACAGTATGTCCCTAAACGTTTTCTTAGATGGCATGAACGCTGCTCACCAGGAGATAAAATTCACTGCTGAATATGAAGAAGATGGAAGCCTCCCGTTTTTAGACGTCCTATGGCAGCCATCCGGAAGTCTAAGAACACAAGTGTATTATTACAAACCATGTTACGTTCACAATCCAGTTCTACCTTCATCTGGAACGCCCACCTAACACAAGCATGCCCTGTTTAGAGACCGAGCGAAGAGACCCCACGATCTCTCCTCAGATAAGGAGGATCTCTATGCGGAAATTCGCAACCTAAGAGAATTTGCCACTGCAGCTGGTTACGACATTGAGCGCATCGGAAGGATTATACAGAAATCATCTCTGAAAAGGAACGGGGCGCGCGCAGGTGTCACCTCCCGAGAGAGCTTGTTTTGTTGGATCCATACCATGTATCCCAAGATTTTCTTACCAGCTCAAGAATGCATTGCGTAAGCTGAGAGTGAAAGTAGGTCTAAGATCCTAGAGGACGATTGGGACCATGCTCGCTGCGGATCGTGACAGGCAGCCACTATGCACCCAAGCCAGAGTATACAGTTTCCCATTAGTATACTCGGACACATTCATAAAATCGTACATCGGAATGACAAAATGGTCTTTCCAACTCAGAGAGGGCAGAGCACAAACGGGATATAAAAAACAAAAAACTGACTACAGCGTTGGCTCGAGACGTAAGTTCAAAGGACGCCCTACCTATCTTGAAGGATTTAAGATGACTAGCGCCCTATAGTGGCCCTAGGTCAACAGCCATCTGAGAATCAATCGAGATTCTATCGTGCCGTGACGTTTGTAACACAGACGCGACTATTGAAATTTCTCCCATCTGGCACAAATTGTTCGGTATTAAGAGTGCCGCTCGCCAGAAAATCAATGGACGCGTGGCGCATTATGAATCTCATGCTATAAGTAATTTGAAATTGTTTACATTTGCATTTATTATTAATACACTGGCGTGCAAAAATTAAGGACGAGACGGTTTTTCGAATGTAACGTCCTGCAGAAGTGCTCCACATCGACTCAAATCATACCATAAGAACCCAAAGATGTAAGAATATGGGAGAAGTGAGCAAAACCGTCCAAACAAGGCATCCAAAGGATACAAAGGCACTTCATTGCAAAGGTAGCTTCGAACACAACTGGGCAGAAGACAGAAACGTTCATGTGACAGGCGGCTGCCAAGAAAAATCCAGTCGTTAGTAAGGAATATGATCCCCCTTACTGCGTTGCAGGATTTACAGCGTCTCTCCATGCTGAGGACGAGGTTGTCAACGAGCTGTTGAGGCTTCACGGCCCATTCCTCTGTTAGCGCCAATCGCAGCTGCGGAATCGTTGCTGGCGGCTGGTGACGTGCTGCCAATCGTCTCCCGAGAAGGTCCCACACGTGTTCGATTGGATTTAGGTCCGGGGACCTTGAGGGCCAATCCATGCGTTGAATATCTTCACTCTCCAACAGCTCTGCGACAACCACTGTACCATGAGGTGTAGCGTTGTCGTCCATGAAGAGGAGCTCAGGACACACAGCACCTATAAACAGACGCACGTGAGGCAGGAGAACCTCGGTACAATAGCGGACACCAGTGACTGAACCTCCTTGGAAGATGTGGAGGTCAGTACAGCTACCAAGCATGACACCGCCCCAAACGAGAACTCCGCCACCTCCAAACTGGTCCCTTTCGATGATGTTGGAGGTGTGATTGCGTGTACCCTGCTCTCTCCAGATGTGCATACGTACAGAATCGCTCGTCAGACTAAATAGGCTCTCATTGCCGATGTGTCCAGTTCTTGTGTTTCTGGCACCACAGAAACCGCCGTCTCCGATGAGCAGACGTTAATGGCACACACCGTACCGGTCGTCGTGCAAAAAGACCACCTTTGTGCAGCCTCCTGGCCATGGTAAAACGCGATAACGGACTTCAGTTGTCTGTTGCATGTGCCTTGCGATTTCTCCCGCTGTCTGCCGTCTGTCTCTTCTCGCCTGTAGGACAATATACCGGTCGTCCGTCGCCGTGGTTGCTCGTGGACGACCACTGCTAAACTCTCGGAGAGCTGTTCCTGTCGTTTGTAATGCTCTCCAAGCTCGTGAAACAACGCTGTGAGCGATCCCGAACTCCTCGGATACACTAGTCACACTTCGACCTTCTTCCAACTTCCCAATGACGCGACCTCGGGTAAAGTCATCCAGATGTCGTCTGCTGGATTTCCTGATGGCCATATCACACGGTGGCAGCAACTCGACGTCGTTCAAACTGATGTACACCGTGCAATAGCTTTCACCGAATTGCTGAGCGTACACCGTCCGTGTGCTTTATACCCTTCCGGCATCCCCCTCTACGTCATGCTGCATATATGCACATGCCCAACCGTACCGGACCCTAGTCTATTTCCTGAGTGGTCTTTCGGTCCGTTCTGCCTGCTCGTTTCGGCAGAACGGACCGCTTTTGTGACATGAATTTGCAAAATGTCACAATAGCGTCCAAGTGATGGACAGTATCGGCGAAAGCAATGGCGTATCTCCCCCCCCAAAAAAAAAGTACTGTTTTTAAAAAATTGCGAAGTTTATTTTTTAATTGTTAAGTAATAAAAGTAATTTTTTTTCTAAATTTTAGGTACATGCTATTGCTAACATGTTACCAAATAATTATGAGGATTAGGATTTGAGCACTTATTTGTACATGAACTCCATTCTTCTTTCCTTTTGTGTGAACCTGAGTGTGCCGCCCCGGTGGCGCAGTGGTCTAAGCGATGGCCTCTGACCATTCGTCTGGAAGGGTTCCGGGTTCGAATCCCGGTGAGGCATGGATGTTGTGTTTGTCTTACGGCACTGGCTCTCTCCCTTCCCTGGAACCAGTGACCCTAAATTAGGGACGGGCGACTGCTTATAGCCCATTGAGTTGCTCACGGTGGTCGTTAAACCTCCAATCAAAAAAAAAAAAACCTGAGTGTTACGTTTTCACAAAAATGTTTCTTCCGAGTACTTTTTCATATTTAAAAATAATGTTTTTCTCTATTAACAAACTAACCAAGTTGCTCGAATGTGCATGTCTTTGTGTGGCTCTGAGATATGTCTTGATTCTTTTTAATACAGAAAAAACTTCTTTCGGCAGTTGCAGTTGTTGATGAACAATTTAATATTGATCTGCTAATTTGTACACCTCAATAACCACTATTTCCAAATAATCAACTTTATGTAACAAGTAATATTTCTTACTGATTTGTTTTGTATTCATCAAGGGAATTAAACACCTTCAGTTCATTTTTTAATCGAGCTGTATCAAAATTTGAAGCAAAGAGTTCTTTAAGCTATGATAGTAGATGTTCAGGGAAGCTTTCACAGAATTTATCAAAACAGTTCGAATCCAACGAAGCCACGAATTTAAGATATAATATCACTGATTTTAATTCATTGACACTTCACACAAGCTGAAACAACTCTCGCGAAACACGCGCTGGAAGCATGGAGGGACTGAGGTAGTCCGAAGTCTTCGTTTTTCGGAGCGAACCCTTGGCCAAAGCAATGGCCACTCACGAGCTCCGTAGCTCATTCATGTTGTCATGGAAACGTCAGCAGGAGATAGTATTGAAGTTCTTCGCATCAGAACAGCGAAGTCTCTCGAAGACCTAATGTACTTGCGTTACGTTGATGCCGTTGATCATCGCTCGCCAGACTGATTCTCATAAGCGAAAGAAGCGAATCCGCTCGTGTGTTTTTTTCGCACCGAAAGCATTGACATATCTTAATACCGTTGATAATTGACTTTTATTTGTGTATATTTAATTAACTTTTATTTGTGTATTCTCTGGGCTTCGCAGCTAGCCTAGCTAGCCTCGAAAATACGCCACTGGGTAAAAGAAAAAAAGAAGGAAAGCGCGCGAAACTTCCAAAACTCGACCAGTTCTTTTGCTCAAGTGCCGTTTCTGATGAAAAGAATGATGATTTGTTTAGCACGTCAAGTGTTCAAAGCTTAGAAGCAGTCATTTTACAAAACCAAGCACTTCAGAAACAAGTCAAAGTAAAGTGGGTGATTATGAAGTCTTATACTGTATAGTTATTAAGCTCAAGCATTTGAATATATTTTACCGAGTTTTTTTTTTTTTTTTTTATTGGAGGTTTAACGACCACCGTGAGCAACTCAATGGGTTATAAGCAGTCGCCCGTCCCTAATTTAGGATCACTGGTTCCAGGGAAGAGAGAGAGCCAGTGCCGTAAGACAAACACAACATCCATGCCTCACCGGGATTCGAACCCGAACCCCTGACGTACGAATGATCAGAGGCCAGCGCCTTAGACCACTGCGCCACCGGGGCGGCTTTACCGAGTTCGTTTCTTGTGATAAAATGTATATTCATGTTCGTACATGGGTCTGCGCCCCATGTTAATCCTGATTGGCGGATTAATAACCTTGCATTATGTGTTTGTGTTCCAGAAATTACTTAAAAAGTTAAAACTACAGGGCTCTAGCAAACAACCCCCCCCCCCCCCCCATCACAAACACCGCGAAAAACGCATTCTTCGTCGCGTTCGAAATCCTGGGTAAATTACTGTGCTTAGGGATGTTGAACTAAATCTTGCGGAGGGGAGGGGGCACAGAGATGGGGGAAAGGGTCTCGGGTCAACAATTTCTAGCGGATCAAATGGGTCCGGTCAAAATTTTCCTGGCCCGATTTCGACCCGGTTTAATTTCCTGCTTATATTTGAAAAGTATAAAAAAAAACCACACACATTTAAATTGAAATGCGCATTGTGGAATTTTGTGTTCGATATTGGTGCCCGCGGTTTGAAAAAGAATTTGTCATGCAATATGAAGAAAGACTGTTCCTTCCTTCTGATGGCAATGCTGAAAACAACATCCACATTTTGGGAACTCTTAACCCATCATAAACTTGTAAGAATTGGTGTTGCTATGAAACATATTCTGAAGCTTGATATGTGATCAAGAAAGAAGCAGAAACTTAAATTAAACATACAACAAGTTGCTCAATTCAAAAATTTTGACTGTAACGCTATCAAAATTAGGCGGAACAGCCTTCAAATTCCTGCGGAGGGACTTTTTGACTATAGCAGATGTGTTTCAAAACATGTGTAAAACATTAACATCGGTTCAAATGGTTATGTCCAACTACCTGAACGTCACTACGTGGCTTATAATAATGGATCTTGACGGGAAATTGTAAAATCTTGTCATTCTTCTGTTCTTCACGTTTTTTAAACAAGGTCATTAAAAATGCCGATGTCCGGACCCCACAGCACCATATTTAGTCAGTGGGCGTCCAACTGAGAGTGAGTAACATAAACAGTAAAATACGAACCAAATACAAATAATTCTTAAAAGTGAGAATAAAATATAAGCCTGTTACCTTTCGTCGGCCAGTAGTTCGTTTTCGGCAATTCTCATTTGGCAGAATTTCGTCATTACCTTCGACTGACGCGTGTTCATCAGGAAGAAACCAAGTGAGAGAGAATTTCATGAAACCGAAGTATCTTTCGGGCAGTATGTAACCAAAAAAGGTTTGGGGGTGGCAGACACTTCGCTGCAAAACACAACTGACGACGTTATTAAGATACTTATGATAGCTAAAATACGGAACAATTAAAAGCGGAAGTTCAACCTTCCGACAGAGACTTGAACAACCAAACCAATAAAATAATAAAATTGAATTAAAATCCGTCTGTCCAACATCAACTTCAAATAAAAACGAACATACGCGCTCAACTATACAGAGGAACCCAAACATCGAAGTTCCGACGCGTTTCGGCTCACTTTATTCGTGGCCGTTCTCAAGGGCATTTCGTGTATTACTAACATGCTCGTGCATGTTAACTGCCAGCCGAACCGATGGGTCATGTATAGTATTTCGCCATTGTGGGACACTACTTGGTAATCGCACATACAGTCCCTTATGTTACGTCTCCCATTCGACCAATGAGAAGCGTTGTTAGAAAACGTATCTCCTTCCACAGTGATGTCTTGTACACTTTACTCCTGAAGTTCTCTTTGTGTTGTCAGTTAGTGCGTGCGTGGTTTGAGTTGATAATTAACTCAATTTAGATGTTAAAAATAACTGCTAAAATGAATTTTGGTTTTCGTCATTCTATTAATGATGATTTTGGATACGTTTTTTGTTAGAAGATGCTTTAAACGTTATCAAAAACTTCGAGATTTCTACTGATACACATTATATTCAAAGATGTTATATTATCGAGATTTCTACTGATACACATTATATTCAAAGATGTTATATTATCGAGATTTCTACTGATACACATTATATTCGAAGGATGTTATGTTATCTTGGGCAAGCCCAGTTAAATGATATTAAAGGTGTGAAGAAGGATGTTGTGTTCGAAGGGAAAAAAAATTTCCAATGTTGAAATCAGGATACCATTAGATGGCATGCTATTTATTTTCATTGATCACTGTATATTAAAGTGTCATCAAGATCGTTCATTGAACAAAAATAAGTTGAAAGCAATCCAAGATCATGACTACTCGTGTGTAAAAGCAAAGTTAAAAAAATGAATTGTACAGCAGAAATCCAACTGAAAGAAGTTTTAAACGGATTTTTCCCCACCCGATTTAATGCTTGTCTCTCATGAGAATTCTTGGGCAAACCCAGTTAAGTGATATTAAAAGTGTAAAGAAGGATGTTGTGTTCGAAGGGGGAAAAATTCCAATGTTGAAAACAGGATACCATTTGATGGCATGCCATTTATTTCCATTGATCACTGTACATTAAAGTGTCATCAAGGTCGTTCATTGAACAAAAATAAGTTGAAAGCAATCCAAGATCATGACTACTCGTGTGTAAAAGCAAAGTTTAAAAAAATGAATTGTACAGCAGAAATCCAACTGAAAGAAGTTTTAAACGGATTTTTCCCCACCCGATTTAATGCTTGTCTCTCGTGAGAATTTTATTAATAACGATATTCAAAATCACACGCACGTTTTAGTCACTCCACTCATGATGAATTTTTATGAAGCTACTTGCATCACCTAATGGAGGTGTTCGGATATCTGCCTAAGTGCGAAATGCTGATGACAAACCCGGTAAATAAAGCACAATTAAAAAAATATTGAATGATGCTCTAAGCCATGTAATAACAAACATCTTTCTGGTAATAAACAACACTGAGAAACTGTTGAATCAGAATTCCTAACAGTAATCATTGAAAATAAGAAGATATTACTAGCTTAAACACTGAATAAGGCTGTAAAATTGTCAATAAACGACCACTTTCTCGTCAGTGTACAAGAAATCACAGTGGAAGGAGATACCTTTGTCTTCGAAAACCAACACTTGGCATCCGAAAGAGGGGGACGCCATTGTGCTTGAGCACGGCGACCCCTCTCCCGGCACGAAATTTTGTTGCCCGGGAACACCAACACACTCGCTTCGCCGAACCACATATACAATGTGAGTTCGGTTCCACCGGTGTTTCACTCACACCCCGATGCCCCAACCACGGTTCCACAGTCAGCACATCCAGACCCCCGAATCACACTGGCCTGCCGAAGAACTCGAACAAGCCACAGTTCACTTTCGCAGACAGGGACACCAAGAATGACGAGGCCGGCCCTAGGCCACCCCGAACCACTCAAGTAGGAGAAGGCTCTCCTTCACGGGTGCCCTGTGATGACGACCCAACCGAGACACCACCAGAAGGGTCGCCGAGCCGTCCGCGTAGCACAAAGACCAGCTTTCGACTAACCAATGGCACCCAACTACGCACACAACTACGCAGAACCGACACGCCACAAACATCAATCACACATCACCCACCCAAAAAGCAAACACATGCAGGCAAACCACACCCGGAAAGGCAAAGTGAGGAAAGATCACAGCGAAACACAAAGACCCCCGATTCACACACAAAGTCGACCAGCCGCCCCCGATTCACACACAAAGTCGACCAGCCGCCCCCAAAGCCAACGCCGCTGGAGGAGACTGCTATGGTACTCCAACAAGCACCCGGCAGGGAGGAAGAGGAGTAAGCTCCTCACTCCATCCCGGAATCTAGAAAAGGAACATCCCAAAGATTAAAATACAAAACAAAGTTCAACAAAAACACCAGAAACCAAGGGTCCGGAAATGCAGGATTACAAGCCGAAAAGATGGGGAGACTAAGTTCCCCAATGGAAAAAATATTTTTCCTTCGTTCCAGTAACAATTTTGGGCCAGAAGACTCAACGGAACTTAAAGGCACGGTCCGAAAGAGTGCGGGCATTCAACTCAACTCTATTCCTAAGCTGGCATTTGACGTGCCAGGCCACTTTCAAAGGGTTGAATCCCGCATTTCCCTAATTACTATGAACAACTCTGTTCCTCTCTCAGTAGTATAAGACCACGCTTGATAACCCTTTTCGGTGGCAACACTTCCGGTCACGTGACGGGCGGGCGGGTCCATCCGGTCGCCTCTCGGCGCGAGGGAGAAATACGATGGCAGCGCTCTCTGGTGGTGGTTCGCGAAAATTTGCAGCCCCATCTGTCGGCACTTTTTGAAATGAATTTTCCAAAGGGGTAGTAACCTTTTTCGATGGCAACACTTCCGGTCACGTGATGGGTGGGCGTGGCGTGTGACCTCAGTTCCGTTCGGCGCGAGGGAGCAAGGCGATGGCATCACCCTCTATCGGATTGGGGGGCGGAATGGTGGAGAAAACTTTCTATTTCTTTTCGCTTATTGGCAACGGAGGTCTGTTGACGTCTTCATCTTAGGAAATATTCTTGTCGAAAAAACCGTACAGGGCGTGTTTGTGCTTGAATTCCGAAAGTTATGTGCTTTCACAGCGTGTTGAGAGAGTCACTCCTGTGTGTGTTGTCGACTGTGTCGGTTGTGTGGTTGTGTCCGTAAGTTTTTTGACTCCAGGATGAAGCGCAGTAACGATGGCATTTGTGAACAAGTGGATTAACATGAAAGACCCTTTACTTCTCGGACTAAAACTTCGAAAGGATTCACATTGGATAATATACCAAGTCATCATTTTCATCTTGGTGGCAATGCGTTTGCTGTTGTCAGCGATTTTAAGGATCGTGTAAAAGTTCACCTTCGGATGTATAAGTGCGTCGACTTGCATTTTTACCCGACCAGTCACGGGCTAGTGATGACGCCATTTCTATGGGAGGAATTCATCGAGGCTATGATGTTCACGGGTCCGTTTGACACCGCCCTAACCGACCTAACCCCAATGTATAGCAAGGAAACTGTTTCTGACAATGCATAAGGAAAACGACAGGAATTATCTGCATATTCAAAGCATTGGTGTGAACAATGGATTCTTATCAGCATATCGTAACCGGATATCTCTGACTGAAGACCAATGGGAAAAACTTAATGAATGTAGTGATGATATTAGGGCAAGCATTCACCAAACAATGTTTGGATCGTCCTTTAAGAAGGTCGTTCTCGACGAGGCTGAAAAACTGGACATAGCAGTGTTGACTCCATAGATGGTGAATTTGCGTTAAAAAAGACATTTTGCCACGTGATAAAAAAGAACATTACTTCAGCCATCGATGGACTGATCGACTGTCTTATGTATAAAATTGAAGATCGCTATGGATTAGGACATGCCTGTGAATTTTCAACTCGAAAAGGTAAAGTACATGCATTGTTCAAAAAGGCCGTAGCCAATTTGGATCTAAAATTGATCGCTCATGAATTTGTGAACGACTCATTTTTCATGTCGGAAAACACTTATTTGATTTTTTTTAATCACTTGAATATTTGCGATATATTAGAAAGTGCTAAAAATATGTACATTTTGGAAGACCCTATGCATCAATAAAATCCCATGTAAGTACCCTTTTGTGTCATTTCTGTTGTCTGTGTTTTAGTGTAAGCATGAGTTTTACTGTTTCTGTTGACAGTATTCAAATCAGTTGTTGTAATGGAGAATCACGACCTCTTGAAAAAGGCTTATCTAGATCCAGCTCACCCCGGAAGTTTCGGTGGAGTAAATGCTTTGTACCATGCTGTAAACGGAAAAATAAAGAAAAAAGAAATCGAGGAATGGCTGAGGGGGAGAAAACTTACACCCTTCATAAACCCTGCGAGGAGGCATTTTCAGAGAAATCGAGTCATTGTGATGGGAATCGATGAACAGTGGCAGGCTGATTTAGTTGACTTGATCAGTCTGAAACAACATAATAACGGATATAAATATTTATTAACATGCATTGACGTGTTTTCAAAATTTGCATGGTGTGTTCCTATGATACAAAAGACTGGATCATCCATGATCAAAGTGTTTCAGAAAATATTTAAAGAACGCAAACCGTTAAACCTACAAACTGACCAAGGTTCTGAATTTAAAAATCGAGAATTCCAGAATTTCCTGAAACAAAACAACGTCCATTTCTTTACTACCAGAAATGAGACAAAATCGAGTGTAATAGAAAGGTTTAATCGAACTCTAAAAACAAAAATATGGAAGTACTTTACTAGTCGAAACACATACACATATGTTAACATCTTGCAGAAATTGATACATGGTTACAATGCAACGCATCATCGAAGTATTAAGATGGAACCAGTAAATGTCAGTCTAGAAAACCAAGAGGTTGTGTGGAATAACTTATATGGCGATATATCTGAATCTCATCCAGTTTATAAATTCTATATAGGTGATACTGTGAGGTTATCTAAAACTAAATTACAATTCGAAAAGGGGTACGAAACGAATTGGTCAGAGGAGTTATTTAATGTTTCCGAACGCTTCGCTAGATCACCTCCAGTGTATAAAGTTAAAGATTTACTAGGAGAAGACATTGGTGGTACCTTCTACGCCGAAGAACTGCAAAAAGTAAAAAAATGACCACTACATAATCGAAATGGTTCTGAAGAAACGTAAACGGAAAGACAAATATGAATATTTTGTTAAATTTAAAGGCTACCCTGATAAGTTTAATTCATGGATACCATCGAACGATTTAGTGAACATATAAAAGTTTAAGTACTTACCTGAGACGTTCAGTATGAAAAATGAGTTTCTATCTGACGTTACCGAGCGATAGCTCTCTCGGCTACTTTTTGGACAACAAAATATCTCATTTCATAACGCATCTTCCTTCCTCAATCGAACTGAATGGAGACTGGGAAGTGGGACTCGTCGAACTGATCTACCCCCATTCGTGGTATAATATCACGAAAAATTCCAATCATTTCGAATACGATTTAGGAACGGGTCAGTTTAAGACGGGAAGAATATCTCCAGGCCATTACGAGTCTGTAGCGGACATTGTTAAATCCATGAGCAATCACTTTGCCAATAAAATCTTTTTGAATTATAATAAAGCGACTCAAAAGGTCAAGTCAACTCTTCTTAAAGGTACTCGCTTGGTTTTGCCCCCAGGGATTGCAGAAATCTTAGGATACTAACCCATGCAACTTTCGGCTGTGAATGGAGCTCTCTCTGTAAATGATGAATTTATCGCAGATCTAAACGGTCGGTGCCGCCCCGGTGGCGCAGTGGTCTAAGGCGTTGGCCTCTGATCATTCGTCCGAAAGGGGTCCGGGTTCGAATCCCGGTGAGGCATGGATGTTGTGTTTGTCTTACGGCACTGGCTCTCTCCCTTCCCTGGAACCAGTGACCCTAAATTAGGGACGGGCGACTGCTTATAGCCCATTGAGTTGCTCACGGTGGTCGTTAAACCTCCAATCAAAAAAAAAAAAAAGACGGTCGGTTTTCTCTGTTGTATGTGTACAGCGATATTGTGGAACCGCAACCGGTGGGGAACATGGTTGCTCCTCTCCTTCGCATCGTTAAAGTGAGTGGTGTGGATGGAGAGATGGTCAGCGCTTTGTTCGATCGACCTCATTATTTGCCTCTTGCAAGAAAAAATTTCCAAATCATAGAAATTGTTATAAGGAATCACACAGGTCAATTAGTGCCATTTGAACGGGAGAGAGCAATCGTGAAACTTCATTTTCGTCTCAAACATCTGTAATCATGTATGAACCCTACCACTGCTGTACGAAATCCTTTGAGGATTATTACATCAGCCAAACTGGAAAAGGATTATTCTATTATCAAGGAGTACCACTGCAAAAAGGTTATGGTTTTGGAGGACTCTTTCGTTCGTTATTTAGAACGGCGGTACCATTATTCAAACAAGGTGCTAAAACGTTCGGAAAACAAGTCTTACGAATGGGGATGGATCTCGTCACGGATGTTATTCAAGGAAAAGATATGAAGATAGCAGCCAAACAACGAGCTAAAGAAGCAGGACAACTACTCACCGACAAAGTCGCTAACAAAGTGAAGAAAATGCTGGGTGGAAGTGTTAAAAGGAAGAGAAAGACGAAGAAACATATCATTTCTTCAAAGAAAGCCAAGAGATTTTTGATCCGTAAAACCATGGCTCTGATTCACAGTCATTCTTCCGTATGCCTCAAATCGGAACTGGATTTATTTGCTTTACCGCCCACACAAACAAGCATAGAAAAAGGACAATAGGATTGAATACCACCCCTTAGCCAATATTCGAGATGGAGGCCCTTTGGAATTTAATATTTCTGGGAGTGGAGAAGAATACATGGACTTATCTTCCAGTCAACTTTACGTGAAAGTCAAAATCGTAAAATCCGACAATTCCGTCCTGCCCGACAAAGAGCCCGTGGGTCCCATTAACTGCTTCCTTCATTCTCTGTTTTCGCAAGTCGACATCAGTTTAAACGAAAGAGTTATTTCGTCGTCAAGCAACACGTATCCATACAGAGCTTATATTGAAACTCTGCTGAATTATATTGAAACTCTCTGGAGAAGAAGCAAAGAAAACATATTTAGCATGTGAAGGTTTTTACAAGGATACATCCGGACATCTACATGAAATTAACCCCACGAATGCTACAACGAACAAGAGATTGTATCAACGCTACGAACTCGTAAAGGATAGCAAGACGTTGGACATGATTAGAACCTTGCATTGTGATTTATTTTTTCAAAATAGACTGTTGCTAAATTTAGTGGATGTGAAAATCAAACTGATTCGTAGCAAACCGGATTTCTGTCTCGTTCCCTCCTTCGGGACACCCAATTACAGAGTTCTCATCGAACATGCATCAATTTTTGTGAGAAAAGTCAAAGTCAACCCAGGAGTTGCCATAGGTCATGCAAAAGCTTTAGAAAAATCTCCTGCCAAATATTCCATTGATCGTGTTTTATGCAAAGTGTATTCCATTTCTCAAGGAAGTATGTCCTTCGTGCAAGACAACGTATTCCTTGGACAAATGCCAAAGAGATTGGTCATTGGGTGTGTGGACAACGATGCCTTTAATGGTAGGCCTACATATAAGTCAAACCCCTTCGAATTCAAACATTATGACGTCAACTTTATCGCCGTGTACGTTGACGGTCAACCCGTTCCCCATAAACCACTAGAGCCCAACTTCGAAACGGAAAATACAGTTCGTTCTTACCATAGCCTATTTCAAGGAACCGAAAAATTGGGGCAAGACATAGGAATTTTCATCGGCCGTGAAGAATTTTCCAAGGGTTATATGCTGTATGCTTTTGATCTTAGTCCCGATTTATGTGATGGTGGACATATGAACTTGGTCCAGCAAGGAAATTTGAGAGTGGAAATCAAATTTAGAAAAGCTTTGTCAAAAACAATTTCTGTGTTGATCTACGCAGAGTTCCAGAATATTATCGAAATTTCCAAGTCCAAAAGCATTCTTTGTGATTTTGCTAATTAAAAGGAATGAACAGTGTGCAAATAACTAGGATTCTAAAGCAATATCATGTGACGCATCGTTCATTTCTCGGTGTGTTTGCATGCAACCGACTTCCTAAGAGAATTTCCAAGTTCCCAGCCTGCCTCATTGTGAACACGGATCAGTATGGGAGTCCCGGGAAACACTGGCTGGCCATGTTTATGCCAAACCCAATAACTGTGAAATTTTTCGATTCCTATGGACATCCCCAGAATATTTTGAAGGACCATTCCCCAATTTGTTTCCAAGTTTACCTACGTGAATTTTAATGACATGTCTCTCCAAAGTTCGTTTACGGCCGTGTGTGGCCAATTTTGTATTTTTTACTTATATTCTAGATGTCGCGGAAAAAGCTTATATTCCATTGTAAAACTATTTAAATATAAAAGTGAAACAAACGATGTACGTATTTTTCATTTTGTTAAAAAATTTGGAATTGTATCAAAATTTAGAATGTGAATAATAAAAATTGATTTATCACTATTTTATGTGTCATGTCTTTAAATTGGGCTGACTCTTGTTATTTCATTCAGTTGTCAATATGGAAGTGCCTAAGCTGCATCATCCTTTCACAGCTCTAATAGCGGGTCCTTCGGGTTGTGGAAAAACTCACTTTGTGAAACGTTTACTTCAACATCAGGTGGAAATCATCTACCCATCACCGCAATATGTGGTTTGGTTCTACGGCGTTCATCAACCATTATATGATGAAATACCTGATGTTACTTTTGTCGACGGTATTCCTCCAAATTTCAAGGATTATTTGGAAGGAAACACGCTTTTCATTATAGATGATTTGATGGTAGAATGTGGGAATGATAAAAGACTAACCCATTTATTTACAAGGGGTAGTCATCATTATAATGTATCCGTTGTTTTTATTACCCAAAATATTTTCCATAAAGGCAAAGAAATGAGAGAAATTTCCCTTAATGCTCATTATTTGTTTTTGTTTAAGTCACGTAAAGATGTGAATCACATCACTCATTTGGGGAGACAGTTGTACCCTAACAAAGTGAAATTTTTTCACGAGGTGTATCTGGATGCTATGGAATTGCCGTTCAGCTACTTAATGATAGACATCAAACCAAACACACCGGAAGAAATGCGGTTGCGCACCAATATACTCCCGTGAGAAACTCAATATGTTTACCAACCACGGCATTAGCTCCCCATTTAGCATGAAAACTGTCGTCGTCGACGTAGAAGGATTTCTCCTTCAGAACGGAAAATTCATAGTGAAAGATCTCGTTGCATGTTATTTGCAGACGGGGAGGGGGGATGTTTGCCCTTTGCCACCGTTCCCCTTCTGCGAACTGCATCCAAGAAGAGAAAAAGCTCAGTGCCTTTGGACCGTCAGAAATACACACCACATTCCATGGGCTAGCAGAAACGAAGAGTAGAATGTCCTTTAAAAGATATTCCACTCCTTCTGTACTGAAACTGATATTTTCGAGGCCAAAGGACTAAATAAATGCAAGTACGTGGAAAAGTTAACAGGTACCATCTTTAAGGACTTTGATGCTCTGTGTTGTCCTAATGTGGAATACCTCCCTGATGTTCAAGTGCAGTGCCTAGTTCATCATCGAACTGATAAAAACCATTGTGCTCCCCAAAAAGCAGTCACATACGCGGAGTGGTTAAAAACTTAAGTGCGTTATAAAGTTCGTTATTCTTCGCCATGACATTATCGGAGCAACACATTCAGTAGCTGCGTCTGATGAAGATTTGTCCTAAAAAACACTTGAAAGATTTTTTAAGGAAACTGCCAAACAGTGGAATCAAAGTCATATGTGAATGCGTTTTGAACACTTTAAAAGGCAATGTTCTCCTTTCACCTCCGCAGAAGGGAAAATTGCGTGGACATAAACACACGCTACGGAAGTTAGCTGATAAAAAAGTCCCCTTGTTCAAGAAAAGAAGAATTTTGGTTCAGAAAGGTGGATTCTTATAGGTGTGTTGATACCTGCGGCTCTGAGTGTTTTAACAACTCTGTTAAACAAATAAGATGGAATACGCCAGGAAAATGGTGCTCGTCCCAGAGTAGAGAGTTTCAAGACATGTACCTACGGAAGAAGTTTTATCTGACCTCGATAAAGAAATGAAGAAAATCTTACTGAGTAAAGAACCTGTTGATGTTAAAATTAAATTATATAACCAAGTGCTTAATAAAAGAATTCAAGTGTCCCTCTTAAATCCGCCTATGTCAAACTTTTCAACGAAAGATCATTTAGCTGAAAAACTCTTAGATGTATCGGCTGATATAAGGGAACCCCTGAAAAAGTTAAAACTGATGTTTCAACAGCAAAAAATAGTGATGTTGAAGATATGGTGTTGCAGACTGTACCTAAAAATTTAAGAAGATATGCATATAATATTTTAGACGTTTTCAAAAAAATTCAAAAATTATTTCATGGACACCTAACGGAGAATTTGTGTATAAAGACAAAATTCTTCCTGACTCCAATATTGTTGATCTGGTTGACAATTTACTGAGAAATAAAAAATTCAAAGACCCGTTCCGGCAGCTCTTGAATTTAGGCATGCTATAAAAGAAGTTAATTTACCTTTAAAATATGTAAAAAATAAACAATTTCTTATCAAAAGCGAAAAATATCAAGTTGGTAAATCTCTGTCAAAATCAAAAGAATGTAATCATTGGATTTCTTATTAAACATCCATTGCTTTTTTGGAAATTTGTGTTTGTTTCAGTAATTCTATATAAACAAAATACACAAGTATTTCAAAGAAAACTGATTTTATTAAATCTTATAAATTATTCCCAACAGGGGGAAATTATAAAAAATAGTCAATTATCATTTGAAGACATCGATCACATTTAGAAAAACATTGTTCATTCAAAGTCATCTACTTCTCTGAGTTCATAAATTATCTGAGACAGTATTGAATTCAAGTTGATTGAGCGTATGAAATTGCTTTCTACGGATGTACATTTGCCAGAAAATTTACTTATCATATCATACATTTCTATGCCTAATATTGCACAGTTCACATAGAAATCATTCGCCACTATATCGTACATATCCTTTCCTTCATCACGAGCACTTTCTGTTAAATTCTGGACTAATTGTGTTTTCAGGATATTGTACAATAAATGATTCAAGCCACTGTGATCACAGGAAGTAATACATTCTTTGATTTCCTCCCCAGTTACTTCGTTAAACATAGCTCTTAGCGGAAATGATTTAAAAAAATTGAATATGATGCATTTTGTAGCTTTGTGCTTGATCCGATACAGAAATTTCCACTGTTGATAGTTGAGTTTCACATACCCCTGGCAAGATTTTCCACTTTTCGCTGTGGGGTGTTATTTTTTTTTTTTTTTTTGTAGTTGTACATTTCGAATAGCGGGAAATACAGTGATCACTAGCTCCCCGCCAAAATACAGCACACGGATTCGTGGGCTATCTGAATGAAAATATTCCTCTATTATATCGAGCATTCTATACATACGTATCCATTCTTCCTGTAATAAAGAAATTCCCCCTTCTGCTGGACGCCACTCTTCACCGTGCACAGTAAAACGACGATATATATTAACTTGAACTTCGTCATGAATCGTTTCAATACTGATGAAAATACCACCGCCCAAGTACCAGCAGCTTTTGGGCTATAAAAAAACATAAAATTTAAAAAAACTCATTAGAATTGTTGTAAAGAACATGCTTTTTTTATTGCAATTATTTTTAGCATTACGCCGCCATACAATATACTTTAAAGTATACAACAACATTTATTATACCACATTTTTTTTTTTTTTGAAGCATACAAAAATTAGATAGTTGGGGTTGAACTCCACGAAGGGGTTATCATTGATAATGGTAAGACCCACAATCGGTCATTTAGATCCGCCAAAATAGTAGACGGCAGAGAGTCTGAATCCCTTCCAGCTTCGAAACCCTGGTTTTCTACCTCAGAGCCCGAAATGATGTCGATAATCTCGGGGTCGGAGTCCGGTTCCATTATTTCCGACTCCGAAATTAAATCCACTGTCCCAGGTTCGGAAGATGTCAGATTTATCGTCTCTGGCTTCGAAATCAAATCTATTACATCGGGTTCACAGGTTAGATCAATGCATATGGGGATAGATTGAAATGATCCACCATCTAGTTCAGCCGGATTTACACAGTTTTGGGAGGTAATTGGCAACGCCATTACCCATTTTAGAACATATGTTCTTCGATTTTCTAGAAATATATCCCTAACAACCTTGGGGGGAGAAATAAAACAAGGACGATGCTTAAAAACAAAATTCTGGTACTTTAGAAATACTAGAAGTACAGTTTTATTTAATATTGCAGGAAACTCAGTAAACAAATGTGAATGAACCAAATGCTTAAAAGCAGAAAACAAAAACAAAAAAAAACCGTACAAATACACAGAAACACAGGTAGGCACAGAAACTTTATTACTTCTCATACCCATATGCGAAAGACACATATGAATCATCACTTAATAATCTTTTTTCAAATACCATTTTAAATCCTTTTTCGGAAGGTATATTTGTTAAAGTTCCTAAAAACTTGTTTCTGACAATATTAAATGGTTTTTGGAATTTAATTTCCGTGCAATATTTGTCCATAATAATGCTTTTTAATAAGCCAACAGTGAACTTTTTCTTGTTGGGCCAGTTCAAGGTTATTCCCTTGCAACGCTGAATAGTTTTACCGTTTGAAAGTCTCAGGTTGCATACTTTGGGCCCCGTTGAAACAAATTCTTCTATAGAAATTCCTTCCGAGTATTTGCTGGAGATTTCGTCCACTAACTCACCAAGGTAATTTCCACATGGAGGATGATATTTGTCATCAGGCTTTGATATATAGATGACAGAGTCCGTGTCCATATATAATACACGTGTCTGCAGAGCTTCTGATATAGTGTACAATTTAAGGCTAGCAGTTGATGTGACAAAGGATGCTATTACGATATTGCCTTTCTTATTATCAGGAAGAAACGTTTTAATATGTTTAAAAACTACCATCATGTTTTCTTCACTGACTTCACATATGTCAGTGACTTCCTTTGTTTTGTCGTTTAATATTTCAAGATAATGCATTATATTATCGACAATTACATTCTGTGGTTTATCGGGATTTTGCGCGAACTTACCCCACAATGAATTTAAAGCAAGTTTCGCCGTGAGCCTCCTAACTGAATTAGCCGAAACTTCATGGGGAGCAATTCTTACACCTTCTGCAGTGAAAAAATCATCACAGAACTTTCTTTTTCTTCGTCAGAAGAAATGTTTTGGGGATATCCTGAATATTTTTGCTTTGCTGCTAAAAAAGTGTCTATATATTCAGAAAATATTCCTTTATGGGATCCTTTTACATATTGGGAGGACTCTTCATAGTGCCAGACATCATGGAATGCAATGATTTTGTATCCCATGGCCACAGCCTTGTAAAACTCGTTACTGGGCCAAGATCCTGTGATGAAACGTTCTATGTCAACATGGCAACACACATCACGATTAAGATCTTTAGCACAATGAGGACATAGAGTGAAAATCAGCCTTCCTTGAATTTTTCATGGAAGGACAGGGAAAAACAATTTCTTTGACGGCAGTACAGTTGCTTTTATGATGCCGAAATAGGCTTCGGGGTCGTGACAGAAATTTTCTGTGATTCTTCGGGGATGACCTATAGGAAATCTGCCGTACTTGCAGACATATGGGTAGAGACTACAGAAATCCACATATTTTATAGTTTTCCCTTCATCGGCGTTAGCGTAAAGGGTAATGGTTTCTGTTCTTCCTCCATATAAAACCTCTCGGGGTTCTATACAGATCCTCTCAGGCAATGAGCTTAATATGGATGATACCAAGATATCACCTTTAACCATACGATCGAATTCATGCTCCCATATGATTTTCAGCTGAAAACTAGGCATAGTAGCTAACAGATAGCTCTGTTTATCAATGTCTCGGAACCTCACTTGCCTCATCGGGACTTTAAAAAATGGGTGTACAGTGTTTCCGTCGGGATAGCACGTAGAACATCCATGGAAAAAACATCCGTTAAACTCATAAATAGTACTGGTATCATGACAAATACCATCTAATTTGTATGATCCAATTTTATGTTCTCCAGATGCTGAAGATGCCGACTGTATATTCTCTCCGGTGGTTTCTTCGATGTACTTCAACCATGCCCTACATTTCCTAATAGATACGTCACATGAGGAGTATCCCAGGGCAGGAAAAACGCCTATCGTTTTCGATTTTAAGAAATTGGATCTAAAGACACGGAGACAAGCGCCTGCAATGGTGAGGTCTTCCTCAAAGGGGTCCATACCGGTGAGGTTCAAAAATTCCGTACGAAACGTTTCGGCTCCTATGCGGAGAACTCTTACATCATCTGTGCAATAGCTTTTCATCTCCTGATACAAATTATATTCTTTTATTTTTGCTTTTTCATCATACCATGAGTTAAATTCTTTGATCTCTTTTGTTGTGAGGTTTTCTGGTACAACAAAACTCTTTTGATGGAATGGGGCCGATGTAATCGAGATTTTCCGCAGTTGCAAAGTTACAAGGGAAAAATCCTTTTTTCACATTTTCAATGCCAAATGTTGAAGGAAACTGCCTCAGAGAACAAGGGATGAAGGACAGAGTGTCAATGAATCTAATTTTTAAAGCCGAAAGAAAAATACCCATCACCTTCCCACCCTGAAAGACTATCTCTGGTTTCAAACTCTTTTTGTAAAGAGCGTTAAGGATGGGCATACCATTGAATCCCTACAGATTATGTGCTAAAACTGTTATGTGTCGAAAGCGGGGTCTGAAGCACTTCTGACGCCAACGGACACCGTTGTTATACACTTCTGTACCTAGCAGCCAATCAACGAAAGCGTCAACATTTTGAAAGGTGACAAATTTCCAATTGCCTTCTTCGAGAAAAGTAGCTATCAGTAATACAGGGGTCAAAATACCATTGGGGCCCTCCACTGTTTCAATATCAAAATACATGTAAGAAATACCACCCTTTTTCTCTTTCTTGGGGCCCTCGACAAACAGGTCAGTATTTAGCTGGCATACGTGGTAGCCTCTGGATGGATTAAAATGTGATAAACACTTTATACATCTATGATGTGTATTACAAGCATCTTTGACCCCGAAAATAATTCGAACAATCTGGACATATGATGTAGTGACTGGGGGCATTTTTTTCCTTTACATAAAAGGCACATGTTTGTGCATACATGAATATTAGAATTATAAATAAATTTTAGACAATCAGTACACTGAGATTTGGCACTAAAATACCCAACAGGATTAGAAATTACTTCAAAATGCTCGTTGTTTAGAAGAAGGAATAACTTAATTTCAGCATCTGGACCCTTAAAAATAATTTGATATTTTGAGGAGAGGTACTCCTGGAACTTATGAAGTTCGGGCATACCACAACTTCCTTCAGGTACTCCCGCGGTAGTGTATAACAGCCGTGCAAGGTTAAGTTGGCGAACTTTCGCAGGATTTTGCAGGGCTTTGAACTCCGATTCAGAAATTTCCCCATAATTTTTCTGCGCAAGTCCACGGGGCCACAACAAGCGATCGGGCTAAACATAGGTTATCGTGATTTGAAATGGTTATAAGAGAATTTTTTGTTTTATTATATAACTTCAAATCAGCAATTTTTCGTTTTCTTGGGCCCTCTGTTCTTGCTCCTCCAACTCTGTTTATATTCACAATTACTAAATCAAATTCGAGTTCTCCATCGGTCAAAATTTCAGTGTTTGATTGAATGACTTTTTCTAGAGCCTGAAAAAATCGTTCCACCGTTAACTGGCTAACTTCGATGAGTGGTAAGTTCACGGGATTATCAAGGTATCTCGACCGCATGACTAGTCGAACATGAGAATATGGAGAACTTCGTGTAAACTCTTCAAAGGCCGCGGTGAGTACTTGGCGGAGATAAGGCATAAAATCTTCAGGATCTTCTATGTGTTCGGTATCTATTCTGAGAGTTTAAGTAGTGAACTGTGTACGGTATCTCCTGCTAAGTCGGGTCAATCTGCAAAGAATACGATAACCCGAATGACCACGGTCCGTTACAGGTGGATTAATTGCTTCATCCTCGATAGGCGTCGGAACAATCACGGGCCTTCCCCTCGAGGGTCCTGGTTCTCCAGCCGGCTGAAGATTCAAATGATTTTCGGGTGCTAATGGAACTTCGTTGTAACCATTAGTGCTTCCTCCCCAGCTGCCATTTTGTTATGTTCATTATTGAAATCCAGGGCGTGTGGGGAAAGGTCGTCCCATGCGGCGGTAAATTCTTCTGACGCTGGTGCTACGGCATCGTGTTCCGCGAATGCATCCAAATCGCCCCAGGAGTCATCATTCTAGAAAATTTTGAACAATTCCTGAGTTATTTTAAAAGAATAAAAAAACCGGATGGCTGACTCAGCATATTTCTGGAGTTTCCTTTGTCGTTTAACGAAAAAACGTTTGTAGCAAATGCGCTCATACAACCCCATATGATAGATTTATGTAGAGTATTTTAGGAAGGAACTGTCTGACCCCCCCCCCAGGTCTTAAACAACCCTTAGAAGTAGGAAGCAAGAAGATTAGGGATAGAGTTCCCGACAGGAAAGCCACACGAAGAGAGAAAGAAAGCCGTCGTTATTTATAGTCGTGGACAACCCCGTATGGAAAAGTGCTACGCGGTTAATACCCCCCCCCATGGAAAAATGTTCTAACCTTTAGAGATCATTCCACCAGCGTAACTCGAAGGTAAACTTGAAAAATATACCGAGTATTGCCGTCGAATGTAACATTACAAATAATGAAACTCCTTTCAAAAAACATTTCAAAAACAGAAACGTGACATAGTTATGGTAATTATGATGTCAATGACTTCGAAAAAAACAGATTTTGATCTATACCATTTGTTAAATTTTGCTCTATACCATTTCTTAAATTTTGCTCTATACCATTTCTTAAATTTTGCTCTATACCATTTGTTAAATTTTCTACTACATCAAACCACTTAGAATTACAAACTTAAATTTTGAGGACGAAAACTTTAGAATCCCCATAGACAATGACAGTACGTGCCACGTGTTAACGCGAAGTTAATTTCAGCTAAAGACATGTATACACTTCAAACTAAGATCACTTTTTATAAATCATAAGAATAAAGTACTATATGTGGCCCTGAAAATACAGGGGAATCCTCGTAGAAAATGGCAATACGTGCCACGTGTTTACGCGAAGTTAATTTCAGCTAACACATCCCTGAAAATACACGGGCATCCCCGCAGACAATCAAAATACGCGCCACGTATTTACGCGAAGTTAATTTCAGCTAACACAGTGATAAAGACATGACTAGACATTTTCGTAATTGACTTTTAGAAACAATAATCTGCTAACATGGTGCCCTCACGCTAAGAAAACAGCACGTGCTAAAAATGAACAAACAATAAAAATACGTGCCACGAGTTCACGCAAAGTTAATTTCAGCTAACACAATTATAAAGACATGTTAAAGCTTCAAGCTAAGATCACTTTTTATAAATCACAAGAATAAAGTACTATATGTGTCCCTGAAAATACATGGGAATCCTCATAGAAAATGGCAATACGTGCCACGTGTTCACGCAAAGTTAATTTCAGCTAACACAATTATAAAGACATGTTAAAGCTTCAAGCTAAGATCACTTTTTATAAATCACAAGAATAAAGTACTATATGTGTCCCTGAAAATACGTGGGAATCCTCATAGAAAATGGCAATACGTGCCACGTGTTTACGCGAAGTTAATTTCAGCTAACACATCCCTGAAAATACACGGGAATCCCCGCAGACAATGAAAATACGCGCCACGTGTTAACGTGAAGGAAATTTTCAGCTAACACAATGATAAAGACATGACTAGACATTTTCGTAATTGACTTTTAGGAACATTAATCTGCTACCATGTCACCCTCACATTAAGAAAACAGCACGTGCTAAAAATGAACAAACACTTCAAAAAAAAAAAAAAAAAAAAAAGAATGAAATGAAGTTACACATACCTCCTTATCATCAGTGGTAGAAGAACTTGAGGCCTCCATGCTGCCAAAATGTTGTATATCACCCAAACGTAGACCACACGTCTTTTTGTAGCTTCCAGACCTGCTTCTCACAATACAGAAGGTTTTAATACTTTATCTTATAGTTCAACACCTCAACCCTGCACGAGCTGCTATACACTCCGAAGCAAAAAACGTCTTCCCTTTTATACCCGAAAACAGACACGTGACCGGAAGTGTTGCCATCGAAAAAAGGTTACTACCCCTTTGGAAAATTAATATCAAAAAGTGCCGACAGATGGGGCTGCAAATTTTCGCGAACCACCACCAGAGGGCGCTGCCATCGTATTTCTCCCTCGCGTCGAGAGGCGACCGGATGGACCCGCCCACCCGTCACGTGACCGGAAGTGTTGCCACCGAAAAGGGTTATCAAGCGTGGTCTTATAATACTTCTCTCTCCAGATTTTGTAAGTGGTCAGAGATTATCAACCTCCAGATATCCCGCCCAGTCTTGGGGCCGGGGTACTGGTAAAAGACCTCCTGAGCCTTGAGTCGCTGCGGGCAACCTGCCCAGGTCCAAACAAGCTTCCACACATGCACGGCCATGGGACAACTCCAGAACAAGTAGTACCGATATTCAATGGGATTGCAAGAGGCGCACTTGTCGGTGATGGCAGTACCTCACCTGTACTGCCTCTTCCTAGTTGGAAGGACATCGTGAGCCAGACGGAATTTAAAATCCCGCTTCTTACAGTCAACTTCAGCCGCCAACACGCTCATCCACACCTCTTTCCTGTTGCAGTTGACGACATTAAACTCAGCAACCTGCTCCCTAGGCCTAGGGAGAATGTGCAGATACATTTGCTTCAAATTCAGCCCATTCCGGTTAGCCTCCGCGAGACCCTGAATGTGCTCCTTAAGCTTATAGTGCTTGTGAGTGGTCTCTCTACGCGGCCCCATAAATCGGAAGCCAGGTAAGAACTTCTCCGCAGACAATTCTTTCAAATATGCAACAAGGTTCCCACAAGGGTGCGAGGAGTTCAGAGCTTCCATCACACTCCTAAACTGCAGTGCACAGAACCAGGAGGAAAGGTGTTTAACATCCAAACCACCCTCCTCCTTCGGGCAGCACAGGACCGCTCTGACAACAGCCTCAACTTGCTTACCGGCCCAAATAAAGGCAAAAACTTCCCTTTCCAGAAGCCTCATGAGACTTCGAGGGGGAGAACCAAGTTCTTCGATAAAAGCACATTTCGAGACCAGGAGAGCGTTAGCTAACTTAGCACGGTTAATCATCGAAATGTCAACACTTTGCCTCCTTTCCTTCTTCTCCTTAATAGCGAAGAGGATGTCCCTCCAAGTCTTCAAATGGACACCGTCTCTATCAAAAAGGATACCGAGTATCCTTACGGGTCCATCCGTCACCGCCAGCCCTCGGACCGCTGCGCGATCCCACTGGCCCCAAAGAAGCAGGTTCAACCTATCCTCATTAAGCATGGACCCAGTGGCTCAGGAGTATCCCGCGAAGACTTCCCGGAATTGCTTAAGACTCACTTCCGAGTCAACAAAGAAAGTGAAGTCGTCAGCATAAGCAAGATACTTTAGGTACTCCGCGCAGCCAAGGACGGGGGTCCCCTGAATACTAGGATGAGCCTGAACCTTCCTTAAAATGCTCTCAATGACCAAGACAAACAACAACGGGGAGAGTGGACAGCCTTGCCTCACACCTCTTCTAACCTCAAAGAGGTGAGAAAGACAGCCTGAAATAATGACTCTTCCGTTGAGGTCCCTGTACAAAGAGTCCACCGCTCTTCGGAAAAACTCTCCGAAGCCGTGGGCTTCCAGCAGCTTTCTAATAAACTCGTGGGAAATACGGTCAAAGGCCTTACTCTGATCAGCGGAAAACATTTCCAACTTAACATCCCTGTCTCTGATAAAGGCAATCATGTCCCTCACACACCGAATATTATGGTACATCCGCCTACCACGGATACTACACGTCTGCCCAACGCCAACTAACTTCTCCGCCACCCGCAAAAGTCTCGCATTGACGATCGCCGCCATGATCTTATAGTCAATGGTAGACAGAGACACTGGTCTCCATCCGGCAAGATCACGAGTAGGATCGTCGGGGAATTTAGAAAGAAGAGTCACAACACTACTTCTCATGGACTTAGTCATAATTCCTTTACCAGCAATGTTGTTATAAATTCTACATAACCAGGGGACCAAAATATTGACAAATCTCTTTTTAAAATTCAACCGAAAGCCCATCAATGCCCGGCGACTTTCTGGGTTTGAGGTTCAGGATCGCCCACCTGACTTCAGTTTCGGTGAATTCCCCTTCCAACAACTCCCTATCTTCATCCGAAATACTCGGAGTATACCCTCCAGCCAAGCTTCCATGACCTCAAGCTGCACTCTTTCTTTGCCAAATAACCTGCCATAAAAATCAGCCGCCGACTGCAGGATATCGGAAAGATCTCGGACCTCCCTACCTTCATTGTCGAGGCTTTGAAGGTTCTCCCTAACCCTCTCCGTCTCGACTTTCCGGTAGATGAAGTTAATATCACTCTCCTGCCAAAGCACTTCCAAGTCCCCAGTCAACTTGACCGCCGAGCCTTCCCCCGATAGAAGTGACTAATTTACAAGTTAATAACTCTGGTTTGATGACCTTTTTGGCCTTCTTGACTTAGCACACCAACTGGATACAACCTATGCATAACAGAGCAACACAATTTAGAAAAATTCAATTTCTGGACTTAACATTAGTTGACATAATTTCATACCCATTCAGTAATAATATATAACAAACACCTCTTTCACAAGGTAATAAGATATTGTTATTTCATATATAAAACTTTTTTGTTATGCTCACCCGAGAGTCAGAGGTGCAACACTATCCCACACAACTATTTCTTTTAAGACTCCCTTTCGCAATATTTCAGCTGTTAGAAGGGAGCCATCTGAGCGTATGAGTCAGAGGGGCAACACTATCCCACACAATGGCCTCTGATCATTCGTCCGAAAGGGGTCCGGGTTTGAATCGTGGTGAGGCATGGGTGTTGTGTTTGTCTTACGGCATTGGCTCTCTCCCTTCGCTGTAAATAGTGACCCTAAATTAGCGACAGGCGACGGCTTGCTCGCGGTGGTCGTTACTCCTGCAATCAAAGAAAGAAAAATATCCCACACAACTATTCTTTTAGACTCCCGCAGTATTTCAACTGAACACGGAGTCATCTGAGCATATTAGAGAGTACTACAGACATGCTATTTTTATAATTATAGCTTGAAAGATGAGACAGAGATATTCCTTGTCAGTTTACATTATAAAATTCATAAACAGCCTTATGACAGCAAAAAAGCAAAAAACTACGTTAGTAAGCTAAAATTGCCAGGAAATCGTAAGCTGCCATAGAGATTTGTATCCATGGTTCCCATACGACTTATGTTGAATACATACTATGTACAGTAAGCACCTGAAAAACCTATTTTCTCCAGTACCCATCTTCAGAAAAAGTTACTACTTAGCCTTAAGGGCTGCATGTTACAATTTAAGCATTTTCTTTCCCCTTTTAAGGGTTTCTAAAATACATTTGAATAGCTAGCCACTTAAACAAAAAAATTCTTCTTTAAACAAGGGCTCCTTTGCTACATCACTCAAATGGCAAACATATAACTCTTCCTCTGATCTTACATAACTGACTCAGTGGCTCAACTGGAATGAAACTATTTCAAGTTATTACACTGTTCCAATATCCTCTGACTCACTGATCAGAAAACATACTTTTTTCTTTTATGACATTTAGCAACTATGAGATATTAATCTTTAGGTAATTTTATGTGCAAACTTCACATGTGCATGATTACCACTGGTCACGTGGTTGGTACACCTTCTGTGGCATTATTAATATCGTGTGTCACAAATCGGAGAATGCTAATCACTGAACCACAACTACCCCTACTATGAAATGGAGAGGTGACTTACGATTCCAGTTGCAAGTAACTGTATCCCCAATTGTTGTTTTTTGTATAGACGTGAACGTGGAATTTGTATCCCTTTAGTGTAGCTTGTCCCTAAGCAAAGTTTGTTCATAATCATGTGTAGTAAGGTAGCAGTGCTTACACTACTACATGTGTGCAGCCTGCTAAGTTCAAATCCTACATTACAGCTTATGCCTACATGTAGAAATTACAATTTTCATTTAATTATTTAAGGAAAATTGTAAATATTTTACGCCTGTCCTATAAACCTTAACTTAAAGGAACCCGTCGGAATCAACGATTAGTTTTTCTTTTTTTTTTTTCTTTTTTTTTTTTCTTGTAGAGAATAAACTCATATGAAACAACAAATGTGAACTTTATTTGATTGACAAATTCATTCAACCACTTCAGTAAAGACAATAATCCAGGTTCGTGATTTTTTTTTTTTGACTGAAGGTTTAACGACCACCGTGAGCAACTTAATGGGCTATAAGCAGTCGCCAGTAATATTTTCACTAACAATGGTCAACGGAATGTTTATTTACATATTTACATAATGGGAAACGTCTTACCTATGTGAATAAACTGGATTGAAAGAATATTAAATTATATATATTTATACATCACGCAGTCCAACGGCATAACTCAATCAGGTATTCGAGAGTGTTCGCTGCTCCGATGAGAACTTTGATACCACTGCCTGCTAGCGTTGTTTTGTGCAACGGTTTGCTCAGAAAAGACTTCGGACTTTGGACTATCTCAGTCCCTCCATGCTTCCGCCTTCAACAGCACACGAGTCTACAGCAGGCGATCGAATGTCAACTGCACCCTTCTCCCATAGACTTTAGATGGGACCTTTGCCACCCCAACCCTAACGGTTGCCCCCAATCTCATTTTTTCTCTTCGACTGGCACATCTACATGGTAAGACCTTTATTTTGATATCTCAACCATATCTTTAGGTTCAGCCGTTCTCTCAAAATACGACTCACAGTAAAAAAACCTTATAGAATTAATATATAGATTTTTTTTTTTTTATTGTTCCTGTATTTGTTGTTTTCATTTGACCCTTTTTCTTCAAGTGCGTTGTCTTTGCTGTAGTGTAGCATTTCCTGAGATTTTTATTTTTGGCCGAACCATCATGACATTAGGTCTGGGTTCATGAAATCTACTTAGGATACCCCACTCCCACTCCCCAGCCCCAACAGAATTGGGTTCAGTTTGGCATTTTATAAAGCTATTCAGGAGTGTGAAAGAAAAACAATTTCCTTGTCTCTGATGTGTTACATTATTTGCGTATTCATGGAATGGGTTCTTCAACTGATTATCTCCCTTATGCTTCATGTATGCTTTCTGTTGTACTGTACAAGTCAAGTATTGTTACATTTTTTATTTTAGAAAAAAATATTGTTGTCGTTTTTTCATATAATTGAAAATGTGAGGTTTTAATCCCTTGCGTTCTTTCAGCTAATATTTCAGTTCTGGCAGGGGTGAAATGAGACTAAAAAAAGGTTTAGTGTACAATAGGAAAAAAGATTCTGTAGATGGTTTTGAGGATTATGGTTCCAACATTATTGATACTTCTCGTATTGCAACACACGTGCTTGCTATTATGGTTCGTGGGCTTTGCAAAAAGTGGAAACAGGGTGTTGGGTACTTTTTCTCAGCCGATACCACACCAGCAGCAACTAAAGGAGAAGAAATATGTTTTATTATTATTGATTGTACACCAGACCTGTCTCATGTTGATGAGTTATCTTTTGTTGTACGATATGCACAGACTCAAGTTTAAGAATCGTAGAACAAATTTTGACATTTATTCCTATCCAGTATATTTAGCGAAAACAACCCCCCCCCCCCCCCCCCTCCGGTGGTTTTTTCCTGTTCTTCTAATGGAAATTAAAAAAATTCTTGATGATGGAGATACTCCGCCAGCATATCTCTCTCCATCCATGAGATAATTTTCGAGTGACATGTCGCTATGCTCTCTGTGATGCATTAATATCACAATTCGCCTGAAGGAAAGTTTCATATGGAAATATTGTAGACAAATTTTCTTTTAAAATAAACTGTGAAACAAATAAAGCTTCTTGTAAAGCAGCATTATAATGATTTAGATGATTTTGCTGAAATATATCAGCAGTTTTTGCTCATTAAACAGAAACCTCAAAATATTATAGACACTTAGCAAAATTTACGTAAACTAAATATGAGAATATTTTCAAATGTTGAGGCAACTTTGAAAATATTTCTAACTTTGCCAATTATTAGCAACTGTACAAGTGAATGTTGTTTTTCTTTTTTGAAAAGACTGAAATCTTTAAGAACAGCGCTATGTCAAAAAAAAAAAAACTTTCTGCATTGACAATACATTCTTTTGAAAATGACAAATTCTATTTCACATTTTAATGGTGTAATTTGTGAATTTCAAGCTCAAAAGATAAGAAGAAAGAAGCCATTTTAAAGATAACACTGGTGTCAGGCTAACAAAAAAAAAAAATCTCCTGCCACAGATGCTTAAACCATTTTAGGGTATTTCTAGGGTTATGGATACATACTTTGTAGGTTTTTTATAATAGGGTGTTGTACAGATCCTTAGTGTTTACATTCCATCATATTTATATTTTATGAAGTCCACGGTTGGATATGAAATCATATTTTGTCAAACTCAATTTCATTCAGTGGCGGCCCGTCAGATGAGGCAAGTGAGGCGCCGCCTCACCTGAAATTCCGCAGAATGAGAAGTGAAAAAAAAAAAACTTCGGTCAGTAACGAAGATATAAGAACTTTGCAGGATAAATGAAACACTGAAATTTACATTGTGATTCATGAATTAGGTTAAAAAAAGGCTTTCAAGAAGAGGAATGAATCATTATTTTTGCAAAGCAGCTGCATGTTTTAAGCGCTTAGAGGCGACCGGCTGAATCGTCTCGATGAGAAGCCGGTTTTGGGAACTGGGGATCAGAGAAGAGCCCTACAGAGTGAACCCCCCACCCCCACGGTCCGAGGTCTACCTAAGGAGGTGCCGGACTTCCAGTAAGAGAAAGGAAATTTCTGAGGCGACCCTCCATTTCGCTTAAACTGGAATCGCATCTCTGCTGTTATTGGAGAACCCAAGGATTGTGTATCCAATGGGCGCGGGAAAATGAGCAGATGACCTTGGTAAAAAGTGGTTTACAGGCGATGACGCCGTTCGCCTCTCTATGCTTTGAAGTAGGATGATTTCTACGTAGCTTTAACTATTCGTCAGAGTATATTTGAGTCTAACTTTTTGTAGTGTGTTTTCAATCCTCTCTTTTGCGGGTGTTGGCTAGTTCATAGTAATGTTGAGTTTTCTTCTTTTTTATTTTGTTATTGTTACTAAACAGCATATTTTGATTTGGGTTGGAAAATATGAATGGCCCAATAAACGACGTGATTTGTGTTCTGGAAGAAATTCCTTTTAAACATTGGAAAGATTATAATAAAAGGGATGTTCTCATATCTGGAAGACCGACACCTGTAATAAGTTCAATATCTAAAGATAAGAAGTGCGGCAAATCGTTTCTTAGGTCTTTCAATAAATCATGGTACGAGATTTTCCCCTGGCTTTCTGGTAGCTATTACAAGCAAACTCTCTTTTGCTGGCCATGTTTACTTTTGAGCAATAAGAAAAATGTGTGGAATACAACGGGTTATTTTGATCTGAAAAACTTTTCTCGTAGTGCAAAATTGCACGAAAGCTCTAAAGAGCATATAACTAATCACGTAGGTCTGAAACGGATGGAAAAAAATATAAACACTATTTCTGATATGCTCAAAGAAAATGCTGCTCTTCATAAAGCTAAGTTTAATGAAAAGGTCAGACTAAATAGGCTTTTTATGGAACATATAATCGATTTAGTTGTCGTTCTAAGCAAGCAAGAACTGCCTTTTCGAGGACATGATGAATCTATTTCCTCATTAAATAAAGGTAATTTCAAGGAGATGTTCCATTTGTTACTTCGTAGGAGCACCCCAGAATTAAAAGCACATTTTGACGAAATACGAAGCTTATTTTCTGGACAATCTAAAACGATACAGAATGATTTACTGGAGTGTATTCATGAATATATAAACGAATGTGTTAAAAGCGAAATTAATGAGTCAAAATTTTTTTCAGTGCAAGTTGATGATACAACTGATATTACTCAAAAATCACAGTGTTCAATAATTGTCAGATACATATTGGACTCAAATTGTGAAGTAGTTGAGCGCTTCCTTGGTTTTTATGATATCAGCACTGACAGGACTGCTGTGGCACTGTATGATCTGCTAGCATCGGTTTTGGAGGAGTTTGATTTTAAATCAAAGTTAGTAGGCCAGTGTTATGATGGTGCAAGCGTTATGGCTGGAGAGTTGAGCGGTCTGCAGAAAAGAGTCAAGGTAGAAGCCCCGCAAGCTTTGTTTACCCACTGTTTCGCCCACCGCCTTAACCTTGTCCTACAACAGGGGTGCAAAAGTATTGTAAATTGTCGCATATATTTCGCAACTGTATCCAGCATGCCCTCATTTTTTCATAAATCTGCCAGAGAACCCACGTAGCAGATTCAGTTGTTGGGAAACGGATTCCTCAAATAGCGGAAACACGTTGGGCATCACTTTCACACATTTTGCGTTTAATTGTAAGCGAATGGGGCAAACTAAAGAATGTGTTTGAAAACATAATGAATGACCCGGAATCAACGGCAGAATCAATCAACGGAGCCATAGGATATTTTGAAAAATTTCACTAATTTTGAATTTGCTTTTTTATCACTGATTTTTGATGACATTTTTGGAATTACGGATGTATTATTTGATGTTTTACAAAAAAGACTTTAGATATCAGTTATTGCCAAAGAACAAATTAAACAATGTTGCGAACGAATAAATAAGAAAAGGAATGTAACCACTTACTTGAAACATTTCAGTGAAGCAATTAGTTTGAGTGGAGGTCCTAAATGTCGCCAAAAGAAACATTTGACTGAAGAAGAAGTGGAAAACTATTACAAAATTTTGTTTTACGAAATCGTTGACAGCATAATAGTCCAAATAAATACCAGATTTGAAGATATGGGAAAGCTCGAGTTTCTGCAGCTAGTTGACAGCTCAAATTACCATAGTTATTCAGAGTCATTTCCATCCAGTGCCCTTAACACTCTCAAAAAATTTATCCAAACATTTTTACAGACACACAACGACTAAAAAACGAATTAGATTTTTTATATAATGATCACAACTTCAGGGAACTCGGTGTTCAGAAAACCTTGAAAACAATGAAAGAAAACGAGCTGAAAGATGTGTTACCAGAAGCCCTACAAATTATTTTCTCTTGTATTGACACTGGCATCAACAAGTTCTTCTGCTGAAAGGAGTTTTTCTTGTTTGAAGAGAATTAAGACTTACCTCCGTAATACAACGGCACAAGATCGTTTGTCTTCACTCGCTAAAATTTCAATCGAGAAAGAATTGCTGAACCATCTAATGTCCACTCAACCATTTTATGATCTGATCATAGACAAATTTGCAGCCAAAAAGGATCGCAGAATTGAACTTATTTATAAAACATAAACTGAAAGCATTCTGTTCGAGACCAAAGCAAATTAATATCGCATTCCTCTGTTTTTAATTCCAGGTTTAAATTACCTAATACTTTTTTTATATAGAAATGCGCTTCCTTGACTTCTCCTGGACATTAATACAAAACGAAGCTAATAATTATCACGAGCCTGGACTTCAGTCTATGACCCGTGCTAAATGCACCTTCACTAATATGCCAATCGAACTGTGACTTTTATTCAAGCTCAAGAAACATTTCGTAAGAAAACAATTTCTATTCAAATGATTTACTTTGAATTTTTTAAGAAGTGGATCTCCGACTGGCGTTGGGATGTGAGTGACGCATTGACTAGCTAAAGAAACCGCACAAATTGCGTATTTTCGCTCAAGTGTATTACATAAAAGAATACAGGTGAAATATTTCTTTCTTTGTTGTAAAATTATTGAATAATTGTTTTCATAAAAATATTGTTGCAAAAGTAGCGTATATTACACACACACACACACACACACACACACACATATATATATATAGTGGTATATGCACATTTTCCTCTAAAAGTTTTGGATTTTTTCGTGAAGAAAGACTCCCCACGCCGTGTTTCATATATTTCTATAATTTTATTCCATTACTGTTGAATAATATTTGTATATAAGGGCTAAATGGCATGGGCTGAAGCCCTAAGTGATGGGGTTTACAGCTGTTTATAACAAGGCGCCTAACCGAGACCAATGGCTTAACGAGACTTCCGAATCTCAGTGGATTTTAATGATTCAGCCGACTCGAACCCAGGACTTCAAAGATATCCGATGGGTGATACTGCCTTTGACATGAAACTTTTTGAGGGGGGGGGTTCTGCATTTATGCTGTATAACTGTGTATAAGTACATGTAACAATTTGGGGGGGGGGGGGCGCTTCGACAAATATTTCTCTATTGTACGTACGCACATCTTGGACATTAATACAAAACGAAGCTAATTTAATAAAATGAAGAAAATGCAATAAATTATAGTTGTTTTAATAAAAAGTTAATAAAGCAACTTCTTTGGCTGCTTTGCTTTACTTTCTGTTCTATTATCAAGAAATTGCATTGATATTATGTATCAATGTAATTTATTTGTATTACATTGTAAGTTATGTAAAAATCAATGAATTTAAATAGGGAAATTATCTATAAAACGTGCTTAGAAAAAGCTAACTGTCTCGCCTACTTAGGGGGGTGCAAACCACGACCCCGGCTACGCCACTGATATATATATATGTTCCTATAACGTTATACAATTTATATATTTTTCAATAACATATGTGTTACTGTTTTACATTTACATCAAGACCGTTCGCCTCACCAGCATTTTACACCACGAGCCGCCACTGATTTCATTTTGAATTCACTTTGGAGAAAAATAGATTGAACTGTGATATTTACTGCAAACAGCCTTGACCAGGAGAATATCAAATTTACTGCGGTCATTGACTGTTCCTTCTCATAAGGGTTAAGTGGTGGTGTTTCAAGTAAATATCTTCTGCAATGTCTTTGTCCAGAATACTTGATTTGAATCCCATAGATATCTGTGTGCATGGAAATCTGTATTGGAAAATGAAGAATGCGTAAATTAAAAATGTTATTAGGTGTGCAACTCAATTGTCGGTCCCTAACCACAAGCGATCGTAGAACGTAGGCAAATGCAAATAGCTCTGTGCGATAATGGCTGATTGCAGCGCCATCCAAGTTATCCAGGCAACCATAACCGCTCACAGCTGTAGTGGCAGAAGGGGCAAAAGTTGATGGTGAAAGAAATGTCGTTTGGAGCAACATTTGAGGCACTACCTCCTGTTCATGTTTCAGCAGGAAAAAAGTGCCGCAGAAGCCGAGCACATGATCTGTGCTGCTTTGGGTGAGGCTGCTGTGTCCTACAGTATGTGTAAGAAGTCGTTCTAGCAGTTTAAACAGAGAAATTGCTATTTCCGTGATGCAGAACGTCCGGGACAGCCACAGAAAGTTGACGATGAGGAACTGGAACAACTGTTGGACGCAGATCCCTGTCGCACACAATCAGAGCTTGTCCAGGAACTCGGAGGAACATGGCAAGCCATTGCAAAGTGACTGTACAAGCTTGGATCGATTCACAAGGAGGGCCGTTGGGTAGACCACCAACTCACAGCTGCGAACAAGTCTAGGCGCTTCGATTTTGCTGTGTCCTTGCTCTCCAGATTCAAGAAGAAGGATTTCTTGCACAAGATTTTGACCTGTGATGAGAACTGGATCCTCGACGATAATCCTAAGCTGCGCAAATCGTTTGTTCATCCAGGTCAGCCTACCACCAGTACCGCCAAACCAACAATCCATGCAAAGAAAGTTGTTGCTCTGCATATGGTGGAATCATCACGGTGTCGTACACTATGAGTTACTCAAACCTGGTGCGCAGTAGTCTAAGCGATGGCCTCTGATCATTCGTCCGAAAGGGGTCCGGGTTTGAATCCCGGTGAGGCATGGGTTTTGTGTTTGTCTTACGGCATTGGCTCTCTCCCTTCCCTGGAACCAGTGACCCTAAATTAGCGAAGGGCGACTGATTATAGCCCATTGAGTTGCTCACGGTGGTCGTTAAACCTTCAATCAAAAAAACAACAAAAAAACTGGTAGAACGGTCACTGCTGAACATTATTGTCAGCAAGTCATTCATGTGAGTGACGCAATGGAGGCGAAAAGGCCATACACCAGCAAGGGCAGAAGGTCGGTCCTGTTGCTTCAGCATAACACGCGTCTTCACATCCTGAAAACGACTTTAAACATGATCACCGACCTGGGATGGGAGATTATTCCACCCGGCGTATTCTCCAGACTTTGCCCCGTTGGATTATCACCTCTTTCGCTCCCAGCAACAACACCTGAACGGTACGAACTTCACTTCTGTCAAAGGTACACACAAGTATTGATGACTTTATCAACTCAAAACAGCCCTCTTTTTTCCACAGTGGCATTCAGCAGCTCCCTGACCAATGGCTCAAATGTATCCAACACGACGGGGATTATTTCCCCCATTAGGTACGTATTCGATTTGCTATAATTTGCTGTCAATGTGTCGTCTTCTGGTCGAGAATTAAGTTGCACACCTAATAATTTGCAGTGTATGTATTGTCTGTATTTATTATTGACGACATGTATACTTTATTTGTATGGGAAAAGGAAGCGCATGTGTCACAAGTGTTTAGTCAAGAGTAATGATAAAATTATTTCATTGTTTTGCATTCCTAATTGTGTTGGAAAATGTATAATTTACCTACCTGCAGCTGATTTTTCCTAAATTTCATTTTGCGGTGTATGTATTGTGTGTACTTATTATTGAACACATGTATACTTTATTTGTATGGGGAAAAGAAGCGCATGTGTCACAAGTATTTAGTCAGAGTAATGTGTTGGAAAATGCATAATTTATCTACCAGCAGCTGATTATTTTTTTTATTTCACTTTGCGATGTATCTATTATCTGTACTTATAATTGACGCCATGTATACTTTATTTATACGGGAAAAAGAAGTGCATGTGTCACAAGTGTTTAGTCAGAGTAATCATAAAATTATTTCATGGTTTTGCATTACTAGTTGTGTTGAAAAATGCATAATTTAACACCAGCTGATTCTCGAAAAATGTTATTTTTGCAGTGTATCTATTATCGACACTTATTGTTGACGCCCTGTATTCTTTATTGGTGTGGAAAATTGTAGCACATGTAACATCTATGATCAATGTAGTAATAAAATTATTTAATAATAAATATGTATCTGTTTTATTTTAGAAATAATTTAAGAGCATTGTCTTTTTTTTCAATCTTCTTTTCTGACTTAACTTTTTTTTTTTACCAATAACTGACTTCCTATGGAATTGAAAGAAATTCACAACATGATCGGAAATGCAAGGTAAGTTATTGCTTCATTTTACTTTGGGATCTAAAGCCTAATGGTGTATGTGCAGAATAAATAGAAACTGGGTACCGGATGAAATTGAAATCGCCTGACAGCATTGGAGCCCCAAGCTGTGTATCTGAAGTCTGTTTTAAATCATTTTTGATAAATAAAAAGTTGTTTGCAGCTTAAAAAAAAAAACCTTCCCAAAAAAGTGGATTTTTTATTTTAAAATCGTTCGGGCAGGGCGCGTTTTATGCGTCATTTTATTACAATTTTTTTCGTTAAAATGTTAAGTAACAGCAAATTTCGTTTAGCATGTTTACGTGAAGTTGTGAAGTTCGTGTCATTTTATTTTTTTAGAGTTAGTATGATTTCTTGATTTTCCAAAAAATACAAGATGTTTCTCTGTTTAAAACAACTTCCAGTTCGGAATTTAACATTTGAGAGAATTTAAAAGTTGTAAGCAATTTTATTTTCCCATGACATTAATTTTGAGGCATTTTGGTACCTACGTATTCAATATCAAGACTGAAAAAGTTGGTGCTTGGGGTGAGAATAAAACTGCTAAAATTTCGTTAAAATAATATTAATTGCTATTGTATATATTTGTTTCACCAAAAGAAGGGACAGGAGGGATACTCAGAAAAAAAAAAAAAAAAAAACTGTTTTAGTTTCAGACCCAAGGAAACGAACACGGATCAAAGCTTCGCGTCCCGTCGTCCCCCACCTTTTTGCGCCTGATTGTTAACTTTTCCGCAGAGCATGCTTTCCTTGATACTGCGGTGGTGCTGCTATCGCCTGTATTACGTTATCTCTACCAGAGTTGACATTCTTCACGCGAAGCGTTTATATTCTTTGGTTATACTGAACAGAGAGCACATCTATTGCGTATTAGCTTCTGCAGATCGAAATAACGAATTTTTCGACTTATTAGCAAAAGCATCGAAAATTTCCAATGCACCGATGTCACTAACCGATGTGCCCATCTTTACTAGACACTATTCTTCTTCTCAATTATATTTTTACTTTTACAATACTGATAAAAAGTCGAACATGATATCGATATACGTTTCAGTTTTATTTATGTTTCACATTCACAAATACTTTTTCTTACTATCTCTAATATTTACCCTTGCTGCAAAGTTGCAACACACATTACTAGGGCATTCAAGTTAAAACAATTGTTTTTTTTCTGAATATCTTAGATGCAAAAAGTGGTTTATCTACAGTTAAGAAGCCTTTTTGCACCGTCAGTTTAATAGTTCGAAGTGTTGTCATTTTTGGCCCAGCAGTGTGCCATAAGTAGTAGCATTACCTTAGAGAATTAAAGTTTAAAAGTAACAAAACTTAGTTTTAACATCCTGTTGGCGGGTGTTAAAACTAAGTTTTATACTTTTAAACAAAAAAAAGTATGAATCCAATTGCTATAAATAAACAAAGACATCGCTCTTTCCACGTTTTAGCAACACACAGCAACCGAACAATTGTTAGTTACGGTCGTTCGTCAAATTCAACAGGTCTCCCTGTAGTGACGTCAGAGAGCAGGAGGTGTTCACCTGTCACAGGTCCAACATACCTTGAGATTATTGTCCTGTGAGGTAGTTTCATAAGATTTTCTTCACGTACTAAATTATACCCTTTGGGAGAGGTTGCATGCCAAAGTACACATTCACGCAAAGTTTTTTTACTACAGTTATTCTCCGTTTCATTCATAACAATAAGTTTTCAACTACAACTTCTATCGAAGAATTACATTGTAATTCTTCGATAGAAGTTGTAGTTGCTGTAAATTTGGAACACTCATTTTCTTGTGCTGATCTCAAAAAATGCAAAAACAGTTCTGCTTCAGACGAAGTGACCCACCTTGATTTGCTTCAGACATTTCTGGCATCTCATTAACTGGAAAAACATTTCCCAAATCAGGTATTGCTTCTGTAGCATTCGTTTTTGTTTTCTTGTTAATTCTAATAATATTTCCCATCTTTCTCTTTTGAAGTTGTTTTTCTGAATGCTGACCAGCTTTACGATAAACGGTACGTCGTTTAACTGGTGTTTTGGGCATTTAATAGGAGGGATACCTAGGGAAAACAGTGGGAATTGTGCCTTTTTTTAGTTTTTTACTGGTAATTCGAGAAGTGTAGTCTTCTGGCTTAAAATGCCCGCTGCATACAACAGATCAAGCAGAATTGCTATTCACCGAAAATTGTTCACGTGATATTGCTTTTAGCCATTCTTCCTTTAGATGAGGATCTGTTGGAAACTGATGAAACGAAACTGTGCTTTGCTTCCCATGATCAGATGTACAAAACGGAGCACAACAGTAAACCATGCTAATTTCCGAGAAGTAAAAATAAAATAAAGTTATATACGTAAGTGAACTGCTTTAAAATGCGGTTTTAAGCAGAGAAATCCGAGATAGATTCACACGTGTCAAATATCCAAGATAGATTCTCGCATTCACAATGCAGTTTTAAGCAGAGAAATCCGAGATAGATTCACACGTGGCGAATATTCAAGATAGATTCACGCATTCACAATGCAGTTTTAAGCAGATATAATCCGAGATAGATTCACACGGGGGAATATCCGAGATCGAGTCAATCCGTGAATAAAGATAGGCTTTGCAACAGTTTGCTAACAGCGCCACCAGACGTAAAAAAAACAGAACTACTCAAAACGTCATGATTCCTGGCTGAAGCATCATTTTCTTCTCATCGCACAGGCCGTAGAGAGCGTCCCCACACTACACTACCTAGAAGAAATGTGTGACGTGCTCCCTAAGATGTCCCTCACGGTTTTGTGACCAATTATCATGAAATGACAGAAGGCGCTGGCATCGGAAGTTACGTTAGGATGTTTCATCGGCTTCATGCTATTCAAGGGTGGGAAGTTTGTTTGCCAAGTTTTTGTCGCCTTAAGAAACTTCAAATTTTCAAAAAATAAAGGTTAGTGGAGGGAAATCTTTTTGGCAGTATCTTTCATGGAGATAGCAATAAGGGGAGAAAGCACTCTCCGTTGGCGTAATGCAATAAAATTGAAGCCAGCGAAACTTCAACTCAGCCATCTTAAGCCTGGCATGAGCAGACTATGCAATAGCTGTTAGTGCTGTGCGAGGCATGAAGTTGCGAATTTGCTTTTAATATTAATAAAATTGCCCTTATTTATTATATTAATCGTTGATATACTGTTCTCAACGATGTTATTAGTGAGTGGATTTATCAATGTTTAGGGCCTTACTGCCACTTCTCCATTTTAAGAATTTAGGAAACTTTTCGGCTGACTTCTGGGGTATGTGCTAAGTACCAGTATTTTTCTCACTTTATAGGTAAAACCGCCGTGTAATTTCATACTTTTTAAAGTTGTGTGAATGGTAATCTAAGTTTAGTGACGGGTTTTAACCTAATTTTAGTGACGTTTTACAGAGATCTGCTCTATTAAAATGAAGAGAATATGATAGTGTACGCAAATTAATGTTAAGCTGTAATACCCCAATATTACTTTATCGTAAAGATATTATGATTTTGCCTTTTCACCTATGAACACGCACATGCCTTGAAAGATTACTTTTCCGAGGAAATTGCTTGGAATATACATCCCATTGGTAAGGCTTTCCACCTGAATGAACAAACAAGTGCCTTAAAAGATGATTTTTCTGAGCAAATTGCTTAGAGCACACATCACATTGATGAGGCTTTTCACCTGTGTGAAGAAGGATGGGTTGGTAATTGTTTGGAGCATAGATCACATTGGTGAGGCTTTACCTTGATGTGAATGAGTAAACGCTTCGTGCACCTACTGTGGTTCAGAGGAAACGCTAGAACATTTATTCGCTGATTGTAACTTTTCAAAACATATCTGGAATTGGTTACATAAATATTTAAATTATAAAGATAAATTTTCGACTCACCAAATCTTATATCATCTTCCTCTTTCCTGCTCCGAATCTAAAAATTTAATAATGCATGATGTAAATAATTGCAATTGTGAAATGTCTCATTTGGAAAAACACAAAGCTTTATCTTTTGAACAAAAATCTAAAAATACAGAGCCGATCAAATTGCCATAAAATGTGACGTTAGAAGTTATTTGGAATTTTGAAACCATAAATAACGGTGCTCAAAAGACTTGTAAATAAATGGAAGCCTTTGGCTCCCTTTATGTATAAGAAAGGATCAAAAGTTCTTAATAAAATCATAGAGTATCTAATTATTACTTTAAATATTTGAAGCTAAGATGTTAAACGATATAATGCCATAGTCTTCAAATACCATTCACTGGAAACAGAAAGAAAGGGACGTCATATTGTGCAGAAGCACGACGACCTCTCTCCCATTACGAACTTTTGTTGCCCAGCAACACCAACACGCTTGTTTCCCCGCTCCCATGTATGAACATGGGATCGGTTCCACCGGTGTTTCATACACGCCCCGACACACACACCACGGTTCCACAAGCAAGGACACTCACACCCCCGACGCAACACCATACAAACCGACGGCGGAGTCTCCTAGAACGACGGAGAGACAAGGCCCTTCGAAACGTTCATGTAGGAGGAAATTCCTCCTTCGGAGGAGACCCCGTGACATAGTCACCCAACGGATGACAACATCAGAGGAGGCAACGGCGGAGAGCAACAGGCATCTCCAAAAACGAGGAAGCCTCCCCCTAAAGCCCCGACGCAACACCATACATACCGACGGCGGAGTCTCCTAGAACGACGAAGGGACAAGGCCCTTCGAAACGTTCATGTAGTAGGAAGTTCCTCCTTCGGAGGAGACCCAGTGACATTGTTACCCAATGGATGACAACATCAGAGGAGGCAACGGCGGAGAGTAACAGGCATTTCCAAAAACGAGGAAGCCTCCCCCTAAAGACACACACACAGAACCGGCACATGCCAGACACACACCAGACAACAACAAAAAAAACTCCCCAAGGCATCCGCTCCACAACAAAAAAAACAAAAGAAAACACGCATACACACACAAATAAATAAAACACTCTCGCACGCAACACCCCCGAAGCACAGCACACCGAACGCGGAAACCGGGGGTCCGGAAACCGAAGCTGGATCCAAACCGCAAAGCAGAAGTGGCTGAAACGGAACAAAGCACCGAATCGAACGATTGGGGGTCCGGAAAACGGCGTCTCCGGAGCCCCTCACGCTCGATCCGAGAAGTTAGTAGAACACACAAACCATGTATCAACGAAACAAAACATCAACCAAAAATTCAAAAGGATCTGGTAATGCGGGATTGCAAGCCGAAACAAGGGGGGTGGGAGGGGGTTAAGTTCTCCAGTGGAAGAAGTACTTTTCCCTAGTACCGGTAACAATCCGAGGCCAGAAGACCCACCGATACCTGAAGGCACGGTCCGAAAGGGAGTGGGCGTCAAGTTCAACCCTGTTCCGGATCTCGCACTTGACCTGCCAGGCAACTTTCATAGGGCTGAATCCCACATTACCGTGATTACAATAAAGAACTCTGTTCCTCTCTCTCCAGATTTTGTACGTCGTCTCCGTAATGATGAGTCTCCAGACATCCCTTCCCGCTTTGGGACCGGGATACTGGTAGAAAACATGCTGAGGCATAAACTGCTGAGGGCGGCCGGCCCAATCCCAGACCAACCGCCAAACCTGCACAGCCATAGGGAAACTAAAAAACAAGTGGTGTCTATCTTCGATAAGATTGCAGGAAAGACACCTGTCAGTGACAGCACCACCCCACCTGCACTGCCGTTTCCTCGTAGGAAGGACATCATGCGCCAAACGTAACTTAAAGTCCCGTTTTTTGCAATCAACCCCAGCACCATGGACACACATCCACGCCTCCCTCTTATCGAAGTTAACAACATTGAACTCAATGATCTTCTCCCTGGGTCTAGGAAGGATATGAAAGTACATCTGCTTCAAGTTATTCCCGTTCCGGTTGGCCTCCGCAAGGGCCTGAAGGTGCCCACCAAGCTTGTAACACTTATGGGTAGTTTCCCTGCGGGGCCCGAAAAACGATAGCCAGGCAAGAACTTGTCCGCGGATAATCCAGTCAAAAAAGACACAAAGTTCTTACACGGATGAGAGGAGTTAAGAGCCCCTTTAGTACTACGAAACTGGAGTGTGCTGAAACCAAGAAGAAAGGTGTTTAACCTCTAAACCGCCTTCCTCCCTAGGACAAAAAAGGGCGGCTCTGGCTATCGCCTCAACGGCCTTACCAGCCCAGATGAAGGCAAAAATCTCCCTCTCCAATAACCTCAAAAGACTCCGAGGGGGTGACTCAAGATCTTCGGCAAAAGCACACTTTGACACCAAGAGGGCATTGGCCAACTTAGCACGATTAGTCATTGAAATATGAAGCTTCTGACACATTTCCCTCTCTTTCCGCATGTTAGAGAGGATGTCCCTCCAAGTTTTCTTATGAACACCGTCTCTATCGAAAAGGATACCCAGTATCCTGACGGGTCCATCGGTCACCTCCAGCCCATGAACGGCAGTGCAATCCCATCTTCCCCAGAGCACCAGACTGGACTTATCATCATTCAGCTTAGCACCGGTGGCCCCACAGTACCCCGCGAAGACCTCACGGACCTTAGTCAGACTTCGTTCCTCAGACTTCGTTCCGAGTCCACAAAGAAGGTGACATCATCAGCATACGCCAAGTACTTCATGGAGTACGCACAACCAGGCACAGGAACCCCTTTGATGTTCGGGTGCGCCAGAACCTTCCTCAGCATGGTCTCGATGACCAAAACAAACAACAATGGAGAGAGAGGGCAGCCTTGTCTCACTCCTCTTCCAACCTCAAAGAGGGGAGAAAGACGGCCAGAAACAATAACTCTCCCATTGAGGTCTCTATACAACGAGTCCACAGCCCTTCGGAATATTTCACCAAAGCCGTGAGCTTCCAGCAACTTCCTGATAAAATCGTGGGAGACCCGATCAAAGGCTTTGCTTTGATCCGCAGAAAACATTCCCAGCTTAAGATCTCTTTCGGTAACGTAAGTGACCAAGTCTCTTACGCACCTGATGTTGTGAAACATTTGTCTCCCACGTATACTGCAGGTCTGACCAACACCAAATAGCTTCTCCGCAACCCGCAATAGCCTAGCATTGATGATTTTTGCCATGATCTTGTAATCAATTGTAGACAGAGACACTGGTCTCCACCCACCAAGATCCCTGGCAGGATTCTCCGGGGTCTTACAAAGCAGAGTAACAATACTGGTTCTCATAGTTTCAGTCATGATTCCTCTATTCACAATGTGGTTGTAAATTCTACAAAGCCACGGAGCCAGAATATTGGAAAATTTCTTATAGAACTCTGCCGGCAAGCCATCAATACCAGGAGACTTGTTGAGCTTGAGATCCAGGATCGCAGTCTTGACCTCATTATCAGTAAACTCCCTTTCCACGAGATTCCTATCCTCCTGCGCAAGAACCGGCGTGCCTTCCAACCAGGCATCCATAACCTCAGAGGCCACAGCTTCCTTGCTGAACAACTCACCGTAATAGTCCGCGGCGGCCTTCAGAATGACGGGGAGATCCCTGACTTACCTGTTGTCGATATCAAGACATTGGAGGTTCTCCCTAACTCTCTCAGCCTCCATCTTCCTGAAAATGTAGTTTATGTCACTCTCCTGCCGGAGCACTTCGAGGGAGCCGGTCAATTTGACCGCCGAACCCTCTTCCTTAAAAAACTGACTGATCCTACTTCTAACGTTATTAATCAGAGAGGAATTACAACCTCCTTCCTCTCCACGAATCACCGCATTCAGGATATTCATTAAAATCATGCGACGAATCCTCCTTTCCATGGCAGCCAGCCTACCTTTCTTCATAAGGTAATCCTTAATCTCATTTTTAACCCTCTCTCACACGCCGCACTCATCGTCCGTAATCGTGGCTATCCCAGCGTTCAAAATAGAACGAAGGTGCACCAGCGTTTCTTCGTCTCCTAACATGGAGACGTTCATTCGCCAGGGGGTAGCACCTCTCTCTCGTAACCGGGACACAGACATTCATCATGACGGCCGAGTGCTCAGAAATGTACCTCAGAGGGGAGTTAGGGCTGAAAATTTCAACTTTGTCAATCCAATCAATCTTGGAGACAAGAAACATATCAATGCGGGACGCACTGGTCCCTGTGTGCCAAGTGTAGCCTGGCTGTCTAGGGTTAAGAGTTCTCCAGACATCGTAAAGACCCTGGGTGTCCAGGATAGCTTTAATCACGTTCTCATAGGCTTCAGACCACCTACCATTGCCCGCCCTATCAAGGTGACTATCGATGACGGCATTAAAGTCTCCGCCGACAATCAAGACGTCCTCCGAACTCCTAAAGAAAAACGGCAGCTGGTTGTAGAACGACCGTTGCATGTTTCCCTGGTTCGGAGCGTAAACACAAACAAGCTTCATGGACATACTACCACGGTGAACGGTCAGAGCAATCAGCCGACCCTCCCCGTCTGTTTGAAATTGTGAAATATATCTCTCAAACTTCTCTTTAAAAATAATGGCAACACCCGTGTAGCCGGTACTGCCTAAAGAGTACTTAAACCTGAGCCCGGAATTTCTTCGAAAGGCAAACAACTAGGCCAAGTCCGTATGATGCGTCTCCTGAATCATAAGGAAGTCCAGATTACTCTGGCGGAAGAATCCTTCAAGCCAACAATGCTTCTCCGCAGAGTTAAGGCCTTGAACATTCAACGTACCAATCCTAATGTTGGTGCCGAGAAAATTGACCCTACTGGTATGCATACTTACCTTGGGCTGAAAAGGGAAAGTGGAGATTAAACAAAGACAAAAATAAACAAGAGTCATGAAAACTTGGAAACGGACAGAGAGGAAAAGAAACCACATTACTTGTCAAATTTCACCTTCTTTGCTGCACCGCAATCCATTTTCTCAGCAGTAAAACTCTGGCCGTTTGCCGTCAGAACGGCGTGACCTGTGCCGTGCAACATCACAACGGACGCCGCGGCAAGCTCGTTGACAGCCTTAAAATTAGCTGCCGTGAATTCTTTGCCAGAGTTTTAAAACTTACTCTGGTACTGGTGCTGTAAGTTAGCCCGAACAGGGTCCACATCTTCATCATCACCTGTCACAGGCTCCGTAGAAGCCCAGAACTTGCCACTTATTGCCTCAGTACCAGAGTGCTGGCGAACCTGCGCACCACCAACACCGACAGCCCGGACTCCATCGAGCGGAGCCCAGATTGTCCCGGCAGTCTCCGGCATCGCCTCCGAGTCAGCGGCGACGTGGCTGCCGCTCGTGGTCGTAGCGCGTCCAAGCGCAAGTGCGCCACCGGGACCCCCGACGTGCTCAGATAGCCCATCGGAGGGTGGAGTAAGGTATGCAGCTTCCCTTTCGGGAAGGCGCATGCCCTGACCATCCACAGCCGCGGAGGAAGACCGCTGCCCCCTTGTGTTGGCCAGGAGGGCAGGTGCCCTCATATCCGTCCCTTCCCATTGACCGGTCGGTGTCGTTGGGAAGATCCGGAAATAAATCATGCACAGGGTCAGTGGAAACCAAATTCACTTCCTTCGCACCAAAACATTGGACTTCAGATTTTGCACGGTTCATGGCAGCACCAAAACACTCAATAACACTATTATCACAATCATTATCAACAACATTACTACAATTATCAGTTAAATCATTAGAAATATCAATATCACTGTCATCCTTACATTCTATATCATCTTGAGATCTTTCACTAATAGCAATTCCCTCCTCAATACTCTCCCTAGGATCAGAATCACACCTCCTGCCCTCCGTACCATCAGCACTGGAGTCTCCCCTTCTTCGCTGGACATCTCACTACCTCCAGACTCGGTTCGAGCACTACTGGGAGTCTGAAGGCCCTTAGGAATGGTTTCACTAGGAATATCAACCTCCATATTCTTATTTTCAGTATCGCCACAATTTTCAGCCATCTCACTACCCTCCACAATACTCACACTTCCGGGGATAGACTGAAGAACCCGAACCTGTTCAGGAGTCAAATTCCTTGACTTTTTAATAACCTTCGTAAAACCATCCTCATCCCTAACTCGAAGAAGACAGACCCCGCTTCCCATCTTAACCGATAGGAACGGTTTCTCTTTTCTTCGCTGTAAAAGAAACACTCTCTTTAGTATCCTTACCTGTATTGTTGCCTTTCTTAGGCACAACACTTACCTGTTGTTTCTCCAGAGCCCCTTGTGCTTGCACCGAGCTGAGAATTTGATGGGCCCCTTCTGTTTTGCTCGAGATCTCAGCCTCGGCAACACTTCCTGGGCCCCCCTCCTCCTCAGCGTGGCAAGCCTCCATTTCGTCATCACGCTTGGACTGTTCGCCCCCTCCAAGCATCTGCGCAAAGGACCTCTGACTGCAGGCCTTCCTCTGGTGGTCCGGATATTTGCAATTTCCACACACCTCCTTGCAATCTTCAGCTGAGTGCCCTAAAATATGGCAATTGCTACAAGTGAACTTTTCACAGTCCACAGCAATGTGTCCAGCGTGGCTGCAGCGTCTACACACCCGAATCTGGCCCCTGTAAATGTTCATGCAACGCTGACCGTTCACTTGCATAAAGTTAGGAATAGGCTCCTTCATATCAATGGAAATTACACGGGTACCTGACAAGGCCCCTTTCATGTGGGGAGCATTCTCCTTCCTCACTTCAAACTTAACGGTCCTCACCTTACCAAATTTCGAAAAAGCAGTAGCAATCTCGGCATTGGTGATGCCGCAATGCAGATATTTACAAAAAACTAACTTCACATTTGTCTGGGCGTTAGTGCACTTCATCAAAGTATTGTTGCACTCAACCTCACAATCAAGAAGCTTGTAATAATGCTCCCTCTTATTAAGCACCACTTCTAGTTTGTTTTTATTTGCCTCTTGGATCAGGGCAAAAACTGGAGTCGAAGGAGACCCTAAATGTTTATACAGCGCTAAACAAACGTCTGTAGCAGAAATACCCTTATGGGTGACAACAATAGCGTTAGCCCTATCGGGCTCAGTCTTAGCAGCCATCGTGGAAGAGGACAAAAGTCCGACCCCTCCAGAAGCTCACACAACAGAAAAAGTTTATAAAACACAAACCCTCGCTACAGAAAAATAAGCAAAAAGTACTTACCTATTCTCCTAAGCGTGGTAATCCAAACGAACAGGCACAAGCACACACACAACACTTAGCACGTGGCCGCAAAACTAATGCACGTGGTCGTTAATCAAAAGCGGTACAGAGTTATTCAAAAATACCGACTCCGGAACTTCCTGACTAGTGGCGGAGCAAAGTTCTCCGAAATTTGAAGTGAGAGAGAAAAAAAAAAAAAAAAATTATTAGAAGTCCACCAGGTAATTGCCAAGATAGCGAACAAACAATGTCAAAAAAACGCCATCTTGGAATCGAAAAGGCAATCGATAAACGATCCGAAAATAACTTGCAGAAAACAAGACACAGTGATCTGCCACAGCTCCAATACGACCGCCAGGCACCGCACTCTGCGCCGGCACACGCACCCGGGTGGGCGGCCAGACACGCGTCCCTCCTCCCGAACGGACGTTTGACCAAAGAATATCTAACTGATAAGAAGGTTAGGCTCAGCGAGACGTAACTAGCGCCACTATATTATGCGGCAAAGAATTACTACACAGAAGCCAACATTACAGGCTGATGCCGCAGGATGCCGGAGCAGACTGAGTTGGACTGAGCATGCGTGTTTGTGTTCAAATAATATAAACGCTTGTTTGTGTTGGCGTTTTGTTCAAAGGTTTTGTTGTTCTCATCTAGATCTGCGTTTATATCACAGCCATGAAATACACCCACTCCATTCTGATGAATAACAATTCATGGAATGGAGTGGATGAATAACAAGAACAAATTTGAAACCGCTTGAAACAAATATCCTGGAAAACCATTAAAACAACGTTTGTTGAAAAAAAAAAAAAAAGAATTATACGCGTACAAAATTAATTAATTATTAGAAAGCAAAAAAAAAAGCAACTCTATGTGGTGTATTCATCCATGGGTTGAACACACAAGACTGGGAGGAATTCGCTTCTAAAAATAACGAGAAGTAAAATAAAATATCTTTTACTCTTTAAAACAAATGTAGCTTCGGACAACGGAAAGGAAAAACACAACGTTAAAAATGTAACAGAATGTGACATGAACCCGGGTAAATACATATTTATTCAACAATCTCTTTTCAAGACGGCAAGACAGTACAAAAGTTTGGAAAGCGACTCTAAGTATGTACACGACTTGAAAATGAGTGAAGTTCCCTTAAGGTTAAAAAAAAGAAAACTATCGTTACGTTGAAAAAATTAATTTATCAATTATATGAAACTGACTTTTATGAAAAATACCTCGTAATATTGTAAAATGAAAGAGGGAAGCATTCGATTACACATTGCATACCAAACAGATAGCTTTAAGCTTACACTCGAACGCGACGAATTACTTCGGTCGGTAGAGAGCTCAGCTATCACGCCAACGGCCCAGGTTCAAACCTACGCACATACGAACGGGTGCTTTTACGATCTATTGAGAAAATTTCCCCAGCGCAATCCGTTTAATTTACAAACTTCGGAAGGGTAGAAAAAAAAATTGTAGCATTGGGAAACTGCGGTTGTCTTTGCTGTTTTTTTTTTTTTTCTTTTTTATTATTATGGCTACTACTGGGAAATTGGCGGACAGTTCTGGCCCAGCAAGACTGTTTTTGCTGGGTACCTAATGTTTACGTTTTGTGGGAACCCATTCCTTTGTTTTGCTACTGAAAATTCCATGCAAACAATTTTTAATACGAAGTACCACGAATCCCATGGAAATTCAAAACCAGCCTCAGCATTTTTGACATTTAAGGTATATTGTAAATATGAAATTCATGCCAAGCAACCTGGTATTACTACGGTGCTTAAAGTGAGAATAAAACTGCTAAAATTTCCTTAAAATAATATTAATTGCTAATGTATATATTTGTTTCACCAAAAGAAGGGACAGGAGGGATACTCAGAAAAGAACAACAAAAACAAATGCTTTTAGTAGACCCAATGAGACCGAAGGAAACAGTCGCAGATCAAAGCTTCGCTTCCTTTCCGTGAAATAGGCTTCCCGTCCCGTGACCCCTACGCTTTTTGCGCCTGAATGTTAACTTTCCCGCAGAGCATCTACGGCCGCATTACATAGTGGCGCTGCCGTCGCATGTTTTACATTATCTCTACGAGAGTTGAGCTTCTTCACGCGAAGCGTTTATATTCTTTGGTTTGACGAAGAGCAAATGAAGTTGAATAAAAACGGCAATACATATCTTTCCAAAATCCACGGAAACTTTGGCTTCGCTTCCTGCGTTAGCAAAATGAACGAACGCCTCAGTTACCCTTCTCTGACTATGACATTGCCTCTGTGCAATATCTTAAATACATAATAAATTGCTCAAAACGCTTAATTTCATATTTACATCAATTTTAATTATATTATCTTTCCAATAAGTTACTGAAAAATAGTAAAATTTTCAAAGTAATTCATCCCACATATGGGATTATAATAGATAAAGAAAAAAATAAATAACTGTCACTAATAATAGTAATGTAAAGGATGAATTGATGTTTTTTTCAATCTCATCTTTCATATTTCACATCACTTTTCTGTCCTTTTTTGTTTTAAACAATTATTTTGCTTGTTGTACTGTTTGTCAGTTTTTTTTTCCTGAAATGCCTTTGACAGGAACCTCATATGTTTTGTAGAGTGTCCTTCAAAGGGATTCCTAGATAAATTGTATAATTCCTGTTGCAAGCGGTCACTCTTGCGCAGGCTCCCACCTCCTCAGTTGGTTGTCTGCTCTGGATGGCAGTATGAGGAAATGCTAGTTATTACAGGTTCCACTCTTATGCATATTTCATATTTCAAAATTTAGAAAAAAATCATTAAACAAAATATTTTATTCTTTACTAAAATTAAGCAAGAATGTGCGAATAAATGCTAAAATCAGGTAAAAAAATAATAGTTTCCCAAAACAGTTCTTTAACAGTCCCTCATGCGCCGGACTTTTGTAAGTTTCGGACATGAGGTATAAATCAAAGAAACAGAACACTTTTTGAGCAAATTGCTTGGAACATACATCACATGTGTGAGGCTTTCCCCGTGTTAATGAGTAAATACTACGAAAGAACATTTTGTGGAGCAAATCGTTTGGAGCATACAGAACATTGGTGAGCCCCCCCCCCCCCCCGTCTGAATGAGTAAATGCTTCTAAAGAACACTTTTTCGAGATTATTTTTATTATTTTTTGTTATTGAAGGTTTAACAACACCCGTGAGCAGCTCAATGGGCAACAAGCAGTCTCCCGTCCCTAATTTAGGGTCACTGGTTCCAGGGAAGGGAGAGAGAGCCAGTGCCGTAAGACAAACACAGCATCCATGCCTCAACGGGATTCGAACCCGGACCCCTTTCGGACGAATGATCAGCGGTAATCGCTTAGACCACTGCGCCACCGGGGCGGCGCAAATTATTTGGAGCATACATACGAGTAAATTGCTCGGAACATACAACACGTTGGTAAGGCTTTTTACCTGTGTGCATAAGCATATGCTCCGAAAGATGACTTTTCCGAGTTTCTATTAGAATTTTTTCCTCTGTTAGCACAACAAAATGCCATACTGTTCCGTGCCATTCTGTCAATCAAAATGCGAAATTAAGTTGGTCATATCTAAATTGGCTTCATATACGCGCTTTACTACTAAATGGTCTTCGGAAATTAAAAGATTTCATATTAAATGTTTCTCCTTTGCTTACCTGTGAAAAGTAACTGCAATTTAACAGTTGATCGCTAAAACGCAATAGGCTTATTTGGGTGTTAGTGTGCTTGTTTTATTCAACCGTGGATTGTTTATAACGAAATTTATTTCCGAAATTAGTAACTTTTTTTTCGTGAAGATGTAGAAGTAGATCAAGTATCGGCTGTCACGCGTTAAACCTGCTGTGCGGTTAAACTTAAGTGCAGTACTGAAATCCACTACAATAGTTATAAGATCATAGGGAAATAATATCAGCTAATGAAAGGACTGGGAAATTCTGCATTAGCAAATAATGAAAAACATAGAAAACCGAAAAGGCAAACCAGCTGTTTTGTGCCAGGATGTAATGCTGGCTATAAATCCTGCAAAAATGAAATATCACTCTTTGCTGTCCCCAAATTTCCTGATATGTTGAGCAAATGGGATAAGGCGATTCCCAAAGCTGATAAGAAACTTGACGAAAGTTGTGTTGTTCTCTATTTTCAATTCATTAAAATGCTCTTTTTCAAAGCCACACTCTGCAACTAAATGGAAAGCATTAAGTTTCAATATTTATCTTGATCCCATGTTCTCATCAAGAAATTGAGTTACTCATTGCTGAATAATGAAGTACATTATTAAGTAATTTATAAAGTTTTTAGGTTACTGAATTTCAAGACCTAATTGGATTATTGGAATGCAAATTATAAAGCCGATGTCACGTTGAGAAAATATTCCCCCTTTTTTCCCCGTTAAGGTTTTGAAGGGCAAAACATTTTCTTTTTTTTTTTAATATTTATTTTATACTGTAAGTTGATGCTTCAGTGATTGTAAACTGCATATTGGTCTCCAGTGTTTTTTCATAATGTAACCCATGTATGACTAAAACTTCCGAAATATCTAACATTAATGTTGACGTTAGCACAGTGCAAAGCTGAACTTAAACTACGATACGCTTATTAATGTATCTTGAGCACCCCGTTCGTTCGTTCGTTTTGGGGGATGGGGGTGAAAGAGGTGTGTCGATATTTTCGTATATACTTAAGTTATCTGCTTATAAAATATCGTTCAAGAAGTACACATAATACTGACGAGCTAGGTGTGTCTCCCAGAAAAACGACGTGACTTCCAATGGCAGCGCCATCTACCGCTTTCATGATTCCGGGCAGTAAGTTTTTCTGCGAGCACGACACACTATCTCTTCTAGGCACTGTACCCAACCCACACGCTCGATCGAGTCGGGCCGTGCTTCGGGTCGCCGACCTGCGAGGCAACCTCTGGGTTACCTCCATAGGGTGAGTCTCCTCCCATCGTACGTACCGAACCCGTCTGATGATGCGCCCGCGGCCCAAGGTGACACCGCCGATTGTTCCCCGAGTGGGTCCGTTAGTTTTTCAACGTAACCAGGCTGTTTCGGGGATTTGAGTGTTTGTGTAACCGTAGTCTATGCATCGGGGTATAATCATTGTTACCTAACTCTCATACGTTCTCCACCGCCCATGAATTTAACTTTAAGTGAATAAAATGTCAGAGGAACCGAGCCCGTATTTGTACACAATTGGTAAGAGGAAACAAGCATGAAGATGTTGCTGGGTAACAAAGTTCGTGTACTGGAAGGAAAGTGACGTTCGACAGCTCACTCACCCGGTTTGGTCGACTAGCGCCATTGTACACTAGCGTGCCATCCAAAGCGTTGCCTCATTGGAGGGAGCTGAAAACAAATCTCTCCAATTGGTGTCGTCCTCTAGAATACGATACGAATCGCAAATATTACAAATGGAATCCCGAATCGTTTATTTTTCGATTGTGATGATGAAACAGCAACACGTGTGCTTCTGGGTAATCTTCAGTGAGAGACCCTTGTTCGAGCCCGAATAAAAGCGGTGAGCATTCGTGATAAATTCCTGCTGAAAAGCATTCATTTTAAAACTCTTTCAGAGAAAGCGAGGGGGGGGAGAACATTTCTAGGTAAATTTTAATTGCAGGGAAGAAAATTATTCATACTCAGCAAAACTCATTTTTTTTTAGAATGAATGCACCCCCACCCCGCCCTCCAGTTTAATTCTGCTTCTTAAAGGCACTTTGGAAATGAATGTGTTTACAAGGTAACTGCTCAGTGTCTAAACCAGCTAAATTTTTTACAGCATAGCGTTTTCCGCCAAAGTTTTCCTATGTAAGTAAATCTTAAGCCTAGTGTCTATCCGAATTACTGGTAACTAAAAGCTCTAAGAATGAGCACATGTTAATATTTAGGTAGCAAAAAGTCAATACAAACCTCTTTCTTTTTGTTGTTGTTGTTTGTTTACCTCTTTTTTTTTCTTTTTTTAGCTCTACGAAGGAATTAATATACATTATTGTTCTGCAACTTACCTTTAGCGATTCGCGTTGAATTCTAAAAGACTGTGGTGTAGGGCGACCTAAAATTTAATCGGGGCTAAATATTTTTAAAATTGGTCTCAATCTTCTTCCGTACTATAAAATAGAATTTCAGTGGATTGTGAGGTTTCCACACGCCACCTGCTGAAATCATACTTTAACCACATAGAATGAAATAAAAATTGTGTTTATATATATGCAGTGCTGTATAATAAAAAGAAACTGTAGAAACAAAACAACGTATGTTTGCTTTTGCTTCCTGTCAACCAAGATATTTTGCTATAACTCCACATTAGAAGATTTAGTTTAGAATGTTTCTTATGTTTTTGCACCAAGCAAATATTTCGTCGATGTGGGGCCAAGTCTTTTAACTGTTTTTTTTTTTTTTTTCTTCGTCCCTTAGTAACCTAAAAAGGTGTTCCAATAAAAGTCCCTCTGGTCATTTTTCACAAACGAAAATCAGCCGTTCGCTGTCCGACGGAAGCAAAATTGCTACAGTTAAATAGATTGACGACCAGCCCAATGACAGTTTAGCGCATGCGCAGTTCAGCACTCATCTGGTCATTCATTATTGTTCTCCGAAGATTCGTCAAGGTAATGAGTTGACGATTCTCGCCTCTACCACCACGCGGTATCCATTGTCCTCTAGTAAACGGATGTGGAAGGCTGTAATGTTACTCAGTTACTCAACTATTGCAGTTACTCAACTATTTTACCCAGTTACTCAACTATTGCAGTGGCTCACTCTTGCATTCAGAAAATCTGGAAACTAGTTACTAAGACGGATTTTCTTTTGGAATTTCTCCAATGAAAAGAAAAAAAAAACATTTTTTTTTTCCATTTTCATGCGAGGCTCAGACCCGGATGCACATAATAATTCGCGTCGTTTTCTAGTGCGACCGGTCGCCACTGCTAGAAAACGACGCAAATTGGTTTCCGGTTGCTGTTAGTGAGGGAACGCTTTGATGGCACGCTAGGGTACAATGAGACACTGCTTCATTGTACACTAGCGTACTATGAAACAGTGTCTCATATCCAAATGTTTCTGCTCCTCATGTTTCCTTCATGAACACTTTATCGGTATAAAACCCAACTGTAGACTTAGAATATTCATTTAATTCAAAACACAGTTTTAAGTAACATTCCGAAAAGTAAAGAAAAAGAACCCATGAAAGATGACACCGAATTTTCGGGTGTAAATAAGCACGTCTTAGAATCCGTTCTGACGCAAATTAAATTTATCAAAGCTATTCAAAGTCAATGGAACCGGTTTGGAAAACAATAGTATTTGACGGAAGAAAGAAGTTTTTCAATCGGGTTTTTAATCCCTCAGATATTGCTGTAAACGGAATCGTGAGCTTACGCCCTTTGGTTGCAGACTTGTGCGTTAAGAAAAACATGAATTTATATGAGAAACATTTCGCACCGGAAACGCTCTCCAACATAGAAAGAATTTTCAAATCGGACCCTTAGAAACAGAGATATCGACAAAAATAAGATGTGACTTTACGTCCCCTGGTGGGAAAATCATGCATTATTTTAGGAAGAAAGTATTCTCAAAAGGTTTTTCCATATGAGCGCTATCGCTCCAAGAAAAAAAACAAAAAAAACAATTACTCGAGTTTTTGGGAGCCCAAAAATTGCTACAAATACAGCAGAAGCTGAAATAAACCCTTATGCCCCCTGGTGGCCAAACCATTCTTTACCAAACATTAGAAATTATGTGAAAAATATTTTCCATCAGGTCTTGTATGCGATACAGGAAGAATTTTTCTAATCGGAGTTTTAGAAGCAGAAATAACGCAGAAAACGTAATTTGCCTTTGTGCTCCCTAGCGGAAGGTCTATAATTTACTTGAAATTTTTGAATTTACAAGAAAAACATTTCGCATCGGAAACACTATCCAACAAAGAAGGAATTTTTCAAATCGGACTCCTAGAAGTAGTGATACTGACAAAAATAAACGATACGTCTACGCCCCTGGCGTAGAAACCATGCATTATTTCAAGACGAAAATGTTCCTAAAAGGTTTGTCGACATAAATAGTATCAGTCAACAAACCTCTTTTTTCTTCCAGTCGAGATTTTAGAAGCTCATATTTTGCTGCAAATACATCAGAAGCGGGAATTAATGCTTACGCCACCTGGTGGCCAAATCACTTTTTTCAAAAATTAGAAATTATGTGCAAAGGATTTCCCATCAGGAGCTGTATCCGGTGCTGAAAGAATTTTTCAAATCGGAGATTTAGAAGCAGAGATACAGAGGGAAAGCTATTTACCTTTACGCCTCCTAGCGGAAAGTCTATGAACTAATTGAAAATTTTGAAATAACATGAAAAACATGTCACACTGGAAACACTATCCAACAAAGAAGGAATTTTTCCCATCGGATTCCTAGAAGTAGAGATACTGAAAAAAATGAGATATACGTCTACGCCACCTGGTGGAGAAACTGTGGAATATTTTATAAAGAAAATATTCAGCAAATGTTTATGGATATGAGACCAAGAAAGATTTTTTTCAATCGATATTTTAGAAGCTCAGATTTTATGGCAAATACATCAGAAGGAAAATCTAACGCTTACGCCCCCTGGTGGCTAAAGTATTATTTACCAAAAATTTGAAATTATATGCAAAACATTTTCCTTCAGGAGGTGTATCCGCTGAAGAAAAAAAAATTCTATTTGGAGTTTTAGAAGAAGAGTTATCGGGCAAAATGTAATTTACTTTTACGCCCCCTAGCGGAAAATGTATGCATAATTTGAAAAAGTAACTATATCTAAAATACTCTTCGACATAAATGGAATCGAAAGACTTGTTTTAATCGAAAGAATTGTTTCAATCGGATGTTTAGAAGCAAATATGTGGAATAAAGCGTATTTTTGAATTCAAAATCATCTGCATTTACGCCCCCAAGCGGCGAAATTGTACATTGTGAAAAAAAACACGAAACAAATGATCATCAATCGCATATTTCAAGCTTCCTAATGCAAAAAGAATTTTTCAAATCGGACTAATAGTTGCAGAGATATCGTTGGCTACAGACAGACGGACAAACCGGTAACATAAGCACGATCTTTTTTTTTTTTTTACAAAAGACGTGCTAAAAAAGGTAAATGTAATAAAAGTGTGCATTATACAGTATATATGTTATCAGCATGAACCATTTTCAGGTCATTGCTGGGGAAGGTCTTCCCAAGTCCCGTGCAGAACTTTCCGCCCTGAGACATTTTCTTTTATTCACTCCGGCATTCCGTTGAATTTCATTCACCCATTTCTCACGTAGATAGATGACGTACAACAAGTGTGAATTTTTCCTCCCGCCTATCCATTTGTTGGGGTACAAGCACAATATCAATGCATCAGCAGGCCAAATCTTTCTTTCCTTTTTTTTTTTCTTCATTTTCTTTTGAACTGTCGTATAAGAGTGATGATACATGCTATTTTTCAAGAGTTTCCCTGCTTGCGAAGTTAATGTGCATCTCTAAAAGACAATGTATTCTATTTGTATCCGTTTCTAGTATCAGGTTCAAAAGTGTTTTTTTTTTTTCGTTTTTTTCTTTTTAGTAGCACCAGTCTCGAAGATTTTTCAAGTTCCTTCTGTCTTCCAGCTTTCTGTAACGACTTTTTTCTTTTCTTTTTTTTAATGCAAATAACATACTTATTGCATCGACAATTTTTCCAACGTCTCAGCAAAGCTGCCAAAACTGAATCCACCTATATAACATAAATATTGCTCCAAATTTGCGTTCATCAAAGCTATTGATTTCCTTTATTTCACAAAATTCCGTTCAGGAGAAATATTCGTAATTTATGATCAAATTGCAAAAAATTACATGATACATATGTTCAACATTTTGGTCTAAAAGTAATTTAAATTTTGTTACCCATTCAATATATAATACATCACTTAACGTAAATAAGTCATTGAAAATCTTACAGGCTTACATAAATCAGTCCAAAGCCTAAAGGCCCTTAACTTCAACTGATTTACATCAGAAAAAAAAACAGTAGTGCTTCAGTGTTCCACTGCCTGTTTTGTAACGCTTTCGTCATGTCACTGTATAAAGGTAAGTACTACACGTCGTATAAATTTTACTAGCACATCTTCGCAATGATAAACTGAACCGCAAGTACTAAAACTGCATATTTTGAGCATCGCAATTTTTATGATATTAATTGGGACTGGAACAGGTATGCATCAGAACACACTGAAGATATGTTATGATTATTTGTCTTTATTAAATGAAAATGAAAATTTTTAATTTCATGTATTTTGATAAAATTTTACGTATTTTATCCAAATACGTTTAATCACACGCAGACAGCTCTACTTATTTACTACGACCCACATCTGAAAACTCCGATTCGTAAATACATTCAAGTGTGTTTTTATTCACGAAGTTTTTTTAAACTACTTTTAAAAAGTAGTTGCAGTGAAACTAATTTTATAAGATGTAGTTGTAGTGAAACTACTTTTATAAGATGTAGTTGTAGCGAAACTAGTTTTCAGGAAAAGTAGTTTCATTTGTAGCGAATTACTTTTTTAAAATTGTAACTGTAGTTTTAGCTAACTACTTTTCAAAAGTGGTTTCCCCAGCACTGCCTAAAACAGACAATAGACGTATGACAAAAAAAAAAAAAAAAAAAAAAGGGAGGGGTGAGTAAATGTCGATCTCACATTTCTGGCCCCTCTCAACCTTTACAGTAGTGTATCATACAATATCAATGTTTCTTTCAGGAATGCATGGGGGGGGGGGGCTCCCGGAAACGACCATTCGCCCCCCGGAGACATTTTATGTTACCGAACCAAATGTTAATAAATTCAGGCTATAATGAAAAAGAAGGTTTCGTTTCTTTGTGACGTATTACAGAGGTAAAGCACGTGTCAAGATGACAAATCTGCAGCGAATCATTCCGTCCATTTAGCTTAGCTGGGAGAGAAACTTACTCCGGAGTGAGGGGTCACGGATTCGACCTCTGGCAGGAACAAATTTGTGTTTTTACATCTTTTGATAAACTACAAATATTTCTCCAATCATAATTTGTTTTAATATGCTCAAGTGTTATACGTAGTTTATTTCGCTGAAAAGTGTATCAAGACGCATGCTATGCATCAAAATATAATAAGTAGACTAATCATATCGGAGTTCAGGATCAGGAGTGTGTTGAATGCATTTTAATAGAAAAATTTCAGGCCTGCCCCCCCCCCCCCCTCCCTCGTTTAGCTGAAGAAAGTTTGTTCTTGAAATGTTTGAAGAAGTAATTACTCTATCAGGGGTTTATATAGAATTTTTTTTTGAGTGGGGGGCGACGAAAAATGGAAGTTTTTGAAATCCACCAGAACAAAATTAAAGTTAATGAAAAATAGAAATAAAACTAACGCATTTTTTTCTAATGTAAGGCGCATTGTAACCAAAAATAAAAAAAAATGAAACAATTTCGTGGGGCCAACGCCCCTGTACTACTTGTATATAATAGTAATTATAACTATATATGTAAATATTGTAGTTAAAATTATATATATAACGTATATATACACAAAGGAAAACTTGCCCCCTCTAAGGTTCCATTTGCCCAGCCGGTCAAAATGTCCTGAAAGAAACACTGGCATTAGCAGTTCGCAGCCTTCGGGAAAGGGGGAGATTAGCTTGCTCCTACGTTCTCGGGCTGGTAATAATCCTACATATTGCAGTAACACATATTATACAAAAAAGAACAACACATACTTCGAAAATGTACATAAGGATATTGATTTATAAAATAACTTACCTTACAGAGTAAGTTATTTGATGTCCAGGGCATTTTGTTGCTCTCTAGAACGTCGTAATCGCTGGGTTGCAGATGCCTTGTTGTGTCCAGGATGCCTTGCTCTTCTCATATTATTTTGTGGCATGATGGCAAAGTATTAATAGTTTGACATGGAGTGAGTTCTGATAAGAACTTTTCTGTTCAAACTAACTTACTTAACGAACTCGAAACACAAACACAGCCAGAATGAAAAGACAAAATAAGCTCTGTTACGTTTTAACCAATGACGCTATTTGGGGGTGGAGCTCATAAATAGGTGGAGCTTTGTAAGGAGGTTCGATTTCTGTAGCTCAAATTCAGGGGTCCTCTAAAAATGTACACATTTTCTCTTCAAAAAATGAACGTACAATAGGATTTAAAATAATTTACGGAAGAAAGATTCCAATTTCACTTTTGTTGTTATTCATTAATTTCTATTTGGCTCAGATAATTAGAAAAATCAGACAGAAATGAGAGATGTCGTTTCTTCCAGACAGAAATGGGAGATTTCGTTTCTTCCAGACAGAAACACTGCTAAGCTGAATTATCGCGCCATCTAGCGGCCAGTTGGAATACTTTGGAGTCAGATAAATTGAATTTAAAACAAAATTCTAACATTTTTTTTGGAATAATAACTACATCGCGTATTAGCTATGGGTTGTTTTTATTTGTGCTCAAAATTTCAAGCTGTTCAAAGTAATAGTTTTCGAGAAAATGTGTATAAAAGAATTTGCATTGCAGATATAGGATAGAATTTCTCTTACACTCATTCATAGACAGTTGATTTCACCTAATTGTGAGAAAAATCAAATATTAAAAAAATATATAACATACGTTATATAGTTCCTCGATAAATTTCACCCGTTTTTGTACCTTGACGACAGTTACTCGTATGAGTTCCTGTTGATGTAAGACCAAGCCGCAATGACAATTGTTTCTCCTTACTTTGAGATTCCGTTAATGTCCATTAAGATGGTGTGTGTTCATGTTCCGGTGGAGAGTCCTCTCCGGAGCGGTTTTTATGACCAGCTGCCGTTCTTCCGTAGGGGAAGCGAAGATTTTCTGGTCGTCGGTGGGGATTTCAACTCGGTTGTGGATAACCATATCGATCGGTTGAGTACTCACAGGTGCAGGTGGTCAGAGCCGTACAGAAGGGGTCTTACGGATCTGATTAAGAACCAGCAACTTAAGGACGTGTGGAGGCAGCTGTTCCCGCAGGGGCCGGGGTTCACCTGGCACGCGAATCATTTGGCTTCAAGGATCGACATGCTGTTGGTCTCGAAGATGGACTGGGTTATGGGAGCCGAGGTTTTTAACCCTAACTCACAGCCGTTATTTGTCTCTGATCACAGCGTTGTCGTGATGGACGTCTGTGTACCGGCGCCGAGGGAGAGGAAAGCGATATCGTGGCGCCTAAACGTGTCAGTGCTAGACGACGTTGAAGCGCTGTCGCGTGTCGGTTCGATCTTGGAGGCCGGTGCAGAAACGGCCAACGATGACAAGATCGGCGGTTGGAAGAGGGCGAAGGACGAGGTCCGGAGCACCTTGGTTGCTCGGGGTAAGGAGTTGGCGAGAGCTAAGCGGGGGACTCAGGTTTTTCTGATGAACTTCCTGAACGCGGCTCTGAAGGGTAATGAAGACGGGTGTAACCTTGGAATCATTACCCAGATCAAGAAAGAGATTTCCGATTTTTATAGAGGCATCGGCTCTGAAGTTCAACTTAAAGGTGCTATTAGGGGTTTTGAGCAGGAGCGGAATATTAATCACATTTACCGGAAGCTCGAGGCGGAGCGGAAGAGAGAGAACCTGGAAGTTTTTGATATTGATAATACCGAGGTGAGGGACAATAAGCAGATCCTGCAGGAAGCTGCTAGGTATTACGGCGATCTCTTTTCTAGCGAGGAAATTGATCCTGCCGTCATGGATATGTGGTTGGAGGGTACGCCGAGGATCCCAGACGAGGACTTGGATAGTCTCGAAGAGGAGTTCTCGGTGTCTGAGGTAAGGATGGCGATTCAGGCCCTTTCGCCAGGTAAGTCTCCGGGTTGTGATGGTCTCCCGTCGGAGTTTTACAAGAAGTTTGTTCATGTGTTAGCGCCCTGGCTTACCAGGGTGTACTACGAGATTGTGCAGGTGGGTCGTATGCCGGAGACCATGCGGAGGAGCATGGTCACTTTGCTGTGCAAGACCCCCGACGCCCCGTCGAGGGAGTTAAGTGGTTGGAGACCGGCGTCTCTCTCCACAGTAGACTATAAGATCCTTGCGATGGTCATCAATAGCAGGTTTGCTAAGGTGGCCGTTCATCTCATTGGCTCTAACCAGACGTGTGGTATCGGGGGGCGCCGGATGCAATGGAATACTAGGTGCATACGAGACGCTATCACTTACCTGGGCGAGAAGGGCATTAAGATGGGGCTCTTCTTGGCTGACCAGAGCAAGGCTTTCGATAGGGTTCGGAGTATTTGTCCGAAGTGCGATTGGGGCGTTGTACAGAGATCTCTCCTAGAGAGCTATTATTGCCGGTCGTCTCTCCCTCCTCTTTAAGTTTCAAAGAGGAGTGAGGCAGGGATATCCTCTCTCTCCCCTTTTGTTTGTTTTGGTCTTGGAGACCCTTCTGAGAAGAGTTGCTGGAAAGGATAGTGTTAGGGGTTTTCCGGTCCCGGGGAGGAGGAAGTCGTTGAAGTACCTTGCGTACGCAGATGATGTTTCCTTCTTCGTCGACTCGGAAAGGAGCTTGAACGGGATGCGTGATGCTTTCGCTGAGTACTGCATTGCGACCGGTGCCCGTCTCAATGAGCAGAAGTCGAGTATTATGCTCTGGGGCAAATGGGAGAGATCAGCGGTTACAGGTTTAGCTGTGACCGATGGGCCCGTTCGGATACTCGGTATCCAGTTTTCTAAGGAAGGGGTCCACGTGAGCACCTGGGGTAAAGTTCTGGCGGAGATGAAGAAGGAGAAAGAACGGTGGCAGGAGGTGGGCATTTCTAGAGTGAATCGGGCCAAGTTAGCTAATGCAGTTCTGGTTTCGAAATGCACTGTTGCCGGGGAAATTTAGTCCCCACCCGGAAGTCTCATGAAGCAGATGGAGAGAGCGGTCTTTGGCTTCATTTGGGCCGGGAAGAAGACCGAAGAGGTGGCTCGGGCGGTCCTATACTGTCCCAGGTCGGAGGGGGTTTGGAAGTCAAGCACCTTCCGACATGGCTCAGTGCACTACAGTTTAATAGTGTGAAGGGAGCCCTGGTCGCCGAACACCTGTGTGGACTTTTGGCCTCTTATTTCACGGGGTGGGACTCGTCCAAATACGTTGCCGGCCACAGATTTGTTGGCCCCCGGCACGAGAAGATGCATAGGCCTTACCAGCTTGGAGGTCGCCTGCAGGACTTTGCGAAAGCTGACCGCGCCGGGAAGAACACGCAGCAGATGTACATTGACCTACTGCCTAGGCCTAGGGAACACGTCGTCAAAGATTTCCACGTTCCTAGGAACTTCTATATGAGAGAGGCTTGGATGAGCATTCACTCGACGGGTGTGGACTGCAAGAAGAAGGACTTTAGGTGGCGGTTGTCCCACAATGTCCTTCCAACCAGGAGTAGGCAGTTTCGATGGGGTGGCATCTCTTCCGATAGATGCCTTTCGTGTGCGGGCATTGAGGACAGGTTCCATCTGTTTTGGGCCTGCCCCATGGCGCATAAGGTTTGGCAGGGAATCTGGACTTGGGCTTGGCACACAAGGCTTGACACCCTCCAGTTTCTCCCGGCAAATGTGTTTTATCTGCATCCTGCCCCGGCGGCGGGCAGGGAGGTGTGTGGGAGGATTATCACCGAGGTCTGTTATAAGAAGTGGAGGGAGAGGAACGGGGTTCCGCTTTCCCGGACGGCTAACTCGGGCTTCTCTCCGACAGCGGTTATCTTTCAAGTCAAGTGTGAGCTCCGAGACAGGGCGAGAGTGGACGCCCGCACTTTGACCGACCGAGCCTTTAGGTATCGGTGGGGGACTTGGCCTCGGATTGTTACCGGGACCAAGAACAACTACACCTTTCATTGGGGTAACTTACCCCCTTAGTTTTGGCCCTTGAAGCCCGAGGTATCTCTCGGGGTGTGTTGGGCTTTTTCTAGTGTTATGTTTTTGTGACTTGTGTTTGATGAAGGGTGTGGAGGTTAGCCTCCGACCCTTTCATCGACGGTTTAATCTGTCTTCTCTCCGTTCGAGGTCGGCGGCGCTGACCGAGACGACTGGAGCCTGTGTGAGTCGAGGGAATGAGTGTTTTGGTTTCTGTCTCTGCTCTTTCTCTTATGATGTGGTATGAATGGATGGTATCTGAAGGCAGGGTGTAAGTATTTGATGTTTGTGGTCTGCCGGTTCCGTGTGGAAGTAGGCCGGGGGGCACATGCCATGGGTCGTGTGAGTGCCTTGGTGCACTCGTCGGTCCGGTGTCCTCTCTGACAGTCTCCCGTCCGGGTCGCTGTCACTTGGTCACCTCTGAAGGGGACTTTTGCCCGCCTACATGGACGTTCCGGGTGTACCTTCGGGCTGCACCCGCCGTTCTAGGTGACCTCGCCGGCTCTTTGTGTGCGGGTCCTTTCGAGTTCTTCGGAAGATCTGTATGACTCGGGGGTTTGTCTGGTGTTGCTTGTTGGGCCGTGGTGGGAGTGTGTGTAAACATCTGTGAACCATGTCTAGGTGTTTATTTTGGGCGTGGTGAACAGTGTGAAGATGTATTGCAACAAAGTTCGTGTATGGGGGAGGGGACGTCGTGCGAGAGCACATTAGGGCGCTCCCTTCTCCCAGCCCCCATGAATTGGGGGTCTTATACGAAGACAAAAAAAACGCTACCCCGAAGTATCGTGAAGCAGATGAAGAGAGCGGTCCTTGGGTTTGTTTGGGCTGGGGAAAAGACAGAGGACATGGCTCGGGCGGTCCTGTAGTGTGTCGTAGGAGGTAAGCACAGTCCGACATGGCTCAGTGCACTCCAGTTTAAGAGTGTGAAGGGAGCCCTGTTCGCCGAGCACCGGTGTGGAGCCTTGGCCTCCTATTTGACGGGGTGGGACTCGGCGAAATACGTTTCCGGTCCCAGATTTATTGGTCCTCGGCGCGACAAGATGTATAGGTTTTACGAGCTTGGAGGTCGCCTGCAGGACTTTGCGGGAGCTGACAGCGCCGGGAAGAACACGCAGCAGATGTACATTGACCTGCACCCTAGGCCTTGGGAACACGTGGTCAAAGATTTCAACGTTCCTAGGAACTTCTCTATGAGAGAGACTTCGAAGAGCATTCACTCAACGGGTGTGGACTGCAAGAAGAGGGACTTTAGGTGGCGGTTGGCCCACAATGTCCTTCCAAACAGGAGTAGTCAGTTTCGGTGGGGTGGCATCTCTTCCGACAGGTGCCTTTCGTGTGCGAGCATTGAAGACAGGTTCCATCTCTTTTGGGCCTGCCACACCGCGTACCAGATTTGGCAGGGAATATGGGCTTGGCACAAAGGCTTGACGCCCTCCAGTTTCACCCGGCTAATGTGTTATATCTACATCTTGCCCCGGCGGCGGGCAGGGAGGTCTGGAGGATTATTATCACCGAGGTCTGTTATAAGATGTGGAGAGAGAAGAACTGGGTTCTGCATTCCCGGACGGCTAACTCGGGCTTCTCTCCGACAACGCTCATCCTTCAAGTCAAGTGTGAGCTCCGAGGCAGGGCGAGAGTGGACTCCCGCACTTTCACCGACCGAGCCTTTAGGCATCGGTGGGGTACTTGGCCTTGGATTGTTACCGGGACCAAGAGCAACTGCACCTTTAATTGCGGTAACTTACCCCTTTAATTTCGGCATTTGAAAACCGAGGCATCTTCTCCGGAGGTGTTGGGCTTTTTCTAGTGTTATGTCTTTGTGACTTGTGTTTGTTGTTTTGTTGGAGGATGTGGAGGTTACCCTCCGACCCTTTCATCGGTAGTTTAATTTGTCTTCTCTCCGGTCGAGGTTGGCTGTGCAGGCCGCTGACCGAGACGACAGGAGGCTGTGTGAGTCGGGGGAGTGAGTGTTTTGATTCTGTCTCTGCTCTTTCTCTTTTGGTGTGGTGTGGATAGATGGTGTCTGAAGGGAGGGTGTTGTGTACTTGCTGCTTGTGGTGTGCCGGTTCCGTGTGGATGTGGGCCGGGGAGGCACCTGCCATGGGTCATGTGAGTGCTTTGGAGCACCTGTCGGCCCGGTGTCCTCTCTGACAGTCTCCCGTCCGGGTCGCTGTCACTTGGTCACCTCTGAAGGGGACTTTTGTCCGCCTACAAGGACGTTCTGGGGGTACCTTTGGGTTGCACCCGACGTTCTAGGTGACCTCGCCGACTATTTGTGTGTGGGTCCGTTCGAGTTCTTCGGATGATCTGTATGACTCAAGGGGTTTTCTGGTGTTGCTTGTTGGGCCGTGGTGGGAGTGTGTGTACACATCAGTGAACCATGTCCAGGTGATTACCTGGGGCGTCGCGAACAGTGTAAAGATGTTTTGTTGCAACAAAGTTCGTGTATGGGGGAGGGGACGTCTCCTAGCCCCCATGATTTGGGGTCTTATACGAAGACAAGAAAATGCGACTATTTCATATTCAAGAGGGCTACGCTAATCGATTTCAGCTGTTTCTTACGTGACCGCCTCCATCCAATGAGATAACACATACTAGCGTTTGGAGATAGAGGCGTAAGCAAGTCAGGAACACCCACTCAAATATCTCATTGGCCAGGAGCGAAAACAGAACCCACGAATTGGCGTGCGTGACGTATGATGATGAAACACAGCAGTGTACTAGCACAATCTCCATCTCCAGATGTTAGTATAGCGCATCGAAGGGTCCCCTGCCTAGTATGAGACACTAGTTCAGGAATAGACTGCACAAACGACCAATCTAAATCCCTTGATCTTATTACCGTGTGGTCTATTCCATTGCGACATTTGTAGCTTAACCCATCAAAACGGCTTTTCCATTGATTATTTACTGCTGATCGTCCTTTTGGGCAATTATTTTTTTATTTCCGGTTCAATGTATTTGTCAGGTAAATTCGATATTTAACGGGGCATCTCGTTCCAAACTTTATAAGCGTTGGAAATGGACTGTTCATATTACTTATAGATGCAGGAACGTATCCAGGATTCCTTTTTGGAAGAGATCCAGAAAAATTGCATTTATTGGGTTATCCAAAAGTCGGACAAACTTGAAAGCACTAAACTTCCATGTTCGCCCGGAGCTATGTTGTTTTCAAAAGCAACGATAGATGGCGCGACGGTACCACTTCAGCTCGCAATGTGAGCAAATGATGCGAGGAAGGAAGGTTTGGCGGTGATGAAATTATTGTAGACTTAGAGGAAGGGGTAATTCTTCCGATTAAGGGCCGTTCGCGAACGCGGATGTAGCGCCATCTAGTAGGTGAATGTACAGTTCACCTGTGACAGGTTTTATCGAATGTTCGTTTCGTATCCGACAGATGTCGCACTATGCCCGAAAATACTTTGCTCACTGACAGATTAAGTTCGTTTTTTACATAATGTCTGCCCGTTAATTTTGTAATCATCACAGTGATTTAACCTTTTCCTCCCAATAGTATACACATACTGAACGTGTAACAAAACTTCATAAATAGTCTTTAAAAAGTATGTTTTAGAACTCCACTTTCAGCCCAACGGCCCATGATCGGAAAAAGGCTCTAAAAGTTCCTAGTAATGAAAAATTCACAGTATTTCGCGTATGCCGTGTTACAGAACTCCATAAGTATTGTCCTTAATTTAAAGAGTAGCATTTATCTTGAGCTCAACGAGATGATGGAGAAACCAACGAGATGATGGACTAAGGTGTTTCATAGTGCCAGAGGCCTGCTTCGACTGATCCTGTATCGAATCCAACAGGCCTACTTAGCACAGCAGTTGGAAATAAGCTACTTAAATGGCAAACTAGAAGAAAGAGAGCAGAGTGATGCGGTGAAGCCATCAGGACAGCAGACCTATGCCCAGGTCGTCCGAAAAAAGCCTAAACCAGTGATACACAGATCGTCTATACGTAAAACGCCGTGCCAACTTAGATATCAAATCAATGTCCGCCGTCATAGCACGATAGGTATTTCTTTAATGAGTTTTGAAAAGCGGTTTACAATAAAAGCTAGAAACATTGAAACCCCCACAAGTCTTTCAAAACCCCATGGGTTTCTACATCAGGTGGTATGAACACTGGGGTTGTACCACGGACACACCTTGTTTAAATAGATGGTATATAATGGGCGTAAGGTCAGGTGATGCGTAACATCACAGCCTCTCCTTGACAAATGTCAACCCCGCCTTCTCGTGGTGCATCCTGTTCCCACTAAAGGGGCTCTGACGACCGCCAATAGCGGTATAACTATACCATCGGGATCAGAGGAAATGCTATCCCACACTCACCAACCCGCTTGGCCAGCGTGGTGAGTTATGGCCAAACACCTCCAAAATGACTCTACAACTTAAATCTTGGCCCTCAGTCTCCGGCAGCTGGAATGTACCTGGCCAAGGCAGCGGCCAGTGCGACATGAAGGCAGAGGGTGCTAAGAATCCCCGGAGGACCGGACTAGGCTGCCATTTGATGCTGACCTTGGCTACCTATAACGGACGCTCCCTATCTTCTGATTCAAGGCTTCTTGAATTGGAAGAGGAACTACAAAGGATCAAGTGGGACATCGTCGGGCTAAGTGAGGTAAGGAGAAAAGGAGAAGATCTCATTGAACTGAAAAGTGGACATCTCTTCTATTATCGTGGGACAGATACTGGCAGAACTAGTGGTGTTGGATTTATAATAAACAAGAAACTGAAGGATAAAGTTGTAGAAGTTGAAAGTTCCTCTGACAGAGCTGCACGACTCGTTATCCAACTATCGAGAAGATACCAGGCTCAGATAATTCAAACTTATGCACCCACCACAAGTCATCCTGAAGAAGAAATTGAAGAATTTTATGAGGAAATTCGTCATCTAAATAATAAAGGTAAGCAGCACTTGAAGATAATTATGGGAGATTTCAATGCAAAAATAGGGCAACGGCAACAGAATGAAACTTCAGTAGGTAAATTCGGTCACGGCAACAGAAACCAGCGTGGAAATACTCTCGTTGAGTTTGCAGAGGCAGAAGGATTTTTCATCTTGAACTCCTTTTTCAAGAAAAAGCCACACAGGAAATGGACATGGAGACATCCAATTGGGACGACAAGTGAAATTGATTTTATTATGTGTAACAAAAAATTCGTCATCGAAGACTGCAGTGTGCTGAACAAGTTCAACACAGGTAGTGACCATAGATTGGTGAGATGTAAGATGCACCTCAACACTAAACTGGAACGTGGCAAGCTCATAAGACAAACAAAATGTATTGACATAACCAACCTTAAAAAACACCATAATACTTTCAAGTTGGAACTGAAGAACAGATTCTCTGCTTTAGAAGGCCTAACATCGGAAGAAGTGGATATTTCGGAAGTTAACAGAAAAGTAACCAAAGCTCTAATGGAAACAGCAACAAAATTAGCTGGGTCTAAGAACAAGTTGCATGTGAACAAATTATCAGGAAAAACCAAAATGTTGATGCAAAAAAGAAGAGAGATGAGGACAACTAAAGAAGATGTGACTTCCAAAGTGGAATATATAGAGCTATGCAAGACAGTAAGAAAAAGTATCACTGAAGACGTAAGGAAATTCAACTGTGAGCTAGTGAGGAAAGCAATTGAAAACAACCAAAGCCTTAAGATAGCAAAGGGACATCTCAGTAAGGGAAGAAAACAGATTATGGCTCTGAGAAAAGAAGATGGTTCTATAACAAGAAATAGAGGCGAAATTTTGACAAGAGTGAAAGATTTCTACTCCAAATTATATGAAAGGGATGATACATGTACTCCAGACATCATGAAAGGTACCAGAGTTCTTCCAGTCCTCCCAGCAGAAGTTGCTCATGCAATCAAGAACATGAAGCGGGGGAAAGCTCCAGGAGAAGATGGAATTACTATAGACATCATACAAGAAGCAAGTGGAGAAATTGAAACGGTACTCGCCCAAATTTTCACTCGATGCCTTAATGAAGGGAAGATTCCTGAGGATTGGAACAATGCTACAATGATCCTGCTACATAAAAAAGGTGACATTGAGGATCTCAGGAACTACAGACCTATCAGCCTCCTATCAGTGGTTTATAAAATCTTCACTAAAGTTCTTTCACACCGCTTGAAGGTAACACTGGACATGGCTCAACCGAGAGAACAAGCTGGATTCAGGAGTGGCTACAGCACAATAGATCATATCCACGTACTGAGAGAACTAATTGAAAGAGCGAGGGAATATGAACTTCCATTGTGCATGGCTTTTATCGATTATGAAAAAGCCTTTGATTCGGTGAAACCATCAGCAGTTACCACGGCTCTGAAATCCTGCGGTATTGAAGATGCATACATTAATATTATTAATAACATCTATGAAAATGCAAGTGCAAAGATTCGGCTGTTTGAAAATACAACACACATAAAAATTGGAAAGGGAGTGAGACAAGGTGACACCATATCTCCGAAGCTCTTTAATGCCACATTGGAAAATGTCTTTCAATCACTGAACTGGGAAAACAAAGGGATAAAGATTAATGGAGATTATCTAACCCACCTTCGTTTTGCTGATGACGTAGTCATTTTTGCAACTACCCCATCAGAGCTGCAGAGTATGATTCAGGAACTTGCTGACAAGAGTAAAGAAGTGGGATTAAAAATGAACTTTCAGAAGACAAAAGTGATGTTCAATGCTTTTACAAGAAATGAAGATTTATCGATTGATGGAGAAAAACTGGAGATAACAGATACATATGTTTATCTTGGACAGCAGATATCAAGTGAGGGTCACATTGATGAAGAAATTAATCGGCGTACAAAACTTGCCTGGAGAGCTTTTGGAAGAAACAGCATAATTTTCAAGAGCAATATGCCATTATGTCTTAAAAGAAAAGTGTTTGATCAATGCATCCTTCCAGTGCTTACGTATGGTGCAGAGACGTGGACCTTAACTAAAAGAGACATACAAAGGCTGCAGACAACTCAAAGCAGCATGGAGAGGTGCATGCTTGGTATAACCAGGAGAGATAAGAAGAGGAACTCGTGGATCCGAAAAATGACGAGAGTGGAAGACATCATGATCAGAGTTAAATCCCTGAAATGGCAATGGGCTGGACATACTGCCAGAAGGACAGACCATAGATGGACAGCCGAAATTTTAGATTGGATTCCAAGGGACAGGAAAAGACCCAGAAAAAGACCACATGGGAGATGGGTGGATGAAATTCGTAAATATGCGGGAGTGACATGGAGGAGACTGGCACAAGACAGACCGTTGTGGAGGAAACTTGGGGAGACCTTCGTCCAGCAGTGGATTGATAATGGTTGACAATGATGATGATGATGATATAATGGGCGAGCAACTACGCATGCTCTTGCTCCATGAACGAATCACTGAACAGTGGATAATGAAACTGTCTATGTCCAAATATGCGCAATGCAAAAATCATAAATAAAAATTAAATATGAGAATACATAATAGCAGCATGAAAATACACATTTCACAGTTTATCAGTTGTTCTATACATTTTCAGGAAGGCACTATTGCATCACTTGAAGGAAAAATTTTGTTTGACTTAACTAAAAGAAACAAGCTGGATTCAGGAGCGGCAATTGCACTATTAATCATATACGCGTACTGAGAGAACTAATTGAAAGGAAGAATGAATATGAAATCCTGGTCTTTATTGATTATGAACAGGCTTTTGATTCTGTGAAATCATCAGCAGTTTTGATGTTTTTGAAATCCTGCGGCACTGAAGATAAATACATAGGCTTCATAAATAGCATCTATGAAACTGCAAGCACAACGCTTCGACTGTCTGAAGACTCAACACTTATAAAAAAAATTGAATGGGAGTGAGACAAGGTGACAGCATATCTCCCAAACTTTTCAATGCCATTTTTGCAGAATATATTTCAATCATTGAACTGAGAAGACAAAGGGAAAACGATTAATGTAGATTATTTAACAGACCCTCGCTTTGCTGACGACATAGTCATTTTTGGGAGTACCTCCTCAGAGCTACAGTTCATGGTCCAGGAACTTGCTGACAAGAGCAAAGAAGGGGGTATACAAATGATCTTACATTTGACAAATTCATGAACAATGCTTTTACAAAAACTGAAAATTAGGAAGTTGATGGGGCAAATCTGGATGTGACCAATACCTACATTTACCTTGAACATCAGATATCAAGCAAGGTCTACGTACAAAAGAAATGCGAAGGTGAATCAAAAGTTCGTCCCGTTTGCAGCTAAAAAGCTGAATGATGCAGGATATCCATACATGCTCACTTTATTCTGCAAAGTACAGGCCGTTCTTTCCTACAGTTCTTTGCCAACGTTTCCACTATAGCCACATTCCCACTGCGGTGCCACTTGGCAGGTTTCGATGACAAAAACTATCCGATGTCAGATTCCATATCCACCAATGAAGCGAAGTACCTTCCTCGTAGGAAATAGTCCAGGGAGCGAAACAGGTGACATTCGGAGGGGGCCAAGTCAGAGCTGTATGGAAGATGGGGTGTTATCACAACCCCTTCCAATTCCTATAGTTTCAGGTGAACCATTCTGTAGGTGTGCCTTGGGGGTATTATGCACGGCCGCTTTCTATTGATGAGTGCTGGGTAGCGGCTGCTGTTTCGCCTTCTGAGGTGCCAATGAATGGGGAACCATTCGATGGCACCTGGAGGAGAAAACAAGTTTGTTCAGGTGAGGAGCAAAAATAGATTGGGAAGACCACTTCAGCTGCCATTTGTCGTGTATTGGCACCGGGGTTCGCTATCACAGCTTCCGCCATGGTGTCGGTGTTGGTGGTCGATGGACTTCCTGACCTCGACTTGTGTTCGAGACTAATGTCCGCAGCATTGAAACGCAGGAACCGTTTTCGTGCAGTGCTGCTGTCAACTGTTTTTTCGCCTTCAAATGCAGAAATTTGCCTCGCTGCTGCCGCGTTTAACTCATTTTTCCAATAATGGCATAGGTGCACTCAAACAGTACGTTTATCGACCTCCATCCTCTGCTCACCTGATCACGCAATGTGGCTTCGTGCCAAACGCACGCCATTAACCTTTTGTGTTCCACGATATCGTTGTACGCAGTCGACGCGACGGTGGAGCGTGTTTCGCACAGGAGTAGAGGCCCAACACTATGTGGAGCTCAAATTGGGGCAAACTTTTGTCTCAACAAGGTAAGTAGGCGTACAAAACTTAGGTGGAGAGCATTTGGAAAAGAGCAGTTTGCCATTATGTTTTAAAAGAAAAGTATTTAATCAATGCGTCCTTCCAGTCCTTAGCTATGGAGCAGAGACATTAACCTTAACTGAAAAAGACATACAGAGGAAGAAGACAACTCAGAAAAAACATGGAAAGGTGCATGCTTGGTGTAATCAAGAAAGACAGGAAGAGGAACAGATGGATTAGGAAAAGGAAAAGAAGTTGACGTCATGATCAAAGTGAAAACGCTCAAGGGACAATCGGCTGGACATATCGCTAGAAAAAGTGGCTGTGCTTGAGCAACTAAAATATTAGATATAATACCAAGGGGCAGGAAAAGACACAGAACAAGATGACGTGGAAGATGGATGGATTAAATACGAAAGCCTGCTGGAGTGACTTGGAAGAGACAGGTTCAAGACAGTAAGTCGTGGAAGGTACTTGGGGAGACCTTCATCCAGCAGTGGATTTACAATGGTTGATGATGATATGTACGAGTATATATTCATCTACCCTACGTTGCTTTGTTTCACTCTCTCTCTCTCTCTCTCTCCTTACTTTTTTTATTGTAAATTGTTTTCGCTCTCGCAGTAGTTGGGCCCCTCCCGCATGAAAATATTAGGTTCCGCCGCCCTGCAATAACGTGACTGTCTTCATCGAAGATATCTAAAAAAAAAAAATTGTACTGACTTATACGAGAACTTAACCTGTTTCTTTTCGCTACCGAAATGATCTAGTCCACTTTCTTGCACAAGACTGTAACTTTTTTAATCTCCATTTACACTTCAAGTTAGAATGAGTTCAACACGTGCTTATTTTTAGAGCTTTAAGTTCTAGTTTCTCGATCTACGGAATCCTTTGTGACCTGCTATAATCCCCTGCTGAATATGCGGTAAGTATTCTTTTTTTTTTAAATCAGACGATTGCCTGAATTGCGAGGACCCAGATTGTCCTCCAAGGAAGATCTGAAAAAGAAGCAAAGGAAATCTACAATAGACAAGAATCCAGCCTCTGTTATTTCTCACTAGCTAGGACCATCGCGTCGTCCCGCTTACGCAGGTGGACGTGATCGGGGTGTATTCGTGGCTCCCGCAAACTTACTTACGTACGCGAAATGCAGGAAGACATTCGAGATGGGGGGGGGTGTTTAAACCTCTGAGAAAATGTCATGCCGTTAGAGATAGGTATTGTACTGTGAATACTAACACCAGCACTAATTCCTTTATGAATAATAATGGTTTCCATCGAACAAAACATTAGAGATTCGTATTCTAAAAGAACACCAATTGATTTTAGCTGGTTTCGCTCATGACAGACTCCCTCCAATAAGATAATGGCATCGGAGGGCATATATGCCATCGAGTTATTACACTTCGTCCACTGAACCTAACAGAAGTCCATTAGCGTCGTACATGAGCTGATCGTTTTTTGTATATCTTTTACCGATAGTTAGTTTTTCAGACGATTGCCTGTTAGGAAGGGATATCACACAACTTTGAGACAGGGACGTCGCCAATTGGGAACCCACCCTGAAATTCTCCTTGCCCACCCAGTTCAAAATGTGCCATTTTTCAATATATTTAACTGAAAAAAATAATCTGGACTTTGCCGAGTAATATGTCTTGTGTTTTATTTCATGTAGCCCTACATATTTCCCTCCTAGGAAGTGCGTTGTTTACGTCTCCAAAAAAAGATCAAAACAGAATCCGAAGGGCAATGAAAATGCAATTGTTCTCCACTCTTCCAATTCCTTAGTTAAAGCCTCTTTTTCAGATTTGTATGGCCAGGGGGTAATGAAGATGGTGATTCGGAATTCACTGAGGTGGTCACTACTAATTGTCCTGTTTGTTTTCTTTACAAAATAGGTGATTCCAACACGGAAAGTGAAGTCTAAAGCTACGCTAGCGCACCGCCACAGTGAAAAGTGCAGAAAGTGGCTGACGACTGCTTTGTTTTTGCTTATTTAGATAAGCAAAAACGACATCTTCTCTCAAATAAGTTCTTCAAGTACAGTACTATTTTCGTAAGCAAACATGCAAAATTTTGAAAAGCAATTTAAGACAACGTATTCAGAGCAAGTAAAAAATTGAATGCGACATTCTGCCAACACTTGTATCTTACACCAGTGGCGTAACTAGTCAGATCCATGTATGTATGTGTGTCCAGGTGAAGGGGTCATCACTGCACGAATTCTTTTGTAGCTGGTAGTGAAAAGCATTAAAGCAGCCCCGGTAGCGCAGTGATTCGTCCGAGAAGAGTCCGGGTTCGAATCCACTATGGCTGTTGTGTTTGTCTTACGGCACCGGCTCTCTCCCTTTCCTGGAACCAGTTGCCTTAAATTAGGGTCGGGCGACTGCTTATAGCCCATTGAGTTGCTCACGGCAGTCGTTAAACCTTGAATCGAAAGAAAAAGAGGATTAAAGATTCGTTCTTTTAGTGTTTCGTAAAAAAAAAAAAAAAAAGTTGCAGTGAAGCTTGCCCCACCAAAAATAATGCTCGCCCACCCGTCGCCCATCCTGATTTCGAAGTCCAGCGACGTTCCTGCCTTGAGGTCTCACTATAGCCCCTGTGTGGAAATAGAAAAGAGAAGTGCAAGGGCCCAGAATGCCCCCCCCCCCCGCCAAAGAAGAACAGAACGAGAAGCAAAGAAGATATAGTACAGACCAGCTTCGGTTATTCCTCAGTGGCTAAGACCGTTGCCACAGCTAAGTACGTTTCAAGAACCGAAGGTTAAAATTTTTGAAGCTCACATTTCAATTAATTTTGAAAAACTCCTCCTGGTCACCCGTATCCAATTCTTACCGATTTTTACAGACGGAAAAGACGTGATGCCGTAAGTCCCATCCTCTTGAAAAGAGATTGAGCAGGTGTTCAGATAGGAAAGCTTTAAAGAAAAGTAATGAAAAATTAGAGATAGGGTATGTGCATTGTCTTTGGCTGAATGCTAAGTTGGTGAAAAGTTGAATTTCATACTGTAAGCTTCTAAACTTTTAATAAAAATTTTGTATCTTTCATTGGCTTGTCAGGCGCGACATTTTAGTTTGTGTTGTATTGTGTTGCTTTAGGCTTGGGGTATAATTTAATTATATATAATCTACGGAGACGCAGGCTTTGATTTGCTTATTATTTTGTACAATTGTTTACACTTGTTTATAATTGTAGATCAATGCATATCTCAAGGAATCAAATTAGTAAACTGAGTCTTTTGATTAAATCTTCGAATGTCATGTCTTGCTCATGAATTTTTTGGTTTTCATTCATTGGTTGTAACTAATTGTTTAGTTAATTGGAGGTTACTTTCCTTTTTTTTTAAGGCCCGGGCCGTAAATATTTTAATATTATGGAATGATATTAGTTTATGCCAATTACTTTTTTGTGTTACATTCTAAGAAGATGTTGTTACTAATGCTGTTGTTGCTTGCATTACACTCATTTTTTACTATGCTGCTAATTCTGCTGCTATATTTTTGAAAATAATTCAGAAATAAAATAATATTTTTCAATATTTTTAAAAATAAAATTCAACCTGTAATTTTATAAAAATATTGCTACGACCTTTGGCCTTCAGATATCAGGATGCCAAATATTTCCGGACTGCGATTCGATCACTAGATCCGCAAACATACCTCGTTAGCCAATTAGCCTACACAGTACACCAATAAACCAATGGAGGCACAGTATAACAATTAAAACAGGGATTTAATAGATACAGGCATAAATGAAAAAATTACACCGGATTCTTCATGTAATAGTAAAAGCTATAATTTCCGGCCAGCTTTGGCCCTCTTCGGTGTTTCAGAAAAATATGTTCTAACGAAAAGTGTGTTCGTTAACAATGGGCCGCAAAGAAAATACTGATAAAAGTACTTACATACATGTCCTCGAGTATCCGAAGTATTGATGACACCAACAAACACAAACATTCACACGGGTAGTTTGATCTTAACTACTCTTTCCATGCTGTAGCCAAAACGACGTCGTTCCTAGTCGCTGGACGTGCGCACTCAGACACACACACAAAGTTTTCTCCCCTACTTGAATACGAAGAGGCTAACGGCGACTTCAGACGCTCTCTCTCTCTCTCTCTCTGTGCAGCGGGGTTCCGCCGTGGTTCCTGGTGCTGGGGATTGCTCCTCTCTCTCTCTGGGTGAGCGAGGCGATGTCGTGATTATTTTCTCTCTCCCTCTGCAGGTCACCTGTAATGGCTCATTTTTCCGGTAGGTATCGGTGGTCTGGCTATGTGATGAAAGTTTTCAGGCAAAGTTCGTGCTGGTTAATCATCGGCTTATGTTTTTAGCTGGCTTACCTTCTTATGCTCAGAATTTCAAGAGCAGCAGAAGGCAACAATTGTTCTAGCGCTAGGAAATCCCCTTCCTCGTTCTCTCGGCTATCAAACGGATTCTGCTACTCAACAACAATCTCCCGTCTCCCAGAAGTGGTAGGCGGTAAATTTTACTACTTGAAATTGGGACATATTTATTAGTAAACGCTCTTCAAGTCCAAGAGCTTTCCCATTGTTTCGCGAGTGGCACAGACAAAAGCTTCAAACGCGCTTGCCGTTTAAACAACTTTTGAGCTATGGGAAATAGCTTTTAAACTCTGACCTGTCCCATTTCCGTTTATGGGCTCTTTGTTCTCGTGGCAAACACCTGCAACTCGCCACTTGAAGTCAAAGTGCTAGCAGATCTTTTCTTTATATACTGCCCATCGCAAGGGTTTAAATTATAACTCTCTGTTAATTAAAACCCCCAATCAAGTTTCAATTACCGTTAATTAGCCACGCCTCTCGCCAATTAATTATGCGAGGGTGGGTGTCGTCGCAATATGCAAAGATTTTATTTCCAAACGTTTATAAAAAAAATATGAGAAATTAGCGCAGTTACTCAAACAAAGAAAGAGAAGAACAAAAAATAAATAGATAAATAAAGACGCTGGAGTTTATACGTTTCTGCATTTTTCTTTATTATATTTTTGATAATTGTTTTAAACATTTACCACATATCACAAGAACATGTCAAGCAATACGGGGCTGGCAATCAAGTTTCTTATCAAATGAGCAATGCTGAATATGGGGGGGGGAGTTTTACTTATTTACCACATGTCACGAGAACATGTCAAGCAATACGGGGCTGGCAATCAAGTTTCTTATCAAATGAGCAATGCTGAATATGGGGGGGGGGTTACTTATTTACCACATGTCACGAGAACATGTCAAGCAATACGGGGCTGGCAATCAAGTTTCTCATTTTCTCATCAAATGAGCAATGCTCTGACTATGGGGGGGGAGAGTTTTTCCTTATTTACCACATGTCACGAGAACATGTCAAGCAATACGGGGCTGGCAATCGAGTTTCTTATCAAATGAGCAATGCCGAATATGGGGGGGTTACTATTTATTTATTAAATTTTTGGAAATAAATCACTTTGGCCTCAAAGATATACATCTCCATATACATTTGTATGAAGCAAAGGAACTCATTTTTTGTAATAAGCATAGCACACGATAACCTGAGTAACATGAGAAAACGTTTTTTCTCTGTAGAAATATTTCGACTCTCGCATTTAGAAAATGACATACACACACAAAAAGTTGTTTAATTAAACAGGGCGAAAAATATTGGGTGGACACTGCCCCTCCCCTGAGTAAAATTATTGGCGGGGCAGGGTTTATTCCCCCCCCCCCCCCCCCCCCGCTCTCATAGTACTCGCCTATGTCACATGGGCATTCCCCGTGGAGGATGTGATAAAACAGTGAGTCACCTGGGATTACGAACACGACAGGCACCAACATATACATATATTCACAGCAGCCGCATTTCGGCCATGTATAAAAGAGTCATTTACTTTAGTTTTGGACAAAACAATTACACATATTGTTAATTTTATTATTTAAAAAGTTAAAACTACAGGGCTCTAGGTACCACCCTTACTTTTCCAGACACTCTTCTGGACTTCCATCCTGTCTCCCCCACCACACATGAAAACACATCCTTCCTCATGTTTGAAATCAATCTTGCAGAGGGTCGCATATTGTGCTACCTATGCCACTGGTATCCAGTGTGGATATATTTCTCAGTTACTGTTTTTTTACCAGCTCTTCAATATTATTTGATGTTTTAGTGTCTTATAAGTGTAACTGCACGCCTCGAAGCTCTTGTAGCATCCTGCTAATCGTGCAACAGGAAGACAAAAACTTGGAAGATTGTTTAACAAACATTCACTATAGATATGGCATTTTCAAAATGTCCGAAATCATACCTAGGCATTCCGTTTTGCATGTTAATTTGAAGAACACAAATGATAATTTCTTTTGTAAATCGAAATAGAGGTAAATTTTACCAGATGATTTTCACGCCGTTATTCCTCTAGGTTAATTAAAATATTTTTAAGGTTAGTTCTGAATTAGTTTAAGAGATCCTCTCTTCTTTATTGAACTCTTCAATATTATTCATAATTGTTGTCTGCCAAAGGGCCAGGAATATGAAAAATTTAGCCGATCTATGTCATCCGCTGTTTTGTTTTACATTCAGTATGAAATTATGAAAAATAAAGTATTTATATAAAGTCAAATCAAGTTTTATTTGCTATTGGTCGGTCGTCAGACTCTTTTAAAACACGTAGACTGTTCTGCGGAGCAGGCTGCAGAATATAATTTGATGCAGGTTGTGGGTTGTCGTCATGAAATTGCAGAGGGCGCTGGCATCGGAAGTTATGTCAGGATCCTTCATCGGCTTCATGCTATTTAATGGTGGGAAGTTTGTTTGCCAAGGATTTGCTGCCTTACGAAACTTCAAATTTTGCAAAACAAAGGTTGGTGGACGGAAATCTTTTTGGCAATATCTTTCCTAATTCGTTGTAGCTCGATCATAACAGTAATACACTAGGTAATTCAACAGTTGATCACTAAAACGCAATAGGCTTATTCGGGTGTTAGTGTGCTAGTTTTATTCAACTGTGGATTGTTTATAACGAAATTTATTTCCGAAATTAGTAACTTTTTTTCGTGAAGATGTAGAAGTTGATCAAGTATTGGCTGTCACGCGTTAAACCTACTGTGTGGTTAAACTTAAGTGCTGTACTGAAATCGATTACAACAGTTATAAGATCATAGAGAAATAATGTCCGCTATGAAAGGACTGGGAAATTCTGCATTAGCAAATAATAAAAAACATTGAAAACAGAAAAGGCAAAGCAGCTGTTTTGTGCCGGGATATAATACTGGCTATAAATCCTGCAAAAATAAAATTTCACTCTTTGCTGTCCCGAAAATTCCTGATATGTTGAGCAAATAGGATAAGGCAATTCCCAGAGCTGATAAGAAACTTGCTGAAAATTGTGTTGTATATTGCCTTACACTTTGAATCTAAATTCATGGAGATGCATTATCGTTCCACTATTCAAGGTAAGGAAGTTCTAACATGCCGAGATAAACCATTACTCAAGCCTGACGCCACACCTACTATTTTTCCCAAATTTAAAAGACATTTAAAAGTCGACGACTAATTAGTTTTTCCAATTTTTATTTGGCAGGGGGGCACAGCCCTAGTGTGCCTTCCCCACGTTACGCCTGTGTGTATGCTACATTAATAATTTCCTTTTTTTTAAGGGTAAAAATAGTTTACAGGAATTGCATAGAATTATCCTATTCAGACAGACTACATGAACACCCACTTCTTAATTTTTACGTTATTAAACTTTTTACTTAAGGTGCAAAAGAATTTTCCTCTCTTCACTGCAAACCCATTTGAATCGCAAATTTAATCACATTATGATTATAAGGTGAAGAAAAGTAAAGAAAAATGTTATAATTATTTTTCTTTAAAAGAATGTCATCATATACCTTCAGTTTTTGTATATTTATTTCTGTCCAGTATGATTCATTTTGTTTATCGTATCACAGGCAAAGTTTTTTTATGAATGATTTTTATAAATGGATTCCAGTTGGTATATTATTAGAAAATAGACCATTTTTAAAAATAGTAATCGCATTTATTGTATTCTATTTTCAAATCATCAAAAGGCTTCCCATTTTTTTACCAATGCTGAAAAATGAAGTACATTATCAAATAACTTATAAAATTTTTAGGTTACTGAATTTAAAGAACTTATTGGATTATTGGAATGCAAATTATAAAGTCCATGTCCCATTAAGAAAATATTCCCCCTTTTTTTTCCGGTAAGGTTTTGAGGAGCAAAACATTTTTTTTAATTTTTACTTTATACTGCAAGTTGATGTTTCAATGATTGTAAACTGCATATTGGTCTCCAGTGTTTTTGCGTAATGTAACCCATGTATGACTCTAAAACTTCCGAAATATCTAACATTAATGTTGTCGATAGCACAATGCAAAGCTTAACTTAAACTACGATGCCCTTATTAATGAATCTTGAGCACCCCATTCGTTCTTTTTTTAGGAAGGGGGTGAAAAAGGTGTGTCGATTATTTCGTATATACTTAAGTTATCTGCTTATAAAATATCGTTCAAGAAGTACACATAATACTGACGAGCTGGGTGTGTGTCATAGAAAGATGTGCGTATTCGTCGTCCTTCCTCCCTGAAAAGCGACGTGACATTCGATGGCAGCGCCATCTACCGCTTTCATGATTGCGGGCAGCAAATTTTTCTGCGAGCACGACACACTAATTCTTCTAGGCACTGTAGTTTAGTCTCCGACCCTTTCATCGGTGGTTTAATCTGTCTTCTCTCCGGTAGTGTTGGGCATAATCGATTGAATTTAGGAATCGAAAGGTTACAATCGAGAGATCTGACAAATCGAGATATTCATTCGAACGATTTCTAATTTTAGAATTTACCGGTAGATGGCGTGATACGCTCAGAGCCGCCTTCTGCGTTTGACAAATCGAGATATTCATTCGAAATAACCATTCGAATGATTTGTAATTGGTGCTACACGCTCAGCTTTTTTTCGCTGGACGGAATGACACTAATGACTCTTGAATTTTTTTGAATAGCATAACGTAGCTTAAGAAGTTAGAAGGAACCCAAGTGATTCTCCCTGCGAGAGATAATTCGATCACGTGAATAGCGAGTACTTCTGAACATCTCGTATCTGGGTCCCTCTCGAGATGTTTTCAGGTAGATGAGCGATTTTGCTCGGAACCCATGTTCTCGAGAAGAGACGAGCGATTTTGCCTTCCGAATGCACTCGTTTGAACGAGACAGATTATGAGCAACCGAGAGTTCTTTCGAGAGGCTTTTTTCATTCGAATGAATTTGACGTAATCGAATGTTTCGAGATATTTTTGTAATCGGATGAATCGATTATTTCTATTCAATTATGGCCATCACTACTCTCCGGTCGAGGTTGTCGGAGCTGACCGAGACTGCAGGAGGCTGTATGAGTCGGGGGGACTGAAGTTTTGGTTCTGTCTCTGCTCGAAATTTCTCTTATGATGTGGTGTGAATGGATGGTGTTGTGTATTTGCTGCTTCTGGTGTGCCGGTTCCGTGTGGAAGTGGGCCGGGGAGGCACCTGCCATGGGTTATATGAGTGCCTTGGTGAACCCGTCGGCCCGGTTTCCTCTCTGACAGTCTCCCGTCCGGGTCGCTGTCACTTGGTCACCTCTGAAGGGGACTTTTGTCCGCCTACAAGGACGTTCTGGGGGTACCTTCGGGTTGCACCCGACGTTCAAGGTGACCTCGCCGACAATTTGTGTGTGGGTCCGTTCGAGTTCTTCGGAGGATCTGTATGAATCGAGGGGTTTTCTGGTGTTGCTTGTTCGGCCGTGGTGGGAGTGTGTGTACACATCGGTGAACCATGTCTAGGTGATTACCTGTGGCGTCGCGAACAGTGTGAAGATGTTTTGTTGCAACAAAGTTCGTGTATGGGGGAGGGGACGTCTCCTAGCCCCCATGATTTGGGGTCTTATACGAAGACAAGAAAATGCGACTATTTCATATTCAAGAGGGCTACGCTAATCGATTTCAGCTGTTTCTTACGTGACCGCCTCCATCCAATGAGATAACACATACTAGCGTTTGGAGATAGAGGCGTAAGCAAGTCAGGAACACCCACTCAAATATCTCATTGGCCAGGAGCGAAAACAGAACACACGAATTGGCGTGCGTGACGTATGATGATGAATCACAGCAGTGTACTAGCACAATCTCCATCTCCAGATGTTAGTATAGCGCATCGAAGGGTCCCTTGGCTAGTATGAGACACTAGTTCAGGAATAGACTGCAGAAACGACCAATCTAAATCCCTTGATCTTATTACCGTGTGATCTATTCCATTGCGACGTTTGTAGCTTAACCCATCGAAACGGCTTTTCCATTGATTATTTACTGCTGATCGTCCTTTTCGGCAGTTATTTTTTTATTTCCGGTTCAATGTATTTGTCAGGTAAATTCGATATTTAAAGGGGCATCTCGTTCCAAACTTTATAAGCGTTGGAAATGGACTGTTCATATTACTTATAGATGCAGGAACGTATCCAGGATTCCTTTTTGGAAGAGATCCAGAAAAATTGCATTTATTGGGTTATCCAAAAGTCGGACAAACTTGAAAGTACTAAACTTCCATGTTCGCCCGGAGCTATGTTGTTTTCAAAAGCAACGATAGATGGCTCGACGGTACCACTTCAGCTCGCAATGTGAGCAAATGATGCGAGGAAGGAAGGTTTGGCGGTGATGAAATTATTGTGGAATTAGAGGAAGGGGTAATTCTTCCGATTAAGGGCCGTTCGCGAACGCGGATGTAGCGCCATCTAGTAGGTGAATGTACAGTTCACCTGTGACAGGTTTTATCGAATGTTCGTTTCGTATCCGACAGATGTCGCACTATGCCCGAAAATACTTTGCTCACTGACAGATTACGTTCGTTTTTTACATAATGTCTGCCCGTTAATTTTGTAATCATCACAGTGATTTAACCTTTTCCTCCCAATAGTATACACATACTGAACGTGTAACAAAACTTCATAAATAGTCTTTAAAAAGTATGTTTTAGAACTCCACTTTCAGCCCAACGGCCCATGATCGGGAAAAGGCTCTAAAAGTTCCTAGTAATGAAAAATTCGCAGTATTTCGCGTATGCCGTGTTACAAAACTCCATAAGTATTGTCCTTAATTTAAAGAGTGGCATTTATCTTGAGCTCAACGAGATGATGGACTAAGGTGTTTCATAGGGCCAGAGGCCTGCTTCGACTGATCCTGTATCGAATCCAACAGGCCTGCTTAGCACAGCAGTTGGAAATAAGCTACTTAAATGGCAAACTAGAAGAAAGAGAGCAGAGTGATGCAGTGAAGCCATCAGGACAGCAGACCTATGCCCAGGTCGTCCGAAAAAAGCCTAAACCAGTGATACACAGATCGTCTATACGTAAAACGCCGTGCCAACTTAGATATCAAATCAATGTCCGCCGTCATAGCACGATAGGTATTTCTTTAATGAGTTTTTAAAATCGGTTTACAATAAAAGCTAGAAACATTGAAACCCCCACAAGACCTTTCAAAACCCCATGGGTTTCTACATCAGGTGGTATGAACACTGGGGTTGTACCACGTACACACCTTGTTTAAATAGATGGTACATAATGGGCGAGCAACTACGCATGCTCTTGCTCCATGAGCGAATCACTGAACAGTGGATAATGAAACTGTCTATGTCCAAATATGCGCGATGCAAATCATAAATACAAATTAAATATGAGAATACATAATAGCAGCATGAAAATACACATTTCACAGTTTATCAGTTGTTCAATACATTTTCAGGAAGGCACTGTTACATCACTTGAAGGAAAAATTTTGTTTGACTTAACTAAAAGAAACAAGCTGGATTCAGGAGCGGCAATTGCACTATTAATCATATACGCGTACTGAGAGAACTAATTGAAAGGAAGAATGAATATGAAATCCTGGTCTTTATTGATTATGAACAGGCTTTTGATTCTGTGAAATCATCAGCAGTTTTGATGTTTTTGAAATCCTGCGGCACTGAAGATAAATACATAGGCTTCATAAATAGCATCTATGAAACTGCAAGCACAACGCTTCGACTGTCTGAAGACTCAACACTTATAAAAAAAATTGAATGGGAGTGAGACAAGGTGACAGCATATCTCCCAAACTTTTCAATGCCATTTTTGCAGAATATATTTCAATCATTGAACTGGGAAGACAAAGGGAAAACGATTAATGTAGATTATTTAACAGACCCTCGCTTTGCTGACGACATAGTCATTTTTGGGAGTACCTCCTCAGAGCTACAGTTCATGATCCAGGAACTTGCTGACAAGAGCAAAGAAGGGGGTATACAAATGATCTTACATTTGACAAATTCATGAACAATGCTTTTACAAAAACTGAAAATTAGGAAGTTGATGGGGCAAATCTGGATGTGACCAATACCTACATTTACCTTGAACATCAGATATCAAGCAAGGTCTACATACAGAAGAAATGCGAAGGTGAATCAAAAGTTCGTCCCGTTTGCAGCTAAAAAGCTGAATGATGCAGGATATCCATACATGCTCACTTTATTCTGCAAAGTACAGGCCGTTCTTTCCTACAGTTCTTTGCCAACGTTCCACTAGAGCCACATTCCCACTGCGGTACCACTTGGCAGGTTTCGATGACAAAAACTATCCGATGTCAGATTCCATATCCACCAATGAAGCGAAGTACCTTCCTCGTAGGAAATAGTCCAGGGAGCGAAACAGGTGACATTCGGAGGGGGCCAAGTCAGAGCTGTATGGAAGATGGGGTGCTATCACAACCCCTTCCAATTCCTATAGTTTCAGGTGAACCATTCTGTAGGTGTGCCTTGAGGGTATTATGCACGGCCGCTTTCTATTGATGAGTGCTGGGTAGCGGCTGTTGTTTCGCCTTCTGAGGTGCCAATGAATGGGGAACCATTCGATGGCACCTGGAGGAGAAAACAAGTTTGTTCAGGTGAGGAGCAAAAATAGATTGGGAAGACCACTTCAGCTGCCATTTGTCGTGTATTGGTACCGGGGTTCGCTATCACAGCTTCCGCCATGGTGTCGGTGTTGGTGGTCGATGGACTTCCTGACCTCGACTTGTGTTCGAGACTAATGTCCGCAGCATTGAAACGCAGGAACCATTTTCGTGCAGTGCTGCTGTCAACTGTTTTTTCGCCTTCAAATGCAGAAATTCGTCTCGCTGCTGCCGCATTTTAACTCATTTTTCCAATAATGGCGTAGGTGCACTCAAACAGTACGTTTATCGACCTCCATCCTCTGCTCACCTGATAACGCAATGTGGCTTCGTGCCAAACGCACGCCATTAACCTTTTGTGTTCCACGATATCGTTGTAGGCAGTCGACGTGACGGTGGAGCGTGTTTCGCACAGGGATAGAGGCCCAACACTATGTGGAGCTCAAATTGGGGCAAACTTTTGTCTCACCCAGGTAAGTAGGCGTACAAAACTTAGTTGGAGAGCATTTGGAAAAGAGCAGTTTGCCATTATGTTTTAAAAGAAAAGTATTTAATCAATGCATCCTTCCAGTCCTTAGCTATGGAGCAGAGACATTAACCTTAACTGAAAAAGACATACAGAGGAAGAAGACAACTCAGAAAAAACATGGAAAGGTGCATGCTTGGTGTAATCAAGAAAGACAGGAAGAGGAACAGATGGATTAGGAAAAGGAAAAGAAGTTGACGTCATGATAAAAGTGAAAACGCTCAAGGGACAATCGGCTGGACATATCGCTAGAAAAAGTGGCTGTGCTTGAGCAACTAAAATATTAGATATAATACCAAGGGGCAGGAAAAGACACAGAACAAGATGACGTGGAAGATGGATGGATTAAATACGAAAGCCTGCTGGAGTGACTTGGAAGAGACAGGTTCAAGACAGTAAGTCGTGGAAGGTACTTGGGGACACCTTCATCCAGCAGTGGATTTACAATAGTTGATGATGATATGTACGAGTATATATTCATCTACCCTACGTTGCTTTGTTTCACTCTCTCTCTCTCTCCTTACTTTTTTTATTGTAAATTGTTTTCGCTCTCGGAGTAGTTGGGCCCCTCCCGCATGAAAATATTAGGTTCCGCCGCCCTGCAATAACGTGACTGTCTTCGTCGAAGATATCTAAAAAAAAAAATATTGTACTGACTTATACGAGAACTTAATCTGTTTCTTTTCGCTACCGAAATGATCTAGTCCACTTTCTTGCACAAGACTGTAACTTTTTTAATCTCCATTTACACTTCAAGTTAGAATGAGTTCAACACGTGCTTATTTTTTGAGCTTTAAGTTCTAGTTTCTCGATCTACGGAATCCTTTGTGACCTGCTATAATCCCCTGCTGAATATGCGGTAAGTATTCTTTTTTTTTTAAATCAGACGATTGCCTGAATTGCGAGGACCCAGATTGTCCTCCAAGGAAGATCTGAAAAAGAAGCAAAGGAAATCTACAATAGACAAGAATCCAGCCTCTGTTATTTCTCACTAGCTAGGACCATCGCGTCGTCCCGCTCACGCAGGTGGACGTGATCGGGGTGTATTCATGGCTCCCGCAAACTTACTTACGTACGCGAAATGCAGGAAGACATTCGAGATGGGGGGGGGGGGAGTGTTTAAACCTCTGAGAAAATGTCATGCCGTTAGAGGTAGGTATTGTACTGTGAATACTAACACCAGCACTAATTCCTTTATGAATAATAATGGTTTCCATCGAACAAAACATTAGAGATTCGTATTCTAAAAGAAAACCAATTGATTTTAGCTGGTTTCGCTCATGACAGACTCCCTCCAATAAGATAATAGCATCGGAGGGCGTATATGCCATCGAGTTATTACACTTCGTCCACTGAACCTAACAGAAGTCCATTAGCGTCGTAAATGAGCTGATCGTTTTTTGTATATCTTTTACCGATAGTTAGTTTTTCAGACGATTACCTGTTAGGAAGGGATATCACACAACTTTGAGACAGGGACATCGCCAATGGGGAGCCCACCCTGAAATTCTCCTTGCCCACCCAGTTCAAAATGTGCCATTTTTCAATATATTTAACTGAAAAAAATAATCTGGACTTTGCCTAGTAATATGTCTTGTGTTTTATTTCATGTAGCCCTACGTATTTCCCTCCTAGGAAGTGCGTTGTTTACGTCTCCAAAAAAAGATCAAAACAGAATCCGAAAGGGCAATGAAAATGCAATTGTTCTCCACTCTTCCAATTCCTTAGTTAAAGCCTCTTTTTCAGATTTGTATGGCCAGGGGGTAATGAAGATGGTGATTCGGAATTCACTGAGGTGGTCACTACTAATTGTCCTGTTTGTTTTCTTTACAAAATAGGTGATTCCACCACGGAAAGTGAAGTCTAAAGCTACGCTAGCGCACCGCCACAGTGAAAAGTGCAGAAAGTGGCTGACGACTGCTTTGTTTTTGCTTATTTAGATAAGCAAAAACGACATCTTCTTTCAAATAAGTTCTTCAAGTACAGTACTATTTTCGTAAGCAAACATGCAAAATTTTGAAAAGCAATTTAAGACAACGTATTCAGAGCAAGTAAAAAATTGAATGCGACATTCTGCCAACACTTGTATCTTACACCAGTGGCGTAACTAGTCAGATCCATGTATGTATGTGTGTCCAGGTGAAGGGGTCATCATTGCACGAATTCTTTTGTAGCTGGTAGTGAAAAGCATTAAAGCAGCCCCGGTAGCGCAGTGATTCGTCCGAGAAGAGTCCGGGTTCGAATCCACTATGGCTGTTGTGTTTGTCTTACGGCACCGGCTCTCTCCCTTTCCTGGAACCAGTTGCCTTAAATTAGGGTCGGGCGACTGCTTATAGCCCATTGAGTTGCTCACGGCAGTCGTTAAACCTTGAATCGAAAGAAAAAGAGGATTAAAGATTCGTTCTTTTAGTGTTTCGTAAAAAAAAAAAAAAAAGTTGCTGTGAAGCTTGCCCCACCAAAAATAATGCTCGCCCACCCGTCGCCCATTTTGATTTCGAAGTCCAGCGACGTTCCTGCCTTGAGGTCTCACTATAGCCCCTGTGTGGAAATAGAAAAGAGAAGTGCAAGGGCCCAGAATGCCCCCCCCCGCCAAAGAAGAACAGAACGAGAAGCAAAGAAGATATAGTACAGACCAGCTTCGCTTATTCCTCAGTGGCTAAGACCGTTGCCACAGCTAAGTACGTTTCAAGAACCGAAGGTTAAAATTTTTGAAGCTCACATTTCAATTAATTTTGAAAAACTCCTCCTGGTCACCCGTATCCAATTCTTACCGATTTTTACAGACGGAAAAGACGTGATGCCGTAGGTCCCATCCTCTTGAAAAGAGATTGAGCAGGTGTTCAGATAGGAAAGCTTTAAAGAAAAGTAATGAAAAATTAGAGATAGGGTATGTGCATTGTCTTTGGCTGAATGCTAAGTTGGTGAAAAGTTGAATTTCATACTGTAAGCTTCTAAACTTTTAATAAAAATTTTGTATCTTTCATTGGCTTGTCAGGCGCGGCATTTTAGTTTGTGTTGTATTGTGTTGCTTTAGGCTTGGGGAATAATTTAATTATATATAATCTACGGAGACGCAGGTTTTGATTTGCTTATTATTTTGTACAATTGTTTACACTTGTATATAATTGTAGATCAATGCATATCTCATGGAATCAAATTAGTAAACTGAGTCTTTTGATTAAATCTTCGAATGTCATGTCTTGCTCATGAATTTTTTGGTTTTCATTCATTGGTTGTAACTAATTGTTTAGTTAATTGGAGGTTAATTTCCTTTTTTTTTAAGGCCCGGGCCGTAAATATTTTAATATTATGGAATGATATTAGTTTATGCCAATTACTTTTTTGTGTTACATTCTAAGAAGATGTTGTTACTAATGTTGTTGTTGCTTGCATTACACTCATTTTTTACTATGCTGCTAATTCTGCTGCTATATTTTTGAAAATAATTCAGAAATAAAATAATATTTTTCAATATTTTTAAAAATAAAATTCAACCTGTAATTTTATAAAAATATTGCTACGACCTTTGGCCTTCAGATATCAGGATGCCAAATATTTCCGGACTGCGATTCGATCACTAGATCCGCAAACATACCTCGTTAGCCAATTAGCCTACACAGTACACCAATAAACCAATGGAGGCACAGTATAACAATTAAAACAGGGATTTAATAGATACAGGCATAAATTAAAAAAATACACCGGATTCTTCATGTAATATTCAAAGCTATAATTTCCGGCCAGCTTTGGCCCTCTTCGGTGTTTCAGAAAAATATGTTCTAACGAAAAGTCTGTTCGTTAACAATGGGCCGCAAAGAAAATACTGATAAAAGTACTTACATACATGTCCTCGAGTATCCAAAGTATTGATGACACCAACAAACACAAACATTCACACGGGTAGTTTGATCTTAACTACTCTTTCCATGCTGTAGCCAAAACGACGGCGTTCCTAGTCGCTGGACGTGCGCACTCAGACACACACACAAAGTTTTCTCCCCTACTTGAATACGAAGAGGCTAACGGCGACTTCAGACGCTCTCTCTCTCTCTCTCTCTGCAGCGGGGTTCCGCCGTGGTTCCTGGTGCTGGGGATTGCTCCTCTCTCTCTCTGGGTGAGCGAGGCGATGTCGTGATTATTTTCTCTCTCCCTCTGCAGGTCACCTGTAATGGCTCATTTTTCCGGTAGGTATCGGTGGTCTGGCTGGGTGATGAAAGTTTTCAGGCAAAGTTCGTGCTGGTTATTCATCGGCTTATGTTTTTAGCTGGCTTACCTTCTTATGCTCAGAATTTCGAGAGCAGCAGAAGGCAACAATTGTTCTAGCGCTAGGAAATCCCCTTTATCGTTCTCTCGGCTATCAAACGGATTCTGCTACTCAACAACAATCTCCCGTCTCCCAGAAGTGGTAGGCGGTAAATTTTACTACTTGAAATTGGGACATATTTATTAGTAAACGCTCTTCAAGTCCAAGAGCTTTTCCATTGTTTCGCGCGTGGCACAGACAAAAGCTTCAAACGCGCTTGCCGTTTAAACAACTTTTGAGCTATGGGAAATAGCTTTTAAACTCTGACCTGTCCCATTTCCGTTTATGGGCTCTTTGTTCTCGTGGCAAACACCTGCAACTCGCCACTTGAAGTCAAAGTGCTAGCAGATCTTTTCTTTATATACTGCCCATCGCAGGTGTTTAAATTATAACTCTCTGTTAATTAAAACCCCCAATCAAGTTTCAATTACCGTTAATTAGCCACCGCTCTCGCCAATTAATTATGCGAGGGTGGGTGTCGTCGCAATATGCAAAGATTTTATTTCCAAACGTTTATAAAAAAAATATGAGAAATTAGCGCAGTCACTCAAACAAAGAAAGAGAAGAACAAAAAATGAATAGATAAATAAAGACGCTGGAGTTTATACGTTTCTGCATTTTTCTTTATTATATTTTTGATAATTGTTTTAAACATTTACCACATATCACAAGAACATGTCAAGCAATACGGGGCTGGCAATCAAGTTTCTTATCAAATGAGCAATGCTGAATATGGGGGGGGAGTTCTTACTTATTTACCACATGTCACGAGAACATGTCAAGCAATACGGGGCTGGCAATCAAGTTTCTTATCAAATGAGCAATGCTGAATATGGGGGGGGGGGGAGGTTACTTATTTACCACATGTCACGAGAACATGTCAAGCAATACGGGGCTGGCAATCAAGTTTCTTATCAAATGAGCAATGCTGAATATGGGGGGGTACTTATTTACCACATGTCACGAGAACATGTCAAGCAATACGGGGCTGGCAATCAAGTTTCTCATTTTCTCATCAAATGAGCAATGCTCTGACTATGGGGGGGAGAGTTTTTCCTTATTTACCACATGTCACGAGAACATGTCAAGCAATACGGGGCTGGCAATCGAGTTTCTTATCAAATGAGCAATGCCGAATATGGGGGGGGTTACTATTTATTTATTAAATTTTTGGAAATAAATCACTTTGGCCTCAAAGATATACATCTCCATATACATTTGTATGAAGCAAAGGAACTCATTTTTTGTAATAAGCATAGCACACGATAACCTGAGTAACATGAGAAAACGTTTTTTCTCTGTAGAAATATTTCGACTCTCGCATTTAGAAAATGACATACACACACAAAAAGTTGTTTAATTAAACAGGGCGAAAAATATTGGGTGGACACTGCCCCTCCCCTGAGTAAAATTATTGGCGGGGCAGGGTTTATCCCCCCCCCCGTTCTCATAGTACTCGCCTATGTCACATGGGCATTCCCCGTGGAGGATGTGATAAAACAGTGAGTCACCTGGGATTACGAACACGACAGGCACCAACATATACATATATTCACAGCAGCCGCATTTCGGCCATGTATAAAAGAGTCATTTACTTTAGTTTTGGACAAAACAATTACACATATTGTTAATTTTATTATTTAAAAAGTTAAAACTACAGGGCTCTAGGTACCACCCTTACTTTTCCAGACACTCTTCTGGACTTCCATCCTGTCTCCCCCACCACACATGAAAACACATCCTTCCTCATGTTTGAAATCAATCTTGCAGAGGGTCGCATATTGTGCTACCTATGCCACTGGTATCCAGTGTGGATATATTTCTCAGTTACTGTTTTTTTACCAGCTCTTCAATATTATTTGATGTTTTAGTGTCTTATAAGTGTAACTGCACGCCTCGAAGCTCTTGTAGCATCCTGCTAATCGTGCAACAGGAAGACAAAAACTTGGAAGATTGTTTAACAAACATTCACTATAGATATGGCATTTTCAAAATGTCCGAAATCATACCTAGGCATTCCGTTTTGCATGTTAATTTGAAGAACACAAATGATAATTTCTTTTGTAAATCGAAATAGAGGTAAATTTTACCAGATGATTTTCACGCCGTTATTCCTCTAGGTTAATTAAAATATTTTTAAGGTTAGTTCTGAATTAGTTTAAGAGATCCTCTCTTCTTTATTGAACTCTTCAATATTATTCATAATTGTTGTCTGCCAAAGGGCCAGGAATATGAAAAATTTAGCCGATCTATGTCATCCGCTGTTTTGTTTTACATTCAGTATGAAATTATGAAAAATAAAGTATTTATATAAAGTCAAATCAAGTTTTATTTGCTATTGGTCGGTCGTCAGACCCTTTTAAAACACGTAGACTGTTCTGCGGAGCAGGCTGCAGAATATAATTTGATGTGGGTTGTCGTCATAAAATTGCAGAGGGCGCTGGCATCGGAAGCCAGCGCCCTCTGCAATTTCAGGGCGCTGGCAGGATCCTTCATCGGCTTCATGCTATTTAATGGTGGGAAGTTTGTTTGCCAAGGATTTGCTGTCTTACGAAACTTCAAATTTTGCAAAACAAAGGTTGGTGGACGGAAATCTTTTTGGCAATATCTTTCCTAATTCGTTGTAGCTCGATCATAACAGTAATACACTAGGTAATTCAACAGTTGATCACTAAAACGCAATAGGCTTATTCGGGTGTTAGTGTGCTAGTTTTATTCAACTGTGGATTGTTTATAACGAAATTTATTTCCGAAATTAGTAACTTTTTTCGTGAAGATGTAGAAGTTGATCAAGTATTGGCTGTCACGCGTTAAACCTACTGTGTGGTTAAACTTAAGTGCTGTACTGAAATCGATTACAACAGTTATAAGATCATAGAGAAATAATGTCCGCTATGAAAGGACTGGGAAATTCTGCATTAGCAAATAATAAAAAAACATTGAAAACAGAAAAGGCAAAGCAGCTGTTTTGTGCCGGGATATAATACTGGCTATAAATCCTGCAAAAATAAAATTTCACTCTTTGCTGTCCCGAAAATTCCTGATATGTTGAGCAAATAGGATAAGGCAATTCCCAGAGCTGATAAGAAACTTGCTGAAAATTGTGTTGTATATTGCCTTACACTTTGAATCTAAATTCATGGAGATGCATTATCGTTCCACTATTCAAGGTAAGGAAGTTCTAACATGCCGAGATAAACCATTACTCAAGCCTGACGCCACACCTACTATTTTTCCCAAATTTAAAAGACATTTAAAAGTCGATGACTAATTAGTTTTTCCAATTTTTATTTGGCAGGGGGCACAGCCCTAGTGTGCCTTCCCCACGTTACGCCTGTGTGTATGCTACATTAATAATTTCCTTTTTTTTTTTTTTTTTTTTTTTTTTTAAGGGTAAAAATAGTTTACAGGAATTGCATAGAATTATCCTATTCAGACAGACTACATGAACACCCACTTCTTAATTTTTACGTTATTAAACTTTTTACTTAAGGTGCAAAAGAATTTTCCTCTCTTCACTGCAAACCCATTTGAATCGCAAATTTAATCACATTATGATTATAAGGTGAAGAAAAGTAAAGAAAAATGTTATAATCATTTTTCTTTAAAAGAATGTCATCATATACCTTCAGTTTTTGTATATTTATTTCTGTCCAGTATGATTCATTTTGTTTATCGTATCACAGGCAAAGTTTTTTTATGAATGATTTTTATAAATGGATTCCAGTTGGTATATTATTAGAAAATAGACCATTTTTAAAAATAGTAATCGCATTTATTGTATTCTAGAGCCGCGGATGGCTTAGTGGTTAGTGTTTCAGATTATCGTTGCTGGGTCCCCAGGTTCAAGCCTGGGCTGATCTTTCAGTGATGGTGTGATTTACTAATAATCGCTGAATATCCGCCGTGCATCGGACGAGCACGTTAAGTGACGGCCCCCAGGCTGGACCCACTGGTTAAATGGGTATCCTTTCCTATATTCCACCTGAAATTCTCTCACCCCTCTATGTGCAATATCGTACTTGTACGGTGGCGCCATCTACTGTACTCTAATCTCACTACAAACTGTTCTGTCAAAGTCGCTAGACTTGCTCTCATTCCTTCCGTTTCTGTGTCCTGCCCAAAAGGCGATCTCGCTGTAGGTGGCTGGGACCTAAACTCTACTCTATGTGGACGGAAGTCCTACAAGAAAATAACGCTGATCCTGATACGCAACGGCGCTTTTTATTGTATTCTATTTTCAAATCATCAAAAGGCTTCCCATTTTTTTACCAATGCTGAAAAATGAAGTACATTATCAAATAACATATAAAATTTTTAGGTTACTGAATTTAAAGAACTTATTGGATTATTGGAATGCAAATTATGAAGTCCATGTCCCATTAAGAAAATATTCCCCCTTTTTTTTCCGGTAAGGTTTTGAGGAGCAAAACATTTTTTTTTTAATTTTTACTTTATACTGCAAGTTGATGTTTCAATGATTGTAAACTGCATATTGGTCTCCAGTGTTTTTGCGTAATGTAACCCATGTATGACTCTAAAACTTCCGAAATATCTAACATTAATGTTGTCGATAGCACAATGCAAAGCTTAACTTAAACTACGATGCCCTTATTAATGAATCTTGAGCACCCCATTCGTTCTTTTTTTTAGGAAGGGGTGAAAAAGGTGTGTCGATTATTTCGTATATACTTAAGTTATCTGCTTATAAAATATCGTTCAAGAAGTACACATAATACTGACGAGCTGGGTGTGTGTCATAGAAAGATGTGCGTATTCGTCGTCCTTCCTCCCTGAAAAGCGACGTGACATTCGATGGCAGCGCCATCTACCGCTTTCATGATTGCGGGCAGCAAATTTTTCTGCGAGCACGACACACTAATTCTTCTAGGCACTGTAGTTTAGTCTCCGACCCTTTCATCGGTGGTTTAATCTGTCTTCTCTCCGGTAGTGTTGGGCATAATCGATTGAATTTAGGAATCGAAAGGTTACAATCGAGAGATCTGACAAATCGAGATATTCATTCGAACGATTTCTAATTTTAGAATTTACCGGTAGATGGCGTGATACGCTCAGAGCCGCCTTCTGCGTTTGACAAATCGAGATATTCATTCGAATGATTTGTAATTGGTGCTACACGCTCAGCTTTTTTTCGCTGTACGGAATGACACTAATGACTCTTGAATTTTTTGAATAGCATAACGTAGCTTAAGAAGTTAGAAGGAACCCAAGTGATTCTCCCTGCGAGAGATAATTCGATCACGTGAATAGCGAGTACTTCTGAACATCTCGTATCTGGGTCCCTCTCGAGATGTTTTCAGGTAGATGAGCGATTTTGCTCGGAACCCATGTTCTCGAGAAGAGACGAGCGATTTTGCCTTCCGAATGCACTCGTTTGAACGAGACAGATTATGAGCAACCGAGAGTTCTTTCGAGAGGCTTTTTTCATTCGAATGAATTTGACGTAATCGAATGTTTCGAGATATTTTTGTAATCGGATGAATCGATTATTTCTATTCAATTATGGCCATCACTACTCTCCGGTCGAGGTTGTCGGAGCTGACCGAGACTGCAGGAGGCTGTATGAGTCGGGGGGACTGAAGTTTTGGTTCTGTCTCTGCTCGAAATTTCTCTTATGATGTGGTGTGAATGGATGGTGTTGTGTATTTGCTGCTTCTGGTGTGCCGGTTCCGTGTGGAAGTGGGCCGGGGAGGCACCTGCCATGGGTTATATGAGTGCCTTGGTGAACCCGTCGGCCCGGTTTCCTCTCTGACAGTCTCCCGTCCGGGTCGCTGTCACTTGGTCACCTCTGAAGGGGACTTTTGTCCGCCTACAAGGACGTTCTGGGGTACCTTCGGGTTGCACCCGACGTTCAAGGTGACCTCGCCGACAATTTGTGTGTGGGTCCGTTCGAGTTCTTCGGAGGATCTGTATGAATCGAGGGGTTTTCTAGTGTTGCTTGTTCGGCCGTGGTGGGAGTGTGTGTACACATCGGTGAACCATGTCTAGGTGATTACCTGTGGCGTCGCGAACAGTGTGAAGATGTTTTGTTGCAACAAAGTTCGTGTATGGGGGAGGGGACGTCTCCTAGCCCCCATGATTTGGGGTCTTATACGAAGACAAGAAAATGCGACTATTTCATATTCAAGAGGGCTACGCTAATCGATTTCAGCTGTTTCTTACGTGACCGCCTCCATCCAATGAGATAACACATACTAGCGTTTGGAGATAGAGGCGTAAGCAAGTCAGGAACACCCACTCAAATATCTCATTGGCCAGGAGCGAAAACAGAACACACGAATTGGCGTGCGTGACGTATGATGATGAATCACAGCAGTGTACTAGCACAATCTCCATCTCCAGATGTTAGTATAGCGCATCGAAGGGTCCCTTGGCTAGTATGAGACACTAGTTCAGGAATAGACTGCAGAAACGACCAATCTAAATCCCTTGATCTTATTACCGTGTGATCTATTCCATTGCGACGTTTGTAGCTTAACCCATCGAAACGGCTTTTCCATTGATTATTTACTGCTGATCGTCCTTTTCGGCAGTTATTTTTTTATTTCCGGTTCAATGTATTTGTCAGGTAAATTCGATATTTAAAGGGGCATCTCGTTCCAAACTTTATAAGCGTTGGAAATGGACTGTTCACATTACTTATAGATGCAGGAACGTATCCAGGATTCCTTTTTGGAAGAGATCCAGAAAAATTGCATTTATTGGGTTATCCAAAAGTCGGACAAACTTGAAAGTACTAAACTTCCATGTTCGCCCGGAGCTATGTTGTTTTCAAAAGCAACGATAGATGGCTCGACGGTACCACTTCAGCTCGCAATGTGAGCAAATGATGCGAGGAAGGAAGGTTTGGCGGTGATGAAATTATTGTGGAATTAGAGGAAGGGGTAATTCTTCCGATTAAGGGCCGTTCGCGAACGCGGATGTAGCGCCAACTAGTAGGTGAATGTACAGTTCACCTGTGACAGGTTTTATCGAATGTTCGTTTCGTATCCGACAGATGTCGCACTATGCCCGAAAATACTTTGCTCACTGACAGATTACGTTCGTTTTTTACATAATGTCTGCCCGTTAATTTTGTAATCATCACAGTGATTTAACCTTTTCCTCCCAATAGTATACACATACTGAACGTGTAACAAAACTTCATAAATAGTCTTTAAAAAGTATGTTTTAGAACTCCACTTTCAGCCCAACGGCCCATGATCGGGAAAAGGCTCTAAAAGTTCCTAGTAATGAAAAATTCGCAGTATTTCGCGTATGCCGTGTTACAAAACTCCATAAGTATTGTCCTTAATTTAAAGAGTGGCATTTATCTTGAGCTCAACGAGATGATGGACTAAGGTGTTTCATAGGGCCAGAGGCCTGCTTCGACTGATCCTGTATCGAATCCAACAGGCCTGCTTAGCACAGCAGTTGGAAATAAGCTACTTAAATGGCAAACTAGAAGAAAGAGAGCAGAGTGATGCAGTGAAGCCATCAGGACAGCAGACCTATGCCCAGGTCGTCCGAAAAAGCCTAAACCAGTGATACACAGATCGTCTATACGTAAAACGCCGTGCCAACTTAGATATCAAATCAATGTCCGCCGTCATAGCACGATAGGTATTTCTTTAATGAGTTTTTAAAATCGGTTTACAATAAAAGCTAGAAACATTGAAACCCCCACAAGACCTTTCAAAACCCCATGGGTTTCTACATCAGGTGGTATGAACACTGGGGTTGTACCACGTACACACCTTGTTTAAATAGATGGTACATAATGGGCGAGCAACTACGCATGCTCTTGCTCCATGAGCGAATCACTGAACAGTGGATAATGAAACTGTCTATGTCCAAATATGCGCGATGCAAATCATAAATACAAATTAAATATGAGAATACATAATAGCAGCATGAAAATACACATTTCACAGTTTATCAGTTGTTCAATACATTTTCAGGAAGGCACTGTTACATCACTTGAAGGAAAAATTTTGTTTGACTTAACTAAAAGAAACAAGCTGGATTCAGGAGCGGCAATTGCACTATTAATCATATACGCGTACTGAGAGAACTAATTGAAAGGAAGAATGAATATGAAATCCTGGTCTTTATTGATTATGAACAGGCTTTTGATTCTGTGAAATCATCAGCAGTTTTGATGTTTTTGAAATCCTGCGGCACTGAAGATAAATACATAGGCTTCATAAATAGCATCTATGAAACTGCAAGCACAACGCTTCGACTGTCTGAAGACTCAACACTTATAAAAAAATTGAATGGGAGTGAGACAAGGTGACAGCATATCTCCCAAACTTTTCAATGCCATTTTTGCAGAATATATTTCAATCATTGAACTGGGAAGACAAAGGGAAAACGATTAATGTAGATTATTTAACAGACCCTCGCTTTGCTGACGACATAGTCATTTTTGGGAGTACCTCCTCAGAGCTACAGTTCATGATCCAGGAACTTGCTGACAAGAGCAAAGAAGGGGGTATACAAATGATCTTACATTTGACAAATTCATGAACAATGCTTTTACAAAAACTGAAAATTAGGAAGTTGATGGGGCAAATCTGGATGTGACCAATACCTACATTTACCTTGAACATCAGATATCAAGCAAGGTCTACATACAGAAGAAATGCGAAGGTGAATCAAAAGTTCGTCCCGTTTGCAGCTAAAAAGCTGAATGATGCAGGATATCCATACATGCTCACTTTATTCTGCAAAGTACAGGCCGTTCTTTCCTACAGTTCTTTGCCAACGTTCCACTAGAGCCACATTCCCACTGCGGTACCACTTGGCAGGTTTCGATGACAAAAACTATCCGATGTCAGATTCCATATCCACCAATGAAGCGAAGTACCTTCCTCGTAGGAAATAGTCCAGGGAGCGAAACAGGTGACATTCGGAGGGGGCCAAGTCAGAGCTGTATGGAAGATGGGGTGCTATCACAACCCCTTCCAATTCCTATAGTTTCAGGTGAACCATTCTGTAGGTGTGCCTTGAGGGTATTATGCACGGCCGCTTTCTATTGATGAGTGCTGGGTAGCGGCTGTTGTTTCGCCTTCTGAGGTGCCAATGAATGGGGAACCATTCGATGGCACCTGGAGGAGAAAACAAGTTTGTTCAGGTGAGGAGCAAAAATAGATTGGGAAGACCACTTCAGCTGCCATTTGTCGTGTATTGGTACCGGGGTTCGCTATCACAGCTTCCGCCATGGTGTCGGTGTTGGTGGTCGATGGACTTCCTGACCTCGACTTGTGTTCGAGACTAATGTCCGCAGCATTGAAACGCAGGAACCATTTTCGTGCAGTGCTGCTGTCAACTGTTTTTTCGCCTTCAAATGCAGAAATTCGTCTCGCTGCTGCCGCATTTAACTCATTTTTCCAATAATGGCGTAGGTGCACTCAAACAGTACGTTTATCGACCTCCATCCTCTGCTCACCTGATAACGCAATGTGGCTTCGTGCCAAACGCACGCCATTAACCTTTTGTGTTCCACGATATCGTTGTAGGCAGTCGACGTGACGGTGGAGCGTGTTTCGCACAGGGATAGAGGCCCAACACTATGTGGAGCTCAAATTGGGGCAAACTTTTGTCTCACCCAGGTAAGTAGGCGTACAAAACTTAGTTGGAGAGCATTTGGAAAAGAGCAGTTTGCCATTATGTTTTAAAAGAAAAGTATTTAATCAATGCATCCTTCCAGTCCTTAGCTATGGAGCAGAGACATTAACCTTAACTGAAAAAGACATACAGAGGAAGAAGACAACTCAGAAAAAACATGGAAAGGTGCATGCTTGGTGTAATCAAGAAAGACAGGAAGAGGAACAGATGGATTAGGAAAAGGAAAAGAAGTTGACGTCATGATAAAAGTGAAAACGCTCAAGGGACAATCGGCTGGACATATCGCTAGAAAAAGTGGCTGTGCTTGAGCAACTAAAATATTAGATATAATACCAAGGGGCAGGAAAAGACACAGAACAAGATGACGTGGAAGATGGATGGATTAAATACGAAAGCCTGCTGGAGTGACTTGGAAGAGACAGGTTCAAGACAGTAAGTCGTGGAAGGTACTTGGGGACACCTTCATCCAGCAGTGGATTTACAATAGTTGATGATGATATGTACGAGTATATATTCATCTACCCTACGTTGCTTTGTTTCACTCTCTCTCTCTCTCCTTACTTTTTTTATTGTAAATTGTTTTCGCTCTCGGAGTAGTTGGGCCCCTCCCGCATGAAAATATTAGGTTCCGCCGCCCTGCAATAACGTGACTGTCTTCGTCGAAGATATCTAAAAAAAAAAAAATATTGTACTGACTTATACGAGAACTTAATCTGTTTCTTTTCGCTACCGAAATGATCTAGTCCACTTTCTTGCACAAGACTGTAACTTTTTTAATCTCCATTTACACTTCAAGTTAGAATGAGTTCAACACGTGCTTATTTTTTGAGCTTAAAGTTCTAGTTTCTCGATCTACGGAATCCTTTGTGACCTGCTATAATCCCCTGCTGAATATGCGGTAAGTATTCTTTTTTTTTTTTTTTAAATCAGACGATTGCCTGAATTGCGAGGACCCAGATTGTCCTCCAAGGAAGATCTGAAAAAGAAGCAAAGGAAATCTACAATAGACAAGAATCCAGCCTCTGTTATTTCTCACTAGCTAGGACCATCGCGTCGTCCCGCTTACGCAGGTGGACGTGATCGGGGTGTATTCATGGCTCCCGCAAACTTACTTACGTACGCGAAATGCAGGAAGACATTCGAGATGGGGGGAGTGTTTAAACCTCTGAGAAAATGTCATGCCGTTAGAGGTAGGTATTGTACTGTGAATACTAACACCAGCACTAATTCCTTTATGAATAATAATGGTTTCCATCGAACAAAACATTAGAGATTCGTATTCTAAAAGAAAACCAATTGATTTTAGCTGGTTTCGCTCATGACAGACTCCCTCCAATAAGATAATAGCATCGGAGGGCATATATGCCATCGAGTTATTACACTTCGTCCACTGAACCTAACAGAAGTCCATTAGCGTCGTAAATGAGCTGATCGTTTTTTGTATATCTTTTACCGATAGTTAGTTTTTCAGACGATTACCTGTTAGGAAGGGATATCACACAACTTTGAGACAGGGACATCGCCAATGGGGAGCCCACCCTGAAATTCTCCTTGCCCACCCAGTTCAAAATGTGCCATTTTTCAATATATTTAACTGAAAAAAATAATCTGGACTTTGCCTAGTAATATGTCTTGTGTTTTATTTCATGTAGCCCTACGTATTTCCCTCCTAGGAAGTGCGTTGTTTACGTCTCCAAAAAAAGATCAAAACAGAATCCGAAAGGGCAATGAAAATGCAATTGTTCTCCACTCTTCCAATTCCTTAGTTAAAGCCTCTTTTTCAGATTTGTATGGCCAGGGGGTAATGAAGATGGTGATTCGGAATTCACTGAGGTGGTCACTACTAATTGTCCTGTTTGTTTTCTTTACAAAATAGGTGATTCCACCACGGAAAGTGAAGTCTAAAGCTACGCTAGCGCACCGCCATAGTGAAAAGTGCAGAAAGTGGCTGACGACTGCTTTGTTTTTGCTTATTTAGATAAGCAAAAACGACATCTTCTTTCAAATAAGTTCTTCAAGTACAGTACTATTTTCGTAAGCAAACATGCAAAATTTTGAAAAGCAATTTAAGACAACGTATTCAGAGCAAGTAAAAAATTGAATGCGACATTCTGCCAACACTTGTATCTTACACCAGTGGCGTAACTAGTCAGATCCATGTATGTATGTGTGTCCAGGTGAAGGGGTCATCATTGCACGAATTCTTTTGTAGCTGGTAGTGAAAAGCATTAAAGCAGCCCCGGTAGCGCAGTGATTCGTCCGAGAAGAGTCCGGGTTCGAATCCACTATGGCTGTTGTGTTTGTCTTACGGCACCGGCTCTCTCCCTTTCCTGGAACCAGTTGCCTTAAATTAGGGTCGGGCGACTGCTTATAGCCCATTGAGTTGCTCACGGCAGTCGTTAAACCTTGAATCGAAAGAAAAAGAGGATTAAAGATTCGTTCTTTTAGTGTTTCGTAAAAAAAAAAAAAAAAAAAAAGTTGCTGTGAAGCTTGCCCCACCAAAAATAATGCTCGCCCACCCGTCGCCCATTTTGATTTCGAAGTCCAGCGACGTTCCTGCCTTGAGGTCTCACTATAGCCCCTGTGTGGAAATAGAAAAGAGAAGTGCAAGGGCCCAGAATGCCCCCCGCCAAAGAAGAACAGAACGAGAAGCAAAGAAGATATAGTACAGACCAGCTTCGGTTATTCCTCAGTGGCTAAGACCGTTGCCACAGCTAAGTACGTTTCAAGAACCGAAGGTTAAAATTTTTGAAGCTCACATTTCAATTAATTTTGAAAAACTCCTCCTGGTCACCCGTATCCAATTCTTACCGATTTTTACAGACGGAAAAGACGTGATGCCGTAGGTCCCATCCTCTTGAAAAGAGATTGAGCAGGTGTTCAGATAGGAAAGCTTTAAAGAAAAGTAATGAAAAATTAGAGATAGGGTATGTGCATTGTCTTTGGCTGAATGCTAAGTTGGTGAAAAGTTGAATTTCATACTGTAAGCTTCTAAACTTTTAATAAAAATTTTGTATCTTTCATTGGCTTGTCAGGCGCGGCATTTTAGTTTGTGTTGTATTGTGTTGCTTTAGGCTTGGGGAATAATTTAATTATATATAATCTACGGAGACGCAGGTTTTGATTTGCTTATTATTTTGTACAATTGTTTACACTTGTATATAATTGTAGATCAATGCATATCTCATGGAATCAAATTAGTAAACTGAGTCTTTTGATTAAATCTTCGAATGTCATGTCTTGCTCATGAATTTTTTGGTTTTCATTCATTGGTTGTAACTAATTGTTTAGTTAATTGGAGGTTACTTTCCTTTTTTTTTAAGGCCCGGGCCGTAAATATTTTAATATTATGGAATGATATTAGTTTATGCCAATTACTTTTTTGTGTTACATTCTAAGAAGATGTTGTTACTAATGTTGTTGTTGCTTGCATTACACTCATTTTTTACTATGCTGCTAATTCTGCTGCTATATTTTTGAAAATAATTCAGAAATAAAATAATATTTTTCAATATTTTTAAAAATAAAATTCAACCTGTAATTTTATAAAAATATTGCTACGACCTTTGGCCTTCAGATATCAGGATGCCAAATATTTCCGGACTGCGATTCGATCACTAGATCCGCAAACATACCTCGTTAGCCAATTAGCCTACACAGTACACCAATAAACCAATGGAGGCACAGTATAACAATTAAAACAGGGATTTAATAGATACAGGCATAAATTAAAAAAATACACCGGATTCTTCATGTAATATTCAAAGCTATAATTTCCGGCCAGCTTTGGCCCTCTTCGGTGTTTCAGAAAAATATGTTCTAACGAAAAGTCTGTTCGTTAACAATGGGCCGCAAAGAAAATACTGATAAAAGTACTTACATACATGTCCTCGAGTATCCAAAGTATTGATGACACCAACAAACACAAACATTCACACGGGTAGTTTGATCTTAACTACTCTTTCCATGCTGTAGCCAAAACGACGGCGTTCCTAGTCGCTGGACGTGCGCACTCAGACACACACACAAAGTTTTCTCCCCTACTTGAATACGAAGAGGCTAACGGCGACTTCAGACGCTCTCTCTCTCTCTCTCTCTCTCTGCAGCGGGGTTCCGCCGTGGTTCCTGGTGCTGGGGATTGCTCCTCTCTCTCTCTGGGTGAGCGAGGCGATGTCGTGATTATTTTCTCTCTCCCTCTGCAGGTCACCTGTAATGGCTCATTTTTCCGGTAGGTATCGGTGGTCTGGCTGGGTGATGAAAGTTTTCAGGCAAAGTTCGTGCTGGTTATTCATCGGCTTATGTTTTTAGCTGGCTTACCTTCTTATGCTCAGAATTTCGAGAGCAGCAGAAGGCAACAATTGTTCTAGCGCTAGGAAATCCCCTTTATCGTTCTCTCGGCTATCAAACGGATTCTGCTACTCAACAACAATCTCCCGTCTCCCAGAAGTGGTAGGCGGTAAATTTTACTACTTGAAATTGGGACATATTTATTAGTAAACGCTCTTCAAGTCCAAGAGCTTTTCCATTGTTTCGCGCGTGGCACAGACAAAAGCTTCAAACGCGCTTGCCGTTTAAACAACTTTTGAGCTATGGGAAATAGCTTTTAAACTCTGACCTGTCCCATTTCCGTTTATGGGCTCTTTGTTCTCGTGGCAAACACCTGCAACTCGCCACTTGAAGTCAAAGTGCTAGCAGATCTTTTCTTTATATACTGCCCATCGCAGGTGTTTAAATTATAACTCTCTGTTAATTAAAACCCCCAATCAAGTTTCAATTACCGTTAATTAGCCACGCCTCTCGCCAATTAATTATGCGAGGGTGGGTGTCGTCGCAATATGCAAAGATTTTATTTCCAAACGTTTATAAAAAAAATATGAGAAATTAGCGCAGTCACTCAAACAAAGAAAGAGAAGAACAAAAAATGAATAGATAAATAAAGACGCTGGAGTTTATACGTTTCTGCATTTTTCTGCATTTTATTTTTGATAATTGTTTTAAACATTTACCACATATCACAAGAACATGTCAAGCAATACGGGGCTGGCAATCAAGTTTCTTATCAAATGAGCAATGCTGAATATGGGGGGGAGTTCTTACTTATTTACCACATGTCACGAGAACATGTCAAGCAATACGGGGCTGGCAATCAAGTTTCTTATCAAATGAGCAATGCTGAATATGGGGGGGGGGGGAGGTTACTTATTTACCACATGTCACGAGAACATGTCAAGCAATACGGGGCTGGCAATCAAGTTTCTTATCAAATGAGCAATGCTGAATATGGGGGGGGGTACTTATTTACCACATGTCACGAGAACATGTCAAGCAATACGGGGCTGGCAATCAAGTTTCTCATTTTCTCATCAAATGAGCAATGCTCTGACTATGGGGGGGAGAGTTTTTCCTTATTTACCACATGTCACGAGAACATGTCAAGCAATACGGGGCTGGCAATCGAGTTTCTTATCAAATGAGCAATGCCGAATATGGGGGGTTACTATTTATTTATTAAATTTTTGGAAATAAATCACTTTGGCCTCAAAGATATACATCTCCATATACATTTGTATGAAGCAAAGGAACTCATTTTTTGTAATAAGCATAGCACACGATAACCTGAGTAACATGAGAAAACGTTTTTTCTCTGTAGAAATATTTCGACTCTCGCATTTAGAAAATGACATACACACACAAAAAGTTGTTTAATTAAACAGGGCGAAAAATATTGGGTGGACACTGCCCCTCCCCTGAGTAAAATTATTGGCGGGGCAGGGTTTATCCCCCCCCCCCGTTCTCATAGTACTCGCCTATGTCACATGGGCATTCCCCGTGGAGGATGTGATAAAACAGTGAGTCACCTGGGATTACGAACACGACAGGCACCAACATATACATATATTCACAGCAGCCGCATTTCGGCCATGTATAAAAGAGTCATTTACTTTAGTTTTGGACAAAACAATTACACATATTGTTAATTTTATTATTTAAAAAGTTAAAACTACAGGGCTCTAGGTACCACCCTTACTTTTCCAGACACTCTTCTGGACTTCCATCCTGTCTCCCCCACCACACATGAAAACACATCCTTCCTCATGTTTGAAATCAATCTTGCAGAGGGTCGCATATTGTGCTACCTATGCCACTGGTATCCAGTGTGGATATATTTCTCAGTTACTGTTTTTTTACCAGCTCTTCAATATTATTTGATGTTTTAGTGTCTTATAAGTGTAACTGCACGCCTCGAAGCTCTTGTAGCATCCTGCTAATCGTGCAACAGGAAGACAAAAACTTGGAAGATTGTTTAACAAACATTCACTATAGATATGGCATTTTCAAAATGTCCGAAATCATACCTAGGCATTCCGTTTTGCATGTTAATTTGAAGAACACAAATGATAATTTCTTTTGTAAATCGAAATAGAGGTAAATTTTACCAGATGATTTTCACGCCGTTATTCCTCTAGGTTAATTAAAATATTTTTAAGGTTAGTTCTGAATTAGTTTAAGAGATCCTCTCTTCTTTATTGAACTCTTCAATATTATTCATAATTGTTGTCTGCCAAAGGGCCAGGAATATGAAAAATTTAGCCGATCTATGTCATCCGCTGTTTTGTTTTACATTCAGTATGAAATTATGAAAAATAAAGTATTTATATAAAGTCAAATCAAGTTTTATTTGCTATTGGTCGGTCGTCAGACCCTTTTAAAACACGTAGACTGTTCTGCGGAGCAGGCTGCAGAATATAATTTGACGTGGGTTGTCGTCATGAAATTGCAGAGGGCGCTGGCATCGGAAGTTATGTCAGGATCCTTCATCGGCTTCATGCTATTTAATGGTGGGAAGTTTGTTTGCCAAGGATTTGCTGCCTTACGAAACTTCAAATTTTGCAAAACAAAGGTTGGTGGACGGAAATCTTTTTGGCAATATCTTTCCTAATTCGTTGTAGCTCGATCATAACAGTAATACACTAGGTAATTCAACAGTTGATCACTAAAACGCAATAGGCTTATTCGGGTGTTAGTGTGCTAGTTTTATTCAACTGTGGATTGTTTATAACGAAATTTATTTCCGAAATTAGTAACTTTTTTTTTCGTGAAGATGTAGAAGTTGATCAAGTATTGGCTGTCACGCGTTAAACCTACTGTGTGGTTAAACTTAAGTGCTGTACTGAAATCGATTACAACAGTTATAAGATCATAGAGAAATAATGTCCGCTATGAAAGGACTGGGAAATTCTGCATTAGCAAATAATAAAAAACATTGAAAACAGAAAAGGCAAAGCAGCTGTTTTGTGCCGGGATATAATACTGGCTATAAATCCTGCAAAAATAAAATTTCACTCTTTGCTGTCCCGAAAATTCCTGATATGTTGAGCAAATAGGATAAGGCAATTCCCAGAGCTGATAAGAAACTTGCTGAAAATTGTGTTGTATATTGCCTTACACTTTGAATCTAAATTCATGGAGATGCATTATCGTTCCACTATTCAAGGTAAGGAAGTTCTAACATGCCGAGATAAACCATTACTCAAGCCTGACGCCACACCTACTATTTTTCCCAAATTTAAAAGACATTTAAAAGTCGACGACTAATTAGTTTTTCCAATTTTTATTTGGCAGGGGGCACAGCCCTAGTGTGCCTTCCCCACGTTACGCCTGTGTGTATGCTACATTAATAATTTCCTTTTTTTTTTTTTTTTTTTTTTTTTTTAAGGGTAAAAATAGTTTACAGGAATTGCATAGAATTATCCTATTCAGACAGACTACATGAACACCCACTTCTTAATTTTTACGTTATTAAACTTTTTACTTAAGGTGCAAAAGAATTTTCCTCTCTTCACTGCAAACCCATTTGAATCGCAAATTTAATCACATTATGATTATAAGGTGAAGAAAAGTAAAGAAAAATGTTATAATTATTTTTCTTTAAAAGAATGTCATCATATACCTTCAGTTTTTGTATATTTATTTCTGTCCAGTATGATTCATTTTGTTTATCGTATCACAGGCAAAGTTTTTTTATGAATGATTTTTATAAATGGATTCCAGTTGGTATATTATTAGAAAATAGACCATTTTTAAAAATAGTAATCGCATTTATTGTATTCTAGAGCCGCGGATGGCTTAGTGGTTAGTGTTTCAGATTATCGTTGCTGGGTCCCCAGGTTCAAGCCTGGGCTGATCTTTCAGTGATGGTGTGATTTACTAATAATCGCTGAATATCCGCCGTGCATCGGACGAGCACGTTAAGTGACGGCCCCCAGGCTGGACCCACTGGTTAAATGGGTATCCTTTCCTATATTCCACCTGAAATTCTCTCACCCCTCTATGTGCAATATCGTACTTGTACGGTGGCGCCATCTACTGTACTCTAATCTCACTACAAACTGTTCTGTCAAAGTCGCTAGACTTGCTCTCATTCCTTCCGTTTCTGTGTCCTGCCCAAAAGGCGATCTCGCTGTAGGTGGCTGGGACCTAAACTCTACTCTATGTGGACGGAAGTCCTACAAGAAAATGACGCTGATCCTGATACGCAACGGCGCTTTTTATTGTATTCTATTTCCAAATCATCAAAAGGCTTCCCATTTTTTTACCAATGCTGAAAAATGAAGTACATTATCAAATAACTTATAAAATTTTTAGGTTACTGAATTTAAAGAACTTATTGGATTATTGGAATGCAAATTATAAAGTCCATGTCCCATTAAGAAAATATTCCCCCTTTTTTTTCCGGTAAGGTTTTGAGGAGCAAAACATTTTTTTTTTAATTTTTACTTTATACTGCAAGTTGATGTTTCAATGATTGTAAACTGCATATTGGTCTCCAGTGTTTTTGCGTAATGTAACCCATGTATGACTCTAAAACTTCCGAAATATCTAACATTAATGTTGTCGATAGCACAATGCAAAGCTTAACTTAAACTACGATGCCCTTATTAATGAATCTTGAGCACCCCATTCGTTCTTTTTTTTAGGAAGGGGGGTGAAAAAGGTGTGTCGATTATTTCGTATATACTTAAGTTATCTGCTTATAAAATATCGTTCAAGAAGTACACATAATACTGACGAGCTGGGTGTGTGTCATAGAAAGATGTGCGTATTCGTCGTCCTTCCTCCCTGAAAAGCGACGTGACATTCGATGGCAGCGCCATCTACCGCTTTCATGATTGCGGGCAGCAAATTTTTCTGCGAGCACGACACACTAATTCTTCTAGGCACTGTAGTTTAGTCTCCGACCCTTTCATCGGTGGTTTAATCTGTCTTCTCTCCGGTAGTGTTGGGCATAATCGATTGAATTTAGGAATCGAAAGGTTACAATCGAGAGATCTGACAAATCGAGATATTCATTCGAACGATTTCTAATTTTAGAATTTACCGGTAGATGGCGTGATACGCTCAGAGCCGCCTTCTGCGTTTGACAAATCGAGATATTCATTCGAATGATTTGTAATTGGTGCTACACGCTCAGCTTTTTTTCGCTGTACGGAATGACACTAATGACTCTTGAATTTTTTTGAATAGCATAACGTAGCTTAAGAAGTTAGAAGGAACCCAAGTGATTCTCCCTGCGAGAGATAATTCGATCACGTGAATAGCGAGTACTTCTGAACATCTCGTATCTGGGTCCCTCTCGAGATGTTTTCAGGTAGATGAGCGATTTTGCTCGGAACCCATGTTCTCGAGAAGAGACGAGCGATTTTGCCTTCCGAATGCACTCGTTTGAACGAGACAGATTATGAGCAACCGAGAGTTCTTTCGAGAGGCTTTTTTCATTCGAATGAATTTGACGTAATCGAATGTTTCGAGATATTTTTGTAATCGGATGAATCGATTATTTCTATTCAATTATGGCCATCACTACTCTCCGGTCGAGGTTGTCGGAGCTGACCGAGACTGCAGGAGGCTGTATGAGTCGGGGGGACTGAAGTTTTGGTTCTGTCTCTGCTCGAAATTTCTCTTATGATGTGGTGTGAATGGATGGTGTTGTGTATTTGCTGCTTCTGGTGTGCCGGTTCCGTGTGGAAGTGGGCCGGGGAGGCACCTGCCATGGGTTATATGAGTGCCTTGGTGAACCCGTCGGCCCGGTTTCCTCTCTGACAGTCTCCCGTCCGGGTCGCTGTCACTTGGTCACCTCTGAAGGGGACTTTTGTCCGCCTACAAGGACGTTCTGGGGGTACCTTCGGGTTGCACCCGACGTTCAAGGTGACCTCGCCGACAATTTGTGTGTGGGTCCGTTCGAGTTCTTCGGAGGATCTGTATGAATCGAGGGGTTTTCTAGTGTTGCTTGTTCGGCCGTGGTGGGAGTGTGTGTACACATCGGTGAACCATGTCTAGGTGATTACCTGTGGCGTCGCGAACAGTGTGAAGATGTTTTGTTGCAACAAAGTTCGTGTATGGGGGAGGGGACGTCTCCTAGCCCCCATGATTTGGGGTCTTATACGAAGACAAGAAAATGCGACTATTTCATATTCAAGAGGGCTACGCTAATCGATTTCAGCTGTTTCTTACGTGACCGCCTCCATCCAATGAGATAACACATACTAGCGTTTGGAGATAGAGGCGTAAGCAAGTCAGGAACACCCACTCAAATATCTCATTGGCCAGGAGCGAAAACAGAACACACGAATTGGCGTGCGTGACGTATGATGATGAATCACAGCAGTGTACTAGCACAATCTCCATCTCCAGATGTTAGTATAGCGCATCGAAGGGTCCCTTGGCTAGTATGAGACACTAGTTCAGGAATAGACTGCAGAAACGACCAATCTAAATCCCTTGATCTTATTACCGTGTGATCTATTCCATTGCGACGTTTGTAGCTTAACCCATCGAAACGGCTTTTCCATTGATTATTTACTGCTGATCGTCCTTTTCGGCAGTTATTTTTTTATTTCCGGTTCAATGTATTTGTCAGGTAAATTCGATATTTAAAGGGGCATCTCGTTCCAAACTTTATAAGCGTTGGAAATGGACTGTTCATATTACTTATAGATGCAGGAACGTATCCAGGATTCCTTTTTGGAAGAGATCCAGAAAAATTGCATTTATTGGGTTATCCAAAAGTCGGACAAACTTGAAAGTACTAAACTTCCATGTTCGCCCGGAGCTATGTTGTTTTCAAAAGCAACGATAGATGGCTCGACGGTACCACTTCAGCTCGCAATGTGAGCAAATGATGCGAGGAAGGAAGGTTTGGCGGTGATGAAATTATTGTGGAATTAGAGGAAGGGGTAATTCTTCCGATTAAGGGCCGTTCGCGAACGCGGATGTAGCGCCATCTAGTAGGTGAATGTACAGTTCACCTGTGACAGGTTTTATCGAATGTTCGTTTCGTATCCGACAGATGTCGCACTATGCCCGAAAATACTTTGCTCACTGACAGATTACGTTCGTTTTTTACATAATGTCTGCCCGTTAATTTTGTAATCATCACAGTGATTTAACCTTTTCCTCCCAATAGTATACACATACTGAACGTGTAACAAAACTTCATAAATAGTCTTTAAAAAGTATGTTTTAGAACTCCACTTTCAGCCCAACGGCCCATGATCGGGAAAAGGCTCTAAAAGTTCCTAGTAATGAAAAATTCGCAGTATTTCGCGTATGCCGTGTTACAAAACTCCATAAGTATTGTCCTTAATTTAAAGAGTGGCATTTATCTTGAGCTCAACGAGATGATGGACTAAGGTGTTTCATAGGGCCAGAGGCCTGCTTCGACTGATCCTGTATCGAATCCAACAGGCCTGCTTAGCACAGCAGTTGGAAATAAGCTACTTAAATGGCAAACTAGAAGAAAGAGAGCAGAGTGATGCAGTGAAGCCATCAGGACAGCAGACCTATGCCCAGGTCGTCCGAAAAAAGCCTAAACCAGTGATACACAGATCGTCTATACGTAAAACGCCGTGCCAACTTAGATATCAAATCAATGTCCGCCGTCATAGCACGATAGGTATTTCTTTAATGAGTTTTTAAAATCGGTTTACAATAAAAGCTAGAAACATTGAAACCCCCACAAGACCTTTCAAAACCCCATGGGTTTCTACATCAGGTGGTATGAACACTGGGGTTGTACCACGTACACACCTTGTTTAAATAGATGGTACATAATGGGCGAGCAACTACGTTTGCTCTTGCTCCATGAGCGAATCACTGAACAGTGGATAATGAAACTGTCTATGTCCAAATATGCGCGATGCAAATCATAAATACAAATTAAATATGAGAATACATAATAGCAGCATGAAAATACACATTTCACAGTTTATCAGTTGTTCAATACATTTTCAGGAAGGCACTGTTACATCACTTGAAGGAAAAATTTTGTTTGACTTAACTAAAAGAAACAAGCTGGATTCAGGAGCGGCAATTGCACTATTAATCATATACGCGTACTGAGAGAACTAATTGAAAGGAAGAATGAATATGAAATCCTGGTCTTTATTGATTATGAACAGGCTTTTGATTCTGTGAAATCATCAGCAGTTTTGATGTTTTTGAAATCCTGCGGCACTGAAGATAAATACATAGGCTTCATAAATAGCATCTATGAAACTGCAAGCACAACGCTTCGACTGTCTGAAGACTCAACACTTATAAAAAAATTGAATGGGAGTGAGACAAGGTGACAGCATATCTCCCAAACTTTTCAATGCCATTTTTGCAGAATATATTTCAATCATTGAACTGGGAAGACAAAGGGAAAACGATTAATGTAGATTATTTAACAGACCCTCGCTTTGCTGACGACATAGTCATTTTTGGGAGTACCTCCTCAGAGCTACAGTTCATGATCCAGGAACTTGCTGACAAGAGCAAAGAAGGGGGTATACAAATGATCTTACATTTGACAAATTCATGAACAATGCTTTTACAAAAACTGAAAATTAGGAAGTTGATGGGGCAAATCTGGATGTGACCAATACCTACATTTACCTTGAACATCAGATATCAAGCAAGGTCTACATACAGAAGAAATGCGAAGGTGAATCAAAAGTTCGTCCCGTTTGCAGCTAAAAAGCTGAATGATGCAGGATATCCATACATGCTCACTTTATTCTGCAAAGTACAGGCCGTTCTTTCCTACAGTTCTTTGCCAACGTTCCACTAGAGCCACATTCCCACTGCGGTACCACTTGGCAGGTTTCGATGACAAAAACTATCCGATGTCAGATTCCATATCCACCAATGAAGCGAAGTACCTTCCTCGTAGGAAATAGTCCAGGGAGCGAAACAGGTGACATTCGGAGGGGGCCAAGTCAGAGCTGTATGGAAGATGGGGTGCTATCACAACCCCTTCCAATTCCTATAGTTTCAGGTGAACCATTCTGTAGGTGTGCCTTGAGGGTATTATGCACGGCCGCTTTCTATTGATGAGTGCTGGGTAGCGGCTGTTGTTTCGCCTTCTGAGGTGCCAATGAATGGGGAACCATTCGATGGCACCTGGAGGAGAAAACAAGTTTGTTCAGGTGAGGAGCAAAAATAGATTGGGAAGACCACTTCAGCTGCCATTTGTCGTGTATTGGTACCGGGGTTCGCTATCACAGCTTCCGCCATGGTGTCGGTGTTGGTGGTCGATGGACTTCCTGACCTCGACTTGTGTTCGAGACTAATGTCCGCAGCATTGAAACGCAGGAACCATTTTCGTGCAGTGCTGCTGTCAACTGTTTTTTCGCCTTCAAATGCAGAAATTCGTCTCGCTGCTGCCGCATTTAACTCATTTTTCCAATAATGGCGTAGGTGCACTCAAACAGTACGTTTATCGACCTCCATCCTCTGCTCACCTGATAACGCAATGTGGCTTCGTGCCAAACGCACGCCATTAACCTTTTGTGTTCCACGATATCGTTGTAGGCAGTCGACGTGACGGTGGAGCGTGTTTCGCACAGGGATAGAGGCCCAACACTATGTGGAGCTCAAATTGGGGCAAACTTTTGTCTCACCCAGGTAAGTAGGCGTACAAAACTTAGTTGGAGAGCATTTGGAAAAGAGCAGTTTGCCATTATGTTTTAAAAGAAAAGTATTTAATCAATGCATCCTTCCAGTCCTTAGCTATGGAGCAGAGACATTAACCTTAACTGAAAAAGACATACAGAGGAAGAAGACAACTCAGAAAAAACATGGAAAGGTGCATGCTTGGTGTAATCAAGAAAGACAGGAAGAGGAACAGATGGATTAGGAAAAGGAAAAGAAGTTGACGTCATGATAAAAGTGAAAACGCTCAAGGGACAATCGGCTGGACATATCGCTAGAAAAAGTGGCTGTGCTTGAGCAACTAAAATATTAGATATAATACCAAGGGGCAGGAAAAGACACAGAACAAGATGACGTGGAAGATGGATGGATTAAATACGAAAGCCTGCTGGAGTGACTTGGAAGAGACAGGTTCAAGACAGTAAGTCGTGGAAGGTACTTGGGGACACCTTCATCCAGCAGTGGATTTACAATAGTTGATGATGATATGTACGAGTATATATTCATCTACCCTACGTTGCTTTGTTTCACTCTCTCTCTCTCTCTCCTTACTTTTTTTATTGTAAATTGTTTTCGCTCTCGGAGTAGTTGGGCCCCTCCCGCATGAAAATATTAGGTTCCGCCGCCCTGCAATAACGTGACTGTCTTCGTCGAAGATATCTAAAAAAAAAAAAATATTGTACTGACTTATACGAGAACTTAATCTGTTTCTTTTCGCTACCGAAATGATCTAGTCCACTTTCTTGCACAAGACTGTAACTTTTTTAATCTCCATTTACACTTCAAGTTAGAATGAGTTCAACACGTGCTTATTTTTTGAGCTTTAAGTTCTAGTTTCTCGATCTACGGAATCCTTTGTGACCTGCTATAATCCCCTGCTGAATATGCGGTAAGTATTCTTTTTTTTTTTTTTTAAATCAGACGATTGCCTGAATTGCGAGGACCCAGATTGTCCTCCAAGGAAGATCTGAAAAAGAAGCAAAGGAAATCTACAATAGACAAGAATCCAGCCTCTGTTATTTCTCACTAGCTAGGACCATCGCGTCGTCCCGCTTACGCAGGTGGACGTGATCGGGGTGTATTCATGGCTCCCGCAAACTTACTTACGTACGCGAAATGCAGGAAGACATTCGAGATGGGGGGGGGGGGAGTGTTTAAACCTCTGAGAAAATGTCATGCCGTTAGAGGTAGGTATTGTACTGTGAATACTAACACCAGCACTAATTCCTTTATGAATAATAATGGTTTCCATCGAACAAAACATTAGAGATTCGTATTCTAAAAGAAAACCAATTGATTTTAGCTGGTTTCGCTCATGACAGACTCCCTCCAATAAGATAATAGCATCGGAGGGCATATATGCCATCGAGTTATTACACTTCGTCCACTGAACCTAACAGAAGTCCATTAGCGTCGTAAATGAGCTGATCGTTTTTTGTATATCTTTTACCGATAGTTAGTTTTTCAGACGATTACCTGTTAGGAAGGGATATCACACAACTTTGAGACAGGGACATCGCCAATGGGGAGCCCACCCTGAAATTCTCCTTGCCCACCCAGTTCAAAATGTGCCATTTTTCAATATATTTAACTGAAAAAAATAATCTGGACTTTGCCTAGTAATATGTCTTGTGTTTTATTTCATGTAGCCCTACGTATTTCCCTCCTAGGAAGTGCGTTGTTTACGTCTCCAAAAAAAGATCAAAACAGAATCCGAAAGGGCAATGAAAATGCAATTGTTCTCCACTCTTCCAATTCCTTAGTTAAAGCCTCTTTTTCAGATTTGTATGGCCAGGGGGTAATGAAGATGGTGATTCGGAATTCACTGAGGTGGTCACTACTAATTGTCCTGTTTGTTTTCTTTACAAAATAGGTGATTCCACCACGGAAAGTGAAGTCTAAAGCTACGCTAGCGCACCGCCATAGTGAAAAGTGCAGAAAGTGGCTGACGACTGCTTTGTTTTTGCTTATTTAGATAAGCAAAAACGACATCTTCTTTCAAATAAGTTCTTCAAGTACAGTACTATTTTCGTAAGCAAACATGCAAAATTTTGAAAAGCAATTTAAGACAACGTATTCAGAGCAAGTAAAAAATTGAATGCGACATTCTGCCAACACTTGTATCTTACACCAGTGGCGTAACTAGTCAGATCCATGTATGTATGTGTATCCAGGTGAAGGGGTCATCATTGCACGAATTCTTTTGTAGCTGGTAGTGAAAAGCATTAAAGCAGCCCCGGTAGCGCAGTGATTCGTCCGAGAAGAGTCCGGGTTCGAATCCACTATGGCTGTTGTGTTTGTCTTACGGCACCGGCTCTCTCCCTTTCCTGGAACCAGTTGCCTTAAATTAGGGTCGGGCGACTGCTTATAGCCCATTGAGTTGCTCACGGCAGTCGTTAAACCTTGAATCGAAAGAAAAAGAGGATTAAAGATTCGTTCTTTTAGTGTTTCGTAAAAAAAAAAAAAAAAAAAAAAGTTGCTGTGAAGCTTGCCCCACCAAAAATAATGCTCGCCCACCCGTCGCCCATTTTGATTTCGAAGTCCAGCGACGTTCCTGCCTTGAGGTCTCACTATAGCCCCTGTGTGGAAATAGAAAAGAGAAGTGCAAGGGCCCAGAATGCCCCCCCCCCCCCGCCAAAGAAGAACAGAACGAGAAGCAAAGAAGATATAGTACAGACCAGCTTCGGTTATTCCTCAGTGGCTAAGACCGTTGCCACAGCTAAGTACGTTTCAAGAACCGAAGGTTAAAATTTTTGAAGCTCACATTTCAATTAATTTTGAAAAACTCCTCCTGGTCACCCGTATCCAATTCTTACCGATTTTTACAGACGGAAAAGACGTGATGCCGTAGGTCCCATCCTCTTGAAAAGAGATTGAGCAGGTGTTCAGATAGGAAAGCTTTAAAGAAAAGTAATGAAAAATTAGAGATAGGGTATGTGCATTGTCTTTGGCTGAATGCTAAGTTGGTGAAAAGTTGAATTTCATACTGTAAGCTTCTAAACTTTTAATAAAAATTTTGTATCTTTCATTGGCTTGTCAGGCGCGGCATTTTAGTTTGTGTTGTATTGTGTTGCTTTAGGCTTGGGGAATAATTTAATTATATATAATCTACGGAGACGCAGGTTTTGATTTGCTTATTATTTTGTACAATTGTTTACACTTGTATATAATTGTAGATCAATGCATATCTCATGGAATCAAATTAGTAAACTGAGTCTTTTGATTAAATCTTCGAATGTCATGTCTTGCTCATGAATTTTTTGGTTTTCATTCATTGGTTGTAACTAATTGTTTAGTTAATTGGAGGTTACTTTCCTTTTTTTTAAGGCCCGGGCCGTAAATATTTTAATATTATGGAATGATATTAGTTTATGCCAATTACTTTTTTGTGTTACATTCTAAGAAGATGTTGTTACTAATGTTGTTGTTGCTTGCATTACACTCATTTTTTACTATGCTGCTAATTCTGCTGCTATATTTTTGAAAATAATTCAGAAATAAAATAATATTTTTCAATATTTTTAAAAATAAAATTCAACCTGTAATTTTATAAAAATATTGCTACGACCTTTGGCCTTCAGATATCAGGATGCCAAATATTTCCGGACTGCGATTCGATCACTAGATCCGCAAACATACCTCGTTAGCCAATTAGCCTACACAGTACACCAATAAACCAATGGAGGCACAGTATAACAATTAAAACAGGGATTTAATAGATACAGGCATAAATTAAAAAAATACACCGGATTCTTCATGTAATATTAAAAGCTATAATTTCCGGCCAGCTTTGGCCCTCTTCGGTGTTTCAGAAAAATATGTTCTAACGAAAAGTCTGTTCGTTAACAATGGGCCGCAAAGAAAATACTGATAAAAGTACTTACATACATGTCCTCGAGTATCCAAAGTATTGATGACACCAACAAACACAAACATTCACACGGGTAGTTTGATCTTAACTACTCTTTCCATGCTGTAGCCAAAACGACGGCGTTCCTAGTCGCTGGACGTGCGCACTCAGACACACACACAAAGTTTTCTCCCCTACTTGAATACGAAGAGGCTAACGGCGACTTCAGACGCTCTCTCTCTCTCTCTCTCTGCAGCGGGGTTCCGCCGTGGTTCCTGGTGCTGGGGATTGCTCCTCTCTCTCTCTGGGTGAGCGAGGCGATGTCGTGATTATTTTCTCTCTCCCTCTGCAGGTCACCTGTAATGGCTCATTTTTCCGGTAGGTATCGGTGGTCTGGCTGGGTGATGAAAGTTTTCAGGCAAAGTTCGTGCTGGTTATTCATCGGCTTATGTTTTTAGCTGGCTTACCTTCTTATGCTCAGAATTTCGAGAGCAGCAGAAGGCAACAATTGTTCTAGCGCTAGGAAATCCCCTTTATCGTTCTCTCGGCTATCAAACGGATTCTGCTACTCAACAACAATCTCCCGTCTCCCAGAAGTGGTAGGCGGTAAATTTTACTACTTGAAATTGGGACATATTTATTAGTAAACGCTCTTCAAGTCCAAGAGCTTTTCCATTGTTTCGCGCGTGGCACAGACAAAAGCTTCAAACGCGCTTGCCGTTTAAACAACTTTTGAGCTATGGGAAATAGCTTTTAAACTCTGACCTGTCCCATTTCCGTTTATGGGCTCTTTGTTCTCGTGGCAAACACCTGCAACTCGCCACTTGAAGTCAAAGTGCTAGCAGATCTTTTCTTTATATACTGCCCATCGCAGGTGTTTAAATTATAACTCTCTGTTAATTAAAACCCCCAATCAAGTTTCAATTACCGTTAATTAGCCACGCCTCTCGCCAATTAATTATGCGAGGGTGGGTGTCGTCGCAATATGCAAAGATTTTATTTCCAAACGTTTATAAAAAAATATGAGAAATTAGCGCAGTCACTCAAACAAAGAAAGAGAAGAACAAAAAATGAATAGATAAATAAAGACGCTGGAGTTTATACGTTTCTGCATTTTTCTGCATTTTATTTTTGATAATTGTTTTAAACATTTACCACATATCACAAGAACATGTCAAGCAATACGGGGCTGGCAATCAAGTTTCTTATCAAATGAGCAATGCTGAATATGGGGGGGGAGTTCTTACTTATTTACCACATGTCACGAGAACATGTCAAGCAATACGGGGCTGGCAATCAAGTTTCTTATCAAATGAGCAATGCTGAATATGGGGGGAGGTTACTTATTTACCACATGTCACGAGAACATGTCAAGCAATACGGGGCTGGCAATCAAGTTTCTTATCAAATGAGCAATGCTGAATATGGGGGGGGGGTACTTATTTACCACATGTCACGAGAACATGTCAAGCAATACGGGGCTGGCAATCAAGTTTCTCATTTTCTCATCAAATGAGCAATGCTCTGACTATGGGGGGGGGAGAGTTTTTCCTTATTTACCACATGTCACGAGAACATGTCAAGCAATACGGGGCTGGCAATCGAGTTTCTTATCAAATGAGCAATGCCGAATATGGGGGGGTTACTATTTATTTATTAAATTTTTGGAAATAAATCACTTTGGCCTCAAAGATATACATCTCCATATACATTTGTATGAAGCAAAGGAACTCATTTTTTGTAATAAGCATAGCACACGATAACCTGAGTAACATGAGAAAACGTTTTTTCTCTGTAGAAATATTTCGACTCTCGCATTTAGAAAATGACATACACACACAAAAAGTTGTTTAATTAAACAGGGCGAAAAATATTGGGTGGACACTGCCCCTCCCCTGAGTAAAATTATTGGCGGGGCAGGGTTTATTCCCCCCCCCCGTTCTCATAGTACTCGCCTATGTCACATGGGCATTCCCCGTGGAGGATGTGATAAAACAGTGAGTCACCTGGGATTACGAACACGACAGGCACCAACATATACATATATTCACAGCAGCCGCATTTCGGCCATGTATAAAAGAGTCATTTACTTTAGTTTTGGACAAAACAATTACACATATTGTTAATTTTATTATTTAAAAAGTTAAAACTACAGGGCTCTAGGTACCACCCTTACTTTTCCAGACACTCTTCTGGACTTCCATCCTGTCTCCCCCACCACACATGAAAACACATCCTTCCTCATGTTTGAAATCAATCTTGCAGAGGGTCGCATATTGTGCTACCTATGCCACTGGTATCCAGTGTGGATATATTTCTCAGTTACTGTTTTTTTACCAGCTCTTCAATATTATTTGATGTTTTAGTGTCTTATAAGTGTAACTGCACGCCTCGAAGCTCTTGTAGCATCCTGCTAATCGTGCAACAGGAAGACAAAAACTTGGAAGATTGTTTAACAAACATTCACTATAGATATGGCATTTTCAAAATGTCCGAAATCATACCTAGGCATTCCGTTTTGCATGTTAATTTGAAGAACACAAATGATAATTTCTTTTGTAAATCGAAATAGAGGTAAATTTTACCAGATGATTTTCACGCCGTTATTCCTCTAGGTTAATTAAAATATTTTTAAGGTTAGTTCTGAATTAGTTTAAGAGATCCTCTCTTCTTTATTGAACTCTTCAATATTATTCATAATTGTTGTCTGCCAAAGGGCCAGGAATATGAAAAATTTAGCCGATCTATGTCATCCGCTGTTTTGTTTTACATTCAGTATGAAATTATGAAAAATAAAGTATTTATATAAAGTCAAATCAAGTTTTATTTGCTATTGGTCGGTCGTCAGACCCTTTTAAAACACGTAGACTGTTCTGCGGAGCAGGCTGCAGAATATAATTTGATGTGGGTTGTCGTCATGAAATTGCAGAGGGCGCTGGCATCGGAAGTTATGTCAGGATCCTTCATCGGCTTCATGCTATTTAATGGTGGGAAGTTTGTTTGCCAAGGATTTGCTGCCTTACGAAACTTCAAATTTTGCAAAACAAAGGTTGGTGGACGGAAATCTTTTTGGCAATATCTTTCCTAATTCGTTGTAGCTCGATCATAACAGTAATACACTAGGTAATTCAACAGTTGATCACTAAAACGCAATAGGCTTATTCGGGTGTTAGTGTGCTAGTTTTATTCAACTGTGGATTGTTTATAACGAAATTTATTTCCGAAATTAGTAACTTTTTTTCGTGAAGATGTAGAAGTTGATCAAGTATTGGCTGTCACGCGTTAAACCTACTGTGTGGTTAAACTTAAGTGCTGTACTGAAATCGATTACAACAGTTATAAGATCATAGAGAAATAATGTCCGCTATGAAAGGACTGGGAAATTCTGCATTAGCAAATAATAAAAAAACATTGAAAACAGAAAAGGCAAAGCAGCTGTTTTGTGCCGGGATATAATACTGGCTATAAATCCTGCAAAAATAAAATTTCACTCTTTGCTGTCCCGAAAATTCCTGATATGTTGAGCAAATAGGATAAGGCAATTCCCAGAGCTGATAAGAAACTTGCTGAAAATTGTGTTGTATATTGCCTTACACTTTGAATCTAAATTCATGGAGATGCATTATCGTTCCACTATTCAAGGTAAGGAAGTTCTAACATGCCGAGATAAACCATTACTCAAGCCTGACGCCACACCTACTATTTTTCCCAAATTTAAAAGACATTTAAAAGTCGACGACTAATTAGTTTTTCCAATTTTTATTTGGCAGGGGGCACAGCCCTAGTGTGCCTTCCCCACGTTACGCCTGTGTGTATGCTACATTAATAATTTCCTTTTTTTTTTTTTTTTTTTTTTTAAGGGTAAAAATAGTTTACAGGAATTGCATAGAATTATCCTATTCAGACAGACTACATGAACACCCACTTCTTAATTTTTACGTTATTAAACTTTTTACTTAAGGTGCAAAAGAATTTTCCTCTCTTCACTGCAAACCCATTTGAATCGCAAATTTAATCACATTATGATTATAAGGTGAAGAAAAGTAAAGAAAAATGTTATAATCATTTTTCTTTAAAAGAATGTCATCATATACCTTCAGTTTTTGTATATTTATTTCTGTCCAGTATGATTCATTTTGTTTATCGTATCACAGGCAAAGTTTTTTTATGAATGATTTTTATAAATGGATTCCAGTTGGTATATTATTAGAAAATAGACCATTTTTAAAAATAGTAATCGCATTTATTGTATTCTATTTTCAAATCATCAAAAGGCTTCCCATTTTTTTACCAATGCTGAAAAATGAAGTACATTATCAAATAACTTATAAAATTTTTAGGTTACTGAATTTCAAGAACTTATTGGATTATTGGAATGCAAATTATAAAGTCCATGTCCCATTAAGAAAATATTCCCCCTTTTTTTTCCGGTAAGGTTTTGAGGAGCAAAACATTTTTTTTTTAATTTTTACTTTATACTGCAAGTTGATGTTTCAATGATTGTAAACTGCATATTGGTCTCCAGTGTTTTTGCGTAATGTAACCCATGTATGACTCTAAAACTTCCGAAATATCTAACATTAATGTTGTCGATAGCACAATGCAAAGCTTAACTTAAACTACGATGCCCTTATTAATGAATCTTGAGCACCCCATTCGTTCTTTTTTTAGGAAGGGGGTGAAAAAGGTGTGTCGATTATTTCGTATATACTTAAGTTATCTGCTTATAAAATATCGTTCAAGAAGTACACATAATACTGACGAGCTGGGTGTGTGTCATAGAAAGATGTGCGTATTCGTCGTCCTTCCTCCCTGAAAAGCGACGTGACATTCGATGGCAGCGCCATCTACCGCTTTCATGATTGCGGGCAGCAAATTTTTCTGCGAGCACGACACACTAATTCTTCTAGGCACTGTAGTTTAGTCTCCGACCCTTTCATCGGTGGTTTAATCTGTCTTCTCTCCGGTAGTGTTGGGCATAATCGATTGAATTTAGGAATCGAAAGGTTACAATCGAGAGATCTGACAAATCGAGATATTCATTCGAACGATTTCTAATTTTAGAATTTACCGGTAGATGGCGTGATACGCTCAGAGCCGCCTTCTGCGTTTGACAAATCGAGATATTCATTCGAATGATTTGTAATTGGTGCTACACGCTCAGCTTTTTTCGCTGGACGGAATGACACTAATGACTCTTGAATTTTTTTGAATAGCATAACGTAGCTTAAGAAGTTAGAAGGAACCCAAGTGATTCTCCCTGCGAGAGATAATTCGATCACGTGAATAGCGAGTACTTCTGAACATCTCGTATCTGGGTCCCTCTCGAGATGTTTTCAGGTAGATGAGCGATTTTGCTCGGAACCCATGTTCTCGAGAAGAGACGAGCGATTTTGCCTTCCGAATGCACTCGTTTGAACGAGACAGATTATGAGCAACCGAGAGTTCTTTCGAGAGGCTTTTTTCATTCGAATGAATTTGACGTAATCGAATGTTTCGAGATATTTTTGTAATCGGATGAATCGATTATTTCTATTCAATTATGGCCATCACTACTCTCCGGTCGAGGTTGTCGGAGCTGACCGAGACTGCAGGAGGCTGTATGAGTCGGGGGGACTGAAGTTTTGGTTCTGTCTCTGCTCGAAATTTCTCTTATGATGTGGTGTGAATGGATGGTGTTGTGTATTTGCTGCTTCTGGTGTGCCGGTTCCGTGTGGAAGTGGGCCGGGGAGGCACCTGCCATGGGTTATATGAGTGCCTTGGTGAACCCGTCGGCCCGGTTTCCTCTCTGACAGTCTCCCGTCCGGGTCGCTGTCACTTGGTCACCTCTGAAGGGGACTTTTGTCCGCCTACAAGGACGTTCTGGGGGTACCTTCGGGTTGCACCCGACGTTCAAGGTGACCTCGCCGACAATTTGTGTGTGGGTCCGTTCGAGTTCTTCGGAGGATCTGTATGAATCGAGGGGTTTTCTGGTGTTGCTTGTTCGGCCGTGGTGGGAGTGTGTGTACACATCGGTGAACCATGTCTAGGTGATTACCTGTGGCGTCGCGAACAGTGTGAAGATGTTTTGTTGCAACAAAGTTCGTGTATGGGGGAGGGGACGTCTCCTAGCCCCCATGATTTGGGGTCTTATACGAAGACAAGAAAATGCGACTATTTCATATTCAAGAGGGCTACGCTAATCGATTTCAGCTGTTTCTTACGTGACCGCCTCCATCCAATGAGATAACACATACTAGCGTTTGGAGATAGAGGCGTAAGCAAGTCAGGAACACCCACTCAAATATCTCATTGGCCAGGAGCGAAAACAGAACACACGAATTGGCGTGCGTGACGTATGATGATGAATCACAGCAGTGTACTAGCACAATCTCCATCTCCAGATGTTAGTATAGCGCATCGAAGGGTCCCTTGGCTAGTATGAGACACTAGTTCAGGAATAGACTGCAGAAACGACCAATCTAAATCCCTTGATCTTATTACCGTGTGATCTATTCCATTGCGACGTTTGTAGCTTAACCCATCGAAACGGCTTTTCCATTGATTATTTACTGCTGATCGTCCTTTTCGGCAGTTATTTTTTTATTTCCGGTTCAATGTATTTGTCAGGTAAATTCGATATTTAAAGGGGCATCTCGTTCCAAACTTTATAAGCGTTGGAAATGGACTGTTCATATTACTTATAGATGCAGGAACGTATCCAGGATTCCTTTTTGGAAGAGATCCAGAAAAATTGCATTTATTGGGTTATCCAAAAGTCGGACAAACTTGAAAGTACTAAACTTCCATGTTCGCCCGGAGCTATGTTGTTTTCAAAAGCAACGATAGATGGCTCGACGGTACCACTTCAGCTCGCAATGTGAGCAAATGATGCGAGGAAGGAAGGTTTGGCGGTGATGAAATTATTGTGGAATTAGAGGAAGGGGTAATTCTTCCGATTAAGGGCCGTTCGCGAACGCGGATGTAGCGCCATCTAGTAGGTGAATGTACAGTTCACCTGTGACAGGTTTTATCGAATGTTCGTTTCGTATCCGACAGATGTCGCACTATGCCCGAAAATACTTTGCTCACTGACAGATTACGTTCGTTTTTTACATAATGTCTGCCCGTTAATTTTGTAATCATCACAGTGATTTAACCTTTTCCTCCCAATAGTATACACATACTGAACGTGTAACAAAACTTCATAAATAGTCTTTAAAAAGTATGTTTTAGAACTCCACTTTCAGCCCAACGGCCCATGATCGGGAAAAGGCTCTAAAAGTTCCTAGTAATGAAAAATTCGCAGTATTTCGCGTATGCCGTGTTACAAAACTCCATAAGTATTGTCCTTAATTTAAAGAGTGGCATTTATCTTGAGCTCAACGAGATGATGGACTAAGGTGTTTCATAGGGCCAGAGGCCTGCTTCGACTGATCCTGTATCGAATCCAACAGGCCTGCTTAGCACAGCAGTTGGAAATAAGCTACTTAAATGGCAAACTAGAAGAAAGAGAGCAGAGTGATGCAGTGAAGCCATCAGGACAGCAGACCTATGCCCAGGTCGTCCGAAAAAAGCCTAAACCAGTGATACACAGATCGTCTATACGTAAAACGCCGTGCCAACTTAGATATCAAATCAATGTCCGCCGTCATAGCACGATAGGTATTTCTTTAATGAGTTTTTAAAATCGGTTTACAATAAAAGCTAGAAACATTGAAACCCCCACAAGACCTTTCAAAACCCCATGGGTTTCTACATCAGGTGGTATGAACACTGGGGTTGTACCACGTACACACCTTGTTTAAATAGATGGTACATAATGGGCGAGCAACTACGTTTGCTCTTGCTCCATGAGCGAATCACTGAACAGTGGATAATGAAACTGTCTATGTCCAAATATGCGCGATGCAAATCATAAATACAAATTAAATATGAGAATACATAATAGCAGCATGAAAATACACATTTCACAGTTTATCAGTTGTTCAATACATTTTCAGGAAGGCACTGTTACATCACTTGAAGGAAAAATTTTGTTTGACTTAACTAAAAGAAACAAGCTGGATTCAGGAGCGGCAATTGCACTATTAATCATATACGCGTACTGAGAGAACTAATTGAAAGGAAGAATGAATATGAAATCCTGGTCTTTATTGATTATGAACAGGCTTTTGATTCTGTGAAATCATCAGCAGTTTTGATGTTTTTGAAATCCTGCGGCACTGAAGATAAATACATAGGCTTCATAAATAGCATCTATGAAACTGCAAGCACAACGCTTCGACTGTCTGAAGACTCAACACTTATAAAAAAATTGAATGGGAGTGAGACAAGGTGACAGCATATCTCCCAAACTTTTCAATGCCATTTTTGCAGAATATATTTCAATCATTGAACTGGGAAGACAAAGGGAAAACGATTAATGTAGATTATTTAACAGACCCTCGCTTTGCTGACGACATAGTCATTTTTGGGAGTACCTCCTCAGAGCTACAGTTCATGATCCAGGAACTTGCTGACAAGAGCAAAGAAGGGGGTATACAAATGATCTTACATTTGACAAATTCATGAACAATGCTTTTACAAAAACTGAAAATTAGGAAGTTGATGGGGCAAATCTGGATGTGACCAATACCTACATTTACCTTGAACATCAGATATCAAGCAAGGTCTACATACAGAAGAAATGCGAAGGTGAATCAAAAGTTCGTCCCGTTTGCAGCTAAAAAGCTGAATGATGCAGGATATCCATACATGCTCACTTTATTCTGCAAAGTACAGGCCGTTCTTTCCTACAGTTCTTTGCCAACGTTCCACTAGAGCCACATTCCCACTGCGCAGGTTTCGATGACAAAAACTATCCGATGTCAGATTCCATATCCACCAATGAAGCGAAGTACCTTCCTCGTAGGAAATAGTCCAGGGAGCGAAACAGGTGACATTCGGAGGGGGCCAAGTCAGAGCTGTATGGAAGATGGGGTGCTATCACAACCCCTTCCAATTCCTATAGTTTCAGGTGAACCATTCTGTAGGTGTGCCTTGAGGGTATTATGCACGGCCGCTTTCTATTGATGAGTGCTGGGTAGCGGCTGTTGTTTCGCCTTCTGAGGTGCCAATGAATGGGGAACCATTCGATGGCACCTGGAGGAGAAAACAAGTTTGTTCAGGTGAGGAGCAAAAATAGATTGGGAAGACCACTTCAGCTGCCATTTGTCGTGTATTGGTACCGGGGTTCGCTATCACAGCTTCCGCCATGGTGTCGGTGTTGGTGGTCGATGGACTTCCTGACCTCGACTTGTGTTCGAGACTAATGTCCGCAGCATTGAAACGCAGGAACCATTTTCGTGCAGTGCTGCTGTCAACTGTTTTTTCGCCTTCAAATGCAGAAATTCGTCTCGCTGCTGCCGCATTTAACTCATTTTTCCAATAATGGCGTAGGTGCACTCAAACAGTACGTTTATCGACCTCCATCCTCTGCTCACCTGATAACGCAATGTGGCTTCGTGCCAAACGCACGCCATTAACCTTTTGTGTTCCACGATATCGTTGTAGGCAGTCGACGTGACGGTGGAGCGTGTTTCGCACAGGGATAGAGGCCCAACACTATGTGGAGCTCAAATTGGGGCAAACTTTTGTCTCACCCAGGTAAGTAGGCGTACAAAACTTAGTTGGAGAGCATTTGGAAAAGAGCAGTTTGCCATTATGTTTTAAAAGAAAAGTATTTAATCAATGCATCCTTCCAGTCCTTAGCTATGGAGCAGAGACATTAACCTTAACTGAAAAAGACATACAGAGGAAGAAGACAACTCAGAAAAAACATGGAAAGGTGCATGCTTGGTGTAATCAAGAAAGACAGGAAGAGGAACAGATGGATTAGGAAAAGGAAAAGAAGTTGACGTCATGATAAAAGTGAAAACGCTCAAGGGACAATCGGCTGGACATATCGCTAGAAAAAGTGGCTGTGCTTGAGCAACTAAAATCTTAGATATAATACCAAGGGGCAGGAAAAGACACAGAACAAGATGACGTGGAAGATGGATGGATTAAATACGAAAGCCTGCTGGAGTGACTTGGAAGAGACAGGTTCAAGACAGTAAGTCGTGGAAGGTACTTGGGGACACCTTCATCCAGCAGTGGATTTACAATAGTTGATGATGATATGTACGAGTATATATTCATCTACCCTACGTTGCTTTGTTTCACTCTCTCTCTCTCTCCTTACTTTTTTTATTGTAAATTGTTTTCGCTCTCGGAGTAGTTGGGCCCCTCCCGCATGAAAATATTAGGTTCCGCCGCCCTGCAATAACGTGACTGTCTTCGTCGAAGATATCTAAAAAAAAAATATTGTACTGACTTATACGAGAACTTAATCTGTTTCTTTTCGCTACCGAAATGATCTAGTCCACTTTCTTGCACAAGACTGTAACTTTTTTAATCTCCATTTACACTTCAAGTTAGAATGAGTTCAACACGTGCTTATTTTTTGAGCTTTAAGTTCTAGTTTCTCGATCTACGGAATCCTTTGTGACCTGCTATAATCCCCTGCTGAATATGCGGTAAGTATTCTTTTTTTTTTTTTTTAAATCAGACGATTGCCTGAATTGCGAGGACCCAGATTGTCCTCCAAGGAAGATCTGAAAAAGAAGCAAAGGAAATCTACAATAGACAAGAATCCAGCCTCTGTTATTTCTCACTAGCTAGGACCATCGCGTCGTCCCGCTTACGCAGGTGGACGTGATCGGGGTGTATTCATGGCTCCCGCAAACTTACTTACGTACGCGAAATGCAGGAAGACATTCGAGATGGGGGGGGGGGGGGGAGTGTTTAAACCTCTGAGAAAATGTCATGCCGTTAGAGGTAGGTATTGTACTGTGAATACTAACACCAGCACTAATTCCTTTATGAATAATAATGGTTTCCATCGAACAAAACATTAGAGATTCGTATTCTAAAAGAAAACCAATTGATTTTAGCTGGTTTCGCTCATGACAGACTCCCTCCAATAAGATAATAGCATCGGAGGGCATATATGCCATCGAGTTATTACATTTCGTCCACTGAACCTAACAGAAGTCCATTAGCGTCGTAAATGAGCTGATCGTTTTTTGTATATCTTTTACCGATAGTTAGTTTTTCAGACGATTACCTGTTAGGAAGGGATATCACACAACTTTGAGACAGGGACATCGCCAATGGGGAGCCCACCCTGAAATTCTCCTTGCCCACCCAGTTCAAAATGTGCCATTTTTCAATATATTTAACTGAAAAAAATAATCTGGACTTTGCCTAGTAATATGTCTTGTGTTTTATTTCATGTAGCCCTACGTATTTCTCTCCTAGGAAGTGCGTTGTTTACGTCTCCAAAAAAAGATCAAAACAGAATCCGAAAGGGCAATGAAAATGCAATTGTTCTCCACTCTTCCAATTCCTTAGTTAAAGCCTCTTTTTCAGATTTGTATGGCCAGGGGGTAATGAAGATGGTGATTCGGAATTCACTGAGGTGGTCACTACTAATTGTCCTGTTTGTTTTCTTTACAAAATAGGTGATTCCACCACGGAAAGTGAAGTCTAAAGCTACGCTAGCGCACCGCCATAGTGAAAAGTGCAGAAAGTGGCTGACGACTGCTTTGTTTTTGCTTATTTAGATAAGCAAAAACGACATCTTCTTTCAAATAAGTTCTTCAAGTACAGTACTATTTTCGTAAGCAAACATGCAAAATTTTGAAAAGCAATTTAAGACAACGTATTCAGAGCAAGTAAAAAATTGAATGCGACATTCTGCCAACACTTGTATCTTACACCAGTGGCGTAACTAGTCAGATCCATGTATGTATGTGTATCCAGGTGAAGGGGTCATCATTGCACGAATTCTTTTGTAGCTGGTAGTGAAAAGCATTAAAGCAGCCCCGGTAGCGCAGTGATTCGTCCGAGAAGAGTCCGGGTTCGAATCCACTATGGCTGTTGTGTTTGTCTTACGGCACCGGCTCTCTCCCTTTCCTGGAACCAGTTGCCTTAAATTAGGGTCGGGCGACTGCTTATAGCCCATTGAGTTGCTCACGGCAGTCGTTAAACCTTGAATCGAAAGAAAAAGAGGATTAAAGATTCGTTCTTTTAGTGTTTCGTAAAAAAAAAAAAAAAAAAAAAGTTGCTGTGAAGCTTGCCCCACCAAAAATAATGCTCGCCCACCCGTCGCCCATTTTGATTTCGAAGTCCAGCGACGTTCCTGCCTTGAGGTCTCACTATAGCCCCTGTGTGGAAATAGAAAAGAGAAGTGCAAGGGCCCAGAATGCCCCCCCCGCCAAAGAAGAACAGAACGAGAAGCAAAGAAGATATAGTACAGACCAGCTTCGGTTATTCCTCAGTGGCTAAGACCGTTGCCACAGCTAAGTACGTTTCAAGAACCGAAGGTTAAAATTTTTGAAGCTCACATTTCAATTAATTTTGAAAAACTCCTCCTGGTCACCCGTATCCAATTCTTACCGATTTTTACAGACGGAAAAGACGTGATGCCGTAGGTCCCATCCTCTTGAAAAGAGATTGAGCAGGTGTTCAGATAGGAAAGCTTTAAAGAAAAGTAATGAAAAATTAGAGATAGGGTATGTGCATTGTCTTTGGCTGAATGCTAAGTTGGTGAAAAGTTGAATTTCATACTGTAAGCTTCTAAACTTTTAATAAAAATTTTGTATCTTTCATTGGCTTGTCAGGCGCGGCATTTTAGTTTGTGTTGTATTGTGTTGCTTTAGGCTTGGGGAATAATTTAATTATATATAATCTACGGAGACGCAGGTTTTGATTTGCTTATTATTTTGTACAATTGTTTACACTTGTATATAATTGTAGATCAATGCATATCTCATGGAATCAAATTAGTAAACTGAGTCTTTTGATTAAATCTTCGAATGTCATGTCTTGCTCATGAATTTTTTGGTTTTCATTCATTGGTTGTAACTAATTGTTTAGTTAATTGGAGGTTACTTTCCTTTTTTTTAAGGCCCGGGCCGTAAATATTTTAATATTATGGAATGATATTAGTTTATGCCAATTACTTTTTTGTGTTACATTCTAAGAAGATGTTGTTACTAATGTTGTTGTTGCTTGCATTACACTCATTTTTTACTATGCTGCTAATTCTGCTGCTATATTTTTGAAAATAATTCAGAAATAAAATAATATTTTTCAATATTTTTAAAAATAAAATTCAACCTGTAATTTTATAAAAATATTGCTACGACCTTTGGCCTTCAGATATCAGGATGCCAAATATTTCCGGACTGCGATTCGATCACTAGATCCGCAAACATACCTCGTTAGCCAATTAGCCTACACAGTACACCAATAAACCAATGGAGGCACAGTATAACAATTAAAACAGGGATTTAATAGATACAGGCATAAATTAAAAAAATACACCGGATTCTTCATGTAATATTAAAAGCTATAATTTCCGGCCAGCTTTGGCCCTCTTCGGTGTTTCAGAAAAATATGTTCTAACGAAAAGTCTGTTCGTTAACAATGGGCCGCAAAGAAAATACTGATAAAAGTACTTACATACATGTCCTCGAGTATCCAAAGTATTGATGACACCAACAAACACAAACATTCACACGGGTAGTTTGATCTTAACTACTCTTTCCATGCTGTAGCCAAAACGACGGCGTTCCTAGTCGCTGGACGTGCGCACTCAGACACACACACAAAGTTTTCTCCCCTACTTGAATACGAAGAGGCTAACGGCGACTTCAGACGCTCTCTCTCTCTCTCTCTCTCTGCAGCGGGGTTCCGCCGTGGTTCCTGGTGCTGGGGATTGCTCCTCTCTCTCTCTGGGTGAGCGAGGCGATGTCGTGATTATTTTCTCTCTCCCTCTGCAGGTCACCTGTAATGGCTCATTTTTCCGGTAGGTATCGGTGGTCTGGCTGGGTGATGAAAGTTTTCAGGCAAAGTTCGTGCTGGTTATTCATCGGCTTATGTTTTTAGCTGGCTTACCTTCTTATGCTCAGAATTTCGAGAGCAGCAGAAGGCAACAATTGTTCTAGCGCTAGGAAATCCCCTTTATCGTTCTCTCGGCTATCAAACGGATTCTGCTACTCAACAACAATCTCCCGTCTCCCAGAAGTGGTAGGCGGTAAATTTTACTACTTGAAATTGGGACATATTTATTAGTAAACGCTCTTCAAGTCCAAGAGCTTTTCCATTGTTTCGCGCGTGGCACAGACAAAAGCTTCAAACGCGCTTGCCGTTTAAACAACTTTTGAGCTATGGGAAATAGCTTTTAAACTCTGACCTGTCCCATTTCCGTTTATGGGCTCTTTGTTCTCGTGGCAAACACCTGCAACTCGCCACTTGAAGTCAAAGTGCTAGCAGATCTTTTCTTTATATACTGCCCATCGCAGGTGTTTAAATTATAACTCTCTGTTAATTAAAACCCCCAATCAAGTTTCAATTACCGTTAATTAGCCACGCCTCTCGCCAATTAATTATGCGAGGGTGGGTGTCGTCGCAATATGCAAAGATTTTATTTCCAAACGTTTATAAAAAAAATATGAGAAATTAGCGCAGTCACTCAAACAAAGAAAGAGAAGAACAAAAAATGAATAGATAAATAAAGACGCTGGAGTTTATACGTTTCTGCATTTTTCTGCATTTTATTTTTGATAATTGTTTTAAACATTTACCACATATCACAAGAACATGTCAAGCAATACGGGGCTGGCAATCAAGTTTCTTATCAAATGAGCAATGCTGAATATGGGGGGAGTTCTTACTTATTTACCACATGTCACGAGAACATGTCAAGCAATACGGGGCTGGCAATCAAGTTTCTTATCAAATGAGCAATGCTGAATATGGGGGGAGGTTACTTATTTACCACATGTCACGAGAACATGTCAAGCAATACGGGGCTGGCAATCAAGTTTCTTATCAAATGAGCAATGCTGAATATGGGGGGAGGGTTACTTATTTACCACATGTCACGAGAACATGTCAAGCAATACGGGGCTGGCAATCAAGTTTCTCATATCAAATGAGCAATGCTCTGACTATGGGGGGGGAGAGTTTTTCCTTATTTACCACATGTCACGAGAACATGTCAAGCAATACGGGGCTGGCAATCGAGTTTCTTATCAAATGAGCAATGCCGAATATGGGGGTTACTATTTATTTATTAAATTTTTTGGAAATAAATCACTTTGGCCTCAAAGATATACATCTCCATATACATTTGTATGAAGCAAAGGAACTCATTTTTTGTAATAAGCATAGCACACGATAACCTGAGTAACATGAGAAAACGTTTTTTCTCTGTAGAAATATTTCGACTCTCGCATTTAGAAAATGACATACACACACAAAAAGTTGTTTAATTAAACAGGGCGAAAAATATTGGGTGGACACTGCCCCTCCCCTGAGTAAAATTATTGGCGGGGCAGGGTTTATCCCCCCCCCGTTCTCATAGTACTCGCCTATGTCACATGGGCATTCCCCGTGGAGGATGTGATAAAACAGTGAGTCACCTGGGATTACGAACACGACAGGCACCAACATATACATATATTCACAGCAGCCGCATTTCGGCCATGTATAAAAGAGTCATTTACTTTAGTTTTGGACAAAACAATTACACATATTGTTAATTTTATTATTTAAAAAGTTAAAACTACAGGGCTCTAGGTACCACCCTTACTTTTCCAGACACTCTTCTGGACTTCCATCCTGTCTCCCCCACCACACATGAAAACACATCCTTCCTCATGTTTGAAATCAATCTTGCAGAGGGTCGCATATTGTGCTACCTATGCCACTGGTATCCAGTGTGGATATATTTCTCAGTTACTGTTTTTTTACCAGCTCTTCAATATTATTTGATGTTTTAGTGTCTTATAAGTGTAACTGCACGCCTCGAAGCTCTTGTAGCATCCTGCTAATCGTGCAACAGGAAGACAAAAACTTGGAAGATTGTTTAACAAACATTCACTATAGATATGGCATTTTCAAAATGTCCGAAATCATACCTAGGCATTCCGTTTTGCATGTTAATTTGAAGAACACAAATGATAATTTCTTTTGTAAATCGAAATAGAGGTAAATTTTACCAGATGATTTTCACGCCGTTATTCCTCTAGGTTAATTAAAATATTTTTTAAGGTTAGTTCTGAATTAGTTTAAGAGATCCTCTCTTCTTTATTGAACTCTTCAATATTATTCATAATTGTTGTCTGCCAAAGGGCCAGGAATATGAAAAATTTAGCCGATCTATGTCATCCGCTGTTTTGTTTTACATTCAGTATGAAATTATGAAAAATAAAGTATTTATATAAAGTCAAATCAAGTTTTATTTGCTATTGGTCGGTCGTCAGACCCTTTTAAAACACGTAGACTGTTCTGCGGAGCAGGCTGCAGAATTATAATTTGATGCAGGTTGTGGGTTGTCGTCATGAAATTGCAGAGGGCGCTGGCATCGGAAGTTATGTCAGGATCCTTCATCGGCTTCATGCTATTTAATGGTGGGAAGTTTGTTTGCCAAGGATTTGCTGCCTTACGAAACTTCAAATTTTGCAAAACAAAGGTTGGTGGACGGAAATCTTTTTGGCAATATCTTTCCTAATTCGTTGTAGCTCGATCATAACAGTAATACACTAGGTAATTCAACAGTTGATCACTAAAACGCAATAGGCTTATTCGGGTGTTAGTGTGCTAGTTTTATTCAACTGTGGATTGTTTATAACGAAATTTATTTCCGAAATTAGTAACTTTTTTCGTGAAGATGTAGAAGTTGATCAAGTATTGGCTGTCACGCGTTAAACCTACTGTGTGGTTAAACTTAAGTGCTGTACTGAAATCGATTACAACAGTTATAAGATCATAGAGAAATAATGTCCGCTATGAAAGGACTGGGAAATTCTGCATTAGCAAATAATAAAAAAACATTGAAAACAGAAAAGGCAAAGCAGCTGTTTTGTGCCGGGATATAATACTGGCTATAAATCCTGCAAAAATAAAATTTCACTCTTTGCTGTCCCGAAAATTCCTGATATGTTGAGCAAATAGGATAAGGCAATTCCCAGAGCTGATAAGAAACTTGCTGAAAATTGTGTTGTATATTGCCTTACACTTTGAATCTAAATTCATGGAGATGCATTATCGTTCCACTATTCAAGGTAAGGAAGTTCTAACATGCCGAGATAAACCATTACTCAAGCCTGACGCCACACCTACTATTTTTCCCAAATTTAAAAGACATTTAAAAGTCGACGACTAATTAGTTTTTCCAATTTTTATTTGGCAGGGGGCACAGCCCTAGTGTGCCTTCCCCACGTTACGCCTGTGTGTATGCTACATTAATAATTTCCTTTTTTTTAAGGGTAAAAATAGTTTACAGGAATTGCATAGAATTATCCTATTCAGACAGACTACATGAACACCCACTTCTTAATTTTTACGTTATTAAACTTTTTACTTAAGGTGCAAAAGAATTTTCCTCTCTTCACTGCAAACCCATTTGAATCGCAAATTTAATCACATTATGATTATAAGGTGAAGAAAAGTAAAGAAAAATGTTATAATCATTTTTCTTTAAAAGAATGTCATCATATACCTTCAGTTTTTGTATATTTATTTCTGTCCAGTATGATTCATTTTGTTTATCGTATCACAGGCAAAGTTTTTTTATGAATGATTTTTATAAATGGATTCCAGTTGGTATATTATTAGAAAATAGACCATTTTTAAAAATAGTAATCGCATTTATTGTATTCTATTTTCAAATCATCAAAAGGCTTCCCATTTTTTTACCAATGCTGAAAAATGAAGTACATTATCAAATAACTTATAAAATTTTTAGGTTACTGAATTTAAAGAACTTATTGGATTATTGGAATGCAAATTATAAAGTCCATGTCCCATTAAGAAAATATTCCCCCTTTTTTTTCCGGTAAGGTTTTGAGGAGCAAAACATTTTTTTTTTAATTTTTACTTTATACTGCAAGTTGATGTTTCAATGATTGTAAACTGCATATTGGTCTCCAGTGTTTTTGCGTAATGTAACCCATGTATGACTCTAAAACTTCCGAAATATCTAACATTAATGTTGTCGATAGCACAATGCAAAGCTTAACTTAAACTACGATGCCCTTATTAATGAATCTTGAGCACCCCATTCGTTCTTTTTTTTAGGAAGGGGGGTGAAAAAGGTGTGTCGATTATTTCGTATATACTTAAGTTATCTGCTTATAAAATATCGTTCAAGAAGTACACATAATACTGACGAGCTGGGTGTGTGTCATAGAAAGATGTGCGTATTCGTCGTCCTTCCTCCCTGAAAAGCGACGTGACATTCGATGGCAGCGCCATCTACCGCTTTCATGATTGCGGGCAGCAAATTTTTCTGCGAGCACGACACACTAATTCTTCTAGGCACTGTAGTTTAGTCTCCGACCCTTTCATCGGTGGTTTAATCTGTCTTCTCTCCGGTAGTGTTGGGCATAATCGATTGAATTTAGGAATCGAAAGGTTACAATCGAGAGATCTGACAAATCGAGATATTCATTCGAACGATTTCTAATTTTAGAATTTACCGGTAGATGGCGTGATACGCTCAGAGCCGCCTTCTGCGTTTGACAAATCGAGATATTCATTCGAAATAACCATTCGAATGATTTGTAATTGGTGCTACACGCTCAGCTTTTTTTCGCTGGACGGAATGACACTAATGACTCTTGAATTTTTTTGAATAGCATAACGTAGCTTAAGAAGTTAGAAGGAACCCAAGTGATTCTCCCTGCGAGAGATAATTCGATCACGTGAATAGCGAGTACTTCTGAACATCTCGTATCTGGGTCCCTCTCGAGATGTTTTCAGGTAGATGAGCGATTTTGCTCGGAACCCATGTTCTCGAGAAGAGACGAGCGATTTTGCCTTCCGAATGCACTCGTTTGAACGAGACAGATTATGAGCAACCGAGAGTTCTTTCGAGAGTCTTTTTTCATTCCAATGAATTTGACGTAATCGAATGTTTCGAGATATTTTTATAATCGGATGAATCGATTATTTCTATTTGATTATGCCCATCACTACTCTCCGGTCGAGGTTGTCGGTGCTGACCGAGACTGCAGGAGGCTGTATGAGTCGGGGGGACTGAAGTTTTGGTTCTGTCTCTGCTCGAAATTTCTCTTATGATGTGGTGTGAATGGATGGTGTTGTGTATTTGCTGCTTCTGGTGTGCCGGTTCCGTGTGGAAGTGGGCCGGGGAGGCACCTGCCATGGGTTATATGAGTGCCTTGGTGAACCCGTCGGCCCGGTTTCCTCTCTGACAGTCTCCCGTCCGGGTCGCTGTCACTTGGTCACCTCTGAAGGGGACTTTTGTCCGCCTACAAGGACGTTCTGGGGGTACCTTCGGGTTGCACCCGACGTTCAAGGTGACCTCGCCGACAATTTGTGTGTGGGTCCGTTCGAGTTCTTCGGAGGATCTGTATGACTCGAGGGGTTTTCTGGTGTTGCTTGTTCGGCCGTGGTGGGAGTGTGTGTACACATCAGTGAACCATGTCCAGGTGATTACCTGTGGCGTCGCGAACAGTGTGAAGATGTTTTGTTGCAACAAAGTTCGTGTATGGGGGAGGGGACCTTTCCTAGCCCCATTATGATTTGGGGTCTTATACGAAGACAAGAAAATGCGACTATTTCATATTCAAGAGGGCTACGCTAATCGATTTCAGCTGTTTCTTACGTGACCGCCTCCATCCAATGAGATAACACATACTAGCGTTTGGAGATAGAGGCGTAAGCAAGTCAGGAACACCCACTCAAATATCTCATTGGCCAGGAGCGAAAACAGAACACACGAATTGGCGTGCGTGACGTATGATGATGAAACACAGCAGTGTACTAGCACAATCTCCATCTCCAGATGTTAGTATAGCGCATCGAAGGGTCCCCTGGCTAGTATGAGACACTAGTTCAGGAATAGACTGCAGAAACGACCAATCTAAATCCCTTGATCTTATTACCGTGTGATCTATTCCATTGCGACGTTTGTAGCTTAACCCATCGAAACGGCTTTTCCATTGATTATTTACTGCTGATCGTCCTTTTCGGCAGTTATTTTTTTATTTCCGGTTCAATGTATTTGTCAGGTAAATTCGATATTTAAAGGGGCATCTCGTTTTAAACTTTATAAGCGTTGGAAATGGACTGTTCATATTACTTAAAGATGCAGGAACGTATCCAGGATTCCTTTTTGGAAGAGATCCAGAAAAATTGCATTTATTGGGTTATCCAAAAGTCGGACAAACTTGAAAGTACTAAACTTCCATGTTCGCCCGGAGCTATGTTGTTTTCAAAAGCAACGATAGATGGCTCGACGGTACCACTTCAGCTCGCAATGTGAGCAAATGATGCGAGGAAGGAAGGTTTGGTGGTGATGAAATTATTGTGGAATTAGAGGAAGGGGTAATTCTTCCGATTAAGGGCCGTTCGCGAACGCGGATGTAGCGCCATCTAGTAGGTGAATGTACAGTTCACCTGTGACAGGTTTTATCGAATGTTCGTTTCGTATCCGACAGATGTCGCACTATGCCCGAAAATACTTTGCTCACTAACAGATTACGTTCGTTTTTTACATAATGTCTGCCCGTTAATTTTGTAATCATCACAGTGATTTAACCTTTTCCTCCCAATAGTATACACATACTGAACGTGTAACAAAACTTCATAAATAGTCTTTAAAAAGTATGCTTTAGAACTCCACTTTCAGCCCAACAGCCCATGATCGGAAAAAGGCTCTAAAAGTTCCTAGTAATGAAAAATTCACAGTATTTCGCGTATGCCGTGTTACAGAACTCCATAAGTATTGTCCTTAATTTAAAGAGTAGCATTTATCTTGAGCTCAACGAGATGATGGAGAAACCAACGAGATGATGGACTAAGGTGTTTCATAGTGCCAGAGGCCTGCTTCGACTGATCCTGTATCGAATCCAACAGGCCTACTTAGCACAGCAGTTGGAAATAAGCTACTTAAATGGCAGACTAGAACAAAGAGAGCAGAGTGATGCAGTGAAGCCATCAGGACAGCAGACCTATGCCCAGGTCGTCCGAAAAAAGCCTAAACCAGTGATACACAGATCGTCTATACGTAAAACGCCGTGCCAACTTAGATATCAAATCAATGTCCGCCGTCATAGCACGATAGGTATTTCTTTAATGAGTTTTTAAAATCGGTTTACAATAAAAGCTAGAAACATTGAAACCCCCACAAGTCTTTCAAAACCCCATGGGTTTCTACATCAGGTGGTATGAACATTGGGGTTGTACCACGGACACACCTTGTTTAAATAGATGGTACATAATGGGCGAGCAACTACGCATGCTCTAGCTCCATGAGCGAATCACTGAACAGTGGATAATGAAACTGTCTATGTCCAAATATGCGCGATGCAAATCATAAATACAAATTAAATATGAGAATACATAATAGCAGCATGAAAATACACATTTCACAGTTTATCAGTTGTTCAATACATTTTCAGGAAGGCACTGTTACATCACTTGAAGGAAAAATTTTGTTTGACTTAACTAAAAGAAACAAGCTGGATTCAGGAGCGGCAATTGCACTATTAATTATATACGCTTACTGAGAGAACTAATTGAAAGGAAGAATGAATATGAAATCCTGGTCTTTATTGATTATGAACAGGCTTTTGATTCTGTGAAATCATCAGCAGTTTTGATGTTTTTGAAATCCTGCGGCACTGAAGATAAATACATAGGCTTCATAAATAGCATCTATGAAACTGCAAGCACAACGCTTCGACTGTCTGAAGACTCAACACTTATAAAAAAAATTGAATGGGAGTGAGACAAGGTGACAGCATATCTCCCAAACTTTTCAATGCCATTTTTGCAGAATATATTTCAATCATTGAACTGGGAAGACAAAGGGAAAACGATTAATGTAGATTATTTAACAGACCCTCGCTTTGCTGACGACATAGTCATTTTTGGGAGTACCTCCTCAGAGCTACAGTTCATGGTCCAGGAACTTGCTGACAAGAGCAAAGAAGGGGGTATACAAATGATCTTACATTTGACAAATTCATGAACAATGCTTTTACAAAAACTGAAAATTAGGAAGTTAATGGGGCAAATCTGGATGTGACCAATACCTACATTTACGTTGAACATCAGATATCAAGCAAGGTCTACATACAGAAGAAATGCGAAGGTGAATCAAAAGTTAGTCCCGTTTGCAGCTAAAAAGCTGAATGCTGCAGGATATCCATACATGCTCACTTTATTCTGCAAAGTACAGGCCGTTCTTTCCTACAGTTCTTTGCCAACGTTCCACTAGAGCCACATTCCCACTGCGGTACCACTTGGCAGGTTTCGATGACAAAAACTATCCGATGTCAGATTCCATATCCACCAATGAAGCGAAGTACCTTCCTCGTAGGAAATAGTCCAGGGAGCGAAACAGGTGACATTCGGAGGGGGCCAAGTCAGAGCTGTATGGAAGATGGGGTGTTATCACAACCCCTTCCAATTCCTATAGTTTCAGGTGAACCATTCTGTAGGTGTGCCTTGGGGGTATTATGCACGGCCGCTTTCTATTGATGAGTGCTATGTAGCGGCTGTTGTTTCGCCTTCTGAGGTGCCAATGAATGGGGAACCATTCGATGGCACCTGGAGGAGAAAACAAGTTTGTTCAGGTGAGGAGCAAAAATAGATTGGGAAGACCATTTCAGCTGCCATTTGTCGTGTATTGGTACCGGGGTTCGCTATCACAGCTTCCGCCATGGTGTCGGTGTTGGTGGTCGATGGACTTCCTGACCTCGACTTGTGTTCGAGACTAATGTCCGCAGCATTGAAACGCAGGAACCATTTTCGTGCAGTGCTGCTGTCAACTGTTTTTTCGCCTTCAAATGCAGAAATTCGTCTCGCTGCTGCGTTTAACTCATTTTTCCAATAATGGCGTAGGTGCACTCAAACAGTACGTTTATCGACCTCCATCCTCTGCTCACCAGATAACACAATGTGGCTTCGTGCCAAACGCACGCCATTAACCTTTTGTGTTCCACGATATCGTTGTAGGCAGTCGACGTGAGGGTGGAGCGTGTTTCGCACAGGGATAGAGGCCCAACACTATGTGGAGCTCAAATTGGGGCAAACTTTTGTCTCACCCAGGTAAGTAGGCGTACAAAACTTAGTTGGAGAGCATGTGGAAAAGAGCAGTTTGCCATTATGTTTTAAAAGAAAAGTATTTAATCAATGCATCCTTCCAGTCCTTAGCTATGGAGCAGAGACATTAACCTTAACTGAAAAAGACATACAGAGGAAGAAGACAACTCAGAAAAAACATGGAAAGGTGCATGCTTGGTGTAATCAAGAAAGACAGGAAGAGGAACAGATGGATTAGGAAAAGGAAAAGAAGTTGACGTCATGATAAAAGTGAAAACGCTCAAGGGACAATCGGCTGGACATATCGCTAGAAAAAGTGGCTGTGCTTGAGCAACTAAAATATTAGATATAATACCAAGGGGCAGGAAAAGACACAGAACAAGATGACGTGGAAGATGGATGGATTAAATACGAAAGCCTGCTGGAGTGACTTGGAAGAGACAGGTTCAAGACAGTAAGTCGTGGAAGGTACTTGGGGACACCTTCATCCAGCAGTGGATTTACAATAGTTGATGATGATATGTACGAGTATATATTCATCTACCCTACGTTGCTTTGTTTCACTCTCTCTCTCTCTCCTTACTTTTTTATTGTAAATTGTTTTCGCTCTCGGAGTAGTTGGGCCCCTCCCGCATGAAAATATTAGGTTCCGCCGCCCTGCAATAACGTGACTGTCTTCATCGAAGATATCTAAAAAAAAAAAAAAAAAATTGTACTGACTTATACGAGAACTTAATCTGTTTCTTTTCGCTACCGAAATGATCTAGTCCACTTTCTTGCACAAGACTGTAACTTTTTTAATCTCCATTTACACTTCAAGTTAGAATGAGTTCAACACGTGCTTATTTTTAGAGCTTTAAGTTCTAGTTTCTCGATCTACGGAATCCTTTGTGACCTGCTATAATCCCCTGCTGAATATGCGGTAAGTATTCTTTTTTTTTTTTTTTTTAAATCAGACGATTGCCTGAATTGCGAGGACCCAGATTGTCCTCCAAGGAAGATCTGAAAAAGAAGCAAAGGAAATCTACAATAGACAAGAATCCAGCCTCTGTTATTTCTCACTAGCTAGGACCATCGCGTAGTCCCGCTTACGCAGGTGGACGTGATCGGGGTGTATTCGTGGCTCCCGCAAACTTACTTACGTACGCGAAATGCAGGAAGACATTCGAGATGGGGGGAGGGGGGGAGTGTTTAAACCTCTGAGAAAATGTCATGCCGTTAGAGGTAGGTATTGTACTGTGAATACTAACACCAACACTAATTCCTTTATCAATAATAATAATGGTTTCCATCGAACAAAACATTAGAGATTCGTATTCTAAAAGAACACCAATTGATTTTAGCTGGTTTCGCTCATGACAGACTCCCTCCAATAAGATAATGGCATCGGAGGGCATATATGCCATCGAGTTATTACACTTCGTCCACTGAACCTAACAGAAGTCCATTAGCGTCGTACATGAGCTGATCGTTTTTTGTATATCTTTTACCGATAGTTAGTTTTTCAGACGATTGCCTGTTAGGAAGGGATATCACACAACTTTGAGACAGGGACGTCGCCAATGGGGAGCCCAACCTGAAATTCTCCTTGCCCACCCAGTTCAAAATGTGGCATTTTTCAATATATTTAACTCTAAAAAATAATCTGGACTTTGCCGAGTAATATGTCTTGTGTTTTATTTCATGTAGCCCTACATATTTCCCTCCTAGGAAGTGCGTTGTTTACGTCTCCAAAAAAAGATCAAAACAGAATCCGAAGGGCAATGAAAATGCAATTGTTCTCCACTCTTCCAATTCCTTAGTTAAAGCCTCTTTTTCAGATTTGTATGGCCAGGGGGTAATGAAGATGGTGATTAGGAATTCACTGAGGTGGTCACTACTAATTGTCCTGTTTGTTTTCTTTACAAAATAGGTGATTCCAACACGGAAAGTGGAGTCTAAAGCTACGCTAGCGCACCACCATAGTGAAAAGTGCAGAAAGTGGCTGACGACTGCTTTGTACGAGGAGTGCAACGCAAAGTCGCTGGCTGGAAGTAAGGAAGCTAAGGAGGAGGGAGGTATTGTGTCTGCGTGGCACGACTTTACAATTTTATTTAGATAAGCAAAAACGACATTTTCTTTCAAATAAGTTCTTCAACTACAGTACTATTTTCGTAAGCAAACATGCAAAATTTTGAAAAGCAATTTAAGACAACGTATTCAAAGCAAGTAAAAAATTTAATGCGACATTCTGCCAACACTTGTATCTTACACCAGTGGCGTAACTAGTCAGATCCATGTATGTATGTGTGTCCAGGTGAAGGGGTCATCATTGCACGAATTCTTTTGTAGCTGGTAGTGAAAAGCATTAAAGCAGCCCCGGTAGCGCAGTGATTCGTCCGAGAAGAGTCCGGGTTCGAATCCACTATGGCTGTTGTGTTTGTCTTACGGCACCGGCTCTCTCCCTTTCCTGGAACCAGTTGCCTTAAATTAGGGTCGGGCGACTGCTTATAGCCCATTGAGTTGCTCACGGCAGTCGTTAAACCTTGAATCGAAAGAAAAAGAGGATTAAAGATTCGTTCTTTTAGTGTTTCGTAAAAAAAAAAAAAAAAAAAGTTGCTGTGAAGCTTGCCCCACCAAAAATAATGCTCGCCCACCCGTCGCCCATTTTGATTTCGAAGTCCAGCGACGTTCCTGCCTTGAGGTCTCACTATAGCCCCTGTGTGGAAATAGAAAAGAGAAGTGCAAGGGCCCAGAATGCCCCCCCCCCCCCCCCCGCCAAAGAAGAACAGAACGAGAAGCAAAGAAGATATAGTACAGACCAGCTTCGGTTATTCCTCAGTGGCTAAGACCGTTGCCACAGCTAAGTACGTTTCAAGAACCGAAGGTTAAAATTTTTGAAGCTCACATTTCAATTAATTTTGAAAAACTCCTCCTGGTCACCCGTATCCAATTCTTACCGATTTTTACAGACGGAAAAGACGTGATGCCGTAGGTCCCATCCTCTTGAAAAGAGATTGAGCAGGTGTTCAGATAGGAAAGCTTTAAAGAAAAGTAATGAAAAATTAGAGATAGGGTATGTGCATTGTCTTTGGCTGAATGCTAAGTTGGTGAAAAGTTGAATTTCATACTGTAAGCTTCTAAACTTTTAATAAAATTTTTGTATCTTTCATTGGCTTGTCAGGCGCGGCATTTTAGTTTGTGTTGTATTGTGTTGCTTTAGGCTTGGGGAATAATTTAATTATATATAATCTACGGAGACGCAGGTTTTGATTTGCTTATTATTTTGTACAATTGTTTACACTTGTATATAATTGTAGATCAATGCATATCTCATGGAATCAAATTAGTAAACTGAGTCTTTTGATTAAATCTTCGAATGTCATGTCTTGCTCATGAATTTTTTGGTTTTCATTCATTGGTTGTAACTAATTGTTTAGTTAATTGGAGGTTACTTTCCTTTTTTTTAAGGCCCGGGCCGTAAATATTTTAATATTATGGAATGATATTAGTTTATGCCAATTACTTTTTTGTGTTACATTCTAAGAAGATGTTGTTACTAATGTTGTTGTTGCTTGCATTACACTCATTTTTTACTATGCTGCTAATTCTGCTGCTATATTTTTGAAAATAATTCAGAAATAAAATAATATTTTTCAATATTTTTAAAAATAAAATTCAACCTGTAATTGTATAAAAATATTGCTACGACCTTTGGCCTTCAGATATCAGGATGCCAAATATTTCCGGACTGCGATTCGATCACTAGATCCGCAAACATACCTCGTTAGCCAATTAGCCTACACAGTACACCAATAAACCAATGGAGGCACAGTATAACAATTAAAACAGGGATTTAATAGATACAGGCATAAATTAAAAAAATACACCGGATTCTTCATGTAATATTAAAAGCTATAATTTCCGGCCAGCTTTGGCCCTCTTCGGTGTTTCAGAAAAATATGTTCTAACGAAAAGTCTGTTCGTTAACAATGGGCCGCAAAGAAAATACTGATAAAAGTACTTACATACATGTCCTCGAGTATCCAAAGTATTGATGACACCAACAAACACAAACATTCACACGGGTAGTTTGATCTTAACTACTCTTTCCATGCTGTAGCCAAAACGACGGCGTTCCTAGTCGCTGGACGTGCGCACTCAGACACACACACAAAGTTTTCTCCCCTACTTGAATACGAAGAGGCTAACGGCGACTTCAGACGCTCTCTCTCTCTCTCTCTCTCTCTCTGCAGCGGGGTTCCGCCGTGGTTCCTGGTGCTGGGGATTGCTCCTCTCTCTCTCTGGGTGAGCGAGGCGATGTCGTGATTATTTTCTCTCTCCCTCTGCAGGTCACCTGTAATGGCTCGTTTTTCCGGTAGGTATCGGTGGTCTGGCTGGGTGACGAAAGTTTTCAGGCAAAGTTCGTGCTGGTTATTCATCGGCTTATGTTTTTAGCTGGCTTACCTTCTTATGCTCAGAATTTCGAGAGCAGCAGAAGGCAACAATTGTTCTAGCGCTAGGAAATCCCCTTCCTCGTTCTCTCGGCTATCAAACGGATTCTGCTACTCAACAACAATCTCCCGTCTCCCAGAAGTGGTAGGCGGTAAATTTTACTACTTGAAATTGGGACATATTTATTAGTAAACGCTCTTCAAGTCCAAGAGCTTTCCCATTGTTTCGCGCGTGGCACAGACAAAAGCTTCAAACGCGCTTGCCGTTTAAACAACTTTGTCTTCAAATACCATTCACTGGAAACAGAAAGAAAGGGACGTCATATTGTGCAAAAGCACGACGACCTCTCTCCCATTACGAACTTTTGTTGCCCAGCAACACCAACACGCTTGTTTCCCCGCTCCCATGTATGAACATGGGATCGGTTCCACCGGTGTTTCACACACGCCCCGATACACACACCACGGTTCCACAAGCAAGGACACTCACACCCCCGACGCAACACCATACAAACCGACGGCGGAGTCTCTTAGAACGACGGAGAGACAAGGCCCTTCGAAACGTTCATGTAGGAGGAAATTCCTCCTTCGGAGGAGACCCCGTGACATTGTCACCCAACGGATGACAACATCAGAGGAGGCAACGGCGGAGAGCAACACGCATCTCCAAAAACGAGGAAGCCTCCCCCTAAAGCCCCGACGCAACACCATACATACGGACGGCGGAGTCTCCTAGAACGACGAAGGGACAAGGCCCTTCGAAACGTTCATGTAATAGGAAGTCCCTCCTTCGGAGGAGACCCAGTGACATAGCCACCCAATGGATGACAACATCAGAGGAGGCAACGGCGGAGAGCAACAGGCATCTCCAAAAACGAGGAAGCCTCCTTCCTAAAGACACACACACAGAACCGGCACACGCCAGACACACACCAGACAACAACAAAAAACTCCCCAAGGCATCCGCTCCACGAAAAAAAAAAAAAAACACGCATACACATACAAATAAATAAAACACTCTCGCAAGCAACACCCCCGAAGCACAGCACACCGAACGCGGAAACCGGGGGTCCGGAAACCGAAGCTGGATCCAAACCGCAAAGCAGAAGTGGCTGAAACGAAACAAAAAGCACCGAATCGACCGATCGGGGGTCCGGAAAACGGCGTCTCCGGAGCCCCTCACGCTCGATCCGAGAAGTTAGTAGAACACACAAACCATGTATCAACGAAACAAAACATCAACCAAAAATTTAAAAGGATCCGGTAATGCAGGATTGCAAGCCGAAACAAGGGGGTGGGAGGGGGTTAAGTTCTCCAGTGGAAGAAGTACTTTTCCCTAGTACCGGTAACAATCCGAGGCCAGAAGACCCACCGATACCTGAAGGCACGGTCCGAAAGGGAGTGGGCGTCAAGTTCAACCCTGTTCCGGATCTCGCACTTGACCTGCCAGGCAACTTTCATAGGGCTGAATCCCACATTACCGTGATTACAATAAAGAACTCTGTTCCTCTCTCTCCAGATTTTGTACGTCGTCTCCGTAATGATGAGTCTCCAGACATCCCTTCCGCTTTGGGACCGGGATACTATTAGAAAACATGCTGAGGCATAAACTGCTGAGGGCGGCCGGCCCATTCCCAGACCAACCGCCAAACCTGCACAGCCATAGGGCAACTAAAAAACAAGTGGTGTCTATCTTCGATAAGATTGCAGGAAAGACACCTGTCAGTGACAGCACCACCCCACCTGCACTGCCGTTTCCTCGTAGGAAGGACATCATGCGCCAAACGTAACTTAAAGTCCCGTTTTTGCAATCAACCCCAGCAGCATGGACACACATCCACGCCTCCCTCTTATCGAAGTTAACAACATTGAACTCAATGATCTTCTCCCTGGGTCTAGGAAGGATATGAAAGTACATCTGCTTCAAGTTATTCCCGTTCCGGTTGGCCTCCGCAAGGGCCTGAAGTTGCCCACCAACATTGTAACACTTATGGGTAGTTTCCCTGCGGGGCCCGAAAAACAACTTTTGAGCTATGGGAAATAGCTTTTAAACTCTGACCTGTCCCATTTCCGTTTATGGGTTCTTTGTTCTCGTGGCAAACACCTGCAACTCGCCACTTGAAGTCAAAGTGCTAGCAGATCTTTTCTTTATATACTGCCCCTCGCAAGTGTGTAAATTATAACTCTCTGTGAATTAAAACCCCCAATCAAGTTTCAATTACCGTTAATTAGCCACGCCTCTCGCCAATTAATTATGCGAGGGGGGGGGGGGTCGTCGCAATATGCAAAGATTTTATTTCCAAACGTTTATAAAAAAAATATGAGAAATTAGCGCAGTTACTCAAACAAAGAAAGAGAAGAACAAAAAATAAATAGATAAATAAAGACGCTGGAGTTTATACGTTTCTGCATTTTTATGCATTTTATTTTTGATAATTGTTTTAAACATTTACCACATATCACAAGAACATGTCAAGCAATACGGGGCTGGCAATCAAGTTTCTTATCAAATGAGCAATGCTGAATATGGGGGGGGAGTTTTTACTTATTTACCACATGTCACGAGAGCATGTCAAGCAATAGGGGCTGGCAATCAAGTTTCTTATCAAATGAGCAATGCTGAATATGGGGGGGGGTTACTTATTTACCACATGTCACGAGAACATGTCAAGCAATACGGGGCTGGCAATAAAGTTTCTTATCAAATGAGCAATGCTGAATATGGGGGGGGGCAGTTTTTACTTATTTACCACATGTCACGAGAACATGTCAAGCAATACGGGGCTGGCAATCAAGTTTCTTATCAAATGAGCAATGCTGAATATGGGGTCGGTCGTTAGACCCTTTTAAAACACGTAGACTGTTCTGCGGAGCAGGCTGCAGAATATAATTTGATGGAGGGTGTGAGTTAGTGTGAAGTGCTGTGGATCACCGTGAATTTAGTTTTTCCTTTTGCAGGTCGTTTTTCGAACATCCGTTCGTGAGGTGGAACGCGTTTTTCGAACATCCGTTCGTGACTGGCCGCCTAATTGGGTGCGTGTGCCGGCGCTGTGTGAGGTGTCTGGCGGCCCAGGGGGCGCTCGTGCCGGCCGTGAGGGACGTCTGCTTGGAGTAGGAATCGGTTACGATAACAATTCAAAGATGGCCGCTCGTGTATTAATAAATTTCTAGAGAACTCCCTAGTGGATTTGCGTGGGATTTTGGGCAATTTTCTTTTATTGAAGAATTTTGCTCCGCCGCCAATCCGGAGACTCCGTTTGCGATATTTTGGCAGATTGCCTATATCGCTTTTGTTTTAAGGTGCACGTGGTCTTCATATTGTGTGCTGCACGTGGTCTTCATATATTGTGTTTGTGCCACTATTACTGGATTGGATTTCAAGCCGGGAATTTTGTGAGTACTTTTTCACATTTTCTTTGGTTAGGACTGTGTGTTTTTTGTTTTCTGACTATTGCTAGCTTTTGGAAGGGGTCGGACTTTTGTCCTCTTTGAAGAGTTAGGATGTCTGTTAGGACTGAGCCCAATAGGGCTAATGCCGTCGTTGTTACGCATAAGGGTATTTCTGCTTCGGACATTTGTCTTGCCTTGTACAAACACGTGGGTTCACCCCCCACCCCAGTATTTGCCTTAATTCAAGAGGTGAATAAGAACAAGCTTGAAGTAGTACTAAACAGTAGAGATCACTACTTCAAGTTGCTTGATAGTAATATTGAGTGCAATAACACTGTGTTGAAATGCACAAATGCTCAGACAAATGTAAAAATAATTTTTTGCAAATTTTTGCATTGTGGAATTTCAAATGCAGAAGTCGCAACCGCATTTGGACCATATGGTAAAGTATTAACTGTGAAATTCGAGATTAGAAAAGAAATGGCTGCGCACATGAGGGGAGCCCTTTCCGGGACTCGTGTTGTCACAATTGACATGAAACAAGCTGTCCCCAATTTCATGGAGGTCAAAGGACAGCGGTGTATGAATGTGTACAGGGGGCAAATCCGGGTGTGCAGGCGCTGCAACCATGCAGGTCACATAGCTGTGGACTGCGGGAAGTTTACCTGTAGCAATTGCTACATTTTGGGTCACACTGAGGAGGAGTGCAAAGAGCCGTGTGGAAACTGCAGATCACCACACCATCAAAGGAAGGTTTGTACACAGAGGTCCTTTGCACAAATGACCAGAGGTCCTGACAATACCAGAAGAGATGAAGAGATGGAGGAGTGCCACGCTGGTGAGGCGGAGGGCTCACAAAGTGTTGCCGAGGCTGCGGCCTCGAGTAAAACAGATGGGGCCCACCAAATTACCAGCTCGGAGCACGTCTCAAAACCTCACAGGATCCCCGAGGAAGGTAAGGATAATAGTTCAGGTAAGAAAAGTGTTATAAACAATGAGAATAAAGAGCATGTTTCTGTTCCAGCGAAGGAGAGAGAAACCTTTCCTATCGGTGAAGATGGGAAGAGGGGTCTCTCCCCTTCAAATTCTGATGACCATGGGTACACTATAGTTAAGAAGAAATCACGGAAGTTGTCTGTCAAAGACCTTGAAGGTCTCAAATCCAGGCCTGGAAGCATAAGCGTCGTGGAGGGGCGATATGAAGAAAATATGGAGGTTGATGTTAATGGCTCCGGTGCTACTATTCCGGTGGAATCTAGCGCGGGGGTTATTTCCAGCGAAGAGGACGAACAGGCTCCCACTAGTGCACGAAAGGAGCCTGGAGTAAGTAGGGACTTTTCCAGCGATGGAGAAGATAATTCTAGTGTGGAAAGCGCTGACGTCTCAGAGAACAAGGAAGGTGAGTCTGAATTCTCTGACACCAGTTCTACGCTGGAGGGTGTTCTCAGTGAAAGCGGAAGTAGTGATAGTTGCGATGGTGACATATTCCCCGAATTTGGTCATAACGATGTTCTTATTGAGGGTCAAGTGCAGAATCAGTGTGTTGAAAAGTGTCAAAGTGAAGGAGAAAGTGAAGCCCAGTGTTTTAGTGAAATCGGCGGAACTTTGGTTTCCAGTGAGGACCCTGTGCATAGCATGTTTCCGGGTCTCCCCAATGACCCTAGTCATTGGGAAGAAACGGAAATGACTGCATCCGCCCTTTTGGCCAAAACCAAGGGGCAGCGGTACACCTCCGCGGCCGTGGATAGCCAGGACGGGCGGCCTCCCGAAAGAGAAGCCACGTGCCCTACTCCACCTTCAGACGGGCAGAAGCAGCCCGTTCGGGGTCCCGGAGGCTCACCTTCGCTTAGTGTTCCCACTACTGCGGGCGGCGGCCACGTTGTCGCCGGCTCTGAGGCGACGCCGGAGGCCTCCGGGACGTTCTGGGGTCCTCCAGCAGGACCGCTGAACGTCGGCGTCGGGAGTGAGGAGAATCACTGCTCGGATGCTGCGGTTGTAAACGGTAAGTTTTGGGCGTGTACTGATATCGAAGTGGATGACGAGAATACTGACTCCCTTTGTGCTGACCTGCAACGTCAGTATCAGGACAAGAAAAAAAGAACTGGGAAAGAGTTTACTGCGGCCAATTTTAAAGCGGTTAACGATCTTGCTGCCGCTGCCTCTGTAATGTTGCATGGCACGGGACATGTGATTCCAACAGCGAATGGCCAAGTTCTTCGAGAAGAAAGGTCGACAAGAAGTGTGGGTAAGAAGGATAGTACCAAAAAGTAACTTGGTTGCGGTTCCTCTCTCTCCTACGTTGGAGTATGGGTTTTGCATTTTTTCTCTGTGTTTGTTGTTGTAACTCTTTCTATTTACAGGACCAGGTAAGTATGAACTCTGGTAGAGTTAATTTTGCCGGCACAAACATTAGGGTTGGTTCCTTGAACGTTCAGGGCCTCAATTCGGAGGCGAAGCAGTGTTGGCTCGAAGGGTTCTTTCGCCAGAATAATCTGGACTTCCTCATGATTCAGGAAACCCACTATAAGGACAGGGAACAGATTTTTGCTTTTCGCAGAAGGTCCGGTCTCAGATTTAGGTACTCGCTTGGGAGTACTGGTTACACGGGAGTTGCTATAATTTACAAAGAGAAGTTTGAAAGAGATATCACTCACTTTGAATCGGACGGGGAAGGTCGGGTGATCTCTCTTACCGTCCACAGTAGGAAAATCTCTATGAAACTTGTGTGTATTTACGCTCCTAATAAGGGTAATATGCAGATGTCGTTCTATAATGAACTTCCGCATTTCATCAGAAGTTCGGAAGATGTGTTGATTGTTGGCGGGGATTTTAATGCGGTCGCCGACTGCGACCTCGAGAGGGCCGGAACCAGTAGGTGGTCGAAAGCTTATGGGAACGTGGTTAGGGTCCTCCTGGATAGCCAGGGGCTGTGCGATGCCTGGAGGAGACTTAACCCCAGTATTCCGGGTTATACCTGGTTTAGAGGGGGCAGCGCTTCCCGCCTGGATATGTTTCTTGTGTCGAAGATTGACTGGATTGACAGGATTGAGATCTTTGGTCCGAACTCTCCACTGTTGTATGTTTCGGACCACTCTGCCGTCCTGATGGACGTGTGTGTGCCGGTTCCGAGAGAGAGAGGGGCTACCCCGTGGCGTTTGAACATCTCCATGTTAGAAGATGAAGATACGCTAGTGCACCTTCGCTCGATCCTGAACGCGGGCGCAGGCACGATCACTGACGATGAGTGCGGTGTGTGGGAACGGACCAAGGAGGAGGTGAAGGATTTCCTTTCTCAGAAGGGTAGACAGTTGGCCACGTCGAAGAGGAAGCGCCACATGATTTTGATGAACATTCTTAATGCGGCGATTCGAGGTGATAAAGATGGGTGTAATTCCTCTCTGATTACTAATATCAGGAGCGAAATTAGTCACTTCTATCGGGAGGAAGGATCGGCGGTCAAGTTGAATGGGGCCTTGGAAGCGCTGCGGCAGGAGAGTGATATTAACTTCATCTACCGGAAAGTCGAGACGGAGAGGGTTAGGGAGAACCTTCAATGCCTCGACATTGACGGTAGGGAGGTCCGGGATCTTCCCGATATCCTGCAGGCGGCGGCGGAATTTTATGGCAGGTTATTTGACAAAGAGGAAGTGCAGCCTGAGGTCATGGAAACTTGGCTGGAAGGTACTCCGAGAATTTCGGATGAAGATAGGGAGTTGTTGGAAGGGAAATTCACCGAAACTGAAGTCAGGTGGGCGATCCTGAACCTCAAGCCCAGAAAGTCGCCGGGTATTGACGGGCTTCAGGCCGAATTTTACAAGAAATTTCTTAATATTTTGGTCCCCTGGTTATGCAGGATTTATAACAACATTGCTGACAAAGGTATTATGTCTAAGTCTATGAGGAGTAGTGTTGTGACTCTTCTTTCCAAAACCCCCGACGATCCTGCTCGTGATCTTGCTGGATGGAGGCCGGTGTCTCTGTCTACCATTGATTATAAGATCATGGCGGCGATCGTCAACGCGAGGCTTTCGCGGGTGGCAGAGAAGCTAGTGGGCGTTGGGCAGATGTGTAGCATCCGTGGTAGGCGGATGTACCATAATATTCGGTGTGTGAGGGACATGATTACTTATATCGGAGACAGGGATGTTAAGTTGGGAATGTTTTCCGCGGATCAGAGTAAGGCCTTTGACCGTGTTTTTCACGAGTTTATTAGAAAGATGCTGGAAGCCCACGGCTTCGGAGAGTTTTTCCGAAGAACGGTGGACTCTTTATACAGGGACCTCAACGGAAGAATTATTATTTCTGGCCGTCTTTCTCACCTCTTTGAGGTTAGAAGAGGTGTGAGACAAGGCTGCCCACTCTCCCCGTTGTTGTTTGTCTTGGTCATTGAGACCATTTTAAGGAAGGTTCAAGCTCATCCTAGCATTCAGGGAGCCCACATCCCTGGCTGCGCGGGGTCCTTAAAGTATCTTGCACATGCTGACGACGTCACTTTCTTTGTTGACTTGGAACTTAGTCTTAGGCAGGTCCGGGAAGTCTTCGCGGGATACTGCGGTGCCACCGGGTCCATGCTTAATGAGGATAAGTCGAACCTGCTTCTTTGGGGCAGGTGGGATCGCGCTGCGGTCCGTGGGCTGGCGGTAACGGATGGACCCGTCAGGATACTCGGTATCCTTTTTTATAGAGACGGTGTTCATTTGAAGACATGGAGGGACATCCTCTTCGCTATTAAAGAGAAGAAGGAAAGGTGGCAGAGTGTTGACATTTCGATGATTAACCGGGCTAAGTTAGCTAACGCTCTCCTGGTCTCGAAATGTGCCTTTGTCGGAGAACTTGGTTCTCCCCCTCGGAGTCTCATGAGGCTTCTGGAAAGGCAAGTTTTTCAATTTATTTGGGGCGGTAAGCAAGTTGAGGCGGTTGCCAGAGCGGTCCTGTGCTGCCCGAAGGAGGAGGGTGGTTTGGATGTTAAACACCTCTCCTCCTGGTTCAGTGCACTGCAGTTTAGGAGTGTGAAGGAAGCTCTGAACTCCTCGCACCCGTGTAGGAACTTTCGCACCCGTGTAGGAACTTTGTTGCGTATTTGACAGGATTGTCTGCGGAGAAGTTCTTACCTGGCTTCCGATTTATGGGGCCGCGTAGAGAGACTACTCACAAGCACTATAAGCTGGGGGGGGTTACATGCAGGCTCTCGCGGAGGCTAACCGGAATGGGCTGAATTTGAAACAAATGTATCTGCACATTCTCCCTAGGCCTAGGGAGCAGGTTACTGAGTTTAGTGCCGTCAACTGCAACAGGAAGGAGGTGTGGATGAGCGTGTTGGCGGCTGGAGTTGACTGTAAGAAGCGGGATTTTAAATTCCGTCTGGCTCACGATGTCCTTCCGACTAGGAAGAGGCAGTACAGGTGGGGAACTGCCGTCACCGACAAGTGCGCCTCTTGCAATCTCATTGAAGACCGGTACCACTTGTTCTGGAGTTGTCCCATGGCCGTGTAGGTGTGGAAGCTTGTTTGGACCTGGGCAGGTTGTCCGCAGCGACTCAAGGCTCAGGAGGTCTTTTACCAGTACCCCGGCCCCAAGACTGGGCGGGATGTCTGGAGGTTGATCATCACTGAGACCACGTACAAAATCTTTAGAGAGAGGAACAGAGTTGTGCATAGTAATTACGGAAATTCAGGATTCAACCCTTTGAAAGTGGCCTGGCACGTCAAGTGCCAGCTTAGGAATAGAGTTGAGTTGGATGCCCGCACTCTTTCGGACCGTGCCTTTAAGTTCCGGTGGATCTTCTGGCCCAAAATTGTTACTGGAACGAAGGAAAAATATTTTTTCCATTGGGGAACTTAGTCTTCCCAGCGTTTTGGTTTGTAATCCTGCATTTCCGCACCCTTGGTTTCTTGAGTTTTTGATGAACTTTGTCTTGTGTTTTAATTTTTGGGATGTCTCTTTTCTAGATTCCGGGATGGAGTGAAGAGATTACCCTTCTTCCTCCCTGCCGAGTGCCTGTTTGCGTACCATACCAGTCTCCTCCAGCGGCGCTGGCTTTGGGGGTGGCTGGTCGACTTTGTGTGTGAATCGGGGGTCTTGGTGTTTTGCTGTGATCTTTCCTCACTTTACTTTTCCGGGTGTGGCTTGCCTGTGTGTGTTTGCTTTTTGAGTGGGTGGTGTGTGATTGCTGTTTGTGGTGTGTCGGTTCTGCGTGGTTGTTTGCAGGGTTGGGAGCCATTGGTGGGTCGAAAGCTGGTCTTTGTGCCAAGCGGACGGCTCGGCGACCCTTCTGGTGGTGTCTCGGTTGGGACGCCATCACAGGGCACACGTGAAGGAGAGACCTCCTACTGGAGTGTTTCGGGGTGGCCTAGGGCCTGCCTCGTCATTCTTGGTGTCCCTGTCTGCAAAGTGAATTGGGGCCTGTTCGAGTTCTTCGGCAGGCCAATGTGATTCGGGGGTCTGGATGTGCTGACTGTGGAACCGTGGTAGGTGCATCGGGGTGTGAGTGAAACACCGGTGGAACCGAACTCACATTTTATATGTAGTTCGGCGAAGCGAGTGTGTTGGTGTTGCTGGGCAACAAAATTTCGTGACGGGAGAGGGGTCGCCGTGCTCACGCACAATGGCGTCCCCCTCTCTCGGATGCCAAGTCTTGGTTCTCCAAGTGTTGGTTTTAGAAGATAAAGATGTCCTTCACGGTTTTGGGACCAATCGTTATGAAATGACAGAGGGCGCTGGCATCGGAAGTTACGTTAGGATGCTTCATCGGCTTCATGCTGTTCAATGGTGGGAAGTTTGTTTGCCAAATATTTGCTGCCTTACGAAACTTCAAATTTTCACAAAACAAAGGTAATATCTTTGCTAATTCGTTGTAGCTCGATCATAACAGTAATACACTAGGTAATTCAACAGTTGATCACTAAAACGCAATAGGCTTATTCGGGTGTTAGTGTGCTAGTTTTATTCAACTGTGGATTGTTTATAACGAAATTTATTTCCGAAATTAGTAACTTTTTTTCGTGAAGATGTAGAAGTTGATCAAGTATTGGCTGTCACGCGTTAAACCTACTGTGTGGTTAAACTTAAGTGCTGTACTGAAATCGATTACAACAGTTATAAGATCATAGAGAAATAATGTCAGCTATAAAAGGACTGGGAAATTCTGCATTAGCAAATAATAAAAAACATTGAAAACGGAAAAGGCAAAGCAGCTGTTTTGTGCCGAGATATAATACTGGCTATAAATCCTGCAAAAATAAAATTTCACTCTTTGCTGTCCCGAAAATTCCTGATATGTTGAGCAAATGGGATAAGGCAATTCCCAGAGCTGATAAGAAACTTGCTGAAAATTGTGTTGTATGTGCCTTGCACTTTGAATCTAAATTCATGGAGATGCATTATCGTTCCACTATTCAAGGTAAGGAAGTTCTAACATGCTGAGACAAACCATTACTCAAGCCTGACGCCACACCTACTATTTTTCCCAAATTTAAAAGACATTTAAAAGTCGACGACTAATTAGTTTTTCCAATTTTTATTTGGCAGGGGGCAGGGGGCACAGCCCTAGTGTGCCTTCCCCACGTTACGCCTGTGTGTATGCTACATTAATAATTTCCTTTTTTTTTTAAGGGCAAAAATAGTTTACAGGAATTGCATAGAATTATCCCATTCAGACAGACTACATGAACACCCACTTCTTAATTTTTACGTTATTAAACTTTTTACTTAAGGTGCAAAAGAATTTTCCTCTCTTCACTGCAAACCCATTTGAATCGCAAATTTAATCACATTATGATTATAAGGTGAAGAAAAGTAAAGAAAAATATTATAATTATTTTTCTTTAAAAGAATGTCATCATATACATTCAGTTTTTGTATATTTACTTCTGTCCAGTATGATTCATTTTGTTTATCGTATCACAGGCAAATTTTTTTATGAATGATTTTTATAAAGGGATTACAGTTGGTATATTATTAGAAAATAGACCATTTTTAAAAAATAGTAATCACATTTGTTGTATTATGTTTTCAAATCATTAAAAGGCTTTCCATTTTTTTAACAATGCTGAAAAGTAAAGTACATTATCAAGTAATTTATAAAATATTTAGGTTACTGAATTTCAAGACCTAATTGGATTCTTGGAATGCAAATTATAAAGTTCATGTCTCATTGAGAAAATATTCCCCCTTTTTTTTCTGGTAAGGTTTTGAGGAGCAAAACATTTTTTTTTAATTTTTACTTTATACTGCAAGTTGATGTTTCAATGATTGTAAACTGCATATTGGTCTCCAGTGTTTTTGCGTAATGTAACCCATGTATGACTCTAAAACTTCCGAAATATCTAACATTAATGTTGTCGATAGCACAATGCAAAGCTTAACTTAAACTACGATGCCCTTATTAATGAATCTTGAGCACCCCATTCGTTCTTTTTTTAGGAAGGGGGTGAAAAAGGTGTGTCGATTATTTCGTATATACTTAAGTTATCTGCTTATAAAATATCGTTCAAGAAGTACACATAATACTGACGAGCTGGGTGTGTGTCATAGAAAGATGTGCGTATTCGTCGTCCTTCCTCCCTGAAAAGCGACGTGACATTCGATGGCAGCGCCATCTACCGCTTTCATGATTGCGGGCAGCAAATTTTTCTGCGAGCACGACACACTAATTCTTCTAGGCACTGTAGTTTAGTCTCCGACCCTTTCATCGGTGGTTTAATCTGTCTTCTCTCCGGTAGTGTTGGGCATAATCGATTGAATTTAGGAATCGAAAGGTTACAATCGAGAGATCTGACAAATCGAGATATTCATTCGAACGATTTCTAATTTTAGAATTTACCGGTAGATGGCGTGATACGCTCAGAGCCGCCTTCTGCGTTTGACAAATCGAGATATTCATTCGAATGATTTGTAATTGGTGCTACACGCTCAGCTTTTTTTCGCTGGACGGAATGACACTAATGACTCTTGAATTTTTTTGAATAGCATAACGTAGCTTAAGAAGTTAGAAGGAACCCAAGTGATTCTCCCTGCGAGAGATAATTCGATCACGTGAATAGCGAGTACTTCTGAACATCTCGTATCTGGGTCCCTCTCGAGATGTTTTCAGGTAGATGAGCGATTTTGCTCGGAACCCATGTTCTCGAGAAGAGACGAGCGATTTTGCCTTCCGAATGCACTCGTTTGAACGAGACAGATTATGAGCAACCGAGAGTTCTTTCGAGAGGCTTTTTTCATTCGAATGAATTTGACGTAATCGAATGTTTCGAGATATTTTTGTAATCGGATGAATCGATTATTTCTATTCAATTATGCCCATCACTACTCTCCGATCGAGGTTGTCGGTGCTGACCGAGACTGCAGGAGGCTGTATGAGTCGGGGGGACTGAAGTTTTGGTTCTGTCTCTGCTCGAAATTTCTCTTATGATGTGGTGTGAATGGATGGTGTTGTGTATTTGCTGCTTGTGGTGTGCCGGTTCCGTGTGGAAGTGGGCCGGGGAGGCACCTGCCATGGGTCATGTGAGTGCCTTGGTGCACCCGTTGGCCCGGCATCCTCTCTGACAGTCGCTGTCACCTGGTCACCTCTGAAGGGGACTTTTGTCCGCCTACAAGGACGTTCTGGGTGTACCTTCGGGTTGCACCCGCCGTTCTAGGTGACCTCGCCGGATATTTGTGTGCGGGTCCTTTCGAGTTCTTCGGAGGATGTATTGACTTGGGGGTTTGTCTGGTGTTGCTTGTTGGGCTGTGGTGGGAGTGTGTCCAGGTGTTTATTTTGGGCGTGGTGAACAGTGTGAAGATGTGTTGCAACAAAGTTCGTGTATGGGGGAGGGGACTTCGGGCGAGAGCACATTAGGGCGCTCCCCTCTCCCAGCCCCCATGATTTGGCGGTCTTATACGAAGACAATATAATTTGCATCTGTGTTGCGTTCAGGAATGGCGCCATTGCAATGTGCAGTCTCGGTTTTGCGCATGACGTGACGCCGCAGGGCATCTTTGTCTTGGGAGTGCAAACTCAAATTCGCTCTTAGAAATTGGTAAATAAACATCATAACTAGTAACAATTTCTCAACATCAGTTGTGCATATTATTATTTTATATCAGTGTAACACAATATGCCTGTATGTGCAACAGCAGGATGTTTATCCCAAGGTACTTAGAAGGAAGAGAGGTAGGTCCGTCGTAAGCGCGCCGCCTTCCCGCTTCTTTTCGCTGCGCTGTGACGTCACCGTGGCCATAAGCAATGCTGTAACGCGCACGGAGCCATACCGAGAGAGTGTCGTGTGCTCTGCGAATTTTAAATCGAAATAACAGAGCTAGTTTTGAGTAAATAACTTTTAAGTAAAAATTGTACAAACATCCAACTATTTTTCAAAATAGAATAGAAAATATATATTGTATATACTGGGAAAAACGGGAATATGACATGAATACTGTTCGATGCTTTTTTGCTAAATACCTTTTTTTTTCTTTTCCAAAAGCACACTGCAATGGCTCTTTGGAGCTGGGAAATCTACATTTCATTACGTGGAATCAGTCATTTACCAATTTTATAAAATTATCAATTTGTTTTCTTTCAGGAAAAAAAATACTTTACAGCTTTGTTTACGTTGTTAGATTGCATCTGGGGCGCTAAAACTAATTCTCTTTCTCATGGGCCTTCTTACATTTGTGTGGATCCATTTTGTTTTATGAAACACCTTTAATTCTGATTTATTACGTTCCAGCAAAAGGTCAAATAAATATCTGGCGATTGATGGTTCCACACTACAGCGTGTTCCGCGATCAAATATATGATTTCGGAGGTTTAATTAGATGGGGCACATCGGCAAACATCCATTTTTTTCGATTTTCATTTACTGGATTTGAAAAGAAGACAATATTGGGGTTATTCCAAGCTGCCTCCAAACCTTGATAACCCCCCCCCCTCCAAAGATCAGCATCAGTACTAAATAACACGATTGCTCCATGCACTAAATAACCCGATTGCTCAACGGCTCGAATTATGTCAGTTAACAGCTTTTGATCCATCTGCTTATCAAAGGAATAATACAGTATATGGTTGTTCCCAAGCTTTCCAGAAGCCTCTGATCATAACTACTAAAACGTTAATATGCGGTCCTAAAACTTTATCTGCAGCTGCATCATAAAAATATCGGCAATCAACGCTCATTTCACCAAAAGATAAAACTGAAACTCTGTCGAATTCGGTTAGGTGTATAGCATTCATTTTCATCACCTTTAAAACGGGCTCAATCAAAATATCGGTAACACAAATTTACCACACTACCGTTTCAGATTGGAAATGCTTGGAAGCAGTACGTGCATTTTATTTTTGATGGAAAGATATGCTTTTCGAGAAATAGCATGAAAAACAAGTGCTTGACTTATATCTTCTTAATTTCATTTTTCTGGTCTCTTTTTTGACACAAGAGTTTGAATTTGCACTTCAGTGAAACAATGGCCAAGCAAATTTATGATAGCTGGCCACCTTTCACTGTTGCTCAGAAAATTTCTATTTTTGCATTTGCTTTTCATAATATTAATTTCCGTTTTCGGGCTTCTTTTGTCGAGGCAAAAGCATTGTTTTACTATTACCAACTATTTTCTTACATTTCATAATTCTTCCCGTAGTGAATTATTTTCATTCTTCAGTTACATTATATTTTTGTTCAGACATTCGCACTTCTCACATAACGTTGGCGGTATGATAAATGTTGTTCAGGAATGATGTCACTTTCATTGTGACTTGTGATTTGACGTATTAATTGGAGATATACTTTCAATTCGATTTACTGCATTTTATTCTGACCTCTCCGATCTTAAACCGTTCACTTCGAACAGAAGTTTGCTCCTCCATCTGCTAAGGCATATTTTTTGTAGGCACGACATCTTTTCTTAGTTTTTTTTCTGGGAGGCAAGTTCAACAATTCATTTCTAAGATCCCGCTCTTACTTCGAGACATCAAAGTGTTCTGAACACATTCGATCTTTCTTTGCATCGATTACATCCTTTCGACAGCATTTCGCTACCCATTGCTTTAAGAAATCACTATCCGATGGGAAAACATGGTATGTAACATCTAACTTCCTTTCCTTTGAACTGTTATGACGACAAAGTGCAACAGCGTATTCAGGTATTTTCGAGATAGTTCTACACAGAAAACAAATGAAGAAAAAAAATGAATGAAACAACAAAGCAAGTTTAAAATGGACAAAGAAATGCAGCGAGTAATCGACACTACAGCACAAGCTCCGAATGCTCAAGAGATCGTTTATGGCCACTGTGACGTCACACACCAGCTCGTAGGGTGACAGCTCGCCGGCGGCACGGAAACAAAGGTTTATATTACAATGGGAAAGATATTATTTATCATTGTTTTCCTGCAAATCCTGATTTGGAAAAACTCTGGGTACTGAAATGTAAACGAACAGATAATTTTAAAGTTAAAAATGCAAGAATTTGCTCGGAACATTTTACTGTTGACAGTTACGTTCGTGACTTAAAATCAGAATTACTTGGATTACCTGGCAGAAAGAAATTAAAAGAAGATGCTGTACCTATAGTCAATCCTCCAGGTCAAATTGGCCATAAGCATATTACAACTGCTAATCCTCTTGAATCATCATCCTCCGTTCCTAGCGTTCTGAATATTAGTCCTGCAGCAGATAGATTACATGGACGTGAAGTAAGAAAACGAGCATTGGAAACCTTTCGCAATGTGTCTCCAAAGAAAAAAAATATTGATAAATCTATGTCAACTGATATTGCGTCACCATTTTCAACTGATGTTCAACTTCTGAAGACGAAGATAAAGTCATTGGAAATAAGAAATAAGAGATTAAGTGTTGAGTGCACCAAATTAAGAGTGCAAAATAAGTGCCTTAATAACAAACTTCCATCTACTCAAAGGGATCTGCGTGAATGTCTGAATAACTCAGCTTCACAAGTGGCAGCTGACGTGAGTAAAGTTTGTCGTAAAATATTTACAGAAAACCAGATTCGTTGTTTCCTGTATAACAAAAAAAGTGTGAAATGGGGAAAGGACGACATATGTAAAGCGATTACATTGCGGGCCATATTTGTCAAATCCTACAACTTCTTGTGATTGAAGATGGGGTTTCCTTTGCCTGGGCTTTCAACCCTGCGACGATGGACCACTCGTTCATTCCGTTGTCATCCTGGTATTTTGCACGATGTTCTGCAGTTAATGCAAACTCAGGGTGAAAGATTTAATGATGTAGAACGCGTATGTGTAATTTCATTTGACGAAATTAATGTCGACAGCCGGATTTCATATGACCAGGAAAAAGATCCTATTTTTGGACCCTACAGCAATGTTCAGGTAGTTATGGTGCGAGGAATATTTTCTAGCTGGAAGCAGCCGATATATTATGATTTTGATGTTTCAATGACAGCGTCATTACTCAAGAAAATAATATCATCCTTACAGGATATTAAATATAATGTTGTTGCTGTAGAGTCTGACATTGGGCCAAAGAATCGAGCAGTGTGGAAGGAACTCAGTGTGTCACACATAAGCACAAGCTTTCCGAATCCATCAGACCACCAGAAACGGGTTTGGGTATTTGCAGATGTACCCCATCTATATAAGTTGCTCAGAAATCACTTTCTTGATGCGGGAAGCCGTGGATGGCTTAGTGGTTAGCAGTTCAGACTATCGATGCAAGGTCCCCAGGTTCAAGCCTGGGCTGATCTTTCGGAGATGGTGTGATTTACTAACAATCGCTGAATATCCGCCGTGCATCGGACGAGCACGTTAAGTGACGGCCCCCAGGCTGGACCCACTGGTTAAATGGGTATCCTTTCCTATGCCCCCCCCCCCCCTGAAATTCTCTCACCCTTCTGTGTGCAACATCGTACTTGTACGGTGGCGCCATCTACTGTACTCTAATCTCACTACAAACTGTTCTGTCAAAGTCGCTACACTTGCTCTCATTCCTTCCGTTTCTGTTTCCTGCCCAAAAGGCGATCTCGCTGCAGGTGGCTGGGACCTAAACTCTACTCACTGTGGACGGAAGTCCTACAAGAAAAAAAATGGCAAAACTTTCTTGATGCGGGATTAACCTTGCCAAGTAACAAGGTCATCGCAAAAGCCACTATTGAGCAGTTGTTATTTTTGGATTGTGGTGAAATTAAAATTTGTCCAAAATTAACATCACATCATCTCACAGTGAAAGGTCGAGAGCGTCAACGAGTACGTATGGCAGTCGAGCTGTTTTCCAACCATACAGCACAAGCCATACGTTATTTAATGCCAAATGAAGAGTCCATTGCTGAATTTATTCAGTTAATCAACAATTCATTTGACGTTTTCAATTCTAGGAAGCCCTCTGATGCATGTGGATTTGGTATTCATCATGCTATTCAAGAAAACACTTTAAGGAAACTGTTTGCTTGTTGTCAAGATATGAGGGTTGGTACTACGAAAGTTCTTATGCCTTTTCAGAAAGGTTTTTATACTTCTGTACAGTCACTGCAGAGACTCTTTGGTGACCTTAAACCCTTGAACATCAAATATATATTGACGTCACGCTTGAATCAGGACTGTCTTGAAAATTTTTTCTCACGGATCCGAGGAATTTGCCATTTTTACGATAACCCGTTACCTTCAGAAGTGAAGTGCTGCATTCGCCTCTTATTACTGGGTAGCAACATATCGGATATTCCTTTATGTAGTGCTTCTTCAGTTGCTTCAGATGTTGACGACAATGATTCCTTCTTAACATTTCAGCTATTGGGTAGTATTTCACCAGATATGTCAGAACCACTTTCCATGGTTGAAGGTATCACTGAGATGCGGGACATTGTGATTAATGATCCTATTAATCCTATCTTCCTTTAGCATGTGTTACTGGAAGTGATTGCTCTGTTGAAGGTTTTAAATACATTGCTGGCTATCTTGCGCATCGTGGGCAAAAATATGACAAAACCTCAGGCACTCCCACTGGGCAATTACCTGCTTTTCCCGGCGATATCCCATCTTCGTGCTGGATAAGAGCATTGTCACGAGGAGGTCTCCTTATGCCTTCTGATGACTGGTTAAGCAAAATCAGTCAATTTGAGCTGATCTTTACCTCATTTCATGGGCAACATTTTCTGTCACCTGATAAAAATATTGTAAAGAAGCTCTGTAATGTTATATGTAAAAAAATTTTTAATACGCCACTAGAATTAATCAAACTGTATGTGAGAACAAGAAGAATCATACTCTTGAGATACCTAGCTTAACATGAAAGCTAAGGCTCGGAACGCTGCAGAAGCCCAGAGTAGAAAGGCACGCAAATGGCAGGCTTCGTCAAAGTAACGTAATGTTTGTTGCCAAGTACAGAGTGGCAGAAAAGCTGGAATCTGTTATCAAGGTAAACGCTATCTTCTATTAAATTTGAGATACTAAATTTAAGTTAAGCAATTCAGTTTAAAAAATTATGTTGTTTTTTGTGTGCTGTCAGTAACTTAATATCATGCCAACTTAACTTAAGGCAGTCCCTTTCTGTGCATTTAAGCTAGCCTGGGTTGGAAGATTTAGGCAGGGATGGACCGTGGCACACTATGATAAGTTTTATATTTGTTTTCATTTAAATTCTGGCCACCATTGCAATAGTATTATATAATTTTTTATAGCTTTTTGTGGCACCTATTAAAATAAATTGAAAAACGAACATTTCTTGCAAATTTTTGTTTGTATTTGAAGGCTACTAAGTGGAATTCTGTAAAAACAAGATTTATTTTGCAAAAATGAAATGATGAAAAACATATTTACTTCTTGTTTGTTTAGCCTGCTAACGGGACTATCTGATGCGCTGATAATCAAAATCGAAAGACTAGACTTTAAAAAGTTCGGATTTTTAAGAATTTACTTTCGCACTGACAATAACTTTTTGTAAATAAAACTTCCTGCAAACTATGGAACTACGAATTTCAGCAATATGTTTGTTTATTGCAATGTCCTGATATTTCTTTATACAAAAGCTGCTATTTTTTTTGTTTTCAAAATTAATTAATTCGTGAAAGATGAAATAACAGATCACTGATAAATATGTTAATCTTTGAAGTTTGAAATTATTAGTATTTGAAAACCTTTCCCATCGCGTTTATTTACATTCCTTGCTAAAGTGTAACCCGTAGCAGCGATGGCTCTTGGGCTCACCTCTTTGCCTCTCGCAGCTTTGCTCCCAGCGCGACGGCATTTCGCCAGCCAATAGCAGCTCATTTCCAAAGTGGCTCAACCTAAAGAGATATCTAATAACCTTGGGGAACGTCGGTGGGTAACATCGATGATCGACATCGGTGGTATCAGCGGAGATTTTCGATGTTTTTGCTAATAACCCGAAAAATTCGTTGTTTTCAATCTGCAGCAGTAAATACGCAATAGATGTGCAAACTCTCTGTTCAATATAACAGTGCTTAGTCAATAATAACATCAGGTAAATAATAATATTTATGAAAATGCTCGATGTATTAGTAGAAACATCTATTTTCGTTCGATGCATCGATGTTTTGCGAATAAACTGAAAACTCGCGCGTTTACACCTGCACCAGTAAATGGGTGAGGTATTTGTAAAATCTATCTTGGTACTTCTTCCGGTTAAGGGCCGTTCCCGACCGCGAATGTAGCGCCATCTAGTAGGTAAATGTACAGTTCACCGGTGACACGTTTCATAGAATGTTCGTATCGTATCCGACAGATGTCGCACTGTGCCCGAAAGAACTTTACTCACTGACAAATTAAGTTCCTTTTTTACATAACGTCTGCCCGTTAATTTTGCCAGCATCACAATGATTTTACTTTTTCCTCTCAATAGTACACACATACTGAACGTGTAACAGAACTCCATAAAAATTCGTACCAGGAACTTCTGTAGACCTTTCCTTAGCTGGACGGCCCCTAATTAGAAGAAATATCGAAAAGTTACCATAATATAGCATTTCATAGTTTTTCAACTGTGCACGTGTTATATAACTCCATAGATAGAGTTTATAATGTATTATAACTCGTTGCCTCCTCAAAAGACGCCCGCAAAGTTATAGCATTTCTCACTTTCCGCCCAACGGCTCTTAAACGGAAGACGGCTCCAAAAGTTCCTAGTAATGAGAAATTCACAGTATTTCGCGTATGCCGTGTTACAGAACTCCATAAGTATTGTCCTTAATTTAATGCATAGCATTTATCTTGCCAAAAAAGATGTTCTTAGCAGCTAATTATGTATATAATCCGTCAAATCCTCCCAAGGGCCCTTGATCGGCAGAACGCTATAAATGTTCCACATAATGTCATAGAACTCTATAAATATTATTTAAAATTTAATGCTACGGCTTTTCTCTCGAAAACGACGTTCCTAACTTTAACTTCGGTAGAGATTAGTCACTTTCCGCCCAACGGCCCTTAAACGGAAGACGGTTGTAAAAATTGAAATCTTACTAAGTATATGTAGAGTGTTCTAAAAGGTGATTTCTAAATAAATTGTATACTTCCTGTTGCAAGCGGAAACTCTTGTGCAGTCTCCCACCCTCTCAGTTCGTTGTCTGATCTCTGTGGAAGGAGGTGAAATGGCATTTTTAAAGGATCCTTACTCGAAGTTAAACAAAATTTAAAAAGTTAAAAGAAAGTATCTATTAAGCATCTTAGTTTACTAAAAGAATGAATGAATGAGTTTCTGAATGGAAAAAGAAGGTGAAAGATTAATAGATTCCTTAACAGTCCCTCATGCGTTGGCCTTTTGTTAGAGTCGGACATGAGGTATTTGTGCTGAATAAATAGAACGTATACTCAACGCACCGAGGTTGTCCTATTTATAAACTTTTTTTTTTCGGGGGGGGGGGTGTCCTTCCAGTGCCAGTAGCAAAATCAAAACGGAATTTCCGTTTTTATTTAGCCAACAAAATAGCTTAAAATCGAGTTGGTGAACAACTCCCCCAAATTTCATTTCATTTGTTTTTCACTAATAGAATGAACGTATTGTATCACTTGCCCTCGAACCCCCTCCCATAAAAAATTAATAAATAAAATAAAAGTTTTAATTTTGAGTTTACAGATCTTGTTCTATTTACTCAGTACAAATACCTGTTTCCAATAATTGGAAAGAACATAGTTTCAACTGTCATAGTTTCGTAAGCATCTAAGTACGGGAGATCATCGTCACGTTAGATGGCACCAGTCTGCTAGGTAGGGCGGTCACGGCAAGGCCTTCCTGTGATGACGTCAAGAACTGGTTCTGTGACCTTCTTTCAGGGGTCGTTAGTCTAACCCCGTCCTTCGGGGTTAATCTGTCAGGCCCAGCTCTTAATGTAGCATAAGTAGTGCTCGATGTTGTTTAATAATCAAAAACAACCGATCATAGATGATAAAAATGGAAAATATTGGTGTAGTAAAACTGTATTCATGTGATCATCGTTAGAATATGTCCCCCCCCTTTTTTTATCTTTGATTACATAAATTTTGTTTTGTATATATTACGTTTTTTTTTTCTGTCAATAACTGCGATTTATTATGCAATGAAATTTCTTGGTGCATCCTGTTCCCACTAAAGGGGCTCTGACGACCGCCAATAGCGGTATAACTATACCATCGGGATCAGAGGAAATTCTATCCCACACTCACGAACCCGCTTGGCCAGCGTGGTGAGTTATGGCCAAACCCCTCCAAAATGACTCCACAACTTAAATCTTGGCCCTCAGTCTCCGGCAGCTGGAATGTACCTGGCCAAGGCAGCGGCCAGTGCGACATGAAGGCAGAGGGTGCTAAGAATCCCCGGAGGACCGGACTAGGCTGCCATCTGATGCTGACCTTGGCAACGTACAATGGACGCTCCCTATCTTCTGATTCAAGGCTTCTTGAATTGGAAGAGGAACTACAAAGGATCAAGTGGGACATCGTGGGGCTAAGTGAGGTAAGGAGAAAAGGAGAAGATCTCATCGAACTGAAAAGTGGACATCTCTTCTACTATCGTGGGACAGATACTGGCAGAACTAGTGGTGTTGGATTTATAATAAACAAGAAACTGAAGGATAAAGTTGTAGAAGTTGAAAGTTCCTCTGACAGAGCTGCACGGCTTGTTATCCAACTCTCGAAAAGATACCAGGCTCAGATTATTCAAACTTATGCACCCACCACAAGTCATCCTGAAGAAGAAATTGAAGAATTTTATGAGGAAATTTGTCATCTAAATAATAAAGGTAAGCAGCACTTGAAAATAATTATGGGAGATTTCAATGCAAAAATAGGGCAACGGCAACAGAATGAAACTTCAGTTGGTAAATTCGGTCACGGCAACAGAAGCCAGCGTGGAAATACTCTCGTAGAGTTTGCAGAGGCAGATGGGTTTTTCATCTTGAACTCCTTTTTCAAGAAAAAGCCACACAGGAAATGGACATGGAGACATCCAAATGGGACGACAAGTGAAATTGATTTTATTATGTGTAACAAAAAATTCGTCATAGAAGACTGCAGTGTGCTAAACAAGTTCAACACAGGCAGTGACCATAGATTGGTGAGATGTAAGATGCACCTCAACACTAAACTTGAACGTGGCAAGCTCATAAGACAAACAAAATCTATTGACATAACCAACCTTAAAAAACACCATAATACCTTCAAGTTGGAACTGAAGAACAGGTTCTCTGCTTTAGAAGGCCTAACATCGGAAGAAGTGGACATCTCTGAAGTTAACAGAAAAGTAACCAAAGCTCTTATGGAAACAGCAACAAAATGAGCTGGGTCTAAGAACAAGTTGCATGTAAATAAATTATCAGGAAAAACGAAAATGTTGATGCAAAAAGAAGAGAGATGAGGACAACTAAAGAAGATGCGACTTCCAAAGTGGAATATATAGAGCTATGCAAGACAGTACGAAAAAGTATCACTGAAGACGTAAGAAAATTCAACTGTGAACTAGTGAGGAAAGCAATTGAAAACAACCAAAGCCTAAAGATAGCGAAGGGACATCTCAGTAAGGGAAGAAAACAGATTATGGCACTGAGAAAAGAAGATGGTTCTGTAACAAGAAATAGAGGCGAAATTTTGACAAGAGTGAAAGATTTCTATTCCAAATTATATGAAAGGGATGATACATGCACTCCAGACATCATGAAAGATACCAGTACCAGAGTTCCTCCAGTCCTTCCAGCAGAAGTTGCACATGCAATCAAGAACATGAAGCGGGGGAAAGCTCCAGGAGAAGATGGAATTACTGTAGACATCATACAAGAAGCAAGTGGAGAAATCGAAACAGTACTCGCCCAAATTTTCACTCGATGCCTTAATGAAGGAAAGATTCCTGAGGATTGGAACACCGCTACAATGATCCTGCTACATAAGAAAGGTGACATTGAGGATCTCGGAAACTACAGACCTATCAGCCTCCTATCAGTAGTTTATAAAATCTTCACTAAAGTTCTTTCACACCGCTTGAAGGTAACACTGGACATGGCTCAACCGAGAGAACAAGCTGGATTCAGGAGTGGCTACAGCACAATAGATCATATCCATGTGCTGAGAAAACTAATTGAAAGAGCGAGGGAATATGAACTTCCATTGTGCATGGCTTTTATCGATTATGAAAAAGCCTTTGATTCGGTGAAACCATCAGCAGTTACAATGGCTCTGAAAACCTGCAGTATTGAAGATGCATACATTAATATTATTAATAACATCTATGAAAATGCAAGTCCAAAGATTAGGCTGTTTGAAAATACAACACACATAAAAATTGGAAAGGGAGTGAGACAAGGTGACACCATATCTCCGAAGCTCTTTAATGCCACATTGGAGGGTGTTTTTCAGTCACTGAGCTGGGAAAACAAGGGGATAAAGATTAATGGAGATTATCTAACCCACCTTCGTTTTGCTGATGACGTAGTCATTTTTGCAACTAGCTCATCAGAGCTGCAGAGTATGATCCAGGAACTTGCTGACAAGAGTAAAGAAGTGGGATTAAAAATGAACTTTCAGAAGACAAAAGTGGTGTTCAATGCTTTTACAAGAAATGAAGACTTATCGATTGATGGAGAAAAGCTGGAGATAACAGATACGTACGTTTATCTTGGACAGCAGATATCAAGTGAGGGTCACATTGATGAAGAAATTAATCGGCGTACAAAACTTGCCTGGAGAGCTTTTGGAAGAAACAGCATAATTTTCAAGAGCAATATGCCATTATGTCTTAAAAGAAAAGTGTTTGATCAATGCATCCTTCCAGTGCTTACGTATGGTGCAGAGACGTGGACCTTAACTAAAAGAGACATACAAAGGCTGCAGACAACTCAAAGTAGCATGGAGAGGTGCATACTTGGTGTAACCAGGAGAGATAAGAAGAGGAACTCGTGGATCCGAAAAATGACAAGAGTGGAAGACATCATCATCAGAGTTAAATCCCTGAAATGGCAATGGGCTGGACATACTGCCAGAAGGACAGATCATCGATGGACAGCCGAAATTTTAGATTGGATCCCAAGGGACAGGAAAAGACCCAGAAGAAGACCACATGGGAGATGGGTGGATGAAATTCGAAAGTTTGCAGGGGGTGACATGGAGGAGACTGGCACAAGACAGACCGTTGTGGAGGAAACTTGGGGAGACCTTCGTCCAGCAGTGGATTGATAATGGTTGACAATGATGATGATGATGACCAGACAGATAAACATACTATTTACTAATCTGAACGAGTACACCGTGTTAGCTCATAAGTCATAACTGAAGAATCGTAGATTTGCTACGCAACTTTGCTGTGAATTCCACGCATTATATTACATTATAATATACATTATAATATGTAGTACATTTTTTATCTGGATGTATGTATCATATATGTGGGCGTTTTAATCCTAACCCCAAAAAATTCCCTATCAAAAACTATGCTAATTTTAATTTTTACTTACCTCATGATTTCCTTTCTACCTGACGTAATAATGCACTACTGCTGAAAACGCGAATGAACAGTAGGGTTCCAGCGTCCCACCGTCTCTGTGGGAACTATCAGATGATTCCTGCTTTTTCCCGATTCGACAGCCCGCTGTGAGCGATACGTTATCGCTCGCTCGAGTAGGACTGTGATTGGACTGATGTTGTTTTAAAAGAATTTATCAAAAACTCTAGTATAGCGTCTGGGCACAGAGACAGAACAAAAGCAGGAACATCTACTCCGTTTTCGCATTGGCCAGGATGAAAAACGCAAGCAACCAGTTGGCGTGCGTGATGATGGAAACTCAGCAAACAGCCAGGCAATAGCCCAATTTTGGTGTAAGTCCTAGCAAATTCTCATGTGTACGTTCGATGGATATAAAATGGTTTGTATCGAAGTACCAGGTACTACTATGAGTTTAATACATATTCATTTTTACTGCTGTTCGTCCTAGCAACGTGTGCAAATATTGTCTTTATATGCACGTTTTAAATGCGTGCGTGACTTTTTACACACATCGCGGATATCTTTAGCCGCTGTATGGTGCTTTAATTTTCAATCAAACTTGTTAATCGCAGTGTTTGTTCACGTTTGAGATTGTGGCTTTGCACGTGTCATTATCCCATGTATACATTACCACAAGTAGCGTAATTAGCACAAAGTGCCCCCCCATCCCACAAGATTTACTTCAGCGCCCCTAAGCACAGCAATTTTCCCAGGATTTGGAACACGAGCGAGGCTGAAATGTAACTTAAAGAAGCATGTTAAAATATTTCATCCTGTCCCTATCTTCCTGATCCCCCCCGAACCACACACACCTTAAGAAACACATCCTCCCTCGATCGTGTCGCACTGCCTACCCAATCGTGCTCAAAGGTTGTTATCCGGTTATGATCTCAATGTCCGCAAGGTGGCGTTACATTAGTTGACCTGTTTCGTATTTGTTTGCCTAAGTAGTTTAACATCAGTAATTTTATTTTAACTCTTTAGATAATTTAAATTATAATAACTAGGTTTTTTATTCGCCAAAAAGTTCATTCAAAGCTTGAAAACTCATTTTCCTGTGGTTTCTTCACAAATTATTCTTCTGTTTCGTTGGTAAATGTGTAGATTAACGTCCTAAATTATTTCGTCGGCAAAAATGGATGCTAAAGTACACATTTACCGATAATAGCATACATATAGTATAAATAAAAGGATAAATTTAAGTACATATGTTTTACAAGCCCTCCCCTCTACAATTAGTTCGCACTTGCGCTTTATTGAGTTACTGCGGCACCGGTAGGCGGTAAGGAAATTTTGCCATTAACAAAGATACAAAAGTGGACGGTAGGTAATAAAGGATTGACGACCCCTGCGTTAGGCCTACTGCGGCGTCTCTTCACAGCATCGCACTTACACGTAAATAAAACGATTAAATATTAAAAAGACATTTAAGATATGAAATTTCTGCACAATTTGCCATTAATTTCCATGCTCAAAAATCTGTACGTCACACTTTTTCCAGGTACTAACATTTTCCCGATGAAATAATTTAGGACGCTTATCTACACATTTACCTTGTTATCTTTTATTTAGACTTTATGTGCGCGATCTACATCATTAATAAAACGTGTTTTGTGCTATCCTTAACACTCTGTATTTACGGATTACCTTGTTTTAACTATTTTCTACATTCAAAGTTTAGAGATGGAATTCAAAAGTGAATTGCAAAAGCATATTTTTAAAAGTGAAACTCGCGAAGTTGAGAGCAATGTATTCGACATATGGAGGAAGCACAAACTTTGTAACGATGGGCAAAAACCCCCACCACTCACTAGTAGGCGGTAGGGACCAGATTGACGGCCACTGGCCTAACGAATCGCTTCGTTGCTGTACGGAAATGACGGGTGGAAGAGTACAACAGAAAGCAGTCACGTTGTTGGAAGGAGAGCTATAAATGTTATAGTGATAAGCTACAGAAAATAGGTCCACACTACCCACCCCCGTTTTTACGCTTTCCAACCGTAGGTTGAAGAAGCGTATATGCTCCAGCTTTGTCCGTCTGTCCGCACGATAACTGGCGTAAAAATAGTTCGATTTCGATGATATTTTAGTATGTGGCAGGGGACCAGCTGGGGACGAACCCAATTGAAAATGGGACAAATGGGGGTTAAAGGTCACGACGTAGGAGCGGGATCCATTCCATTGCACTTATGCGTCATAACTTGCGTAAATATGGTTTGATTTCAATGAAATTTTACTATGTGGTAGAACACCGCCTGGGGACGAACCTTATTCAAAATGGGTGAATTAGGGTCAAAGGTTAGGACATAAGAGCGGGATGCATTCCATTGCTCTTATGCGTCATACGTGCGTAAAAATGGTTCGATTTTGATGAAATTTCAGTATGTGGTAGGGGACCACATGGGGACAAACGCTATTGAAAATGGACGAAATGGGGTCAAAGGTCAGGACATAGGATTGCGATCCATTCCATCGCCCTTATCCCATATTATAAGATGGACGTTATGTAATTTCGCTTCCTATACTTCCAATGGAAAAACATTTGTACACATTTCCTTCACAATTAATGTGTTCCCAAGGATGAAAATTTGAACATCGATTAAAATAATTTCATATTATAACTTGGAATACTTAATATTTTCTAAAACATAACCGTAATAATATTAAAAATCAATAAATTTTCCTCAGCTGGTGTTGAAACCAGAAAAAGATGGCGCGACCTTTATTTTCATGACGTCAGTAGACAAACAAATGTTGGATTGCATAATTATGGTTATGTTTTAGAAAATATTAAGTATTGCAAGTTATAAAATGAAGATATTTTAATCGATGTTCAAATTTTCATTCTTGGGAACGCATTAATTGGGAAGAAAATGTGTACAGAAATGTTTCCATTCGAAGTACAGGAAGCAAAATTACTTGACGTTCACCTTAAAGGAGCAATTCTTGTATGTATGTAAATTTTATTTTGAAAACTGATCTAAGGATTTTGATGAAAGTCGTTAACCCTCCGTTGCTGGTACTCTAAATCAATTTAGCTTGATCTCGACTTTAAGAAAATTCGTTCAGTGGGTTAAATAACCACCCCGAGTTACCACGTTTTAGTGTAGTGTCATGGCGTCGACACTGCACTAAAAACCCGTGGAATTCACAGCATTGCCTGTTAGCACGGTGATGTCACCCATCATAGTGACTGGTACCAAAACACGTGGCATACACAATGGTATGGTCTGAGACAAAGAGAAAATGGTGACTCATCCCAAAACACATGGCGCACAAAATGACAACGTGGTGAAACTAAAATGGCGGACAAAAGACAGCGGAACATGAATCAACAGGAACGAAATCTTTTCAAACAAAGCATTTCCTCGTCTAAATTAAAATTGGAGGAGGACAAATATAACATTAAAAAAAATAATGCAACGTCTATAAAAATTCCTAACACCTCACGGAAGTTCTAAAAATATAAGTTTAATAAAACAAATTCGAGGACATAAAAATATTGGAAATACTCCCTCCAAAAATTTGACAAAGTCCAATAAATCTCCCGAGAAAATAATAAAGTTCCAAAAAGCACCGCTGGGGGCAGCACATCGCGTCACATCCCCGTTCACCCACTCCGTCGTTGCCATCCCTCAAAGATTCCTCGAAAGTTCCAAAAAGCACCACTAGGGCGCAGTACCATCGGCGTAAAAAAATTGTAAAGGAAAAAATCTCAGAATTCACATTTCTGCTTCATTTCCTCCAAAATTTGTCAAAGTCCAATAAATCTCCCGAGAAAATAAAAAATAAATAAATAATGCAACGTCTATAAAAATTCTTAACTCCTCATGGAAGTTCTAAAAATATAAGTTTAATAAAACAAATTCGAGGAAACAAAACATATTGGAAAGACTTCCCAAAAATTTGTCAAAGTCCAATAAATTTCCCGAGAAAATAATAAAGTTCCAAAAAGCACCGCTAGACGGCAGCACACAGCATCGAGTAGACATCCTTTATACCCACCCCCTTTCCCTACTCGGTCGTTCCATCCCTCAAATATCCATCGAAAGTTCCAAAAAGCACCGCTAGGGGCAGGACATCAGTAACGACCCTACAACTAGCGCCATCTGCCTCGTCCTCCTGCCGCAAGCCACACCCCATCCTTCTGCGTCAGGCCACGCCCCCTGCTCCTTCTCGTAGAAGGAGCTGCTCCTTGACGCAGTCCCCGTCATTTTATACTACTAGCGTCCATCTTCTCTTCTGTCAACGGTGCTCAAAAACTGTTCTTGGACTTCTTCCGCCACAGCAGTTTTGTTGACACAGGCATCTGGCTCTCTTATAACTATAGTCTCCAGATCCCAGATATCCTGATTGTTCATGTTCTTAACAATCATGCAGGTCACTGACCCGACAGCGAACTTAGGTTCTTCATCATAGCAGGTTGATCCACAAATCGTCCAACCCAATTTCGTTTGGATCGCTGTCAAGCCTCCTGGAAGCTGATTGATTCGACCTGTCAAAATTTGACCATAAATGTCACTGCCAATCAAAAGTTTGATCTCCGGACAACCAGGTCCCCAATAAGAGATCCAGATCCCCCTCTGTTTTAATTTGTTCAATTTCCGACCGTTAGGGTGGCGGAGAATCTCTCCTCAAATCAGTTTCTGATTTAAAAATTCTAATTCCAAGACAGATTTCGAACAAAAATCGGTACCCTGCAATTTAACTCGGTAAATCTGGCGTTCCTTTGTTGCAGTGCAAACTCCTCCAAAAAGTGAATGTGCCAGATGCATTTTCCTTGAAACTTCCAGGCCCAATTCTTCAGCAGTAGCCTCTAATATGTAAGATTTCTGGGAGCCACAATCTAACAGCGCACGTACTCGTTTAGTTTTGCGTTCCCCAACGATCATCGCCAACAAAGTCATTAAGGCCATTTCTCTAGTGCACTCCTGCTGAGAGAATGCATTTTGAACCACTAGTTAGTCCACTTCACTTTTACATTTATCGTTCATTGGCTTAGAGGGAAGTTCTGGACACATTATAACTATGTGCTCTTTGGAACAAACTTGGCATCGCACAAAACTCTTGCATGAATTTGCGAAGTGACTGGGCTTTAAACATTTAAAACAGCACCTCTTTTCACGTACTTTTGACATTTTTTCTTTCAAGGACAGAGACTGTACATTCATGCAGTCTTTACTAGTATGAGACTTTCCACAAAAAAATGCAAATCGGTTCTCCTTTCAATAATAAACCCGCAGCAGTAGGTGCATTAAATTCTCTCTTCTTAAACTTGTCCCTTGAGGCCTCTTTAGTCGTGGCTCCCAAAACCTTTTCGCGCTAAGGCAAGTCTTTCTTCACCCTCAACTTCTCCTTTTACAAATTCTAATAATCTGGAAAGACGGGATTTGGTGGAGGGATCTGGAGCCATATCCGCCTTCAAAACTTACTCGGACAGACAGGATTCTACCATAGGATAGAGCCACGCAGCGTTCGTATCCAAGCTAATGCTCATAGACTCCAAGGCTCTCAAATGAGCTTCGATTTTGTCAAAAAGTTTCGATAAATGCACTCGATCCCTCTCACTGGAACTTACATTTTTAATAATCAATTTCAACAATTCTCTAACATATACCTCAATGATCAACTTTTTCCCAAAACGTTCTTCCAATGCTGGGACTGCTTTGGAATAATTCTCTGCAGTTAGCGGATGACTATCCACGAGTTCCTTCGCTCGGGTACCAGGTTGCATGGATTGATAAAGATACTGAAACTTATCACAATTTAATTCTTCATCCTCATGTATCTTCTTGAATTGCGACCACAAACTTAACCAATTTATTAATTTACCATCAAATTTCTTAATTTCGATTTTAGGTAGTTTGTAACATTTTCCCTTCATTCCAACATTCTCTATGTTGTTAGCCTCAACTTTATCTGCGACATTCAATTTTTCATTAACTAAACGCGTCATAGTTATGCATGTGTCAGAATAATATTCGGCATTCTCAACTTCAACCGATAACTGCTCCTCATTAACCTCTGAATCCAATAAAGTTTCTATCATTTTATCATCGAGCTCCTTTAATTCTCTCATCAAATTCTGCAGTTTGGCGAATTTGTCTTTGACAACACTGCCATCAAACTCTTCTTTAGTAATTTCTTCCTTCAATACATTAGCAACCTTCGTGAAAGAACTTCGAAAGACCGCACGTTTTGTTTTTATACGTTCCATAGTAATGCCATACAATCAATGATTCAATATCTAATCGATCCTCAATTCCCACGAGTCCTGTCGCGGACGCCAAAACTTTTGTAGGGGAAAATTTTAATCCTTCCCCACTAACGTGATCAATGGCCTAACTGTACGTATCTAACCCTTACGCACGCCAGGCAAAAGGCTCGCGGAATTGATCTTCCATCTTGTCTTCTTCGCCACAGCGCAAAGCTATCCGCTTACGGTAAGATCACTTACCTTGGCATCTGTTTGAGAAACAGGTAATCCTGCTTAAATTAACGTTCTAACAAATAATCTAGTGGTGCACAACAGGAAACAGAAACACCATTTCTTGTAGCTAATTATTTAATCACAAACACATAATTATTCACTATCTACCAACAAGTAATTGGACACCTGTGATAGCAAAGGAAAACGGCCGCCCCGGTGGCGCAGTGGTCTAAGGCGCTGGCCTATGATCATTCGTCCGTAAGGGGTCCGGGTTCGAATCCCGGTGAGGCATGGATGATGTGTTTGTCTTACGGCACTGGCTCTCTCCCTTCCTTGGAACCAGTGACCCTAAATTAGGGACGGGCGACTGCTTATAGCCCATTGAGTTGCTCACGGTGGTCGTTAAACCTCCAATCAAAAAAAAAAAAAGGAAAACGAAGTTTATTCACCTTCAATAGTTGGTGGAGCCTCCACGAGCGGCGATTACAGCTGCGACCCTCCGGGGCATACTCTCAACCAGGCGTTGTACGACGGCTAGCAGTATATTCTTCCACTCGGCTTGGAGAAGACAGGACAGTTCCTTCAAGGAGTTTGGACGGTGGGGGCAACTAGCGTCTGGGAACGGCAATGGAAATCTCGTAGGAAGATCCTCATTGGTAGGAATAAAACGCAACCAACCAATTGGCAGTGTTGCCAATTTGGGGGAAAAGTCGCTAAATTTAGGGACTTTTCGCTTGACGTTAGAGACAAAAATTTTGGTTTGGGATTAGAGACTTTTTTAGGGGATTTTCCTCGTGGTTTTGGGGACTTAAGCGCCTTTTTCCGTTTTAGCTGTTTTTTCCATAAACTTTGAGACAAAGTATTTTTCTAGTTTCCAAGGCTTAAATTTTATACAAACATTACGTAACCGTTAGTACTTAAACTTTCGTAAAAGCAACAAATGCCAATTGGTTCACGACTAATCGTAATCGTTGGGTTGGGTGGGTTAGTGGATTTTAGTGGCGCAAGGGTTACCAAACTTCGTCGCCCATGTTAACATCTCATCCAACAAGATCGTTCGTAAATACCCGTTGCTGGTTTCTAATGCATTTCCTCTCTTTTTTCCCGTACTTTCTGTTTACTTATAATTCTCCCTCAGGTTAGTGCTGGGGGTGAGCATCTGGGTGCATCGTATTCTGACCTGTGTTACCAAATTAGGGGTAAAGTCGCTAAATTCAGGGGAGTTTGGATTGGAGTTTGTCACAAAAATATTATTTTGGGATTACCTACATTTTTAGGAGATTTTAGGTGACTTTTTCTTTAATTATTTCAGGGCCTTTTTTCGTTTATGATTTCAAGTATTTAAAATGCGGTTTTTGAAATTGGAAGAGTCTTTAATTTTCCATAGTTCCAATTTTGATTAGAGGTTTAACGACCACCGTGAGCAACTCAATGGGCTATAAAGCTGTCACCCGTACCTAATTTAGGGCCACTGACTCCAGGGAAGGGGGAGAGTCAATATCGTAAGACAAACACAACATCCATGCCTCACCGGGATTCGAACCCTGACACTTCTCGAACGAATGGCCATAAGTCAGCGCTTAGACCACTGCGCCACCGGGGCTGCCAATTCCCTTTTTCCTCCATCTTATCAGGCATAGGACGCCTGCCTATTACCGTTGAGTTTTCGTGGGATCTCTTAGGCTGTGAATACGATAGTGGTGGGACTCACTTCTGCGTTTCCATTCGCAGAAATATTGTATCATTAAAACAAAAGTTATGTTTTATTTACATCAAAATAACAGTGACATATAACTGGGAAGAAAATGTTTTTTTTTCTTGTGCGAGAAATAAGCTCACCTCCAATGCTATAATTTATTGGTCCACCATACTGCACGTACTAAGTGCGCATAGCTAGTCATCTTGGCTATTTAAAAATTGTTGCCGTATTCTCTCCCCCTAAGTATATATATATGTGTGTATATATATAAATTGTGTGTTTGTTTGTTTGGGGTTTTTACCAAGGAGGTTAGAAGAAGAGGAGGTGAAGGGACCCGTTTTGAGTGAAGTCAAAACAGATCAGCTGTTTCTGTCCTCTCTTAGAGGTGGTGGGAGTCTGCGCTGCGGAGTTCGGGAACGTGATCTCACTTCCTGTGGCTTAAGCAATTTTGCTTAGCGCATGCAAACCAAGGATGGAAAGAAGGAATATTTCGGACTTCTTATTTCTTAACATTAGGTTTTTGGTTATATTTTAAACATAGTTACTTGCACATGGGCAGTATGCATGGTTACTTGCACATGGGCAGTAAGTAACCATGCCAACTATGCACTTCCGCTCAAAAAATCATTATTTTGTTCAATTTTTTAAAGAAATACCAACACATATTTTCCTGTTTTTTCCGGAAATTTTTTATTATGGGAATGAATATTTCAGCCTCAATTTTTTTCATGCCTGTATGGGTAGAGTAGGGGTCCGAAAAACCTGTTCAAAATCACGATTTCCCCATAGAGATGTACAGGAGATTCTTAGGTTGGGCGCATTGGCGTAGTCAGCTGATAAAAAGTGGAGTCACGCCAGAAGGGCTGAATCTATATTCACGCTATGCGTGAATTTAGCCCACAGACTAGGTTCACGCTCCTTCTGTGATTGGTCACTGTGATCTCGCAGGCGTGGTCTGGGCGGTTCCTGCTTTGGCGCATTAACCAATACCGGTCCCGCTTGAATTCTGACATTTCCAAAAATTTTTTTAAATTCACGTCGTTAGATGGCGCATTGAGCCTGTTTCTCGCCCCAAAACAAACTGTCGTAGTTCACTTATAGACTTGCTTATACTTTCGCGAGCGACGTTATTTGTTAATTAATTTGAACTGAATATTTTTGTGTATAAAATTGAGAAGGTGAATCTGAAGGTAAATTTTTGAAGCAAGAGTTCTACGAAAAAACTGGAATGGAAAAAATTGAATGAGGAAGACCATTTGAATTAAACATACACATAATACGATCGGCGGTCGGTTCTGTTTTTATTAGGCGACAATGACAAACTGGTGATTCGATAGTACGCTATTCATCACTAGTTTGCATATTCACGTAATTTGTTTAAAAATGACAATAAATTTAATTGCTTTCCACAGATTTTGTAAAGCTCTTCAATTTTTTCGTAATATTTGCCATGCATAATGTTTCTGAGCATCACAGTTGCTTCCATTATCAGAGCTTACCTGATGCAAAAAAAATCTGATGCAAAAAAATTTGGATTTGAAGCATTTAGCTTCTTTGAAAAATATCTGACGAAATATTCACATTTTTGTTAATTCATAATGAGCAGGAATATCGATAAGAAACATTAAAGTCTTTTATTTAATAAGTTTTAAAAATCAACAATAAATAAGTTTACACATTGACGAACCCAATAATTGTGTGTGATCTCGAGTACATGAAGATCTCATTTTAAAATTCAAGGAATTATCTCCTGCCATTAAAAAATACGTATACATCCGTATCAATTTGTTAAGTTTAGGCATGAAATTAAAAGGCTATTCAAAACACCAACTGCGAAAAAAAAGGAAAAAAAAAAAAACTCTTTGCTTTCCTCCTAGAAAAGAAACTAAAAGTACGCTAAAGTTTTAATAATTTCAGAGCATATCCTTTCAACAAAAATGATAGCTTAGAAACTTACTTCAACAAATTATATAGTCAATGGCTATTGAAATTTCCAAACATGAAGTGCCAAAGCAATTTAACAAAAAATAAAACATTTCACATCCGAAGACTAAGAAAATGAGAACTTTTTATAGTATTCCCGTAATGAATAACAGTCCCTTGCAGTGGCGCACCCATGAATTTTTGTTGGCGGGGGCTGTATATATAGTTTATATAACAAGAATTTTTGTTGGAGGTGGCTGTATATATATATACAGCCACCTTTATATATATATATCCTCATTGTCAACCATTATCAATCCACTGCTGGACGAAGGTCTCCCCACAACGGTCTGTCTTGTGCCAGTCTCCTCCATGTCACTCCCGCATACTTTCGAATTTCATCCACCCATCTCCCATGTGGTCTTCTTCTTGGTCTTTTCCTGTCCCTTGGAATCCAATCTAAAATTTCGTCTGTCCTTCTGGCAGTATGTCCAACCCATTGCCATTTCAGGGATTTAACTCTGATCATGATGTCTTCCACTCTTGTCATTTTTCGGATCCACGAGTTCCTTTTCTTATCTCTCCTGGTACACCAAGCATGCACCTCTCCATGCTGCTTTGAGTTGTCTGCAGCCTTTGTATGTCTCTTTTAGTTAAGGTCCACGTCTCTGCACCATACTTACGTACTGGAAGGATGCATTGATCAAACACTTTTCTTTTAAGACAAAATGGCATATTGCTCTTGAAAATTATGCTGTTTCTTCCAAAAGCTCTCCAGGCAAGTTTTGTATGCCGATTAATTTCTTCATCAATGTGACCCTCACTGGATATCTGCTGTCCAAGATAAACGTACGTGTCTGTTATCTCCAGCTTTTCTCCATCAATCGATAAATCTTCATTTCTTGTAAAAGCATTGTACATCACTTTTGTCTTCTGAAAGTTCATTTTTAATCCCACATTTTTACTCTTGTCGGCAAGTTCCTGGATCATACTCCCATTTCCAACTAGGTCTTTGTGGAGGTGAGAAAATGCAGAGTTTTGCTTTTCCTTTGTAAAGCCAAGGCTCGGCATTCTCGACACTTTCTACATTCAGGTTTGCTATTACTTTATTTTATTGTTTACTCATGCCTGTTGGGCTTTGAAGTTTTCTATATTGTTTTAGTTCTTGTTAAATATTTTTTTTAATATCTCTACTTAGTAGTGTGTGAGTTCTGAATATTCATAACTGCTGCGTTGCGCGTCATGATCTTCAGGTTGTTTTTTAAGCAAATTTAGTTTTAAATTCTTTGGTGTAAAATTTAGTCTTTGACTCTGCTCTTGGGTGTATATATATATATATATATACACGACCAAGTATAGATTGTTAAAAAATAAAAAAATATTTAACAAGAACAAAAAAAGTAAAGAAAAACTTCAAAACCCAACAGGCATGAGTAAACAATAAATTAAAGAAATAGCAAAACTGAATGTAGAAAGTGTCGAGAATGCCAAGCCTTGGCTTTATCAAGGACCAGCAAAAACTCTACATTTTCTCACTTCCACAAAGACCTAGTTGGAAATGGGTTTCTGCAAAGCCATAGATGCAAGAATTAAGCCCATCAAAAAAATTTTAATTTTGCAAAACCTCTTCAGAGTTGCAGGTAGAATATTTTAGTCAAAGTTTTTGCATGCATCTATAACGTTCCTGGTACAACCCACACTCGTCATCCGCCACAAAAACCAGAATAACGATTACAAAATCACAAGTTGTGAGAGGGTCTGAACAAATCATCAGAATTATTCAGTTATAACACGTTGCTGAGCAACAAAGTCATCTGAGAGAGAATTTAAACTTTAAGAACAGTACTAAATGCACTACTAAGTCTTATTCTTTGTGGAGAACAAAAGTTTTACCAAAATGCCATAAAAAAAGAAACAACAGATTAAAGATTTTATCGAGTGTGGGTTGGGCCAGGAAATTTATAGATGCATGCAAAAATTTTGACTAAAATATTCTACCTGCAACTCTGAAGAGGTTTTGCAAAATTAAAAAAATTTTGATGGGCTTAATTCTTGCATCTATGGCTTTGCAGAAACCCATTTCCAACTAGGTCTTTGTGGGAAGTGAGAAAATGCAGAGTTTTTGCTGGTCCTTGATAAAGCCAAGGCTTGACATTCTCGACACTTTCTACATTCAGTTTTGCTATTTCTTTAATTTATTGTTTACTCATGCCTGTTGGGTTTTGAAGTTTTTCTTTACTTTTTTTGTTCTTGTTAAATATTTTTTTATTTTTTAACAGTCTATACTTGGTAGTGTGTGAGTTCTGAATATTCATAACTGCTGCGTTGCGCGTCATGATCTTCAGGTGGTTTTTTTGCAAAGTTAGTTTAAATTTTGTATATATATATATATATCATCATCATCATCATTGTCAACCATTATCAATCCACTGCTGGACGAAGGTCTCCCCAAGTTTCCTCCACAACGGTCTGTCTTGTGCCAGTCTCCTCCATGTCACCCCTGCATACTTTCGAATTTCATCCACCCATCTCCCATGTGGTCTTCTTCTGGGTCTTTTCCTGTCCCTTGGAATCCAATCTAAAATTTCGGCTGTCCATCGATGATCTGTCCTTCTGGCAGTATGTCCAGCCCATTGCCATTTCAGGGATTTAACTCTGATCATGATGTCTTCCACTCTTGTCATTTTTCGGATCCACGAGTTCCTCTTCTTATCTCTCCTGGTTACACCAAGTATGCACCTCTCCATGCTACTTTGAGTTGTCTGCAGCCTTTGTATGTCTCTTTTAGTTAAGGTCCACATCTCTGCACCATACGTAAGCACTGGAAGAATGCATTGATCAAACACTTTTCTTTTAAGACATAATGGCATATTGCTCTTGAAAATTATGCTGTTTCTTCCAAAAGCTCTCCAGGCAAGTTTTGTACGCCGATTAATTTCTTCATCAATGTGACCCTCACTTGATATCTGCTGTCCAACATAAACGTACGTGTCTGTTATCTCCAGCTTTTCTCCATCAATCGATAAATCTTCATTTCTTGTAAAAGCATTGAACATCACTTTTGTCTTCTGAAAGTTCATTTTTAATCCCACTTCTTTACTCTTGTCAGCAAGTTCCTGGATCATACTCTGCAGCTCTGATGGGGTAGTTGCAAAAATGACTACGTCATCAGCAAAACGAAGGTGGGTTAGATAATCTCCATTAATCTTTATCCCCTTGTTTTCCCAGCTCAGTGACTGAAAAACACCCTCCAATGTGGCATTAAAGAGCTTCGGAGATATGGTGTCACCTTGTCTCACTCCCTTTCCAATTTTTACGTGTGTTGTATTTTCAAACAGCCTAATCTTTGCACTTGCATTTTCATAGATGTTATTAATAATATTAATGTATGCATCTTCAATACCGCAGGTTTTCAGAGCCATTGTAACTGCTGATGGTTTCACCGAATCAAAGGCTTTTTCATAATCGATAAAAGCCATGCACAATGTAAGTTCATATTCCCTCGCTCTTTCAATTAGTTCTCTCAGCACGTGGATATGATCTATTGTGCTGTAGCCACTCCTGAATCCAGCTTGTTCTCTCGGTTGAGCCATGTCCAGTGTTACCTTCAAGCGGTGTGAAAGAACTTTAATGAAGATTTTATAAACTACTGATAGGAGGCTGATAGGTCTGTAGTTTCCGAGATCCTCAATGTCACCTTTCTTATGTAGCAGGATCATTGTAGCGGTGTTCCAATCCTCAGGAATCTTTCCTTCATTAAGGCATCGAGTGAAAATTTGGGCGAGTACTGTTTCGATTTCTCCACTTGCTTCTTGTATGATGTCTACAGTAATTCCATCTTCTCCTGGAGCTTTTCCTCGCTTCATGTTCTTGATTGCATGTGCAACTTCTGCTGGAAGGACTGGAGGAACTCTGGTACTGGTATCTTTCATGATGTCTGGAGTGCATATATCATCCCTTTCATATAATTTGGAGTAGAAATCTTTCACTCTTGTCAAAATTTCGCCTCTATTTCTTGTTACAGAACCATCTTCTTTTCTCAGTGCCATAATCTGTTTTCTTCCCTTACTGAGATGTCCCTTTGCTATCTTTAGGCTTTGGTTGTTTTCAATTGCTTTCCTCACTAGTTCACAGTTGAATTTCCTTACGTCTTCAGTGATACTTTTTCTTACTGTCTTGCATAGCTCTATATATTCCACTTTGGAAGTCACATCTTCTCTAGTTGTCCTCATCTCTCTTCTTTTTTGCATCAACATTTTGGTTTTTCCTGATAATTTGTTCACATGCAACTTGTTCTTAGACCCAGCTAATTTTGTTGCTGTTTCCATAAGAGCTTTGGTTACTTTTCTGTTAACTTCAGAGATGTCCACTTCTTCCGATGTTAGGCCTTCTAAAGCAGAGAACCTGTTCTTCAGTTCTAACTTGAAGGTATTATGGTGTTTTTTAAGGTTGGTTATGTCAATAGATTTTGTTTGTCTTATGAGCTTGCCACGTTCAAGTTTAGTGTTGAGGTGCATCTTACATCTCACCAATCTATGGTCACTACCTGTGTTGAACTTGTTTAGCACACTGCAGTCTTCTATGAAGAATTTTTTGTTACACATAATAAAATCATTTTCACTTGTCGTCCCATTTGGATGTCTCCATGTCCATTTCCTGTGTGGCTTTTTCTTGAAGAAGGAGTTCAAGATGAAAAACCCTTCTGCCTCTGCAAACTCAACGAGAGTATTTCCACGCTGGTTTCTGTTGCCGTGACCGAATTTACCTACTGAAGTTTCATTCTGTTGCCGTTGCCCTATTTTTGCGTTGAAATCTCCCATAATTATTTTCAAGTGCTGCTTACCTTTATTATTTAGATGACAAATTTCCTCATAAAATTCTTCAATTTCTTCTTCAGGATGACTTGTGGTGGGTGCATAAGTTTGAATAATCTGAGCCTGGTATCTTTTCGAGAGTTGGATAACAAGTCGTGCAGCTCTGTCAGAGGAACTTTCAACTTCTACAACTTTATCCTTCAGTTTCTTGTTTATTATAAATCCAACACCACTAGTTCTGCCAGTATCTGTCCCACGATAGTAGAAGAGATGTCCACTTTTCAGTTCAATGAGATCTTCTCCTTTTCTCCTTACCTCACTTAGCCCCACGATGTCCCACTTGATCCTTTGTAGTTCCTCTTCCAATTCAAGAAGCCTTGAATCAGAAGATAGGGAGCGTCCATTGTAAGTAGCCAAGGTCAGCATCAGATGGCAGCCTAGTCCGGTCCTCCGGGGATTCTTAGCACCCTCTGCCTTCATGTCGCACTGGCCGCTGCCTTGGCCAGGTACATTCCAGCTGCCGGAGACTGAGGGCCAAGATTTAAGTTGTGGAATCATTTTGGAGGGTTTGGCCATAACTCACCACGCTGGCCAAGCGGGTTGGTGAGTGTGGGATAGAATTTCCTCTAATCCCGATGGTATAGTTATACCGCTATTGGCGGTCGTCAGAGCCCCTTTAGTGGGAACAGGATGCACCACGAGAAGGCGGGGTTGACATTTGTCAAGGAGAGGCTGTGATGTTACGCATCACCTGACCTTACATCCCTATATATATATATATATATATATATATGGGAGAAAGACACTATGTAATGTTTTGAACATGTAAAATAATATTTTTGAATGTTTAATTTGTGACGTACGTCGCTCTTAATCTCTTTGGGAAGAAGTAATAGAAGACACTCTGTCAGACACCATGTAATTTTTTGAACGTGTAAAATAATATTTTTGAACATAGGCGTAGCCAAGGCGGTGATCCTCGGGTCCGGACCCCCCCCCCCCCCCCCCATCATTAAAAATTTCTACGCCACTGTTTTTGAATTGCTACGCCACTGTTTTTTTTTTTTTTTGGAGGTTTAACGACCACCGTGATCAACTCAATGGGCTATAAGCAGTCGCCCGTCCCTAATTTAGGGTCACTGGTTCCAGGGAAGGGAGAGAGCCAGTGCCGTAAGACAAACACAACATCCATGCCTGACCGGGATTCGAACCCGGACCCCTTACGGACGAATGATTAGAGGCCAACGCCTTAGACCACTGCGCCACCGGGGCGGCCCACTGTTTTTGAATGCTTAATTTGTGCCGTACGTCATTCTTAATCTCCTTGGAGGAGGCTTACGTGGGTTCGCCACTGATCCCTTGGATTCTTTCCTGTAAGTACACAGGTAAGAATCAGAGAGAGAGAGAAAAAAAAGAGATGATACGGCTGTAGCTAGCAGGGGGCAGGTGTGGCTCATCCCCCTGAAAGGCAAGCAAGAACTTATGGAAGATGGACGTTGTTGTAAATTCTCTGAACCTTTATTTTTGGTGGTTTGTAAAAATTACTCTTGTGTTCCATTACAAGCATACATACCTTATGTATTCGTGTATTGAACATTTTTGTAAAAGCAAAATCGAAGTGATACGGTACGGCATTACGAACGATGAATGACTGAAAAAAAGCTTCTCGGGCTGAATCTGTAGGAAGAGTTGCGCCAATGATTCTGATTCACATGACTTGTCGGTGTTAAAAGTAATAAGAGAGAGAAATGCCCCTTTCTTTTTCGAAGAAACGTAAAATATCGAAGAACGTGACCATTCCACCCACCCAACCCCCGGAAAAAAAGATAGACAGGAGGGTTGGGGGGGGGGGTGAGCAGAGGCGGAGATAGAAGATGGATAAGTAGTTGCACAGAAGGATATAACTCAAGTGACTATGAGATGCAAAGCTGCTGTCATGAAACTTCTATGTAGTTAATTGCCTGCAAGTAATGTTGAGGGAAGAGCTGAATATGAAGGATAATCAGAAAGTTAAGACCACATACACTTTAATAGCGATAACTGGGACCAAATGAACTTAACGGTTATCTCACTTCTCCACATAGTCCCCCTGCAGGTCGATGCACTTCTTTGAACGTCCAACTAGATTCTTCATTCCTTGGAAGAAGAAACTTTTCGGCTGCTGCCAAATCCAGGTCTGCACCGCTTCCTTAACCTCATAATCATAGGTGAACCTGCGACAGCGTAGGGCCTCTTTAAGTGGATTGAAAGCGTGATGATCGCATGGTTCCAGATCAGGACTGTAAATGAGATGTGGAAGACGTTCAAACCGCAGTTGTTGCATTGCCTCTGCTGTTGCGGCCACTAAATGGGCACGTGCATTGTTATGGTGCAGCAAGGCTGATTTTGACAGCATTCCTCTTATTTTTCTGTGAATTGGAAGTTTCCGTTTCTCTCTAAGCACAGCACAGTACGTTGCACTGATCACTGTTTGTCCGTGTTCCTGAAAATGCGTCAGGATAAGACACTTCATGTCCCAGAAGAAGGTCGGTATGATTTTCTTGCCGGAGGGCTGTCGTTTGAATTTGTTCTTTTGGTGTGCACGATGTTGACGGCCAACAAAATCGAGCTTCATCGGTTGAACTTGTACTTCCCGCTTTAAACCTTTCTACTTATTCAAAATCTGTTCATTAAGTCATGGTGTTTTCACTTTCGTATTGAGCTAATATACTTAGGTGAATTTCAGCAGGTTTCACTCCCTCTGCCCGAAAAAATCTCACTACGGTGCTTTGTTCAACACTGGTGCAATCCCGCAGGAGAGCATCCATATTTATTTCACCTTGGTCTCAACTGGACTAACGGCATAGCGCTGCGCTGTGTGTGTTTGAACTACCCATAAGCCATTGTGAAGATGTTGTATTCCGTCAGCTTCTATCCGTTGCGGATATATGTAACTTCCAAATTTCAGTTACTTTTTGATTTACCTGCGTATACATTTCTCTAGGGGTTAGAAAATAGTGATAAAGGAAATCTTTATGTAAGAAAGGGAGATCTTTCAACTTCTTCGTATTTATTGTTTTGCGGTCAGTAGGAGGGTTTTACGATGCGTGTGAGGGAGAAAAATGGTTTTATGGCGTGAATCTGAGGGCTCTTCGTTTCTGAGTGGTTAAGGGAGGAGGTTTGGCTGTTTACCACCGTAAGAAGAGGATATCTCAGAGCACCAGTGAAGGAGAACGCGTGGAAAAAGTGGAGAAAAAATTAGAACCGAAGAAAGGGAGTTGAAAGATTCAAAATACGACATCAGTAACTCCGATGCTGTTACGATGATCCAAAGAAAGGACCAAAAGAGTAAACTAAAAAAATAAATACCCTACTCAAAAGAATTAGGGGACCAAGAGATATTGTAAGGAAAGTCATGTGTGCGACTCACGTTGTTGAACGCAAAATATTATTTTTATGTAAGATACCGTAGAATATTCAATGATATAGGCAAGAAAAAGCGCATTAGCGAATTTTTATGTAATATTATCATTTAATGCACATCATGCAATATGTTATACGTATAGAACAATACGCATATCTGCACAACAAGAAAAATGAATTGTTGAAGGTGGTAACTGACCTATTGCAGGGTGTGTGTTCCACTCGAACGGCTAAGACCACTGCACACCTGTGGGGCATGGACCTGATGAGATTTTGGGGGTATCTTCGCCAACCCTTAACCAGGGCAGCCTCCAATCTACAAAGAGTCAACGGAAGTACCGCTGGCCGAGCTGCAATACGTCTTCCAAGTGCGTCCTAGGCATGTTCAATTGGATTTGTCAGTTGAGTATACTGGCAACCCCATACCCTGGATTCCCTCCTCTTTAAGTATGCTGTTCACTAGCCGAGCTGTATGAGGTCGAGCGTTATCGTCCACGAAAAGGAAAGAATCATCGACGGCTGCAGCATACAGAATGACATCAGGTCTGAAAATCTCGTCTCTCTATCGCTGAGCCGCCAGACTACCGTTTCGGATGACATACAGGTCCGAACGTCCACCAATACTTAGGCTTTTCCAGACGATCAATCCATGTCTGCCGCAATGTGATGTGTTTTGCATAGAAGCTAGATTATTTCGCGTGCAAGTTTCTCTTCAGATAAGAACTCGTCGATTGTTGGACTCCAGACTGAATCTGGACTCTTCAGAAAAGGGGACTTGACTCCACTCGTCGTGACTCCAACCACGAAGTTCCGCAGCTCAGTTTCTACGAACCGCATGGCATCGTCCGGTTAAAGGAACTCACACCATTAGCCTACGTGCATAAAGGACACATTGGTGAAGGTGATTGTTAATAATTTGAGTTGACAACCTGTGACCTGTTGACACGAAGATCTTTCGCTGGAGTTGAGTATCATTTTCCCGTCTGTTTCGACGGCCTGTTGACAACCTGTACCCTGTTGACACAAGAAGCTCTCGCTGGTGCTGAGTAGCATTTTGCCGTCTGTTTTGACGGACTATTGACAAAAGATAACGGTCGTTCCTGGTTATAGTTTCACGTGGACGGCCTTGGCCTTGGTTTCTTCGAACACTTCCCGTATTTTGGAATTGTGTCCACAGTCGGAAAGTAATGTTTCCTGATACTTCAATGCAAGGGTGCTAAAAGGGCATTTGCCTCCCGCGTGCAAGGCCCGGTGTTTCTTTCAGAACTTTTTGACCGTGGGGGTGGGGGTGGGGGAGATGGAGCAAGTTTTCCATTTGCCATATACACGGTCGTGTCAAAATAATATGACCATTCCTGGAATCACACTGTACCCGCCCAGGCGCGTCTCAGAGTGCACGTGACAAGGTCGGCCACACGGAGCACACGGAGATGTAAGCAGCCAGCCAGGACAGATGAGCCGCAGTGCGTTACGTGAGCACAATGGGCAGAGGTAGTGATTTGATGGACGTTCAAAAAGGAATGATCATCGGCTACCCCGCCAATGGTGGAAGCATCTCAGAAACAGCAGACTTCGTGTGCTGTTCACGAGGTGCTGTACTAAGAATGAACCGCTGGCACACCGAGTACCTTCTGACATCATAACTGTGAAGCCCAAAGGAGAACGTCGCCTCTGTTGACTGGTAAAGAGCAATCGACGAGCAATAGTGCAGCAATTTGTGAAAACACAAATTTGTGCTTGACGGAGATCGAAAACGCGCCCCCTCACTCCGGAGTACGTTGCTCTTTCAACTAAGCGACACGGACGCAATGTAGCGTTGCAGATTTGTCGTCTTGGCACATGCTTTAACCTCTGTAGTACGTCACATAATCTCTTTCTTAATCTGTTTTTTTTTTTTTTTTTTTAAGCGAAGAACGAATTTTTATTAATTCTAGCCGATGTGTAGAACAAACATCACACATTTTTCGAAGAACCCAACTGCCAGTACATTCATTTTTACTTTCGTACGCCAATGTGAAAACACAAGTTTGTCCGTGACAGGGTCATAACCGCGCCCCCTCGTTCCTGAGTAAGTTGCTCTCCCAACTAAGCTACACGGACGGAATGAATTGCTGCAGATTTGTCCTCTTCACATGTGCTTTAACCTCTGTATACATCACAAATTGACCACGCAAATGAATGCTAGGGCACACAGGTATGGATCCCAGATAATAGTAGAGCGAACCATGTTACGCATGGTCTCCGGAGTCGACGCTGCGTCAAGGCGCCCATGTTAACTCAGGTCCATCGGCAATGACACCTGCAGTTCGCATGGGACTACCGTCATTGGACAGTGGAAGAGTGGGAAAAGTTGCCTTCTTCGACGAATCGGGGCTTCTACTCCACAGATGTGACGGGCGGTGGCGGATATGGCGTCAGACACACGAGAACCAACATACGGACACGTTTGTCGGTCAAGTTCAGGCCGGCGGTGGCAGTATGCATGTCTGGGGGACATCTTCCTGGTATGATCTGGAACCGCTGATACCACTTGATGGGTCCCTGAACGCCAATGGCTACCTGTCCATCCTCGCTGACCACATGCATCCCTTAGTGTTGGTCGTTTACCCTGGCGGTGATGGTGTCTACCAACAAGACAATGCACCGTGCCACGTAGCTAAGGAGCTGCGTAACTGGTTCCAGGAACACGACAGCGATGTCTCCGTTCTCCCTTGGCCGGCGAGTCGCCCGACCTCAATCCCATAGAGCACTTGTGGATCGACAGGTTCGACGTGCCGACCCACAACCATGTCATCTCCGGGACCTTCGTGCTCTGCTGCGGTCCGAATGGGTACGTGTGCCTCGGGAAACCTTCCAGGGCCTCATTGCGTCCATGTCTCGCAGCTGTCATCCGGGCCGAGGGTGGTTATTCCCGTTATTAGGTAAGTGGTCATATTATTCCGATACGATTGTGCATATGCTGTATATAATTTTTAAGTACTATATTTACATTAATTTGCTACTATATAATTATTTTTTGTTTAAAGAGCGTACCAGATCTTTCTGGAACAAATAAACTTGAATGTTTGTGACAAGTCCCGCTGAGTTCGATCTGCCACTAGGCCTTACGGAATCCGAATTTCTCAAACGGGCCTGACGTAGGTTCTTTTGAGTGTCGATGAGTTGAACTCGACAGCTGAAATACTGGAACGTGTAGTCAGCAATTCTTAAGATCTACGATAATGAGGCACTCCAATAACAAGTCCTTGGTTAGACGAGACAAAATTTAATAGATGAAAGAATGAGTTCCGTTTGATTGGCTATCTCCACGTGCCAACAGGTTTTCAGCTAGAGAACACTTCACTATCTCACCGATATCCCGGTAAACCCTCCGCCACGTGGACTTGAGTCGTTCCGTCTAAAACCCCAGCCGATCTCTTATCGCCGAAAAACCCTGACCCCTCCGTCAGTGAAAACGAAAAAACCCGAGAGGTCTAACCGACACTCTCTGCGTAAAACACGACGTCCAACTCCGTGGAAGGTGAAACGCGTAATAGATCATATGTAGAGGATTTTAGGCAGGAAGTAACTGACCCCAGGTCTAGGAAGCTAGGAGATTTGGGCTAGAGTGCCCGATAGGGAAGAGACACGGAAGTGAGGTATAAAGGGGGAGAAAGACGCCCTTATTTGTTACGGGGGGGGGCTGACGGTCCCCATCCGACGCACGCTGGTGAAACGCGAAAAGCCTCTCTAGCAACAAGGAGTTCCTAATCTAGGTTGAGAGACCCCCGAATCCACAGCGCTTTGCGCCTTTTGGCAGGTGAAAGAGAATCTAAGAGAGTTAGGAGCAGATTGCCTTGATAGAATAGCACGAAAGAAAATTATGGAAATATTAGAGCACAAGGAGTAAACGGTTTCCCGTTAAGTAGTGAAGTTGTAAGCTGCCCTACATACTTACCTGCAACAGCAAGCCGTTCTGAGCGATATTTCTCTCTGCAGAAAAATGCCCGGTACACCGCTGCCACAGATGAGCACAGGGAGAAACGAAGTGAAGGACACGGGAAAGGTAGAACCTGAAAAAAAAAAAAAAAAAAAAAAAAACATCACACACAGAATAAGTTTCCCAGAGGAAAATCGACGTTCAACACCGGATAAAACAGAAACTGGTCATTTGCTCAGTGTTCCTCACGGGTCCGCAATTGCTTCGTTACTCGTCAGTCAATGAGAGAAAAGATTTTTCCCCATTGGTTAAAATTTTTTTTTCTCAGGTTTACTTTTGCTGATTCTTGCCTGACATGTCAGAATAACCATAGCTGAGGTGGTGTGATCACAAGATTACACCGATCGAGGTTTAAGTTACTCATTTTGAGTAAATAACAGAAAAACAAAAGTATAAAAACGGCCACAATCAGGGTTATTATAATTATTATAATTTATTTTTTTCATTCCTTAATTAAGGAGCCGGTAGTATAAGGGCTAATCAGTTTTTTTCTTCGCTACTTGTCTGCTACAGCGGAAGAAATTAAGTCCTGTTTTTATTTATTTATTTATTTGTTTGTTTTTTAGTCAGAACTAAGGCGTAAGAAAAAAAAATAATATAAAAGACAAGACAAACAACACCTTGTTTGTCAGGGGGAGAGATATTCAGTACAAAAGAGATAAATCTTTTAGGCAACATTTTGCTCGGCCCTTAAAAGGGCCGGTTTTTTTTTTTTTGTTTTGTTCAAAGAGACCGCAAGTCCACAGTGCGACAAATCCCCCTCAGCCTCAACAGTGGTGATCAGGACAATGTGTCACAATATACAGTTCATCGCAGCCTTCTGCTCATGAGCCTGCGTAGCCGAAAACCCAGACGGGTCCCTATGCTTACTGCACGTCATCGCCAACAATGCATGAAATGGGCCAAAGATCATCGAGATTGGACCGTGGGTGATTGGAAGAAAGCGGCCTGGTCTGACGAATCAAGATTCCTGGTGCATCACGTAGACGGCCGAGCGCTGATACGCCGATTGCCAACGGAGGCTATGACACCTGCAGCACTGTTGTGAGGAAACAGGCCGTCGAGGGCGGTGTTTTCTTGGCACACTTTAGGCACCATTATCTCAATAGCACAATCCGTGACAGCTGTCAGTTATCTGAACATCGGTGCGGCCCAAGTTCATCTATTCATGGCAACTGTCAGAATCGTCAAGGAGGGGGGGGGCATGCTGTGGTGGCTTTCTGTTAATGCCCTGGCCTCCAAATTCTCCTGACATGAACCTAATCAAACATGGATGCCTATTGCCAAGTCATTGAATCGATGCCTCGCCGAGGGGCCGCTGTTTTGCGGCCTAAGGCCCGTTTCACACAGGCGGGTTCTTCCCGCCGAAGCAATAAATTATTCAGCTGTCCAACCGACTCTTTTGGAGCCGGCTATAGAGTTATACCGAGACTTTCAGACGAGCGGAGTCGGTAGAAACTCCGATCGAGCAGCCGCTGAGCTTTCACGGGGTTCGCTACAAACCGACCGACTGCGATACCGTCCAAATTTAGAGAAACACAGATGTAAGGCAAGACATTCACACAATCGGTGAACGGATTCTCCGCTTAGGCAATAAAACAATCACTCTTGTCAGAGGGGAGGGGCCGAAAGCAAAGCTGCCAGGCGAGGTCGATTGTCAATCGCTTTGGGCTTGTGTGCTTTGTTAGTTTTTTTTTTTTTTTTTTTTTTTGGATTGGAGGTTTAACGACCACCGTGAGCAACTCAATGGGCTATAAGCAGTCGCCCGTCCCTAATTTAGGTCACTGGTTCCAGGGAAGGGAGAGAGCCAGTGCCGTAAGACAAACACAACATCCATGCCTCACCGGGATTCGAACCCGGACCCCGTTCGGACGAATGATCAGAGGCCAGCGCCTTAGACCACTGCGCCACCGGGGGCTTTGTTAGTTTTCAACAGAAACACTCTGATTTTTTAGTATAGTTTGCGCTATAACTTCTGTCGATCATGTCTGCTATTAATGTTGATATTGAATTAATAATTTTGGAAGTGGAAAAGCGCCCACAAGGTTGGGATACATTGTCGGAAGATTACAGGGATAGGAACATTAAAAAAAAAATGCTTGGAATGATATCTGCAGAATCCTGTACAATGAGTTCGACAATTTCACTGAATATGAAGGAACATCATCGGTAAGCGAATTCCGAATGTACTTGTCTTTGTGCAGAGATATTTCACAACAATAATATATGAGCATACCTGCCAACTCATCCTATTTTGGCAGAAGTCTTTCGATTTTTTATACATTCTTCCGATCTTGTGACCAAACTCGCGCTCTTCTGTCGTTCGAAAAATTTCTGCGTTTTTGGCCAAAAATAACCTGTTTTATTAATTTTTGTAAGACAAAAAAAAAAGTAGTTGAAAAGCGCATCTCAGGGCTGCCAGACCTGCGCCAATTGCACCAGCCCGTGCCAAAACGTTGTTCTTGCACCATTCTGCTAAAAAAATTGCAATTTTGACGAAATCTGTGCTAATTTTGCGTCAAAAGTTAAAATTTACCAGTCATCGATATCTTAGCGTAATCTTACGCCATTCGAAATCAATTCAGCGGTTAGTTCGTACGTGAGATCCTTCCGTGGAATCGCGGAGTCCCCTTTCCCACCCCCAACCTTTTTTTTTTTTTTGTCATTTTCGAGATCGATGCAAAAATGAGGGAATTTTCGGGGTATTAGTTAGGGCGGGGAGTCGTATTCCGTCTGGGGAAGTTATTTTGTCTTCTTAAACGTTCGGAAACGGAAGATAAAACGGAGTGTAGATTTTTCCCGTAATCGTACTTTTTTCCTCTCGCGATGTTGCTTCTGTTCAGTATTGTTGTTAAATATAATTTCATTGCATAATTTCACCTTGAAATTGTAGGCAACGATTTCCGAAAACGGAAGTTAGGCCGCCCGAAAATTTCCCCGTAATCTTCGGCCACGAGATTGTTACGCTAATTCGAGGAATTCCGTCTTTTTTATCATTCGGACCATTCACGAGATCGAGGCACAACTGAACTGAACTTTTGGGAGGAGGGGGGGGTGTCGTTTTCTCCGTCGGAGGACGAAATTTCATCCTTCGAAAACGGGAAGTAAACGGAGATAAGATTTTTCTCGTAATCGTAATTCAGTTATTATTAGAAATCATTTTATTCCATAAATATTTGTATTTCAGCTTGAAAATGTTGGATAAATTTCCGAAAACGGAAGTCAGACGGAGCGAAGATTTCTTCAGTAATTGTATTTTTTCCCCCGCGATGTGATCCCCACTCCTATGTAGTTGTTAAATGACATTACCCTGATAAACGTGTGTGCATTTTAACATGATAAGAGTGGGGAAAATTTCCAAAAAACGGAAGTGACGAAGTTTGGAAATTTGTAAGAATTGATGCATGGTGTTAAAAAAAAAAAGTATTCATTATCTGAAAATTACACCATTTATCTAAAATAGTGAAAGCTCTGATATCAGAATTCAGGGTTCTCAGCTACAGTTGATGTTTTTAGGAAGCACAGGATACTTTTCAAAAATTGCATTGCTTTTGGAGCAGACAATGCTCCAGTAATGATAGGAGAGAAAAATGGTGTGGCTCGTCATTTGAAAGAACACCAAAGTGAAATAATAATTATAGGGTGTATTTGCCATTTAATTAATAACGCAAAATAATTTTTTCTTTGGTTAATAAAATCGCACAATGTTTCGATCATTAATGTCAGGTGAATCGCTTGAGAGTCTTCTGTTAATTAAATGCAAAGAAAATTTACTTTGTTTTCAAAAAGAGTACTCCAAAGAATTCTTAAAAAAATCCAAAAAGACCACTGTAAGAAGTTTAGCTAACTGTTAAGTTACTATAAATAAAAATCCCCTTCAATAAAAACACACCAAAAAATAAAGGTAAGTGTCCTGTATTCCTTTTTTGTTTAAGCAGTATGAGTTCTAAATCACTTTATCGTGAGACAAATTGACGTAAAAGAAATCTTCTGAATTTTTATACAATCTTCCGAATTTACAAAGCCAATCTTCTGCATATTAATTAAATTTAGTTGGCAAGTATGTATGAGTATGGCTTTCCCTGTCCCTATCAGAGGGGAGGGGGGGCTTTGGGGCTAAAGTCCTGGTCCTCCACCTGGTGGGGACCTCCACTCACACACTGTAATGAAAGAAAAAAATATATACCTTGCCCTTGTACCTGACATTCACTCTGATCATTTATTTATCAACAGAGAAAATTATTCTAGGTCAGGTATAATGCATAAACTCACAATGTTTGGAAATCTTGTTCGTTCATGGAAATAGCAGCGTTTTCTGCATTTTTTTTAATTTCAAGTTTAGTATAATTGTTTTCTCATAGTTCGCGCATAATCACCATATTTCGAGTGTAGGTATGATGCCAGCAATTTTCTACAAACATTGTAATGGTTTACAGTGCTGCAGAAGTTAATTGCCACATTTTGCCATTTTTTGTATAGGAGTGAATGACTTCAAAATGTGGTAACTATGCAAAACAGTATTTTAAGCGAACAGCAGTGACGAAAATAAAATGTAGAAACGTACGATAGTAAATAAATGTATTAACGCTAATGGTATAACGACTGTCGGAACTTCAGAGTTATGGGAGTTGTCTTTCAAGAAAGAAGTCGAATTTCACAAACAGGTTAACTGGGTGCGTTAAACGAAAAAAATGTCTGAAATCTTCCAGAATAAAGTAACGAAAACCCTATGGCCATGCTGTGTCTTTCAACAGTTAAACAAACTAAGAGAATGTAGTAAATAATTAAAAAAAAAACATCCTCATCCAGAACAACAAATTTAATCATTTTATGTGTGAATTAAGATTTCTTTCGAAATCCGTTGTTACATGTTGCATGGAGAAATAACAGCCCGCATCAAAAAATTCACACCTGATAAATAATTCACACCAATAATTGCCTGAAATTTAAAGTTTCACATATAAGGAGAGTTAATTATTTCGAAATGATCACACAGCCTTGTGAAAGTGCTCTCAAAAACGTCTTATAAAAGGTTATTAAGGAATTCTGTGTTTCCATAGTTTTCCTCAAGTGTTCTTCAAAATGCTCTGTAAAAGTGTGTGTGTGTGGGTGTGTGTGTGTTTTAATGCACTTTACAAATGTTTCTTAGTATTTCCGTGTATGCATCTTTCAATACATAGAACATTGGCTCCGAAAAAATGGTTTATGTCATACATTTGCTACATTTACTGTAGATTATACATCAACATAGGTACTCGTAATATTCAATACATTATCTTTTCATGAGTTTGAAACATGTTATGCATTGAGTTCTTACATCAAATACTGCATTTGAACGAAGACACAATCTACAAACTGACCACACAAAAAGCTAGCCATTTGGTTCCCGCCTATCGGTCGAGCGTTTTTTTCCTCCGCTCTAAAATAAAACCGCTCGTGTGAAAGCCACCCCAAAACCCCACTGCGGGTCGGTTTTATAGATTCGTCGGATTCATTCCGTCTGTGTGAAACGAGCCTAAAGGAGGTCCTACAGCTTATTAGATAGGTGGTCATAATGTAATGGCTCACCGCTGTATATTAGAAGAGCCCATTTACTAAGGGGGCTATGAGGGGCTGAAGCCCCCGGCCTCGCATTCTGAAGGGGCCCAGAATTATGCAGGATGCTTGAAGAATTGATATTCTACAAAAAAAAATTTCAGATAGCGCAGCGAAAACATTAATAAACTACCTTGTGATTTGTTTTTATTTCTTTCCCCTTTTTCAGGAGGAGTCCGCCAAAAGGTATAGTCACCCCCAGCCCATCCTCAAATCTTTCGAAAGCATTTCAGATGTTTTTGTACACATCTGTAATTGGGGGAAATTTTCATACATTAAGAATTCGTTTGAATCATGATGTTTGGATCATATTGTTTTGTCCGCTACCACTTCGATATAATTTCAACAAGCTAAGCCCTGAAGGGGGGTATTAAAGTAGAACTGAACTAGGTCTAAGGCCTATGAATCAAGTGAAAGAGAAATATTTATTAATAACTTGACATGTTATGTAAATATTTAGTGCTTAAGTAAGTAAACGCGCAACGTTATTAAAAAATCCCACCTTATTATCTTTTTCTGAACACAGCATGAGTCATGCTATAATCCGTTGTTTCGTCGAACACTGTGGTTTTAAAAATTTACTAAGTCACGGCAATTTATTTCTTCAAAGTAAAGTGCAATTCTCGCTTGGCTAACATATAACTTTTTCTCGAAATTTGTTTGGAGTTCCCAATTCAATTCTCAATATAGGCCAAGATACGGCAATCATCACCCCTCCCCCGCCTCCTTAAACTTGCCGTTTCTATTTCTGGCCAGTTGCCCTAAGCTAAACGGGCCTGAAAATTCCGATAAACAAAAGAACTCGGCATTAGGCACCTTGGAAACCAGCCACACATATTTCGGAGACTTGAAAAACTACCCCACTGGAAAACTGCCACACATTCAAAGTATTCCTCGGAGGAAAGGCAATTTGTGCCCGACCCCTTAATGTCAAACATGTGGCAGTTTTCCGGCGTGGCAGTTTACCGGCAACCGGCAAAAGCGAATGGATGTAGAGATTAACAACCGAAAGGGTAGGAGCTCAAATTTAACATGTGTAATCAATGTATTTTAAATTTAAGCTCTGTCTTAAATTCAAAGAGATGTATCAAAAACAGTGTTTGGCTCAACAGAACATTTGCTACGTATTTTTTTTTTTTTTTTTTTTTTTCCCCTGATGCCGTCAAAGTGGTAAAATTTTTGTGTCGCTTTAGCATAACTTGGTTTTCTTCTACAAGAATACTGAGGTACAAGTATGTAAATACTTTTTTTTTCTTGATTTAGCATAAGGCGTAGAAGCTCAGAAGTCAGAACATGGTGGCCCACTGGGAATTCTTTCGGTATCTTGGCGGCCCAGTCCGCACTTGTGCAGTAACTTTTGGAATGCGCGTTTGCGATGCCTTGTTGAACAGCAAGACATCGGAAACGCGCATTCAAATGCACACACCAAACCGCTCGTTTAACAAGAAGCTGTTTTACACCTTCTGAATTCAGCAGGGGATTAACGGCGGATGGGGAAGCAATTACGGCTATTTTGATGTTGCACTGTGGAAAGCAGCTGACAACCCCAGGGCTGTTAACCCTCAAGTAACACAAAGGGATTCAATCCCCTTTGGGTTGCAACGTTTCTGCCACTCAGCTGCGGCTGGCTTCTGAGAGACACTATGTTTGCGCGACGCTTTAAATTTTTTTATGTTTGTTTGAAGGCGCTTTGCTGATAACATACCTTGGTCTTGGAGAGGTCGAACATCTACTAGACTTCAAATGCCTGCGGCGAATGACATCGGCTTTGGTTATTGGTTTGTAGTCTGGTTTTAGCCAGAGTTTTAGCGTCGGTTGCCGGTAAACCGCCACACAGGGAAACTATCACATGTTTTTCATTAAAAGCTGGGCACAAATTGCTGTTCCTTCGAGGAACACTTTGAATGTGTGGCAGTTTCCCAAGTTTTCGAAATAAGAGTTTAGGGCAACTGGCCACAAAAGTTCAGGAAGGGAGGGGGAGGTATAAAGATTGTCGTATTTTGGCCTATATTGAGAACTGAATTGGGAACTCCAAACAGATTTCGAGAAAACGTTCTATGTAAGCCAAGCGAGAACTCTATTTTAATTTGAAGAAATAAATTGCCGTGACTTAGTACATTTCTTTAAACTACAGTGTTCGACGAAACACTGTAGTTTAAGAAATCCCACTTTATCGTCCTTTTCTGTGTTCAGAAAAAGGCGACAAGGTGGGACTTCTTAGTAACACTGCACTTTTACTTAGTCACTAAATATTTACATAACATATTAAATTTGTAATATTTTTCTTTTACTTAATTAATTCATGATTAATTTACTTAATTATTTTTCTTTTACTTAATTGTATGGCTCATGAGTTGTGTCCCATAAACAAAGCCATTTCCTTCTATCATGTCTGGTTCTAACATTAAAATTTGTGTTGTGTTTAAGAACTTTATAAACACAATCAATTCGTGAACATTACAATAATCAAATCTCTAATTCAAGAAGAAACAAATTCCTTTTGAACCATACTTCAATTTCAGAAATTGTACACGCACCGTGTTAGAGGCGTAACTAGGTATTTCTGCGCCCGGGGAAAACCGCAAAATACTGCGCCCCCATCTGACTTTCAAGGCATTACAAATTTAATAGTTGTGTACATATATATATATATATATATAACTTTTTTCCCATCGATGGACAGCCGAAATTTTAGATTGGATTCCAAGGGACAGGAAAAGACCCAGAAGAAGACCACATGGAAGATGGGTGGATGAAATTCGAAAGTATGCGGGAGTGACATGGAGGAGACTGGCACAAGACAGACCGTTGTGGAGGAAACTTGGGGAGACCTTCGTCCAGCAGTGGATTGATAATGGTTGACAATGATGATGATGATGATGACATATATAACTATGAAATTACTAAACATGCACATTAGTAATAATGTCGGGCAGTATAATACTCTTCTCGACAAAACAAAATTAACGTCATACCCCAAAGTTATCTCTACGCGGTAGATACAATTTAACTGTGACTGTTTGTGTAGTTTTTCGCAATTGTTTGAGAGTTTGGACTTACTCTACCACATCAAATGGACCGAATTCAGTTCGTAGTAGTGGCTCACAGCCACAGAAATGATCAAATAACCCCCAGAGAATCTTCAACAATGTAAACAACATTCTTTTTTTGTCTCGTATATATAGTCGGGTACGGAGAACTGGCCACCGGAGAACTGGACACATTGCAATTTCAGTGCCATAAAATTGTTCTGCATAAACAAATTTCGTGTGGCTATATTCCCCACTACTTGAGCAGCTATTGTTCATATTTTTTTTAATATTTCATTTTCAGTAAGAAATTTTGACATATCCATGATTTTCGGAGCTAAGACTAAGCGGAGAACTGGCCACAAAAAAAATTTAAGGGGCCAAATAAAAATTGCGTTCTGGTCTGTTCCGTGGTCCCAGAACGCAAGATTGGTTATCTGACACACATAAAATGTCCGTAATTTCGTATTTTCTTATTTACGATATTTTTCTATAAACTATAACTAAACAAATTCTCTGCGAGTATAAGTAAACCCAGGAAACTTGTCTGGGGGGGGGGGGGGCTTAAAACCTAGAATATGAAATATAAAGAATTTCTGGTCCGATCGGGAGATTTTAAGCCATTACAAGCTACAAGTCATCGAATTGTCTGAGGGCATCTGCTGCCTCAGGAAACTAGTGTGTGTGGGGGGGGGAGGGGGCAATACCGAAACCGTTAAATATCAAGAATTTCTCATTTCTCTTCCGATCGGGAGATCTTCAGCATTTACAAGCTGCAACTCGACAAATTTTATCAGCGTATGTGCACACACTCTCTTTAACCTGTCGGCGAGGAGGGGTGTGGGGGGGGGGTTAATATCAAAAGTGTAAAATATGAAAAATTCCTCGTCCGATCGGGAGATTTTTGGCATTTACAAACTACAACTCGACACATTGTTTGAAGGCATGTGCCTACTCAGCAAACCTGTGTATGTGAGGGGGGGGGGATACCAAAAGTGTAAAAGAGGAAAAATTATCGTCAGATCCCGATCGGGAGATTTTCAGTATTTACAAGCTGCAACTCGACAAATTTTCTGTTCTGATCATGTGCCTACGCAGCAAACCCGTCCGGGGGGGGGGTAATACCAAAAGTGTAAAATATGAACGATTTCGTCCGATCGGGAGAGTCTCAGCATTTAGCAGCTACAACGCGACACATTATCTGAAGGCATGTGCCTACTCAGGAAACCTGTCGGGGGGGGGGGCTTGTAAATGCTGAAAATTTTCGGATCGGACGAGAAATTCTTCATATTTTACAGTTTTGGTATTACCCCTCCCCCCCCCCCGACAGGTTTCCAGAGTAGGCACATACGCTCAGATAAAATGTCGAGATGTAACTTTTAAATGCTGAAAATCTCCCGATAGGACGAGTAATTCTTCATATTTTACAGTGTTGGTAACCCCTTCCCCTCCCTCTCGTTTTGCATAGTAGGCACATGCCCTCAGAAAATGTGTCGAGTTGTACGTAGCTGGAGAATGATGAAAACCTCCCGATCGGACCAGAAATGCAGGCTTTATATTTTACACTTTTGGTACCCCCCCTCCCCGGACAAGTTTCCTGAGCCAGCACATGCGCTCAGAAAATTTGCAGACTTGTAGTTTGAAAACCCTGAAATCTTCTGTTGAAATGTACGTCGTAAACATTTTTTCTAAAAAATGACATTAATTATCGCAATTAAGAAAAGACGAAATTACGGAAACTTTATATGACTCAGATAACCAACCTCTGGGGGTCGTGGGCATGAAGCGGTCAAAAACGCAATTTTTATACGACCCCTTAAATTTTTTGTGGCCAGTTCTCCGGGTGGTCAGTTCTCCGGTGGCCACTTCTCCGGGTGGCCAGTTCTCCGGTGGCCAGTTCTCCTACACCCATGTATAGTCCATCCGACTAAAGAAAAACAGAGGGCTCCATTGTTTGAGAAATTCACAAATTTGATGGTTACCAGATGGAAACCGCGTCTCCTCACTCCGGAATGAGTCACATCATCTCCCTCTAAATTTTTTGAAGCGAAGAATTTTTCATTAATTCCAGACGATGTGTGTAACGAACATCACACACTTTTCGAAGAGCCCACCGGCCAGTAGATTCATTTTTACGTTCGAGTGCCAAAGTGAAATTCACACATCTGCCGGTGGTTTCCGGAGTGTGCCGTTCGAACCAACTAAACTACACTGACGGAATGTATCGCTGCAGATTTGTCTTGACGTGTGCTTTACCTCCGCAGTAAGTCACATGTCGCTGACGGCCGTAGTTCTCTTTTAGTTCGACGGACCATATAACCACTCCTTCATTCCTGAATGTGAACAGCTAGAATCCTCTAAACATTTTAAGGAAGAAATTCGAATTTTAAGTGTACCAAAAACTTGTGTAAAAATTAGTTTCAATTTTAATCAGACTGCATGCAGTCTTGCCGTAGTTTCGCCTCTGCACCGTTTACTACACGGTGCTATACACGCATCACTGGCTTTGTGCCTTTCATGAGCAGATTTCCGATGGCGACTCGTGCCGCTGACAATGTGCGTGCTACGACTTACCTCCCCCCTCTTAAAGCAAAGACTTTGGAATTGATATTCAACGGGCTTAGTCTCATCATCCGCCGTAGAAAAAAAAAAAAGCAACTCCAGATGTTTTCCGTAATTATGTACAAATTTATATGAATTGTTTGTAATTTCCTTCATCTTTTTAGCATCAGTAATTACATTAATGGTTTTTTTAATGTTAGTGGTTAAATTCATAACCATATATCAAATAAAATATTAAGCCTAATATTTTGCAGAATATATAGATTTACTGTATTAATCTGCGACGACTTCAGTTGCCGAGAAAACATATTCAGCTGTGTATCATCTAAAACAAAATTATTTATTTACTCAAGTTTATTGAAAATACGTTTTTATTCATTTCCGTATTTTTAATGGCAAATATTTTTGCGGTGTCTTTGTTCAATGTACAATCAACCTTGTAATCCTATTAATTATTTGTGATTTCGGTGCACTTCCTAAGAAATTAAATATGAATTAATTATACATGAATTAACTAAATTACTGTACGAAATCACACCATAAAGAGTTTATGAAACTCAAAAAAGTATAAATAATTGCACGTGGATCAAGCTTCATTTTTACGCCCTCTCCAAAAATACGCATTCAAGAAATTAAAATATTACGAAAACTTTACACTAGAAAGAGCAAAAAGTTTAAGTGCACGAAAATAATTCAACTGATTGATCGCGCAAAGTTCTTGACAGCACGGTAACAAAAAGACAAGTTTTTCTTCTGTTTTGGTCAACTACCGCATCCTGTAGAATTGTGGGTGAAACTTTGCCCTGTCCCCAGTTCCAATAGCAGAAGGAGCATCAAACAAAGGTATTCGATCTTTCCACGTTTATAAGTGGGTCACGGAAAAATTATCAATTGGCCGCCATCGGGAAACGAACCCAGGTCTTCCAGTTACGCGCCGGATATGCTTCCACTACACCTTTTGCGAACTTTTCGCGGCCAATGAGAATTTTTCCGTGACTCACTTATAAAATTGGAAAGAACGAATACCTTTGTTTGATGTTCCTGGTCCACGTCAAATGTCTGTATTAATTAAGGAGAAAGAGATTGGAGTGCTCAGAGAAGTTCAGAATATACGCTGCAAGCCTTTATGGACTACTTGACAACACCCAAGGACAGATGGGGGGGGACGTAAGCTGCAGCAGCAACCACACTGTATAGGCGTGCTGACCAACAAGTAGCACGAAAGGCCGGGCGCCGCGACTTCAGTTCTTAATACAATGTTTTTAAGACCTATCGGCGAACAAGAACTTTCTTTGCCCGGTTAAGAATAAGATTTTGTGTTGGCAGCAAATCATTGATGCACTTTCCGCCAAAAACAATTTGAATTGCCATTCTTATTGTTTTAATACCAATCGCTACTAATTTTTTTTTTTTTTTTTTTTTTTTTTTTAGCGTGCAGCAGCATTAGCACGTAGTCGCCAGCCGCCACTGCAGACCTCTATCAAATAAATAAATAAATAAAGATAAAGCACAAATTTTAAAACTAGGTTTTCCAGATTTAAATGTTTGCAATACGGGTCATTAAAAACGGAAGCAGTGATAACAAAAATATGAAAAAGATAATGTATTTATTAATTTATTTTAAAAACCCCGAAAGTTATTCTGAACAAAATAAACGAACTTGTATTCATGTAAAAAAATATTGACAAAATAAATTGTAAACACACAGGACCAATTATTATGGAATGTAAACTTTATTTCTTAATATGGAGTTACTATATATGAGTCCATTAAGTCTTTCCATATATGAGTCCATTAAGTCTTTCCCACATTACAAAAACCAATATAAAAATATGTATTACAGGTACAACAAAGGGATTGCACGACAATGATTGTGCACAAGTAAAGTTTTATTTTTTTTTCCAGTGTCAGTACACCTCCACATGGGCGCCATTTGTGGCCCGGAGGACATCCAAGCGATATTCAACTTCACGCCATGTTTTGTTTGATATCTCAGCAGAGACAGAACCAATGACGTCCGTTATTCTGCTCTTCGTCTCGACATCCGGAACACTGCTAGAGTAAACTTGGTCTTCCACAGGAAAAAGTCTAGAAGGGTTGAGGTGGCTATGTCATGGATCCGTCGCGGCCAATCCAACTGTCCGGAAGTCTGTCATTCAGGAACTCACGAACCATTATTATTGACCAATGTAATGGGGCACCGTCTTGTTGGAAAATAACCGAAGGTTGGAGTGCATGCAACTGAGGTGCTACAAAAAGTTCCAGCATGTCCAGGTACACGTTACTGTAGGCTTTATGAAAAGAAGGGTTCCATTATTCTGTCATGCATCAGGCCCAGTGGCACACCCAGGAATTCCTGTTGGGGAGGGGGGGGGGGGGCTAGATGCATACGCACATAGTATATATATATATATATATATATATATATATATATATATATATATATATATAGTGCATAAGATAGACAGATATGCATTAGATAGGTAGATAAACGAGTTGACGTACAGGGCTTTGGGTGGGGATTAAGCCCCAAAGCCACCATCCCCCGTGGGTGCGCCAGTGATCAGGCCACCCCATACGTTCACTTTTGGGCTAACCCTCTGTTGCTCAATGGCATTATGGAGATTTTCTGATCCCCAGATTCGTACATTGTGCATATATTTACTGTACTAGAGACGGCGAATGCGGCTTCATCTGAGAAACAGACAATCACTATCATGAGCTATGCGCTGCAACATCTCCGTCGCAAACGCAGCACGGCGAGGCGGTCATCAGTCAGACTGAAGAGCTTAAACGATCTGTACCTTATAAGCACAGAGATGACGTTTATGTAAAATTTTGTGAGCCGTGGGACGGGGAATCCCAGTTTCCAGTGATGCATAACGAATGGATTTCCAGGGGCTTTGCAGAAATGTCTCCTGAACAGCTGCAGCTGTCACTTGTGTAACAGGTGTTCGACCCGCTCTGGGAAGATCGCCAACACTTACACTACCCGTCGCTTTAAACTTTTCATACCAAGCTTTTATGCTTATTTGGTCCGATGACGATCAACTGCACTCTTTTCTGAAATGACCCTGGACGGTAACCGCCGATTTGGTCTCATGGAACCACAACACGCATGCCGCTTTTTCTTGCATGAAAGCCATTATCGATGAAATGCTCATCTTATTCAGCAGTAGCGCTCATCTAAAGAACAGAAATAAATAAAATAATTTATGAGTGCTGCTATATTATGTCGCCAACCATTTTATTTTAACTTACATAAATTTTTTTATATTAATTTTTGTAGTGTGGGAAAGACTTTACGGACACAAGTGCTGGGAAACTGCTGGCCACCAGCTGGCAGTGATGGGTCACTGCTGGCTGAAATCGGCCGCTCACGGCCCGGTAGTGGTCCGTTGGTGGCAGCGCTATCAGTTGGCGAGCCATTGACGGCCCTGCAGCATCGCCGTGAATTGTGGGCCTCCAAGCAAGTGCTACTAGTGGCCCGTTGCTGGCAACCAATGCAACCCCAACAGTAGGTGGAAGCAACGGGACTGCGCATGCGCAGTTAGTTGCTTCCGGTACCAGTTAGTTGAAGACGACGCTATCGCCATCGTGTTATTTTAGTGGATGTTAAGAAAAAAATCCATATGTAGAGAGGCGAATTAATTTCCTAATGAAATTTTGCGTCGACGAAGATATCAGATTAAGCCGTGAAATACTAGATTACAGCCATGAAATACACCCACTCCATTCCCATGAATAACAATTCATGGAATGGAGTGGATGAATAACAAGCAAAAATTTGAAACAAATGTCCTGGAAAACCATTAAAACAACGTTTGTTGGAAGAAAAGAAAAAGAATTATACGCGTACAAAATTTATTAATTATTTGAAAGAGAAAAAAAGCAACGCTATGAGGTGTACACAAGACTAAATACACAAGACTGGGAGGAATTCGCTTCTAAAAATAACGAGAAGTAAAATACAATATCTTTACTCTTTAAAACAAATGTAGCTTCGGACAACGGAAAGGAAAGACAACGTTAAAAAGGTAACAGAATGTGACATGAACCGGGGTAAATATATATTTATTCAATAATCTCTTTTCAAGACGACAAGGACAGTACAAAACTTTGGAAAGCGACTCTAAGTATGTACACTCCTTGAAAATGAGTGAAGTTTCCTTAAAGTAAAAAAAACAAACTATCGTTAAGTTGAAAAAATTAATTTATGAATTATATGAAACTGACTTTTATGAAAAATACCTCGCAATATTGTAAAATGAAAGAGGGAAGCATTCGATTACACAATGCATACGAAACATACAGCTTTAGGCATTCGCTCGAGCGCGGCAAATTAGTCCGGTCGGTAGAGAGCTCAGCTGCCACGCCAACGGCCCTGGTTTAAATCCTCTCTGATGCAAGCGGGCGTTTTTCCGGTCTGTTGAGAAAATTTCCCCAGCGCAGTGTGTTAATTCACAAATTTCGTAGGGGTAAAAAAAAAATGTAGCTTTGGGAAACTGCGGTTGTCCTTGAATTTTTTTTTTTTTTTATTATGGCTACTACTGGGAAATTGGCGTACAAGATTCGGCAAGCCACCAGTTACGTCACGTGGTTGTTGGCTGCCACTAACGGCCCACTAGCGGACCACATTAGGCTAGCCATCATTTCTGGCACGTGCTTGCAGGACCACTGAAGGGCCACTTGTGGCAGCTACTGCCTGTGATGGACAACTGATGGCCCTGTTGTGGCATATGAGAACTGATGGGGTGCCAACTGTTGGCCTGAACTGCTGGCCCTTCTGTTGGCCGCCCGAACATTTTATTGACGGTTCGGCAGCGGCAACATAGTGCTGGGTCATTGTTGGCTGAGCTGGCTGCCAGCAATGGCCCAGTGCTGTCCCAGCAAGACTGTTTTTGCTGGGGTATATCCCCACCTGCTTTAATTTTCCTTGGCATGTTTTAAATACACTGGAGCACTCATGGGGGAAGGGGCTTTGGGTGCTTAAGCCCCCCTCCTCCAAGAGATTAAGAGCGATGTACGTCACAAATTAAACATTCCAAAAGATTATTTTACATGTTCAAAAAATTACATAGTCTATAAATGTAAAAAAAAAAAAAAAAGCTACATGAATTTAATTGAAGAACACTTTTTTTTATTGCACATTGTAAAATGTTGCATTACTCTGAACTGCTAGATATAGTGATCCACGCATTGAACATTATATGATTTCGTTATCTTTTCGGCACTATATGTACGATTATTCCTTCATTGGCGGTCCGATAACTTTTCGGACACCCTACGTAAACATCAATATCTACTATATCTATCAAATGTATACGCTATGTGCATATGCTATACGTATATACACTATGTGAATATAATATGTATCAGGGGCGCCGACTTCAGCAAATTATTGAGGGGGCAGACGTGGGAGGGCACGTCTGTTCCTTTGTCAGGAGGAAAATAAAAAATAAAAGGGGGGGGGGAATGCAAACAGATAAACTACGAGATTCGACGTATATTTTGAAACGCAATTGTAATTGCCCATCAGCAAATGAAAAAGGAAATATATTCTTTCGCTGAATATTATTATTTAAAAAAATGAAATTCAGGCTGTGATTTCCAAACGTTTATCAAAAATATGAAAAATTTGCTCTATCTTAAACAAAAAACGAGAAGAGCAAAAAAAATAGATATATAAAGGTTCTAGAGATTATATGTTTCTGTATTTTTATTTTTCATAATTGTCAACGGATGGTCACTGCACCCATGCTAACGAAGGTGCATTGGCATAAAAGGCTTACATTTCTAAGGCAGTATCGGAATTGGACTTCCGGCCGCCCCGGTGGCGCAGTGGTCTAAGCGATGGCCTCTGATCATTCGTCCGAACGGGGTCCGGGTTCGAATCCCGGTGAGGCATGGATGTTGTGTTTGTCTTACGGCACTGGCTCTCTCCCTTCCCTGGAACCAGTGACCCTAAATTAGGGACGGGCGACTGCTTATAGCCCATTGAGTTGCTCACGGTGGTCGTTAAACCTCCAACCAAAAAAAAAAAAAAAAAAAAAATTGGACCTCCGCTGATGAGCAAAGGATTGTCTTCTCAGACGAGTCACGTTTTCTGCTTCACCGAACGGATGGACGTTGTCGTATAAGGCGAGAAACATCGGAGAATAAACACTCTTCAACCATTGCTGGAAGAACACAAGCTGGTGGGGGCAGCATTATGGTCTAGGCAATGTTTTCGTGGCCTTCTCTGGGTCCACTCATGCCTGTGGTAGGCACTATGGACCGAATTCGTTATGAATTCATCCTTGCAGACCACGTACACTCATACATGCCGATCTTCCCTGGGGCGGATGAGATCTTCCAGCACGACAATGCGACGTATCACACAGCTCGAAATGTCCGACAGTGGTTGGAAGAGCACGATGAAGACTTCAAAGTACTTCCCTGGCCCCCTAATTCCCCAGACTTAAACCCAATTGAGCATCTGTGGGGCCACCTTTTTTTTTTTTGATTGGAGGTTTAACGACCACCGTGAGCAACTCAATGGGCTATAAGCAGTCGCCCGTCCCTAATTTAGGGTCACTGGTTCCAGGGAAGGGAGAGAGCCAGTGCCGTAAGACAAACACAACATCCATGCCTGACCGGGATTCGAACCCGGACCCCTTACGGACGAATGATCAGAGGCCAACGCCTTAGACCACTGCGCCACCGGGGCGGCAGGGACCACCTTGATCGTGTTGTTCGCTCTATAGATCTCCACCACGCACCCTCCAGCAGCTGTCAGATGCACTGCAGTCAGCATGCTCCACATACCTGTGAACACCTTCCAGGTGCCGCAGTGGTCTAAGCGATGGCCTCTGATCATTCGTCCGAACGGGGTCCGGGTTCGAATCCCGGTGAGGCAAGGATGTTGTGTTTGTCTTACGGCACTGGCTCTCTCCCTTCCCTGGAACCAGTGACCCTAAATTAGGGACGGTCGACTGTTTATAGCCCATTGAGTTGCTCACGGTGGTCGTTAAACCTCCAATAATAAAAAAAAAACAAAAAAAAAACACCTTCCAGCAAGTCACTCCCAGCCCGTCTAGCTGCTGTTTGTGCTGCACACGGCGGTTACTCTGGGTATTAGCTGGTGGTCACACTAATGCGACTCGACCTTGTGTGTTTGTGTGTATATATATATACACTGACGGAAAAAAATCCCAACACCAAGAAGGGGTTGTGTTAGATAAACGACAGTTGGTATAGGCGGTGAGAGTACATCTGTAAGATGACGTCTATGCAAATTTCGCGCTCGGCGCATACGTGTGGCGCTAGTAGCGCCCCTTGGAACATGCAAAGCAGGTTTGCTGTAAATACGCGCTGTAACGTTCGTGAGCGTTAGTTATCGTTGAGATTCGACGTAGGGTGTTGATGTTAGTCAAGAATGCCTTTAAGAAGACGAAGAAGCCATTACCAACAGCTCACGGAGTTTGAACGAGGTCGTGTAATAGGGCTACGAGAAGGTAGATTTTCTTTCCGCAATATTGCAGAACGACTTGGCTGGAATGTAGCCACTGTGCATGATTGTTGGCAGCGGTGGTCAAGGGAAGGTGCTGCCTCAAGAAGACCGGGTTCCGGCCGGCCACGTGGCACTACTGAGAGGGAAGACCGCCATGTACGGCGTATGGTCGTGGCGCATCGTACCGCGTCTGCGGCAGCAATTCGAGCTGCAGTTGCCACCACAGTGACACAACGAACTGTTACAAATCGGTTACTTGAAGGACAGCTCCGAGCCAGACGCCCTGTAGCGTGCATTCCACTTACTCCAAACCACTGCCGTTTTCGACGTCAGTGGTGTCAAGCTAGAGCTCATTGGAGGACGGAGTGATCTGTTGTTTTCTGATGAAAGCTGGTTCTGCCTGGGTGCCAGTGATGGCCGCGTGTTGGTTAGAACATTCTGGCGGTTACACCGGTTATTAATGTACCAGCATTTCACATTTAAAATGGCTCTTCTCGCGCTTACAATAAGCTGTGATCTTGAAACCTTAATCGATTAAATATGTTACCTATACAAATGTATTGCCGCCATTTCATTCCTCTGCAACTATTTTTTCGTGGTGTAGGGATTTTTTTCCGTCAGTGTATATATATAGTCGAGTCATATTATTGTAGACCATCTCCTCCTACTTTTGACGTCAACAGCGCGTACCCAACGAAAGTGGGCACGTGTCGTGAGCTGGCTTGGAGGGTACATATGGTGTACTTTATGCATTCTGATAACATATCACTCGCTGCTGTCATGGATAAAAGGAGCGATTTATCAAATTTGCAAAAAGGTATAATTATCGGCTTTCGGGACAGGGGTGGCAGTATTTCTGAAACAGCGCAGTTTGTGAACTGTTCGCGTGCTGCTGTGGTTAAAGTGTATTGTGATTGGAGAAATGGCACCCCTGCGAATAAGCGATCTGGAAACTGCGGAGCACTACGTGCCATTGATGTGAGAGGTGAACGTCGGCTGATAGCATAAAAAACCGCGTGAGGGCCGATCGACGCGATTCAGTGGAGCAATTCACTGGCTGAATAAACCAGGGGGCTACTGGAAGTGTGTCTAAAATGACAGTTCAGCGAATCCTGCTGCGTACGGGGCTTCGATGCAGACGGATGGTTACTGCCCCTATGCTAATGACAGATACAGCATAAAAATCAAGAGTTGGTTAGCCACTTGTGAAGATACACCATTTTACTGCTTTTGTGTATGTGTCATGTTTAAAAAATTGGTTTCTCAGCTCCTCGGCTGAAAGTTAACACTCTTTCTCTTCTCACTCACTCACACTTTTTTTTTCTTTTTTATGTTAGGTCATATTTGTTGTAACTTTCTATATATACAAGGCCACGCCAGTTCCTTTTAATTAAAAGAAAAACAATGCTTAAAACTCAAAAACTTCGACAGAAACGTTCAATTGCGTCCATGGATTTTGCATAGGAATTTACTTGAAGATGACAATTTTGGTATTTCCATCATTATAAGAAATTTAGGTAATCATGTTTTTGTGCAAATACATCCCACACAGTGATGTTATCAGGTATCTTCTCGGGGGTGCTTAGCCCCCCACCCGAAAATCCATGAAGGCCCCTACCCTCATTCCCCGTAGGTTTTTGGGCGATCTCCTTATTTTAGTCCGTGTTCGTTTATACAGATAGCTGAATATTTGGAGAAATTGATTTTAAAAAAAGTTAAGAAAATGAGGGAAAATATTATTTTAATAAAAAAAAACGTCCACATGGACTTCAGTCTGAAATTTCTATCATCCTTCAACAAAACATTAAACAGTCCTCGCTGAAGGGGTAATTTTTCAAGCACAGACACCTCGGATTACTTCCGCAATAAAAACCTAATTCCACACAGTAAAGATGTTTGCACTGCAATACATCATCATATATTGCAAGATAGCATATAGAAACAGTTTTATTTCAGTCAAGATAGCATAAAAAAACAGTTTTATTTCAGTCAAGATAGCATAAAAAAACAGTTTTATTTCAGTCAAGATAGCATAAAAAAACAGTTTTATTTCAGTCTTCTGGATGCCGCCTGTCCATATTATTGCCTCAGTGTAGTAACGTGACATTAGTGCTTCCAATACAACAAAATATTTGCCGCCTACTTTTTAACAATAGCAAATTATTAGAAATTGTTCCCCTAATGATTTTTTCCGCACCTGGCGGTGGTGGTTTTTACTCGGTAAAAAAATAAATAAAATCGAGGCATCTCAAACTGGCGTTTAAACGGTTTGTTAGTTTTTAGTTGTTGTTTTTTTTACTACTATTTGCTATTCTAAATAATCTAAAAAGACAAACCAAATGGCAGGGAAATGATTACACCATACGTTTTCAGGTAACACTGTAATGATTCCTTAATAATCAGAAACACGCTAATAGTAAGGCGAAGACATTTTTACCACCCATAATGACTTGGAAGGATTTTCTTCAGGACAGCCTTACCTTACTGGCATCCTCAATATTTTACACCACCCCATTGTGCAATCCGTGGTCCATTACTGAATTAAAGCAAAGGTATAACATTTTTACTCACTTGTTTGTGTAGATTTCGTGGAATTTGCATTTGCGATATAAGAGCATAAGAAAATGTGTGTACTCTATTTAAAAATTTTATATAAATAAATAACAAAATTGTGATATATATATAATTAGTCAACAAACTTTAGCCTCCCTCCCCGAAATTTTTAATTTTCCCCTGGAAAAAACTCTCTGAATGCAACACTGATCCCACAAGCCAACATTTTCATAATTTCAAATACTGATATCTATTGATTCATCAAACAATAAAAAAATGAAAGCTTTGGGGAATGACACATACTGGGGATAAGTAATTGTAAAAAAAAAAAAAAAAATCCTGGATTTGACATGGAATGACCCACACATGATACACCCACATATGCAAGAGGCTAAGAACATGTAACAAACTGTTACAGTGAATGGGTATTACATCAGTGTGTCTAATGCTGAATGACAAACATTTTCACCTACCAAAGTTCAACATGACTTGTATAGCATGTAGTTAATATTGCCAAAGGATACAGCAGTCTATGGCTTCAGTTTACATATTACAAGTTTTAATTGCTAGAAGGGGGGGGGCAAAAAAACAGCATTACAGGTAACTGTATACTATAGGTAATACTATGTAACTGAGCCAATTTCATGAAGGTAAATATTATAATTATAAAACATTTGAACTGTATCTTTCTAATCCTGAAATTTAAGTTAAATTCCAGGAGTACTGTGACCCCCTTTAAAAATGACCAAAATCCTGTAGTCTAAGGATTGTATTCACTATGTGCAATGCATTTTGAGCTTTTACACAGTGGTCTGATCCAGTTATCCAAGCAGTATCACATATTTTCACAGCCTTTAAAACTATGAAAATTCATTATATACTGATCTATTTTGTGTATCTCTCTCCCTTTCAATGCTGACCCTACACTTGCTTCTGTCTCACCAATAGCAAGTAACAAATAGCCTCTTGCACAATTGTTAATCCTGTCTTTGCTCACTGTCAGGCGGCATATCATTCTGCACAGATACCAATGTCCAAATTTGCCTTTTGGCATTCATTTCTTATACAATTGGTAATATCTTCAATATTGGCATAATGTACATGAGCCTAAGATATATATATATATATTTTTTTTTTTTTTTTTTTTTTTTGCATGGGCAATCACTACTTTAATACCTTAAGTAATTAGGGGTGTCTTTAATAATTTTACCTCACCGAATCCAAATTTGGAAGCTGTGAAAATGATAACAGAAGAAGCAAGAAACGAGTAATAACACAATGAAATGCAGACTTTAAATTGCAGTTGCATGATAACACAACAAAATGAAACTTTGCAAACTATTTATTTTCTATAAGGGATTTTGTACATGTATTATTGTCTGTCCTGATAATTGCTTTAAAACATAATTACTGAAGTATGAAAGTTGTACACCTAATAAGTGACTTTGGGACACAGTGTAGACCTATAAAAGAAATACAGAAAAACAGAAAGCACTATTCACACTATTGACTCTGACACATGAAACATTAGTCAAACCTCTTTCCACAGAAAATATGGATAATGAATTCTTGTACTGCTGTGATAATGACATATCATATTACAGGCTGGTGAGGTGACAACAGAAAATATTTAGGGGCACATAGGCAAACTGTTAAACATGCAGTTAAAGTGAATACAGTGTTTTGTCATGAATACGTGTCAACATCAATTCACTCATACTGGATGTCCCATGGGAAATGTCAAGAGACTTCTTTTAACTGTAAAATAAAATGTTTTCTCATATTACAGTAAGATGAACCACTAAAGGCAATGTTCATGATGGTGAAATTTTATGACATTATAATAATGTAAAGAGCAAACAACACTTTATCGCATATCTTTGTTTACAAGAATATACATGCTCCTAAAGCAAGAGAAACATGTTTTCTATCATGGGTATGCTGAAACAGTTTTGCATGCAAACAAATGTGACACAGGTTCTGATCTTGTGGAATAAGACCACAACGATGTTTTGGGAGGGTAAGTTTTTTCATAATTTAAGAGTACTTGTTTTAAAAAATTAGTAGCTGAATTTTTTGTAAACCTGCCTATTGCTTGCTTGAATCTGAGACATGGTCATGCTATAACCATCATGCAAGAACTGTGTAACTCACTACAAATATGTGGATCTCCTTATATAAGTGAATTTTTAACCACTAACCAGACATTTTGAGCAGATGTTTCTACAAGGAAGTTTTAAAAAGCTAAATGCATTAGACGTATGTTCTCACAGAATCACTGCCCACTAGCCCAATTACTTGTTCTTCCATCTTGGTGCAAATACTGTACGTATTTGGGTCCTGTACTTTGTGTGCTTATTAAAACTTCTCAGTTAACTTGTCTCAAAGTTTCAGATTTGTGTTGTGTGTGATTTCTGGTTTCTTCATCGTACAATTGGTTCTTTGATTCTTCTACTAGATGTCTTGCAGCTCAGTCGGCTAGTTGCCTCTTGGATTTTGGTAAGAATGCTGCTGCTTCTGCCTCATTGATGCTAGTGTGTGTTAGACAACAATTAAGAGGAAGCTCTAATTAAGTTGAATGACGGAATCTTGATAGGAATTTTGCAGTTGGAATAATTAGTGAAATTTTATTCAGAAATAGTAATTTTGGATCAAATCAACCTAGTAGACTAACTGTGATTAACATAAATCAGGTTGGCCATATTTTTTGAAATTCTTAAAAGTACGTAGTCTGCTATATCTATTTTGCAAATTGTAGTACACATAAATAAATCTATGAACGCACACTTGCAAGATGAAACTACGGCTAAATCTGCAGTTGGAAGTTGGAAACATGGCTGAATTAGCAAAGGCAATGTGTACCAAGAATCAAAGGAAGCTGCAATTAGGCTTTCCTTGAATGCATTTTGATGAATTTCACATCCAGAAATCTAAATAAATTACAAAAAAAAAAAAAAAGAAAAGAAAGAAACCTTTAGAGGCAACCAACCTGTTTGGTTATTTTTTTATTAGTTATGCCACATTCAAAATGAATGAACTGGAAACAGCATATTTATGATAATTCTTTTTTTTTCTTTTGTAAATATCTAAACATGAAAATGGATACACACTTCCAAGATTCGTATGCGTTTTAATTTCAAATCTGTCTATTAGGTCAAGCAGTCCTTAAATAACTAGCAGCTGTAATCTGGCTCCGTAAGAATGAATGCAATTATATCTGGCATCCTAAGTGTACTGTTTGTCAAAAATGATCATTTTAATCCAGATTGTCATCCTATTAAAATATGCATAGTGAATAGACCTGAGGAGTGAAACTTATCTAGAATTAGAATATTTTTTTATCAATACTTTTATGACATTTCATTTTCAAATTAGTTTATCCAAATGACTGCAGATAAAGATTTCCAAAAAGAAGAAATATGTTTAAAATTTAAATAATCAGAAATCCATTAGGGAAGGCAGACAATGTCTGGGAGTTGTAAATATGTTTCTTGGAAATGAATTTTGAGGAAATTTTATAACTTTTATCATACTGAAATTTTAATGAAAAATTATTATTCATATCAGTCTACTGCTTTTGGCCTACCATCACAAAAGTGGCCATACAGCAAAATTTTAAATGATGTGTGTGTGTGTGTGCATACATTTCAAAGATATATGCTATCTGTGCAATATTTAGAGAAAATATATATACTGCAGCAAATAAATTAATCTGAACAAGTGAACTAAAACCAAAACCAAAACTTTGTCAAGTTTTTGGTTCACAACAATGTTAGTTTTGGTTTCAGTTTACAATTGTCAGTTGTGGCTTTACAATGTTTAACTAAAACCTACATTTCTTAATAGCATTTTCTATGTTTTCTAGTGTGTACACAAAATGGATACATCTCCAAGACAAATTGCCAATGAGTGGTTTAGCCTTTACGTACTGTTAATGAAATTTAAAAGAGGTTAGACATATACCTTTTCTCCCTGACAGAAAAAGAAAATGTGGGTGAAAAAGGAATATTATACATACTCAAGACTGGTTACTAGTTAGAAGAAGTAACGTGAATCCAAGATTGTCTGCTATAGACTTAAAAGACTTGGCAGCTACTGGGTTTAATGTTTCTGACATGACAGTCTATCGAAGATTGTTGGAAGCTGAGAGGACTGCCAGCAGACCAAATAGAACAACTGTTGATGGAAGCTATGCAGAAGGGGCTCCAGTGAACAAAGGTGCACTAAGATTGTACTGTTGAGAAATGGAAGGTCACATTCTCAGATGATAGCCATTTCTTTGTCTAAGGAGAGCGAGTACCCTATGTCTTCGACACACCCAGCTAAACAGATGTTCTGGGTTGTATTAGACGTGGCAGTCCAGGATAACTGTTGACAGTATGATGAAAAGTGACTAATAGATAAAAATATTGGAAAAAAAAAAAACCCTTTTACCCGCAGATCTAGAAATACAAAGAACTCGTCTTCCAAGAGGATCTCACACCATGCCACACTTCGAAAAAAGTGAGGATTCTTCAAAAATCACAACATCCAAATGCTAGAGTACCCATATAACTCTCCTGTCATTAACCTGATAGAAAATTTGTGGTCCATAATGAAAAAGATACTTGGAAAACTTAATTGTGATACAAAGGATTACATACAATCCATATAAAGGTATGGTTTAGAGATGCAGAAATAAAAATGCATTCTATGTTGATAGAGTCCATACCTAAGGAATTAATGAACTTATTAGGAACAGAGTAGCACACATATAAATTATTAGGAAAGTTGAAGTTTAATTTTTGAACTTATTTTCTTGCAAAATTACAACTTTTCTTTAATATTAGTGCTTGGATTAACTTGTTCACTACTGTATACAGTATATGTAGGATTGAAATTCCATATACACATTCATTCTTGAACATTACTTTTGAAATCAAGTTTGAAATTTCCACTTACCAAATTTTTATAAGAAAAAAAAAAGAGTATTTCTTTATTTGTTTCTTCATGAAATATTTTTGATAAAGGATACATTTCTGAGTAGTGATTGTGTAAGTTTTAAATTTGCAAGTGTTTTGGACATCATTTTTTTTTAAATTTAAAGCAGCACATTATCTGAAAGCAAAATGTTAAGCTGAATACATACATGGTATATCTAAATGGTCTGGCCACATGCTAGAGACATGTTTTACATGTCAAAATAAGGTAAAAAATCCATATAAAAGTGCTGATGCAGCAGAGCTAGGAATAATGCCAATTACAGTTCTGTATCAATGTTGTGTATTTCACTGAGCTGTGATTTGCAAGCAGGTTAGATGCAAGCATGGTTCATACATTCTTTCAATCGTAGAATTGAAAAACTTTTCCAGGACATATGATCTAAATGCTCCTACTTAAAATATAGAGAAACCATAGGTCTGTTCAACCTGTAACCTACAACAAACAGCTCCCTACCGGCTTGAGCAAACTTAATACAACAGAATGTTGAAAACTGATGTCTGCTGCAGCTAATAAGAAACTTAGAATCACAGATAAATACTGAAATACCAAAAGTGTCGCTGAACATGTAACTAGTTTAATTTCTACAAAACTTTTATGTACATTATGCTATACTAAATTTGAGAAAAATTAATTTTTACTTTGGCTTTTAGTTCAATCATTGAAGAAAATTATAAAATAAAAAAACCCCCATAAAACTCAAAAATATATAGGTATAAAATCCATAGTTAGAACATAAACGTGTCATTACTCTTGTAATGCTATCATATACCACAAAATCAATGTATAAACTAAATACTATTTATATTTAATTATTTTGAAATAATGCTGACATTGGAAATTTAAGGATAAGGAAGGTGAAATATTTGAAGAAAGACAACACTGAATTTTTCGGTTGAAATGAGCACTTCTTTTGAATCTCTCCTATGAGAATGAAATTTATCAAAGTTACTCAAAGTCAATGCAACTGGCTAAAAAATAATCAACTGGAGTTTTGCAATCAATAAAACATCCAGAAATAGAAACAGCTACTCACTTCCACCAGTGACTAAAAAGTACAGTATGTTATGAAAATTAAGAAATGGCACACAAAAAGTTTCTCATAGCAGAAGGAAAGTATCAGCGACAAAGAGATTTCCAAATCAGACACTTCAAAGAAGAAATATGATATAACTCTACACCTTGTAGCAGAAGAATTTTGCATAATGGAAAAGTTGAAAGTAGGCAAAAAGTATTCTTCATGGTAAAAGCTATGCTAAGGAAAAAGGACTTTTCAAATACCTGGTGGGAAAACTATGCGCTATTTTACGCAGGAGGTATTTTCAAAAGGTTTTCCAAGGTGAGAGATATCGGTTCATGAAAGAATTTTTCCAAGAGTTTTCAGAAGAGCTCAGATTTTGCTGTGAATACATCAAAGCAGAAATAAAACACTTACACCTCCTGGTGGCCAAAAAGCATTCTTTAACAGAAATTAGGAATTATGTGCAAAACATTTCTCATCAGGAGCTGTATCCGATGCGGGGAGAATTTTTGAAACAGGACTTTCATAAGCAGAGATATTGGAGAAAACACAATTTACCTTTACGCCCTCCCTAGAGCAAAATCTATGCATTACTTGAAGAAGTGACTGTACCTATAACAGTCTTTGATATAAATGGCATTGAAAGGAAAAATAATTATTTCAACTGGATATTTAGAAGCAAAGATATGAAATAAAATATATTTTGAATTCGTAGAATCTGCATTTACGCCTTCTAGCGGAGGAAACGTGCATCAGAAAAAAAAAAAAAAAGGTGCGGAATGCAAAGATCATCATTCTCACATTTCAAGCTTCCCAATGCAAAAGAAATTTTTCTGGTCAGACTGATAGTTGCAGAGATATGCTGTACACTGATGGATGGACAAAGTGATAACATAGGCACAATCTTTGTTTTACAAATGACGTGCTAATAACACAACTTCAGTACTGTTAACAGACAAGAAAACTAACAGCCTCCCTCATTTTGACAGAGGTGGGGAGGGAAATTTGTCAGACATAAGTTATATCAGTAGAAAAATTCTTAACTATGAAACATTGTGCAGGGACAAAAAGGCAGGAATGGATAGAATTCCAGGACATGTAACAGAATTTTAGGATATTTCCAGGGCAATTTGGAATTCCAGGACTTTTCCAGGATGCGTACGAACCATGTGCTAAGCACATATTGTGCTACACTAATCTCCTTCTGTTTTCACATGAGCATGGAAGGTTATTCCTTTCATGAATTGACACAGACACATCTTTTGTATTGAAATCACTTGGTAAAAGTTCGGAGGTTAGGCATATCTACGTACCATCAAACATTATCACACAGGGAAACATTTGTCACTGTTTACAGTCACATGAGAGAGAGAGAGCCCATTACTGCAAACAGTAGGAGACAAAGAGCCATCCGGACACTTGCTTTAGAGGAGAGAACGAACCCTGGTGCCCAGAATAAAGAAATAGCTGCAATAGAAAATATCTCAAAAGCATGACCTTGCCGAGAGTTCTGTATGAATAGAGCTTGTACCCATACTACGTGTAGCATGTGCAGGATTTCACATCTCCTGATTATCCATCACAAACAACTGGCTAATGGAGTATGCAGAAATGGGCGGGTGACCCATTCATTTCATCAGTGCTCTTTACAGATGAGGCCAGATTCACCAGTGAGATCATAAATTTTCACAACAATCACTTATGGGCAGAGAAAAACATGCATGGTGGCATCTGAAGTAGAGAATGCGCCATTGATACTTCCCACAATGAATATGGTTTATGTATGTATAAATGTATATAGTCCATGAGCCCCAAGTCATTTTAGCTATATGATACAAGAACTCTTGGACAATAACTACCCTGCCCAGTGAATAGGTCACTGAGGACATTCAGCTTGGCACTAGTGCTTTCCAGATTTTCCAATGGATTTCTACTTGTGGGGACATTTAAAAACTCTCATTTACTCCACTCCATTCACTGACACGGTTCAGAAGCAAGTTCCAAACAACTGTCAGACAATCCACAACACCTCCACTAAATTTTAATGAGTTCAACAGTCAATAAAAACACATGCCCAGGCTGTGTTGAGTCTCACATCAGAAATTGCAAGCACTTTTCTTCCTGTAAACATACCAATGCACTGTGTGTCTTCAAAATCATTTCAACAGGCATTTTTATAGCTAACACTGGCAAGAAATTTACATAAAAAAAAAAGGTAATAAAGGGTAAGCAAAATTGTTCCTCATTAATGTTTATATAGAGTATATGTCTTATTTTGGGGTGTAGAACATGTCCTGGGAAATTGAACAAGGTCCTTTATTTTTATTACACAATATAAAGTGGACACACACACATATATATATATCTCATCGAACTGAAAAGTGGACATCTCTTCTACTATCGTGGGACAGATACTGGCAGAACTAGTGGTGTTGGATTTATAATAAACAAGAAACTGAAGGATAGAGTGGTAGAAGTTGAAAGTTCCTCTGACAGAGCTGCACGACTCGTTATCCAACTATCGAGAAGATACCAGGCTCAGATTATTCAAACTTATGCACCCACCACAAGTCATCCTGAAGAAGAAATTGAAGAATTTTATGAGGAAATTTGTCATCTAAATAATAAAGGTAAGCAGCACTTGAAAATAATTATGGGAGATTTCAATGCAAAAATAGGGCAACGACAACAGAATGAAACTTCAGTAGGTAAATTCGGTCACGGCAACAGAAACCAGCGTGGAAATACTCTCGTTGAGTTTGCAGAGGCAGAAGGGTTTTCATCTTGAACTCCTTCTTCAAGAAAAAGCCACACAGGAAATGGACATGGAGACATCCAAATGGGAAGACAAGTGAAATTGATTTTATTATGTGTAACAAAAAATTCGTCATAGAAGACTGCAGTGTGCTAAACAAGTTCAACACAGGTAGTGACCATAGATTGGTGAGATGTAAGATGCACCTCAACACTAAACTTGAACGTGGCAAGCTCATAAGACAAACAAAATCTATTGACATAACCAACCTTAAAAAACACCATAATACCTTCAAGTTGGAACTGAAGAACAGGTTTTCTGCTTTAGAAGGCCTAACATCGGAAGAAGTGGACATCTCTGAAGTTAACAGAAAAGTAACCAAAGCTCTTATGGAAACAGCAACAAAATTAGCTGGGTCTAAGAACAAGTTGCATGTGAACAAATTATCAGGAAAAACCAAAATGTTGATGCAAAAAGAAGAGAGATGAGGACAACTAAAGAAGATGTGACTTCCAAAGTGGAATATATAGAGCTATGCAAGACAGTACGAAAAAGTATCACTGAAGACGTAAGGAAATTCAACTGTGAACTAGTGAGGAAAGCAATTGAAAACAACCAAAGCCTAAAGATAGCAAAGGGACATCTCAGTAAGGGAAGAAAACAGATTATGGCACTGAGAAAAGAAGATGGTTCTGTAACAAGAAATAGAGGCGAAATTTTGACAAGAGTGAAAGATTTCTACTCCAAATTATATGAAAGGGATGATACATGCACTCCAGACATCATGAAAGATACCAGTACCAGAGTTCCTCCAGTCCTTCCAGCAGAAGTTGCACATGCAATCAAGAACATGAAGCGGGGAAAAGCTCCAGGAGAGGATGGAATTACTGTAGACATCATACAAGAAGCAAGTGGAGAAATCGAAACAGTACTCGCCCAAATTTTCACTCGATGCCTTAATGAAGGAAAGATTCCTGAGGATTGGAACACCGCTACAATGATCCTGCTACATAAGAAAGGTGACATTGAGGATCTCGGAAACTACAGACCTATCAGCCTCCTATCAGTAGTTTATAAAATCTTCACTAAAGTTCTTTCATACCGCTTGAAGGTAACACTGGACATGGCTCAACCGAGAGAACAAGCTGGATTCAGGAGTGGCTACAGCACAATAGATCATATCCACGTACTGAGAGAACTAATTGAAAGAGCGAGGGAATATGAACTTCCATTGTGCATGGCTTTTATCGATTATGAAAAAGCACTTTGATTCGGTGAAACCATCAGCAGTTACAATGGCTCTGAAAACCTGCGGTATTGAAGATGCATACATTAATATTATTAATAACATCTATGAAAATGCAAGTGCAAAGATTAGGCTGTTTGAAAATACAACACACATAAAAATTGGAAAGGGAGTGAGACAAGGTGACACCATATCTCCGAAGCTCTTTAATGCCACATTGAAGGGTGTTTTTCAGTCACTGAGCTGGGAAAACAAGGGGATAAAGATTAATGGAGATTATCTAACCCACCTTCGTTTTGCTGATGATGTAGTCATTTTTGCAACTAACCCATCAGAGCTGCAGAGTATGATCCAGGAACTTGCTGACAAGAGTAAAGAAGTGGGATTAAAAATGAACTTTCAGAAGACAAAAGTGATGTTCAATGCTTTTACAAGAAATGAAGATTTATCGATTGATGGAGAAAAGCTGGAGATAACAGACACGTACGTTTATCTTGGACAGCAGATATCAAGTGAGGGTCACATTGATGAAGAAATTAATCGGCGTACAAAACTTGCCTGGAGAGCTTTTGGAAGAAACAGCATAATTTTCAAGAGCAATATGCCATTATGTCTTAAAAAGAAAAGTGTTTGATCAATGCACCCTTCCAGTGCTTACGTATGGTGCAGAGACGTGGACCTTAACTAAAAGAGACATACAAAGGCTGCAGACAACTCAAAGTAGCATGGAGAGGTGCATACTTGGTGTAACCAGGAGAGATAAGAAGAGAAACTCGTGGATCCGAAAAATGACAAGAGTGGAAGACATCATGATCAGAGTTAAATCCCTGAAATGGCAATGGGCTGGACATACTGCCAGAAGGACAGATCATCGATGGACAGCCGAAATTTTAGATTGGATTCCAAGGGACAGGAAAAGACCCAGAAGAAGACCACATGGGAGATGGGTGGATGAAATTCGAAAGTATGCAGGGGTGACATGGAGGAGACTGGCACAAGACAGACCGTTGTGGAGGAAACTTGGGGAGACCTTCGTCCAGCAGTGGATTGATAATGGTTGACAATGATGATGATGATATATATATATATATATTCTATTAAGAGACTGAAGCAAAAAAAAAATATTTTTTTGACTCTCACCAAGTACAACATAGAAAAAGGTTATTTATTGACCGGTGTAAGTAAAAAGAGGAAAATAAAACAACTGAATGTAGAAAGTGTCGAGAATACTGAGCCTTGGCTTTATCAAGGACCAGCAAAAACTCTGCATTTTCTCACTTCCACAAAGACCTATTTGGAAATGGGTTTCTGCAAAGTCATAGATGCAAGTAATAAGCCCACCTAAAAAAATTTAAAAAATATATATTTTAAAGAATATATATAATTGTCATGACCTCCGCAGAGTTGCATGACCAAGCTTTAGTTAACAATTTGGTAAAAATTAGGCTGTACATTGAGGAGGCAAATGTATGAGTGCATTTAGGTAACCATGAAAGTAAATGCCATGATGAGCTGATGAAGAAACAGCACTACTATGGCAGTGTAATATGAACACAAGATCTGAAAATAATACTCAGAATAAGTTGTAGACATTTAATAGTACACACCACACAATCAACTTACACAAATCATTAAGTGCAGCCATGTGTTGTTGACATAGAGGCCCTCAGCTATTACATTACTAGAAAGAAACATATCTATCAAAGTTAAGAGTATTCCAAATGTCCATCATTTGTTAAAATGTGTTCCTGGATGTGACTTACATAGTAGGTATCAAGAATATCAGTTAACTTTCAGCACTGGTAACTATCCTGCAAGAACCTGCTCTTGCAGCACACCTGCAGGGGTTGATGTATCATATACCTTAGATTTCAAGTAACCTCAACAGGAAAAAATCCAGTGGGTTAGGTCTGGTGACTCGGGCTGCCATAGCCCTAGATGTGTCAGTGGAACATGGCGGTGAGAAAGTTGCTGACCGATGCTGTGCAATGTGTGCCATTGCTTTGAAACCACATATGAGACTGTACATGAAACATCATCCAAAAAGTCTGGTATGGTACCATGGAGCAGTTGTAGATATTGTAGTCCAGTGAAGAGAACCTTGGAAGAACACTGATCTGGCAAATGTTTTTCCAGATGCCACACCAGACATTAAACCACCAACATACCTGGACTTACTTGTAACAACCATTGCTCATCCATGCTCCTGTGATAGTGATTGTGGTCATGTGTGAATGTGAATTCATCTGTCCACAAAATGTTTGCTAGAAACTATAATAGGTTCATTGACTTTTGATTGAGGACATAATTACACCGGTCTGTATGGAACTGATGATCACCAGTATACATGGCCTGCTGGGGTACTCTGTCGTATGGGTAAAACCCATGATTCGCAGTATCTTCCATGCACATCTAGCTATCAGGCCACAGCGAGTTCTCGTACACTATATTTCGGGTGGGCAAGTGCAAAGGACACAACACTCACAGCGCTCAACCTATTCAAGGATTGATGTGGTCTACCAGAGCATTACCAAGTCATAGTGTTACTTGTTTGGCAGAGATGTTATGTTGTACAAGGTGGGTGTGATCGTGGAAGGTGTAGGACAAGGACCACCCAGGAAAATGCTACGAGTACAGCTGAGCAGCTGCATGTGCATTTCCCCAACATTCTCCATATATCAACACTATCTCAGACCACTGTTCAGAAGTGTACTCCATTGTACATACAGTTGTCATTCAATGAAGTCATGTTACCTTATTTCACCTGCATAGGAAACCTTAAATAATATGCATTCACTGTGTGTCATCACTAAACTAGCATTCCACACATGTACGGAAGTCACAGTACTTTGCTTACTTGCACGCAAGGTAATAATACCTAGGATCAACATGCTGCAGGGCCTTGCTTTTTAATTTGGAGGAGCGACAGATAAAATTGAAAACTTTGATATTTGACAAAAATATTGCAAAAAAAGGCAACACTTTTTTTGCACATTTCTTAGTTTTTTAATTCCTTTCATAAATTTTTCATGTCATTATTTATTGTGTTAAAATGTGCACTCCACAGTCAGGTTACCCTTGCCACGGGCAAATAAGAGTTTCAGTGGAGTAAAAGTTTGTAGGATGCCCATGAATCTTCAAGAAACCGAGTTTAAGCTATGTTGTACTTTAAAAGATATACAAGAAAAGTGCAATAAAATATGCAGTTCACACATGCTAATGATTTTTTTGTATAAATAAGAAATTTTTGTCTCGTCATTATATAAATATAAGGATTTACTTGGTCGTACAAACCTTTGAAATTGAATATACATATATTACATATAGCGTCAGGTGCCCACTTCACTGGCTATTTCTGAGGTGGTTTCGGCAAACAAAAAATCTATGGATATGTGCTTAGCCACTACGAAGAAAGAAAAAAAAAAAGAGAGAGAGAGAAGTAGAAAGAAAAAAACTCTGCCAAGATTAATTTTGTTAAAAAAAGAACATATATTTTGATGGACGACGATTGAATAAATAAATTAAAAAACAGTCTGATTCAGTTAGGTAAAACAGTCCTGATTCAGTTAGGTTGAGGCTCTGCTACTGCCAGGCCTCAACGGCACCAGTTTTTTGCTCCAATCCCTAGAAAGCATTCTGATGACACTGTACTTCCATATACTGTAAATACACTTCCATACCTTACAATCCCCACTGTGCAGTCTAATTCACCTATTCATTGGCCCCCACCTTTTATGACCAATCTGTAGCAAACACATGGTGCTCCCAAACTTCACAATTGACATTTTGTGCTATTTGTCATAGTTTCGGAGTTGGGGAACTAACTTCAAGATGAATGAAATGCTTACATGCCATGCTTTGTTTTCCTGAAGTATAGCTACATTATGATGGGCAGTAAGATAAGAATACCATTTATAATGTAATTTAAAAGTACAAGTGATAAACGTAACTATCATTTTTAACAGAATACAAAGGTTTCTATCTGACATAGTTTGCCAAATTTAAACAGACCAGTTGTAGTCTATGCCAGTACACTTTTAAAATACATAGTGTTAATGTTATGAAGTTACTGTAATTAAAACGGTAGTTACGAAGCCACTACAGCTTAAATGTCATGTACTTACTAGCATCTGGGTTATTTGCCAGATTTAAATATTAATATAAATCAGTGATTAGAAGTAATGCTGTTAGTGTAATATACTTTTACAGTAGTGTCGTGTGTAGCACAATGGCATAACTAGGACAAAAGTCCTTCCCCCCTCCCCACACACACACAATATTTACTTTAGTATCCCTAAGCACAGCAATTTTCTCTGGATTTTGAACACAATGGAGGATGTGTTTTTCGTGCGTGCGTATGTGGGAGGGGAGTTATGAAGATTGTCCGGAAAAATAAGGGGCTACCTATAGAGCCCTGTAGTTTTACCCTCTTTATGTAATTTTTGGAACAGAAGTACATAATTCAAGGTTATCAATCAGCCAATCAGGATTAACACTAACATGGAGTGTGGACCAATGCATGAACATACATTTTATTGCAATAAAAGGATTCGGCGGTAAAATATGGTTACACGCTTAAGGTTAATAAAACTATAAGACTTTAGTGATCATTACTGGATATGGTTGCATACAAATAGATAACTCAGTGTCCTACACCATAAGAATGCAATCCGGACTTACATAGCTACAGGCATTTATTTGCATGTTTCCTTTAGCTGACACTCAGTGGCGTATCTTGGGTCCGATACCTGGGCTTCCCCCCCCCCCCGACATTCCCAGTACTGTTTTTTTTTTTTTTATATTGTGGTTTATTTTTCAGTTGTAACGTAATAGAAGTAACCCTTTTTTCTAAATTTTAGGTACATGCTACTGCTAGTACGATACAAACTAATTATAAGGATTAGGATTTTTTTTTTTTTTTTTTTTTGGATTGGAGGTTTAACGACCACCGTGAGCAACTCAATGGGCTATAAGCAGTCGCCCGTCCCTAATTTAGGGTCACTGGTTCCAGGGAAGGGAGAGAGCCAGTGCCGTAAGACAAACACAACATCCATGCCTCACCGGGATTCGAACCCGGACCCCGTTCGGACGAATGATCAGAGGCCATCGCTTAGACCACTGCGCCACCGGGGCGGCAAGGATTAGGATTTGAACACTTATTTGTACATGAACTCCATTCTTCTTCTGAATACTTTATTTGTACATGAACTCCATTCTTCTTTCCTTTTGTGTGGACTTCAGTGTTACGTTTACATAAAAAGTTTCTTCACAGTACTTTTTCATATTTAAAATTAAAAAGAATGTTTTTTCTATTGACATAACAGCTAAGTTGCTGAAATGTACATGGCTCTAAGATATATCTTGATTCTTTTTAATGTAGAAAAACTTCTTTCGGCAGATTACTGATGGAAACTAATATTAGGTCTGCTGATTTGTACACCACACTAAACACAATGTCCAACAATTTATTCATCTTTATGTAACAAGAAATGTCGGCTAAGGTTCCGTCTTCGGCTTGCTCGATAGATGGCGCCACGATATGTCCCTTAGTGGATCTTTTATTTTAACATAACGTTGCAAGAAAAATGAGAAAATGTTTTGCAATGCCTCAGATATGATGACTTAAGGATAAATGATTTGTCACAAACTATGCATTGAAAAGAAGATGCACCTGGGGCGGGATTGGTAAGTCTACTTACGTAATGACCTTTTATTCTACGATGTTCATCTAAACCCTGCTGCCTAGAATATTTGTGACAACTTTCACAAGCATATCATATCTTTTACCTGATTCTATTGCAATCTAAGTCTCAGATACCTTTGATATAATGAAAAATATCTATATTTATTGCAGAGTTACGTTAAAATAAAAGATCCACTAAGGGACATACCGTGGCGCCATCTATCGAGCAGGCCGAAGATGGAACCTTAACTGAAATGTCTCTTACTGATTTCTTTTTGTATTCATCAAGGGAATCAAAACACCTTTAGTTGATTTTTTAGTCAAGCTGTATCAAAATTTGAGCATGAGCATAGAGTTCTTTACGTTCTGATAGTAGATGTTTAGAAAAGCTTTCAAAAAAATTTATCAAAACAGTTCGAATCCAACAAAGCCACAAATTTAAGATACAATATTACCGATTTTTAATTTATTGACACTTCACACAAACTGAAACAACTCTCATGAAACACATACTATTATCGGCGGGAGCAAGTGAGTGACTAATGTGTAGTCCAAGTCTTCTCTTTTCTGAGTGAACTGTTGCCAAAGCATTCCCCTTCACCTGCTCATTCATGTTGTCATGGAAATGCTAGCTGGCGGTCGTATCGAAGGTCTTCGGATCAGAACAGCGAAGACTGGACTGGTAGAGCTGTATGCGTTACGATAACACCTTCCTGGAAGACCCGTTGTTCTTTGCTCGCCAGATAGATTCTTTTAGTCAAAAGAAGCAAATCCGCACGTTTTTTGTCGCAGCGAAAGCATCGACATATCTTAATACTGTTGCTAATTGTTTTTTATTTGTGTATATTTCATTTACTTTGATTTGTGCATTCTATGGGCTTCGCAGCTAGCCTCGAATATACGCCACTGCTGATACTGAGCTTCACTTGGACACCTTTGTGACATTTTGCAAATGGATGTCATTTGCTAGCCTATTCAAGTTTTCCTATGCAATGAATGAGACATACTTACTATAAGTACTAAAAGGAATAGCAAAGTGTAATTGTTTTGTCCAAAAATTAAAATCACTTGAAGAAATCACCCATCACAAAATCTGTGGCTGCCACGAAAAAAAGTTTACACCTATCATGTACGTAATTCTAGGTGACTGACTGTTTTCACACATTGTCCACAGGTGCTCTCCATGTGTGCTAGTACTTTTCCTCCTTAGCACAGAGAAAAGGCAATTGGAGAGCAATCATATTATTAACAAATCATTGCAGAGCAATCGTTTTACAAGCCATGCAGAGCAATCGTTATTATTTACAATTTTTTGCAGAGCAATCATATTATTAACAATTCTTTGCAGAGCAATCGTATCATAAAATATTGCAGAGTGATCTATTACAACCGAGCCAAAGAGCTTCAATCTGTAGGAAATCTAGTGTTTTAAAAGTAACTTGACATTTATTAGCTAAGTTTATCTTAAAGAAAAATCTGAATCTTTGGGTTAATTATTTGTTTTTTTCTCCATAAAATTAGAACTAGCAGCTGCAGCATGCCACTACATTACCTAGTAGTTATACCACTGGTGCAGCATTGCTACAAATAGAAATATATAAGTATTTCTCGATATATCGAGATGGAAAAAAATGAAAAATATGCATATAAAGATCTCCAGAATTTGTACCTTTAACTTAGGTATCAAAAGTAGCTACTTTTCAAAAACGTAGTAGTAGCTGTAGCAAGGTACTTTTCAAGAATGTGATTGTAGCAGTAGTTAGCTACTTTTAAAAAGTAGTTTTTCGATTACTAGTTTAAATATACAATATGCAAGACATGAATACGAAGTCTTCCTCCAAACATATGACATTGGACTGATGGGGCCCAGAGTTAAGTGACTGTAATTTCTTCGCACAGCTTACCTCCGCAAATTTGCACACTTTTTAATCAGTAAAAAACTCATTTGTTTCGAAACTGCCCCAAAAGACGCGTACGGTATGGCGAAATTACATGCTGTCTCCTATTCTAATTTAAAAAATTCTTCATTGGCACCTATCAAACATACTTACCGCTTCGCCTATGTAAACATATATCACAATTCACAACAGAGCAAATCTCATATGAACAATCTACAGAACAGAACACGACGCCATCTAATGACAATAATTCAAAGTGCAACAGAATATTCCGTGCAGCTGAACAGGGAAGACATCAATCATCAAATCCCTACCCAAAAAAGACCACTCCCTTACAATCGTTCGGACCAATCACAGAAGGAGCGTGAACCTAGTCTGTGCTTCTGGCGGGCTGAAGCTATGCGTGAATATAGCTTCAGCCCGCCAGAAGCACAGGGAGAGGGCTGTTGCCACCTCCTCTTACTTCTAACCTCCTTGGTTTTTACGACCACCGTGAGCAACTCAATGGGCTATAAGCAATCACCCATCCTAATTTACGGCCACTGGTCCCAGGCAAGGGGGAGAGATTGTACAACAAACATAACATCCATGTTTCACCTAGATTCGAACCCGGACCCATCTCGGACGAATGGTCCAGCAGCCAGAATCTTTAGACCACTGAGCCAATAGGGGTGCGTCAACATATACTATTTAGCCATATTAAATAATAATATAAACACATTTCAGTTCTTTTCATGTTATTAATTTAAAGTGCCAAATTAATAATAACAATAATGAGTTATTAAATTTTAAATGGCGTACAAATATTCGACATAATTAAAATCTTTTTTAGGGACTTTTTTTCACTTTTGGAGACTTTTTTATCTTGATTTGGAGACTTTTACGGAATGAGTGAGTTGGCAACACCTTGCCAATTGGCGTGCGTGATGTTATTGACGATACGAAAACACAGGCAGCAGACAGGCATTTTTGGCGGGTTTAGAATTCTTACTCTTGTTTAACTTCTTACTGCGGATTTTTGGCGTGTTTTTCATCAAAGAATTTGTTTTCATATTTCGCGGTGACCGTGGATACTGTGAACAGATTCATTTGTTCAATCTGTGGTGGTTCATTCGGGATCAGAAATATAACTTAAAGAAGCATGTTAAAAATTTCATGGAACCAATTGGCGTGGGTGATGTGCAGAGCAATATCTCGTTTTAGATGTTAGTCCTAGCAAATTCTGATGTGTACGTTTGATGGATATAAAAAGGTTTGTATTGAAATACCAGGTACTACTATGAGTTTAATACATATTCATTTTTAGTGATGTTCGTCCCTAGCAACTCTGTGTGCAAATATTCCCTTTATATGCACGTTTTGAAATGCGTGCGTGACTTTTTACACACACCGAGAATGCCGTCTCCAATTTTGCAGCGTCTCGGATATCTTTAGCGCCGCTATATGAAGTGCTTATTTTCAATCAGACTAGTTAATCGTGGTGTTTGTTCACACGTTTGAAATCATTATCCTATGTATGCATTGCCACCAGTAGCAGTACTGGCGGTGCCCCCCCTCCCCCCATCGCAAGATTTACTTCAGACCCCTAAGCACAAACATTTTTCTAGGATTTGGAATGATCCAGGAAGGATGTGTTTTTACAGTGTGTGTGTATGGTTCGGAGGGGGGTCAGGAAGATAGGGAGAGTGTCTGAAAAAGTAAGGGAGTGTTCCTAGAGACCTGTGATTTTAACTTTTTGAATATTTTTTTTCTTTTTTTGATTTAGGGTTTAACAACTACCATGAGCAACCCAATAGGCTATAAGCAGTCGCCCGTCCCTAGTTTAGGGTCACTGGTTCCAGGGAAGGGAGAGAGCCAGTGCCATAAGACAAACACAACATCCATGCCTGACCGGGATTCGAACCCGGACCCTGTTCGATCCGAATGATCAGAGGCCATCGCTTAGACCACTGGGGCGGCGGGCAATTTTGTGGAACAGAAACACTGTGTAAAGGTTATTAATCGGCCAATTAGGATTAACGGTGGCGGACTGGTGCATGAACATCCATTTTATCACAAGGAACAAATTCAACAAAATATATTTAAATGGTAAAATTAATAATTATAAGACTTCGTAATCATCAGTTTTACTTTCAGTTGTTCCTGATGTGCCCAGTTTTTGTCAAATGCCTGCTTTTGAACAATTGATGAGCTAAACAAATCGCCACTCTTTTCATCAGAAACGTCACTTGGGCTAACGGGCTCAGCGTAAAGAGAACTGCTTGGGTGTAAGAAGTTTCTTCGTGGGCTCTCGTTTTCTTTTCCTCTGATACCGTGGTCCACTTGGACATTTGTGACATTTTACAAATGGATGCCATTCTCCTGTATGTGAAAGTTTTTACACAGTGAATGAGAGGTAGACATGCTTACTATAAAGAGAAGCAATAGCAACATTTGTTTTTGTTCAAAATAAAACAAAGCATTTTAGAAGAAATAAGCCCTCATACACATCGCAGAGTTATGGTGAGTAAATGCGCCTGTTGTGTTCGGAATCCTAGAGAGCGATTGACTGTTTTTGCGCATCTTTCACAGGGTATGCCCATATGGCTTCACACTTTTTCCGTAGCAGCAGAGGGAGAGCGATCATATTACATGCCGAGGCCAAAGGGCGGAGCCTCAATCCAGGCTATCCAGTTTTTAAAAAGTAAAACTTGACATATATTTACTTGCAAAGCTGAATATATCTTTTTTTTGTGCATGTTCGGATTTTTTCATGAAACTATAAAGTCTGTCGGCTGTAGTACGCCTCTTCTTTACTAGCATTTCCCTTGCTGCAGGGTTAGTAGTTAAGCCACTGATTACCACAGGCTTGTTTTACAATTTACAAGGTGTCTTCCAAATTTGGGAAATGCAATTTCATGACCACTTAAGCTATCTGTCTGTATGTATATATAATTTTTTGCAAATGGGATATATATATATCCCTATCCAAGGCAGCGGAATATGTGCAACACACGTTACAAGAAAGGGAAACACTCCACCCCCTCTAATTTTTTCTATATGAACACCTGCTAGTAACAAAAAACTGACTTCGTCATACTTTTTGACTATGCCTAAAAAGTAAGGCACAGTCCCAAAGGATATGTGGAAATTGTGTATACGGTTGTACTACACTCTTTCATTGCAGTCTTTCTTTAACATTTATACCTGAAAAAATATTGTGATTTCCTAAGCAACATATTTTAAAATTGATAGATTGTTCTCAAGTTTTTGGCCTGGAATACACTGAGTGATCACTGAAGTATGACCACCTACCCAATACTTCATAGGTCATTCTTTCACCCTCAGTACAGCAGCTAAATAACGACATCGATTCAATAACTATACCAGAAGCAGTAGGAAGGTATGGCCAACAAAGCTGTGTGTAATGCAGCTTTCAATGTTGATATGGAGGTGTGTGTGGTGTATTCAGACGACTTGAAATATTGGTTTTATAATGTCCACACAAGTGTTCTATGCGATTGGAGTTCAAAGTCTAATTGATATGCTTCGAAGTCAGAACTGTGTTCCTCAAACCATTCCTGCACAACATTGGACCTGTGGCTTGGCGCATTGTCATCTTGAGAGACAACATCACCATTCCCTTAAAAAGTGCAAGATTGCTGGGTGTGCAGAGCTAATGCTACAGCTAATGAGAGTTGTCCCCTGGGAGATGAGAATGACTATTTGAGATAAGTGTTTTGTAGTGGATTTATATGAATGTCCACTAAAATCATTTGTTTCTGATGGTCTCAGTTACAGCAGTAAGCAGATCTGAAGTTCAGGCTACAAATATTGTGGGTAAATTTCTTTTCTTGTAAATATTTTTGACAGCTGAAAATTGTACATTTGTGTTGGCATCAACTTGTCAGAATATTTCTTTACATTGTTATTAGCTCATTTATTATCTTTTGTCAACTGAACCCTCACTGGGACATGAGTAGCTTTGATACATTTTCCCACAGCTTATGACAGTATGAAATGCAGCTCACTTTCAGGCTTTTTCAATGAGAGAAATGTGAAAAAAAATTGATTCAAGCGGACAAAAATATAACAGCATAAAATTTATTTATGAATAAATGTATTATAATACTAAATGATGAACTTTACTCATTGTGAAACTGTTGCTACTCACTTTTTTATCATTTTGGTAGGGAGCTAGATATGATAAGTGCTGGAGAGGTGGAAATGTGACATCTCTTTACCATGCTGATTCTCTAGTAGCAAGTAGACAACTGAGCTGCTTTTCAGTTGTCTACTTCTGTGCTAAGTAGACAACTGAAAAGCAGCTGTGGCA